>JACGAQ010000009.1:0-600000 GCA_014119065.1 Orius insidiosus | reverse complement strand
CGACCCAAGAGCTCAAATTCCATTACAGGAGCGGACGTCGACGAGAAGAACTTTAAATTCATTTCATTTTTGTTTATCTTAATTATGAAATTATTTGTGAACTTCATTATTAAAAATTAATAGTTGTTGGCTATCCGTCAAGACCGTTTATTAAGGGATCGAAAGACACATTTCACAAGAACGGAATTCCCCGGGTATTTCTCTAACCCTCGTCTTCGGGCATCTTTCAATATTAAGGGGATATGAGGGTTTTAAGTTGGTTGCTTTGTACATTTTTCGTTGTGAGCAACGGTTTTCGGTTTTTCCCTTCTATCTTGGAAACCGTCGCTAAAAACGAAAAAATGTCCAAATTAAAAGTTGTAGCTACGAAATTTACTACATAAAATATCTTATTGGTTTTTTTCCGTCAGAGCAATATTTTAGGAGATATGAAGGTTTTAAGTTTTCAGACAGGCTCTATAGGATTATTAGTTTTAACCTCATACTACTTAAATATTGCTCTTACGCAAATAATGAATATATATGTTTTTGTAGGAAATCTTTGTACCTACAACTTTTACTTACATTTTTTCGTTTTGAGCGACGGTTTCCGAGATAGAAGGGAAAACCCGAAAACCGTTGTTAACAACGAAAAATTTGCAAAGCAACCAACTTAAATACTTCCATATCTCCTAAGTATTGCTCTGACGGAAAAAACTAATAAGATATTTTGTAGTAAATTTCAGTACCTACAACTTTTACTTTGGACATTTTTTCGTTTTGTGCGACGGTTTCCGAGATAGAAGGGAAAAACCGAAAACCGTTGTTAACAACGAAAAATTTGCAAAGCGACTCACTTAAAACCATTATACCTCCTTAAGGATGTGCAGAAAAGGGAAGTGTTGCCACTGTTGCCAACAAAGTTTTATATCGAAGTTGTAGAAAAATATGGACTTTTATGAATACTCCATATTGAATAGATTTATTAGAGAAGGGGAGTAGGATGAAGGTGACCTTGGGTGAAAATGCGGCCTTGAAGTGTTCCAGAAAAGGGAAGTGTTACCACTGTTGCCAACAAAAGACAGTTTTAATATCGAAGTTATAGATACTTTCATCCCCACCAAGTCCTTTCGGTACCTTTTCTCTAGGAAGTTCCCAGCCAGCTTTTCCTACTTGATTGTGGCACCCACTTTCTACAGCTTCCAGAGGGCTTAGGAAAGAAAAATTTAATGACAAATCGTTTTTTGCTGATTTATCTGTATGTACAATCGTAAAAATTACAAAATTTATTTTGTTTTTATGTCATCTTGTAGTTTCAAATTCGCCTGAACAATAAATTAGTTTGATGCTTTTTATTTATTGCAATTTTACCTTTTTAGCTTCTCCGACGACGCAGTTCAAATATTCTTAGTAAATTCGCATTCTTCTTTTACTTCAATGCCGACTAAAATCGAATTATTAAGTGTACAAAATGAAACTCAGCCACAGGGTAAATTTGATTTTGTAGATTTTAGCCGAGTTTCATTTGTACAAGTAGTTCATTTTTTTCAAAATTTTAAACATTTTAGGCGTTAAAGGCCATCAAAAGTGACCTTCTCCGTGTAAGAAGGTTAATGAAGTATAACCATTAAGAAGGTTAATTTTTAAAGGCTTGTAAATCGTAAACCGTTACAGATATTGAAAAAATGCACAAAAAATCTGTTGGAAATTCATTCTCTTTAATTTATTCAATTCATTTTTTTCTCTAGGACGCACTGTTTTCAAGATAAATTTATTTTTAAAAAAAATTATTTTCCGAAAATGGTGCATCCTAGAAAAAAATAATTAAGTACAAATTTATAGAAAATTAAATTTCCTACAATTTTTATTTATTAGGTGTACAAAATGAAACTCAGCCACAGGGTAAATTTGAATTTTGTAGATTTTAGCCGAGTTTCATTTTGTACACCTAATAGAATCTATAGAACAAAACATATTTTTTAAATTTTCTATACCTTCTTTGATGCACATTTTTTCAATTTCGTTGGCTTTCGCAAGTGATCAGGAGAATAAACTTCTTTGTTCGATTCCAAAGCTAATTCTGTGTCATATTTTCCATCGTGAATCTTTGAAAGAAAAGAGAAAAAATGTAAAAAAAAATTAAATTAATTTTCCAGATTCCCTCAACAGGCAGGCAAGAGCGCACTGAAAAAAAATCATCAATTTCACATTTTTTAACTTTAAAAAACTTACAAATCCTTCGTCATTTTCGGGAAGTTTAAAGTTAAAATAGTCCACCACAAGTTGAGCTATGGCAAAAATTATAAAAAATAATCAAAAATTTTAAATTTAAAAATTTAATTAACCTATTTTAGAGGGATTTTTATTAGATTTTTACTTCGGCACATGATTGTGTCGAACGCCTGGCATATTCTTTTAACCCCTGCTAACTTATGTTAAAAATTTGTTTTCTTCGTAAAACTTACCAACATCGGAGCCATCAGTTTTGGAACATTTTTTCAATATTTCCATACCATCATCATCCTGCGGACAAAATTTTAAAAAAATTTATTTTACAATGATAAATACCTCAGAATGGACACTGTAAAAAACTGAAAGGCAAATTAAAACTGTGAAGGATCTCATGACTGCTTTGGGTTATGAAGTTTTGATAGAACTGGGGAACAAAATCGCACATTTTTATACAAAACTCTCCTTTTTATCTAAATGATCACCTTGATAAAGGACATAATTTGGTTACACTTTTTTTATGAAAAGGAAATTAAAATAATTATCACCGTTCGTCAAAAAAATGTGCTGATTGTGAAGATATCAAGGTCCTGTCATATTTACTGGACGTCACGATTTGTGTTTTTTGGGTATCTGGATCTCGGCACCCTGTATACCGATCGACTTCAAATATACTTCTCTGATTCGATATGAGTATATTCTGAAATTTCAAGTCCATTGGTATACAGGGTGCCGAGATATAGTGCTAGAAGCGCAATGTCATCTCAGGGATTGGATTATTCTAATATTAGTTTTTTTTCAACCGCAGTTTGAAACTCCTGGAGCATGTGCAGAAGGATTTGTACGTCAAATTTGACGTCCAAATGATTCTGCAAGGAGTTTCAAATCAGTTGCCAAACTTTGGCTGAAACTGCGGTTGGAACAAAGCTATATCCTATATTATTCCGCCATGCAAAATCCGACCGAAAGAGCAAAAAACGAACCAAGTGTATGTTTACCGGACGTCACGATTTGCGTCTTTTCGGGTAATCTCAGCACCCTGTATACCATGGGCGTCAAATTTTATGCAGGTCTTCTGATTAGATATGTAAATGCTGAAAATTTCAAGTCGATCGGTACACAGGGTGCCGAGATACAACTCAGAAAACCCTGTTTTTCGCCTTTGGCGTGTTCTTCTTCTTCAGTTGCTCAATGCTACCACCTCTACAAATGCACCAATCGACTTGAAATTTTGCACAGACCTTCTATTCCAAAAAAGCCAAGGGTGTTTTTTTTTTTTTTTTTTGCGATATCTTCAAAAATAATTTTTCGATTCTGCTACTACTTGTTTGATTACAATCAAACTGGCATACTAGATTAACAGCATTCCACTGGCACACTAGAGTACCAGCATTCCTCTGGCACACTAGAGTACCAGCATTCCTCTGGCACACTAGAGTACAGCATTCCACTGGCACACCAGAGTACCAGCATTCCACTGGCACCCAGAGTACCAGCATCCCACTGGCACACCAGAGTACCAGCATCTCACTGGCACACCAGAGTACCAGCATCCCACTGGCACACCAGAGTGCCAGCATTCCATTGGCGTACTAGAGTACCAGCATCCCACTGGCACACCAGAGTACCAGCACCCACTGGCACACCAGAGTACCAGCATCCCACTGGCACACCAGAGTACCAGCATCCCACTGGCACACCAGAGTACCAGCCCCACTGGCACCCAGAGTACCAGCATCCCACTGGCACACCAGAGTACCAGCATCCGACTGGCACACCAGAGTGCCAGCATTGCACTGGCATATTGGAGTACCAGCATTTTTTTTAGAATCTACCTGTTAAACCCAACTACTGAATTTTCTGGCTGCTTTTTACCGAAATCAGGGTCTACAGCTTAGCTTTGATTACAACATACTAGTTTAAAATATACTTGTATTACTGAATTATAATCTAGATAATAATCCAGTGGTATACGTGAGTATTATATTTCGCGACGCCGCCAAGGGGAGCTTTGAAAACGGGGCTTCATCTCTTCTCTTAACATCGTAACTTATTCTGGCAGCTGTAGAAGGATTTTTGACGGTGAGTTTTTGATGGTGATCTAATCATTCTAATGCAACCGGTTTTCTAGGGATGGGAATAATTTTTAGAAAAATCCAACAAAACAGTCTGATTTGAGGTTTTAAACATTGGAAACTTACCTACGTCGGTTCATTCTTCCATTTAAAATTTTAAACATTTACTCAGACTTTGACGTCACATAAATACGTAATACCCAAATGTCGAGGCTGACACAAGGAGCTCGAATCGATCTGTCAAGCATATGTTTATAACCTTAGTAGTTTATGTAGATTATTTTTTCTGTGAAGAAAAACCTGATAATTCCGTTCAACTCAAGTAATGTTTTATTCAATTTTGTTGGTTTTTGAATTAATTTCATAATTATAGGTAGAACACCAAAGTTAAAAATGGATAAAGATAAGAAGGCAGAGAGCAGTAAAGAAGAACCGAAACCAAAGGAAGAAAAGACTGAAGATGGCAAATTATCTTCGATCAATAAGCCAGCGAAAAGTGCTGAAGATTCTCTCACCGAAGACCTTTCCGCTTTGAATATTTCCTCGGGTGACGAAAAGAATGAAGAAGCTTTACATTCTGTGGCTGAAAAGTTGAAAACGAACGATTTCAAAAATGTCATAACGTTGGTCGGAGCTGGGATCAGTACTTCAGCCGGAATCCCCGACTTCCGTTCCCCTGGGACCGGCCTTATGACAATCTTCAAAAATTTAATTTGCCATATTCTGAAGCTATATTCGAGCTTGATTTCTTCCATAAGAAACCTGAGCCGTTTTTCCAGCTTGCACGTGATCTCATGCCTGGCACATTCAAGCCGACAAAGTCCCATTATTTCATCAAGCTTCTGGAGCAGAAAGGAATCCTTCTGCGCCATTACACAGAATATCGACGGACTTGAGCGAATCGCTGGAGTCTCTTCTGCAAAATGATTGAAGCTCACGGAACGTTTTTTACGTCCCATTGCACAAAATGCAAGCAAGAATTTGATTTTGAATGGATGAAAAAGAAATTGCGGATAAACCTGTACCGCTGTGCACCAAATGCCAAAATGTCGTTAAGCCCGACATAATATTTTTTGGAGAAAACCTTCCTGTCGATTTCTTTCTTAAGATGCAGAAAGATTTTCCGAAATGTGACCTTTTGATCGTCATGGGTTCTTCGCTTTCTGTCCAACCGGTCGCATCGCTAGTCACTAAAGTAAACAAAAAATGCCCTCGTCTCGTCATCAACAAAGGGAAAGTCGGGCAGAGTCTTGGGCTTAAATACAAAAGCGACGCCAGGGACATCCTTATGGATGGCGACTGCGACGAAAGCGTTGAACGTCTCACCAAATGATTGGATGGCACGACGATTTGATGAAGCTTGTCAGCGAGGGTTCAAAATAAAAAATCAAAATACATCTCCTTCCCTTAAACTATGACTTATGCATAGTTTTTAACCTTGTGATTTTTTTTAATTTTATTTTCAGTTTTTATTTTAAAAATTCTATGTCTTTTAGGTAGAAAAATATACTTTTGTAGAATGTAAATAAATGTACCTACCTAAAATATATTTAAAAAAATGTATATTAAAAAAGAAAAAATCAGAAATTTTCATTTCACACCCATATAAGCCATCAAAAAATTTATTGAGTTTATTGAGGTAAAATTCAATAAAAATTTATTGAGGTTTATTGTCTAATAAAAGAAAAAAATGCACACAAAAATTTTTCACATTTGCAACTAACTATTTATTTTTAAAATAACACAATTTATCGTATCACAGGAATAAGGAATAATTATGCAAGTCCCATCTAAAATTTAAAAAATTAATAAGTCATAAAAAGATATTAATTGACGTACAGCTTTTTCGTATTTGACGACACACTGCATTACTTCGCCAGCAAGATCGCATTCGTCGGCCATCTTTTTAGGTACATCGTCACCACAATGTTCAATTATTTCCTTGATTTTCTGCGCTTTCTCAGGCTCATTTTTCATCTCCTCTTTAGTTACGGCTATAGCCATTTTCGGATCATATACTCCATCAACAATCTTTAAAATTTGTAAATATTACAAGTCCATACTTATTACTTACAATGTTATAAGCTTTAAAAACGCAGGCCATCAAACATTTTTCGTCTCTATTTTTCGGGATGAGAGGTTTTACAAATTCTTCAATCTCAGCTATTTTAATTAAAGAAGAAAAAAAATTAATATGAAAAATAAAATCTCTTTCATACCATCAGTTACTTCCTGTCCATTTTTACAATTTTTCATCGTCATTTTAAGCTGTTCTTTATAAGCAGTAACCTGTTAAAAAAAATTAGCTTGGAAAAAAAAAGCTTTTAAGCACTTACTGAGAATACACTGAGCGCCAAAAAGGCGAAAACTTTAACGGAGACCATGATGTATGCAAATGTGGCTAAGATTGTGGTTGAAACATTTTATATGGAAAAAATGTCCAAAACTGATAATAAAAAAATCTCCCTCTCCTAAAATTGCAGAACAAAACCTAAAATTTGCTTATTTAGTTAACTACCACTTTTAATTAATAGCTGTTAAACAAGGGTATAATTGCTTTTGTCTTCTTTTTTGATGATAGCAATAAAATCCATAGAGCAGAAAATTTTTCTTAAAATGCGAAGGTCTATCTTAAATCTTTTTTGGCCATTTTTACTTTCAAAATAACTCTAGTCAAAATAACCTAAAAAAGGAAGATTTTGAAAAAATTTGCCTGTAAAGACATGCGGAAAAAATGGTACAGCCGGCACCACAGACAAGTGTTTTTTACAGGGTGTCACACTTCTCTTTTAGGAAATTAAAATCTGAAGAGCTTTTATAGCAAAAGAATTCAAACGAGTTTCATTTTGTACACTAGTAGTTCATTTTTTCAAAATTTTGAACTTTTAGGCGTTAAAGTCCATCAAAGTTGACCTTCTCCGTGTAAGAAGGTTATTGAAGTATAACCATTAAGAAGGTTAATTTTTAAAGGCTTGTAAATCGTAAACCGTTACAGATATTGAAAAAATGCACTAAATAAAATCTGTTGGAAATTTAATTCTCTTTAATTTTATTCTATTCATTTTTTCTCTAGGACGCACTGTTTTCAAGATAAATTTATTTTTTTTTAAATTATTTTCCGAAAATGGTGCATCCTAGAAAAAAATAATTAAGTGCAAATTGATAGAGAATTAAATTTCTACAAGTTTTTTTATTAGGTGTACAAAATGAAACTCAGCCACAGGGAAAATTTGAATTTTGTCGATTTTAGCCGAGTTTCATTTTGTACACCTATACCTACTAATTATTTTAAAAAACCTAGTAGTCAAGATAAGTAACCACTTTTTTTCTTAAAATGCCGAAGGTCTATCTTAAATCTTTTTTGGCCATTTTTACTTTCAAAATAACTCTAGTCAAAATAACCTAAAAAAGGAAGATTTTGCCTGTAAAGACATGCGGAAAAACTGGTGACAGCCGGCACCACAGACAAGTGGTTTTTTACAGGGTGCACATTCTCTTTTAGGAAGTTAAAATCTGAAGAGCTTTTATAGCAAAAGAATTCAAGAAAAGCATCACAATTTTTTATTGTATTCAGGAAGAATTTGCTTATTTTTATATCGAAAAATAGAAGAACATATTCGCTCATCTATGAAAAACTAATTACTGGAACCATAAATAATAGCATGTTAAAAAACTAATCATTTTCTTCCTTTTTGTTTGGAAACTCTTATGCAAATATAAGAACGTAGAGAGGCATGAAAAAATTTCATTTTCATCATGTTTTTCAATCAAGTATTTTATTGTCTGCTAGTCTCATTTATATTGGTAATTTCATACTAGTTTTTCATCTTTTCTATTGTTTTCTAGGTTTCTGCTACAAAGAAGACGTCCGAAAAGTACTCAAATCTTGTAAAAATGGACAAGAAGTCACAGATGGTGAGATATATTTTGAATTTTTTTTTTATTTTCATTTTTATCAGAGGAGCTTGAAGAATTTATAAAACCGATGATACCAAGACGACGGAAGAAAAATGTTTGATGGCTTGCGCTTTCAAAGCTTACAATGTCGTAAGTAATTAAATTTTATTGATAATCATTATGTTTTTTTAAAGATTAATGTTGGAGTTTATGATCCAAAAATTGCGTTGGCTGTAGGGCAGAAAATGTTAAAAAGTGAACCAGAAAAGCAGAAAAGCTTAAAGAAGTGATTGCTCATTGTGGAGATGACGGTAATTTTTTGAAATTTTTTTTTAGACTTTTTTAAAATTTTTTGTAGTCCCTAAGAAAATGGAGAATGAGTGTGAACTTGCTGGAGAAATAATGCAATGTCTTGTCAAATATGAAAAAGCTGTAAGTATCATCTTTACTTTTTTTTTTTTTTTTTTTTTTTTTTTTTTTTTTTTTTTTCAATCGCGATTTTGGATCTTATAGGCCCCCAAATATTTAATTTTACGATATTGAATATTAAAAATGTTTTACGGTGATCTAAAGTGTTAAATCCATGTGATGACCGGTTTATTTCTAGGCGCTCGGTTATAGAATGGCTAATTTTGAAGAAAGCGAAGCAGATACAGAAGAAGCGAGCAGACTTACGTTGACTCCGAGCATGTTTATAAGCGGTGGAAAGTTAGCGGTCAAAATGTTAATGAGCAATGTTGTTAAAGGGTTAGAGGGATTCATCCATGGTGTGAATAACATTTTAGGCGTTGCCGTTGATTTCGGATTCGATATGATCAAACCGAAACCGACCGAAACCGATTATTGAAAGGTAAGGTCCCCCATCAGTGAAAAAAAAATTAGTTTTATCATATTTTTATGACGGAAACTTTTCAGGATTTTTACGATGATGGCTACACAGAGATGTATGAGAGCGATAGTACTGAAGGTTTTTCGCTGAGTCCTACTTAATTATGTCCGGAGGGCGGCTGGCGGTAAAATTTTTTCTTAGTGGGATCGACCACTTTTTCCCTGGGGTCAAAGAAACCGCCGGAAATTGGATCAATTACGGACTCGGTATTATTCGTTTTCGTTGAGGTACTTTTTCGCGCAATTTTTCATGTGGGGGTTTTCTCATTCAATATTTTAAGCTTTCGTTTTCAGGATTCAAAAATTTTAAAGAAGAAAATCCAGAAAGCGAATTCCCTTTAACACACTGTTTTCAACCGCACGTTTGTTAAAAGGCTCATCAAAATAAAACATTTAAAAATATACATCGTGATAATTTTCTGAAAATAAACTCAATTTATATGGAGGAGAGGAAATTTCCAAGGTTGACTCCACTGATCCTTTGGAGTACAATCCAGGTAATTTCCTTTTTTGTTTAAAAAAATTGTCCAGCCGCTCCATATTTGCTATTATATACTACTGCTATATAATACTGCTATATACTATATACTATTGGGTGTACAAAATGAAACTCAGCCACAGGGTTTTGAATTTTGTAGATTTTAGCCGAGTTTCATTTTGTACACCTAGTAGTTCATTTTTTCAAAATTTTAAACATTTTAGGCGTTAAAGTCCATCAAAAGTTGACCTTCTCCGTGTAAGAAGGTTATTGAAGTATAACCATTAAGAAGGTTAATTTTTAAAGGCTTGTAAATCGTAAACCGTTTCAGATATTGAAAAAATGCACAAATAAAATCAGTTGGAAATTCAATTCTCTTTAATTTGTATTCTATTCATTTTTTCTCTAGGACGTACTGTTTTCAAGATAAATTTATTTTTTTTTAAATTATTTTTCGAAAATGGTGCATCCTAGAAAAATAATTAAGTACAAATTTATAGAGAATTAAATTTCCTAAATTTTTATTTATTAGGTGTACAAAATGAAACTCAGCCACAGGGTAAATTTGAATTTTGTAGATTTTAGCCGAGTTTCATGTTGTTAATACGAGTTTCATTTTGTACACCTAATAATTATTTTAAAAACCTAGTAGTCAAGATAAGTAACCACTTTTTTAAATATCTGTGCAGATGGGGATAATATAATCTGAAGCTTCTGGATCAGCGACCTGGAAACCTGTACTAATCCAATCCTTTATGTTGAAAATAAATTTATAAATACATAGCACATTTTGAACGGTTTTTATTTATAATACAGAAGCCAAAATTCTATCCCAACAAGCTCAACATTGCCAAAACAAATGTAAGAGGTGGAAGAGTCACATTTAATTCGGTAGCTCGGTTTTCATCCTCGACATTTTATTAGTGGTCGTCTGAATACATCTGTTGAATGTTAGAATGGTGGCGCAGGCGTCACTTTCTTGGTTGGCTTAAAGGGTTTTAGAAAAACAATTTTTTTTAAACTTACCTTGTATGCTACAACGTGTGACGACAACTTTGCCCTGACCAATAGCTGGAGGATCTGCAGTAACTCGAGAACGAACAGCCCTCATAATTCCCGAAGGCAAAATTCTACCTCGGCTATCCATCTAAAAAATATTTGTTATACATGATTTTTTATTCTACATTTTCTTACCACACCGATTGCTCTCATCGCACATGCAGTTTGACACTAAAAAATTATAATAAAATTAAGTCTACTTATCACGTTTTACCTCTTCTTCTCCACATTGTACGTTTTACTGGCTGGTCGAGAAACCACCTATAAAAAATTACGAAATTATTACAATAATTAAAAATATTTTATTAACTTGGTTTATCAACACAGCCAAAATTAAAGCCACACAAAAGCCCATCCTAACAGGAAAGAACTAAAAAATCTTTTCCTGTATGATTTCTATTAAATAGGCAGTCAAGTACATGGGATATAATACAAAATTATATTTAATAGGTTTATATTTTTTAACTTTCTAATCCACAGGAAGGATGTCAAAGTTAAATATGGAAAAATGAATTGGCCTCTAAAGATGAGATCAATGCTAACGGTAATTTCAGATTTTTTACATGCAAAAGTTGAGGAAAAAGGGTTTTCCTGACTACCAGTTTGTTTCTTTAAAAAAAGACATATGTCAGCACAAAATTTTACAAATATTGACCAAAATTGTTCACAAAATTATAAAAATTTAGAACACAAAACAATACGAAAATGCGGCAAAGAAAAGCTGAATCGCAGAATCCATGGCGTGTGTATTGTATAAAATGTTAAGGGGGTGTCAAAGAGCCTGAATATCTTACTTCCAAAAAATCTCGACTTCTAAAAACTCAAAAAACATAATTCTGATTAATGCAAAAAGAAAGAAATTCGTACGATTTTCCGTTTTCCCGAACTTTTTGAAGTAGCTTTCCCGTTTTTTCATTTTATCAAAAGTACGCTTGCTTTACCGACTGAATCGGGAAATCCTAGTTCAATGAGATTCTAATAGATAGCGCGTTGGAGCAAGTGACGTAATTTCAACCCGCCGCGTCTATCCCATCGATGTATATACTAAACCGATATACTAAACATTTAGTTTAGTATATACATCGATGGTCTATCCATCTCTAACCTTTGAGTATTTAAAGTACCTATATACAGTGTTGGGCGTAATCGTAATTGCAATTACGATTACGATTGTAATCGCAAGTTTCTTATTACGATTACGATTGTAATTGTAATCGTAATCGTCATTACTATTACGATTACAATCGCATTCGTTTTTTTTCTGCGATTACGATTGTAATCGCATTTTTTTTTTACGATTACAACCGTAATCGTATTTTTTTTTCTGCGATTACAATCGTAATTGTATTTTTTTCTGCAATTACCATTATAATCTAATTTTTTCCGCGATTACCATTATAATCGCAGAAAAAAAATACAATTACGATTGTAATGGCAGAAAAAAAATACGATTACGGTTGTAATCGTTAAAAAAATGCGATTACAATCGTAATCGTAATTAAGAAACTTGCGATTACAATCGTAATCCTAATTGCGATTACGATTACGCCCAACACTGCCTATATACTTACTTATATACTATACAGTACTTTACGTACTCAAAGCTCTAACTATCAAACCTCCACTGCCCAGCTACTCATTTCAGTTCCTTCATTTTTGTTTTTCCCTTAAAAGTTTCCATCTTGCGAAGTAAAATTTTTTTCCAGTCCAACAAAACTTGTATAACCAGCAGACCGAATTGGAAATAATAAAAAGCAAGTATGAGATAATGAGAAAAGAATGGGATGAGCAGCAAGACAATTTGGGACGACTTCAGGGTGAAGTTTATAAATTAAGAAATCAGTTACAGACACAGTCTTCATTTTGTGCTGCCCTCGGATCTATTCTAGGAAACCTTTTGTGGAAATCGTCTCGAATACAAACAGTGGTCGAACTTCTTTTAAAAACTGTAAAAAAAAACAATTTGAAGAAATTAATTTTATTTCTTTGTAGAATAAGTTGTCTGAATTTTTTTGTATTGTGAGCGGAACTTTAGTTTCTTTTATGGGAACTTATGCGAGGGAGATGCCTGAAGTAAAATGTAATGAGACGCAATTTATTTTGGCTCTGTGCGGCGTGATTGCAAATATTGCTGCGGTACCAGAAGGAAGACAATTCATTGTCTCTGATCCCAACGGAAAAGAACTTCTGCAGCAAATGATCAGGGTACTCCCATCAATCCCTTCTGGAACTGGCGACCCTCTGAGAAGGTAATTTTTTCAGCAAGGGCTTTTTGGGGCAAACTCTGAGCCTTCTGAGACTAAATTTTCTTTTTATTAGAATAATCCTTATGACTTTATACAACATAAGTATCAACCAGACGGGGCTCTCCATGATACAGGAAGAAAAGAATTTACTTAATACACTCCGAAGTTTTGACTAGTAATAACATAGAGATGAAGCTTCTCGGATTAAAATTATTAGAGTCGATAACCTTTGAAGTTCCGACGACAACAGCATTACTTAAGATCTTACATGAGGTCACCTAAATTTAAATATTTTGTTTATTTACTCGCTTTGTAGATAAAAAAAGAAAAGTTGGAATCACTAGCAAACTCGAATGATTCAGAAGTAACCCAGTTTGCCAAAAACGTTCTCACGAATTTAAGAAAAGCTGAGCTTTCACTAGGTTTCCTGATAGAACAGAAAGACTTAGAAGCCAAGAAACAGGAGATTTTAAATGACTGCAGACCATGAAAACGCAAAATAAAAAACTTTTATTTATAAAAAAAATTTAATTTGAAATATGAGTGGAAAATCTTTCAGTCATTGATGACGGCGCGATGAGTTTGTACTTAGGCGTTTCTCCTCCGCAGAGCAACAAATCTTGAACGATCTCTAACGGTCGAACTTTTTTAAAAACAACAATATGACGATCATCTTCTTTTCCATAGCTTCTCGACTTTAAGTTAAAATTACGAACCATCCTAAACAAAACATTAGAAAAAAATTTTTTTTTAAATAAAATAAATTACTCATGAATCGTTTTTCGCTCATCTTTGGTGAAATCGTTGGAAAAAATGAGATCTTCTCTGGAGTCGCTGTTTGAAAAGTTTCTCATTAGGTTTCTTACTTTGTTTCGGAAATCCGAGAAGTTTTTAATACCCAAACCACTCCTTCTGACCGATTTCTCAACCCTGATAAAAAATTAGATTTAAAAATTAAAATAGTCAAATATTACTGGATAGGTTCAGAGATTCCTTGTTCTTCTTTGCCGAGTCCACCGCCTGACCATCCCATCAATTCATCATTTTACTTCCAATGTTGGAGTCGTCAATTTTTTATCTACACTAGCAGATTTAGAATCTAAGAATTTATCTTCCAATTCTCTGTCGACTTCACTCCCAACGAAAGAAGCTTTGATCTATGAATTGATTTTATTATTTTTTAAATATTTTAATTAAATCATACTAAAACAGTAAACGATGTTTCTTTGAGGCGTTCAAGCGCAACTTTGCATGCGGCTTCTTTGGAACTCTTTGATTTGTCCCGGAACCAGTGGCAAGAAAAAGTCCATCGACGCTTATTTTACACTTTCTAAAATGGAAGATAAATGAGAGTTGCGATTATTCTGAACGTACGTTTCATCATTTTCGACGGTATAAGAATAAGAAGGGAGCATATGAGCGGAGGTAACACTTCTGTCAAAAACGCTGGTCGGGCCGTGAGAATTGTTTTCAAATAAGACCATTTGACCGAATGGTCCGCTGTCTAAGACAAATTGAATATCATCTTTGACCGCTTGCTCTTTTGGGTCGAGTTTGGCTTCTTTTACTTTCGGCTCATCTTCGCTTTTCTCGCTTGGCCTTTTTCTGCTCACTTCCTCCGAATTCAGGTTGCTCGACTGCACAAAATTGACGAACTGCTGATTTGGTCTTTTCGGACCAGTTATTTTGTCTAAAATTTTTAAAAAAGGTTAAAAATTCACAATTGACAGGTTTTACCTCGAACTCGTTCTTCGACAGCGCTTGAAGCGGAGACAAACGCCTGTTTTTCCCATTTTGAATTTTTTTCAGTGATTCCCTTGGAAAGTTCATCAATCAATTCCATTACAGGTTCGTCGTACCTTCAATTTATAATTTAAAACGTTGAAAAAATTTCTCCTCATTACCTGCATCCCATAAAATGGACATTGCAGAACGTCTGAGCTAGACAGATCAAACGATTTTCCGGATACTTTTCCTTATGGGCTAATAAAAATTTCTTTTTCAGTTTCCATTGATTGTCTAATTCGTAGTGGTAGTGATATTTCTCGATGTCCCAATTTGAGTCGAACTTCATATTTCAAGTAATACTCCCTTTGTCAATAAAACATAAAAACAGCTAGAAAACAAGGGGTGAGGTAAACGAAATTTTTTAGGTTATCATGACGAACTACCACTGGGATCAGTGTTGTGTGTTGCCATGATAAAGGGAAATCTTTGGGCCGCTTCAAAGCTTAATGTACACAGGGTATCCGGAAACACATGGTACACGTCTGGGAGAGCGTTAAAAAGTGGTTTTATGACAAAAAGTTGAATGTAAACCCCCCCCCCCCCTTAATTTAAATCAAAGAATTTGATGGTGTAGTTTAAAATGCATTTGGATATACAGGGTGCTCCAAACAGAACCTAACTTCGTTATTTCAAATGAGAACCCTTATTTTTTATTTCAGATTCGTAATCTGCGCAAAATTTCAAGTAGATATGACTGTATGACCATTTTTGACAACTTCAAAAATGTTGGATTTTAGCGTTTTTCGCGCTAAAATCGACCTAAGGGACTCATTTTTTTTATTAATTTCACTTTTTTTGTATGATGTTTCGAACTATCACAAATTCAAGCATCTTCGCATTCTGCATCACAATATCGTCGCTAACTTTTTTCAAGTTAAAACCCCAATTCCTTACTTCAGAAATGAAAATTAGCGTTTTCTTCTTTTTGATGCACAACTACAAAAGACGCTGTAGCTCTGTCAAAAATTATGGTCCCAAAGAAAAAAACGCTGTATTATCGCAGTGTTTGGGATTAAAACCGCGTGGGCCCCACGATTATAAAATAACAAGTTATGCAAACCAGAAATCCATAACTTACTGATGATCATGAAACTTAATTGATAATAATTGATACATTATGATCATTTTTAATATTTTAGGTGCCTCAAACCAAATCTTACTATTTTTGATTAAGTGCTAATAAAATTTTAATTCACTAAACTGAACTCAAATAAAACATGTTGATAGGAAGGAATAGGAGAAAAAAAATCTTATCATACTTTAATACTTATTAAAAAAGTTTATTACAAATCTTCTATATTTCTTTGGCGATCTTTTATTCTGAAAAAAGAAAATAAGAGCCTCCTAGATTAATATAATCCCCTCAGGTAGAGACTGCGCCCAATTAAAGACAGCACCACCTACAAAAAAGTAAACTTAAAAACGAACAAAAACACAAAATTTAATAGATGTAAATATTAAATCTCAGATGTAAATATATACAGCCAAAAAATTATTATCATGAAAGAATCAAACGGTAACTTTTATCATCATAGCGATATTTTAAAATAGTTAAAATTAATTTTTTCACCTGAGTTGTCAATTATTCTTCCTCTTCCTGAACACAAGCATCAGGTAACCATTACTAGTCTCTGAAAAAAACAAATAGGTAAATAAAATGTTAAATAAAAGCCATTTTTAAAATAATAAAAACGAAGAATTGAAAAATAACTCAGAAATAAGTACAGCCAAAAAATTATTATCATGAAAAAATCAAACGGTAACTTTTATCATCATAGCGATACTTAAAAATAATTAAAATTAATTTTTTTTTACCTGAGTTCTCAATTATTCTTCATATTCCTGAACACAAGCCAGTATTCATTCAAGTATTCATACTGGTCTCTGAAAAATACAAATAAAGAAAATGTTAAATAAAAGCCATTTTTAAAATAATAAAAACGAAGATTTGAAAAATAACTCAGAAATAAGTACAGCCAAAAAATTATTATCATGAAAAATCAAACGGTAACTTTTATCATCATAGCGATACTTAAAAATAATTAAAATTAATTTTTTTTCACCTGTGTTCTCAATATTATTCTTCATATTCCTGAACACAAGCCAGTATTCATTCAAGTATTCATACTGGTCTCTGAAAAATACAAATAAAGAAATGTTAAATAAAAGCCATTTTTAAAATAATAAAAACGAAGATTTGAAAAATAACTCAGAAATAAATACAGCCAAAAATTATTATCATAAAATGATCAAACGGTAACTTTTATCATCATAGCAATATTTAAAAATAATTAAAATTCATTTTTTCACCTGATATCTCAATTATTCTTCAGATTCCTGAACCACGTATCAGGTAATCATTACTAGTCTCTGAAAAAAAAAAAAATAAAATAAATAAATAAAATGTTTATTAAAAGCCATTTTTAAAATAATAAAAACCAAGATTTGACAAAATAACTCAGAAATAAGTACAGCCGAAAATTATTATCATGAAAAAAATCAAACGGTAACTTTTATCATCATAGGGAAATATAAATATAAACAACTATTAAAATTAATTTTTAAAATAAGTAATAAAAACCAAGATTTGAAAAATAACTCAGAAATAAGTACAGCCAAAAAATTATTATCATGAAAGAATCAAACGGTAACTTTTATCATCATAGCGATATTTAAAAATAATTAAAATTAGTTTTTTTTTTACCTTAGTTCTCAATTATTCTTCCTATTCCTGATTACACGCATCAGGTCATCATTGCTAGTCTCTGAAAAAAAAATAAATAAATAAATAAAATGTTAAATAAAAGCCATTTTTAAAATAATAAGAACCAAGATTTGAAAAATAACTCAGAAATAAGTAGAGCCGAAAATTATTATCATGAAATAATCAACGGTAACTTTTATCATCATAGAAAAATTATAGTTTCTGGAGTATGCGCAGAACGATTTGGACGTCAAATTTGAGGTCGTTCAAATCGTTTTTCCGTCTGAAGTCACCTGAAAATTTGACATGCAAATCCTTCTAGGCATGCTCCAGAAGTTGCAAACTGCAGTTGGAACAAAGCATAATTTAACTCTAACTTTTATCATCTAGAAGACTAAGATTACCTTCAATCCTGAATTTTCCAGTACTCGATTTTGACCTCAAGCATTGACAACTGGAAACAATTAATATTAGTTATTAATGTGTCAAATAAAATTAAAAATAAAACGTTAAATTGAAAATATCAGTATGATAACGCAGGTAAAATGTATAATATCATTTTTGTTCAAACATATAAATTATCATCATGAAAATTAAAACCTTTAAAAATTAAGCATTACTTACCAATAAGGTCTTCCAAGACGAAGATTCAATTTCAATTTCTATTTCGATTGAAAACTTCACCATCGACACTAAAAAAAAATCAAAAAATTAGGTATCTGATGAAAATAAAATGGGGAATATGATGAAAATTATTTATTTTCAGTGTGATAACGCAGGTAAAATGTATAATATCATTTTCGTTCAAAACATATAAATTATCATCATGAAAATTAAAACCTTTAAAAATTAAGCATTACTTACCAATAAGGTCTTCTAAGACGAAGATTGAATTTCAATTTCAATTGAAAACTTCACCATAGAGACTAAAAAAAAAAATCAAAAAATTAGGGATCTAACAAAAAATAAAATGGGGAAAATTATTAAAATTATTTGTTTCAGTATGATAACGCAGGTAGAAAGTAAAATATCATTTTAATTCAAATTAAATCTTTTTTCATCATTATGGTTCCTGGCAAAATAAAAATTTTATAATAGTTTTGTTCCAACCGCTGTTTGAAACTGGTTTGCACTTCTAATTTGACGTCAGATGACTTCAGATTTGACGAACTAACGATTTGTAAGACGTCAAATTTGACATCCAAATCCTTCTGCACATGCTCCAGGAGTTTCAAACTGCGGTTGGAACAAAGCATGTATGTACCTATTAATTTACCTACCTTCTGCAAAGAAGAAACACCAACATGAACATTCCTGAACTTTTAAACCTGAAAAAATAAATAGCATTAAATGTTTGAAAATTAAAAAAAAATATATTTAAAAGAACATGATTAGCATGTCAGTATGATAACGCAGGTAAATTACAGCATATCATTTTATATCAAATTATAAATATTTCATCATAAAATCGAAGGGGGGGGGGGGAAAGAGAGCGAAAAAATAATTACCTCAAGATCATTTCATTGGGGCTATCTCTTGGTAAAACCTGAAGAAAAAAAATATTTCCATTTTAAATAATTATAAAATTAGTAATTAATAATTACCATTAAAAAACTGATTCTGAGCCCTTGTATGACCACGTTGGGGTGAGGCAAAAAACTGAAAGAATAAAACAAAGAAAAAATAAATAATAAAAACAAAGGAGTTTCTTTTTTGAATTAAGCAGGTGCATTAAAATGCAGCAAATTTTTTGTTCCCACGATAAAGAATAATTATTAAATCGATGAATTCATTTCGCGCAGATACTCTGTATCTAAAGTATTATGTAGTTCAGAGAGACAAAATGTTTGATGTCATTTACTTCTTGAACTTTCTAAATAAGGTTTAAAAACGCGAGATCAATAAAGGAATTTTATTCTTGATAGGTGTAGAATATTTTTTAAATATATACTAGAAGAATAATAATAAATGTATAAAAATATTTACCGATTGCATTTGTAACAGCTTCAACTTGCAGTCCTTGCTTCGATAAGAAGAAATGAGCTTGTCTTTTGGTAAGACAAGTAAAACGATTAAAAATCTAATTTGTTTTTCAATATTCTTCAGGATAAAAGTTGGTTTGAGACTTGAAGAAAATAATGAAGCATTGAAAGCAGAATTATGAAGGAAGTTTTAAATCCCTGAAAAGCTAGTCCTCTTTTTTTATTTCTTTCAATTTTGTTGGATTGAAGAAATTTAAAACAAAAATTGAGATCAGTAGAACACGTGAGTGATAATTGCTTGCAATCTTGAAGATAAGAGACGATGTAGGCATAATTAGCCTCAGCGATCAACAGGAAGAAAAGCCATATTTGAGAGAAAGCAAGATAATTTTTTAACGTAGAATTTAAAATATAAATAATTTGTTGCAGTGGACAAAAAAGTCAACTTCTTAAAGGGGACTAGACGAGCCTTACTGTAAACGGTCGATTAAAAATAACCGAGGCACAGAAAGCAGAGATTTTATCTATGTTTCTGAGGTAAAAAAATTTAATAAATTCAATTCTAGATAAAGCCTAATGACTAATCAGATATAACTCACAGTAATAATAAACTGAGAAAGAGAGTTTCAAAAAAAGAATTTTTATAAAATTAATTTCCGATTGTTTTTTTAGTCTTTTTACTGTAACTTAATTACCTACTTCCTTCAACAAAACTGGTCATAAAAATTTGTCTAATTTATTAAGTAGATGGCGTAGTGCTTCTTGCAGTTCTAAAAGAGAATAAAAAATTTTTTTTCTCTTATTTATTTTCTCAAAAAAGTAAAACCCGATCCCAAATCTTGCTGCAAACGTAGAGTCCTTTGAAGCCGTTGAGTTTTAACGATGTTTATGAAGTGAAAGTTCACAGATGTCTCTCTTGAAATAGCTATTAAAAGAAATAAATAAAAACACCCCTTAAGTTAGGGATGGTATATCATTAAACAATTACTTAAAAGGAAATAAAAAAAGAAGGGAGGAAATTTAAGGATTTAGGAGAGAAGAGATGGGAAAGAAGAAGAGTTTAAGAAGGGAGGAAATTACGAGGACTTAGGAGAGAAGAGATTGGAAAGTAAAAGAGTTTAAGGTTGTAAAGGCTTTTTGAGATTGAAGAAGGAAGTAATCAAGAGTTGAGATTAAAATAAGGTTACCCAAAGAATCGAAAGAGCTGAATGTAGCATTTGTAATGCTTAACCATTATCTACTTCTCTTTCTTCATTCTTCTACTCCCTTTCCATGTTTTAAAGCCATGGGCTTGTCACAAGAGGAAAAGGGTTGGGCCCAAGTGGAGGCACTCGCCATATTGCCCTGGCGCCCCTTAAGGACTCACTGAGTGATCATACGATCAGCAGAAAGGTAGGCTTTAACCACTCGGCCACTAAGATTTTTACTTTTTTTTTACTTTTAATTTTAACATTACAATAACTAGTAATACTTTTGGTACTAGTGAGTTAATGTTACCACGATTTTTTTTTTACGATTTTAAGTAGATTTTTTTTTCTCCAAAATCTACTTATTTTTTAGTTCCCGATGAGATTTGCCAAATTAACTAGTTTAAAATGATAACATTGATAACACTTCCTCTCTCAAGAAGAGCTCGTTTGATAACACGAGGGGGTTAATTTTTTTTCTCTCGCAAGAAGAGCTCGTTTGATAACATTGATAAGGATAACACTTCCTCTCTCAAGGAGAGCTCATTTGATAACACAAGGAGGTTAATTTTTTCCTCTCGCAAGAGAGCTCGTATGATTACATTGATAACACCTCCTCTCTCAAGGAGAGCTCATTTGATAACACAAGGGGGTTAATTTTTTTCCTCTCGCAAGAAGAGCTCGTTTGATAACATTTGATAACACTTTCTCTCTCAAGAAGAGCTCATTTGATAACACGAGGGGGTTAATTTTTTTCCTCTCGCAAGAAGAGCTCGTTTGATAACATTGATAACACTTCCTCTCTCAAGAAGAGCTCATTTGATAACACGAGGGGATAATTTTTTTCCTCTCGCAAGAAGAGCTCGTATGATAACATTGATAAACATCCTCTCTCAAGGAGAGCTCATTTGATAACACTAGGGGGTTAATTTTTTTCCTCTCGCAAGAAAGCTCGTTTGATAACATTGATAACACTTCCTCTCTCAAGGAGAGCTCATTTGATAACACGAGGGGGTTAATTTTTTTTCCTCTCACAGAGAGCTCGTTGATAACACTAGGGAGTTAATATTTCCTCTCTCCAAAAAATTCATTAAACTAGAAAAACTTATAAAGAACTTGCTTGTAAATAATTTTTTTTAATCAATTGATCAACTATGAAGCTTTAAAATTAGGAAAACAAGAATCAGGTTCCACATTTTGAATAAATTTTATTTCTATTTAAACTTATTTTTCAAAAAAAGACTACAAACTCGAGTTTTGTACTTAGAATCCAAATGAAATTAAAATGGTCAATCGTCATTAAAAATTCTGCCGTCGCAGCCGTTCACAAACTAATCAAAGAAAACAGTTTTCTTGAAAATAAAGATACACAAATTTTATACTATCATACTAATTTATAATTTATGAGTATAACATATTTTAAACACTATGATTACAGACATCAAAATATTAAGTGAAAACTTAGTTCGAATAAAATTATTAAAAAAGGTACCTATGCTAAAATAAAAGAGCCCCACTTTAGGTGCTTACTAGATTTAAAATTTAAAAACTCTTTGGGAATAGTAAACTCAATGTGGAACGTTTATGTCGCAAGTTCCTCTTGGGAATGACGGAAAAAAAAAAATTAGAAAATGAACCAACAATCCCAAAGTTAATTAAAAGTTAAAAAATTTATATTGGATCTGTTAAAAACGTAAATAATGTGTAATGCACATTTAATTATATGATTATATATTTATTTTGGGTATTATAGTTAATAACGGCGTCTTTTAGCAGGGAAATCATCCTGCTGCTGTGGTCTCCTTTCGGGGTGTCCCCAACGACCAGGAGGACCACCTCCCGGTTGGGGTCGACGAGTCGCAATATCGTCCACCATCATTCCTTCAGGCCTTCCGTCGAAACGATTTCCTCCTCGATTAAAGCCCATATCCATGAAATTCGCCTCCTAACGTAATTAGGTATATAGTGCATCAGAATCACGTTTTAAATATAAATATAAATGGAGCAGACGTGCAAATTCGAAACCGGAATTTTTCACGACGAAATTGCCATTTTGAAATTTTCCAACGTTTTATCAAGTTATATCATCACAATTTTAAAGAATAACCAGAAATAATAAGTAATAAGTTCAATAAGTGTTTGAAATTCAGTACCACAAACTGATTGTATATCTCAAGAAAGTTTATTTTATAACAGCCTAAATCAGTCTCCGCTTCAGTTTTTTTCTTTTAATCAACCAATAGAAAATCTGATAAAAAATCAGAAACCGAAAACTCAGCAAATAATGTTGTCTCAAATTTTCAACATAGTATAACGCGAAATGTTTTTGATGAGAAATAGGATCTATTTTTTCAATAGATTAATTATTTTGCCTTTTTCATAGTATCATTTGCTTTTAACAATTTAAAAATTAAAGCATTCAAGTCTGATGATTTTTAAGTCAAATATCCTCAAACCTGAGAGCTTATGTAAAAAAATAAGCTCATTCGCAGAGTAATATTTTGTTAAAATAAAGTATTAATGCTCAACTTCAAAACTTCTTCAAGAAACCAAAATTTGTCAGGCCCCCCATCTCCATACCAACAGATAACGTAGGTATTTCATCCCCTTGAAAAAATTGCCTTGATTAATTTAAAATAAGGCTATTGTGACTGTGTACATTCCTGAACATTACCTATGTACGGGGTCTGGGAGGCCACATGGGTCATAAAGACCATAGACATGGCACCCATGACCAATGAATACGAGAGGCCCTGTGGGTCCAGGGAGCACAAAGTAAAGTCACAATAGCTTTATTTTTCCAAAATTTTCAACCGAGAAAACGAACAACAACGGTCTTTTTGACCCAACGGGGTCTGGGAGACCCAGTGCTTTTATAAACTTTTATAAATGTTACAGCTTAAAAAATGGTAGCATTGTCGTAAGTATTTGCCCATATTTTTCATCATGATGAATGTATTTATTTTTTTTTTGTATGTAGAAAACAAGGCACAAACCAAACATAAAAAGAGTGCATTCTACATGAAATTGTCTACAGAATCTGAATCTGCAATAAAAAATAGGGGTTTCCATTTAAGATAAGGAAGTTTTGGCTGTTTTGACGAGAAATTTGCATTTAAAGATAAGGAAGTTTTGGCTGTTTTTGACGAGAAATTTGCGTTTAGGACGTTCTGCGCTTGCGCCATCAAGAAACCGCTTTGAGATTCATCATCCAAGCTCAAAAATAAGTGGGGTCGTAATTTAACTTTTTTTTGTCTCCGAAGAACTCTCCATGCAAGATAGCAAAATGAACTTTTTGGCAGCAGAACGCTGCCAAGCACAAAAAATTCTGAAACTAGACCCAAAATGAGGGGGGGTTACCTTCTAATTTTTTTTCTATCATAATTCATTTTCGAGTTAACCTGGGGGACACTAGTAAGTTTCTATCCTGTATACTACATGTAGTTTTCTTGTTCTTAGCTCTATGCTCCACGCTCCCCCTTTCTTAACAACTAAGGAGTTTTAAGTCCCTTTCATCGCAAAGGAGATAAAATAGATCCCATATTTTTAAATTTTTGTAGGTGTTGCCTAAATTCCAGATTAGGGAATCCAATTCACAATTCTTAGGACCTCAACGGAGGGGAAACAAGGCAAAAACATGGGAATTGAACCCTTGAACCATCAGCCCAGATGGCAATAACGAAGGAAAACTGCTTCAACTCCCAAGTTAAATAAGATCTACGAAGATCAGTGGTCAGACACCACTAATGAGTGAATTAATTAATTAATCAACAACTTAGGGTAGAAATAAATAATTATGTTCACTCCAGTATGAATAGTTTGGAAATAAAGTTAGCATTTAAACTTCAGAGCTAAGTAAAATTCTTAATTCAGAATTCTCAAAATTCTTCTCGTTTCAAAATTCTTAATACCTTCTTAATTCTAAATACGTTTCAAGAACTACTTTAGTAGGTACTTTAGCCAAAATTTCAAGTTTTTTTTTTTTTTTTTTTTTTTTTTTTTTTTTTTTTTTTTTTTTTTTTTTTTTTTTTTTTTTTTTTTTTTTTTTTTTTTTTTTTTTTCTTTTCTTTTGTCAGATGCAGAACCATAATTCATAAAATTCTGGATTTAGCCAGACCGAAATTTTTTTTTTAAGCGGAAACTGTAATAAATAAAAGAATAAAATTTCAGTCAAAGAAAGTATAATAAAGAGAATAATAAAGAAAATCAAACTGGCAATCATCGCGAAAAAACGGAGGTTATGAATTCCACGCTGCGAAATTTCAAAAATTCAACGAAACCATTTAAAACAAAAGACATCAACAAAAAAAATCACTGAAAATGATGTCATTCTATCAAATTTTATAGCATTTTCAATGAATTTAAAAAGATATCTCCGTCCACTACTTGAAAGTAATAAAAATATGGTAAAACCGCTGACTCAAGTGAAATTATCTTCACCATCTGCCTCAAAAAAATTGACACCAAGTTAAACCACATTATTTCCTAAGGCATGATTGTTTGTGAAAACTAACACAAAATAGAGGATCCGGGAATATGGATCAAAAGTAAAAATAATAAGACATTTTATCAAAAAGCACATCCTACTAAGAATCGCAGGAAGTCATTCATAGTTTATTTTTTAGAAAATGAAAAATGATTTTAGAAATAAAATAATAAAGTTTCTTCCGATACAGCAATTATGTATCGACGCTAATGATAGCGACGTCTTTTGCGCATTCCGTTACAGCCATTTCTGTTCGATACAGGCTCAAAAGATCCCCAGTTTTCAAAAATCCTCGATGCCAAATCCTGTAATGACATCTAAAAGTTTAAAATTATAATTCTGATAGCCGTACCCCATTGAATTGATCAAAACCATTTTCAAAAAAAAATTATACCGTTTATAAAAACAATAATATCCGAAAATATTTAATAATTCATTTATAAAAATACTTCCAGCTTTTTGTGGACTAAGTAATTAATCGTAGACACAAAGCTTTTGGGCAGAGAATAAAATTTATTTTCATTAAAAGCGATTCCCTGCACGATTTAGATGCTTGCACTGCCTTCTTGATAAAACTTCCATATTTTTAAAAATTCTATTGTTCGGAAAAATAAAGAGATTTGGCTCAATTCCTAAGGAAATACATGGCAAGAGTTTTTTAAGTTTTCATCGATGAAATGAATGTCGAAGGAAAATCAAGGAGTAAGCCCATTGAAAAACCAAATAGACTACCGATTACTATTAAGATCCCCATTCTTCTATCCTAATTACTCCTACCTCCAAGTCTCAAGTATCAAAATTTATATATATTTTTTAAATTAAATCTAATGTTTCTAGTAACACAGCTATAGAAGAGAAGATCTTTCCTTCTGAGACGAATTTCGAAGGGAAAACTCACACCATGTAATTCCAGTAGAGCCAAAATTAAATTTCTAACAAAAGAGTAGTGGAAATTCGTTTATAAAAACCTTAACTTATGACTTAAAAACGTTTTCACTTTTTGTTTTGGTAGCTATTTTTGTGATATAAAAAAATCAACTCACCGATTGTCTCATTCCTAAAAGAAAAAAGAAAGAAAAATTAATATTTTTTATAAAATTAAAACAAAATTTGATTTAAATAGCTTTGTTCCAACCGCAGTCGTGGTTGGAACAGAGCTAAATATACAAGAAATTTAATTACCTCGTTGAAATCGATTAGGCATTCCTCCGTCTCCTCTTCCATTATTTCCAAACCCTCCTTTGTCGTTTTCATAATTTCCTCCACGACCTATCGGAGATTCCGGCTTATCATTTTGTTGACCCTAAAAATCAAAATTTGTAAAATGTGTAAATTTTTAAAAGAACAAGAAATACCTGCATGAAAAGGCTGTTTTCTTGATGTCTCCTCCTCAACTCATCTTCTTGATGAGACATGCGGCGAGACATATCTTCTTGCTGACGTCTCAGCGCTTCTTCTTCAGCCAACCTTTGCTCTTCAGCTAACCTTTCTTTCATCTCCCACTCCCGTTTTTGACGTTCTCTGTCCATTTCACGTTGGCGTAATTCTTAAAAGAAATAAAATAAAAACAACAAGTTTAAAAAAAATTTAAATACATACGTTCACGTAGCATTTCTGTTTCTTGCTCATATCTAGCATACTGCATCTGAGCTTCCAACTTTTCTTCTTCCAACTTCATTTCCCTTTTTAAAGCGTCTTCTTTTTGCTTGTACAACTCGTGGATTTGCTTCCAGCGTATTCCGAATTCAAACTCAAAACTACCTTGTTTGGCAAATCTCGGACCAGTCTAAAAATTAACATTACATAAAAAAATTGAATAAATATATTTTTAAAAATTTAAATAAAGAATGAAAGTACCTCTCGAGCTTCAAAGAAATCAGGACCCTTTTTGATAACAGATTTCTCCGAAAAACCATCTGAGTCATCGACTATTTCATAGGGTTCGCAGATGACTGGTTTCAGAACACTAAAAATGAACATTAGCTACTAATAGTTTCAACCGCAGTTTTAAACTCCTGGAGCATGCGCAGAAGGATTTGTACATTAGATTTGACGGACAAACGATTTGAGCGACGCCAGATTTGACGTCTAAGTCCTTCTCTCTAGGAGTTTGAAACCAATTTAAACTGCGGTTGGAACGAAGCTAATATCTGGGGGGGGGGGGACTTACCTAGTTAAAAAGAAACATCCTTCTGCACAAAATCGGAGAGCACTTGTTGCTCCGATTTTTCTTGTAAACTCAACAAGACCTTCTTTTAAGCTGTTGCCTCTTTCATCAACGAACACAATCGCTCGCTCAACCTAAGACATTTATAGTTAAATATACAGGTTAAACAACCTCATACCTCTCCAAAAACTGAAAATGCTGTTTCTAAAAGCTCATTGGTTACGTGGTTCGTTAAATTTTTAACTTTGACAGCTGCACCTAATGGAGCGAATCTTACTTTGATATTTCTGTTTTTAAACATAGAACCGTCCAATTCTCTTTTCGCTTTTTCAGCTGATGATCGATAATCCTGAAAATGATATTGAAAAATAAAATCAGGATTACAAAAAAATTACCAAGCGAATAAATGAGAAATTCTTTTCTTTGTTAACATAGATTTCGCTGGTTTGGCCATATGTTTGGAATAACTTTTGAAGATCTTCTTCGCTGGTTTCTGGAGGCAAGTTTCCGACGTAAAGACGACATCGACCATTAAAAACTTTTTCTTTGATTTCCTGTGGAGGTAAATCTAAAGTCGGTCCTGATATCTGTTTCAGTAATCTCTCATTGATGAATGCGCCACCCTACAAAAATGATGAATAAAGTAAAATAGGAAAAGGCTACAACTTACATCGCCTCTTGAATTTCCTTCGCGGTCGCGGTGCCCACCTGCACCTCCAGGGCCTCCTCTTCTTCCTCCTCCACGTCCGCCACCGAATCCTCCTCGGTTGTTTCTATTATCGTCATTGCCTGAATGTTCCATCTGAAAGGAGCATAAAAAATCAAGGGAAGAAGAGGAAATCAGAAATTAAGGGCCAAGCATCCCAAAATTAACCTCAGGGAAATCAGAAATTTAGGGCCAATCATCCCAAAATTAACCCCAAATTAAATTTAAAATCTTCGCTTGGGCCACGTGAAGAAAAAAAAAAATGCTTCCTCTACCTTTGTATTGTCCATTTTCCTGGGGAGGAATTTTCCACCGTCTCTTCCTCCGAATCCGCCTCCACGCCCGCCGAATCCTCCACGGCGTTGAAATGAATTGTTGTGTCCATCATTTTGACGATTCCCTTGCTGGGGGTTAGGCGTTTGGCCGTTCGTTTCCGCTTTGGGCTCCGGCTTTGCTTGTTCGGCCGACATCGCCTTCGGATTATGTAAAAAATCAGCCCAAAAATCAAAGAAAATAAAAATCACGTTTACAAAATTACAGTTCACACAGAGACGCGAATGAGCCTATGAAAGATGACGTAAAATGGCCGGCTTGCTGACTCTCAACAATAAAAATCCTGACCAAGCGGTAAGCGCTAACAACTGTTGTAGTCATCAAAACACCACTAGTGCCGCAACAGTCTTGCCAACAATCCACAAACCAAAAAGAGGCGAGGTAAATTATGGAGGGGGACTCCGCACGTTAGCAAAGAACACTGAACAACGAAAACGCGTTCTGTGACGCTAGAAAAAAAGCCCTTAGCCAAAAGAAACGTTCAAGGTATCCTTTTAGTTTTTACCTTTCAACACCCCTTCCCGTTGCATATACATGAATTCACCATGGAGCCATTGAAAATTATTAACAGCGATACTAAACCCACAGTAATATAATATCCTTACATCTAAACCTTTAAGGTTATGGTTTAGTATAAACATCGATGAGAGACTGAACATTGCACATGCACTGCCTTCTAAATAGCTAATGTAGGTGGACAACATCGATGTGTATACATCCCCGCCTTCCAGTTCCTCCACATAGATTTGATATTTCGTTTTTGAAAGTGCCCTGTCCCTTCAAATAAAAGGAATCTTGACTTCTCTTTTTAGTTTTTCAATGTGGCTTTGAGAATCTTAGGCACAAAATTAAGTTAAAACTACTTTTTTTCCCCTTTTCTTGGCGTTCGCCTAGCTAAGCTTTCAAATGGCGCCCTTTTCAGAGTCAATCTCATAGTCTAAAGTTTGGTTTTTCCTTAACGATGGACGGACGGACGGCACCACAGACAACCTCATGAGTAGTAACATCTCTGTTTTACTCTACAGGGTCGTGAATATACCTGCTTTTTAAAATCCCTTCTCAGTCCAACGATTCGAAAACGTCGTGCTACGAAAACCAGGAAATTTCGCGTCCTGGTGTCTTTGAGTAGGACCAGGACGTTTCTCCCAAAACCAGGACTGTCCCGCTCAAACTAAGATTGTTGGCAACCCTGGCTGAAAATGTCTAGTGAGCCCTATTATGCAAAACTCAGTTCAATAAAAACAGATGTCAACTTTTTTCTTGGTTTCTTCCCGTATTGAAAAATTGAGTTTGGGTAGAGAAAACAAAGAGAACGCAAAAATATGCTTGTGATTGGTTTCTTGCTCGAAGCTGAAAAATTATTTGATGAAGTACATGTAAATATTTACACACCATTTGCAGATAGTTTAAGATTTTACTATACAATAGATTTTAATTTCCAATATATTTATAATTATTATTAATATTTACAAACCACGAAAATAGTGATGGTAAAATTTAGAAAATAGATAAAATATGTATTTCTTTAACAAAAAATTAAAGCTTTTACTGAATTCCGTTTTTAGCACCTTTCTTTTGCTTTAGTTCATTTCGAAGTTTTAGTATCTCTTCCGAAAGATCAGGGAATGCCTAAAAAATAAATAATTTTTTATAGTTAGATTTATTATGGACTTACATGTGCTAATTCATTGCAGACTATAGAATCCATTTGCCTGGTCAAAGATGGCAATTCCATAATATTGAGGAGATCGGCGGCGCTTGGACGTTTTTAGGATCATGATTGAAGCAAGAACGCATCGCGATTAAAATGTGGAACGGAGTCTTTTCATCGTGAGGAAAAGCGATTTCTGACGTAGGATCCGCAATAGCTCTTAATTTCGCAATATTATTTTTATGTGCGAAAACGGCGTACGACCATAAAGAAGGTTGTACAAAATACAACCTAACGACCATATATCGGATTTATAAGTTATCTGAAAATAAAAATTATAATATGTACACGAAAAGAAAGTTTTTACAGTACTTTATAGCCTGCTGCATCACCAGTATTGCTGATGGCTTCAGGGCTCATATAGTTAAAAGTTCCAGTGGCCATTTCTTTAAAAACACTTGTCATGTCACCTTGGAGAGATGAAGCGATACCAAATCGATCAATTTAAGTCTTCCTTTTACAATGAGAAAATTCGCAGGTTTCAAGTCAGAATGTATTATTCCTAAAATTGAATTAAATTTTTTATGGTTCGGTTTTTTAAAAGTTTACCTCTTGAATGGATCTCTTTGACTGCGGCGACCATTTCTGACCAATAATAGGTGACCATTGAGATAGAGATGTTGTGGGTGCTTGCTACGTTTTTTAATAGTTTTGAACAGTCGATTTCTCCGATTTCCAAAACGACATTTAATTTCTTAGACTCTTTGATGAATTCGCTAATATAAAAAATAATGATTAGCACTATCAGGATAAGCAACTTCAAATAAAGGCAGAGAAAAAAGTACTACAAAGCAGAGATGGGCAAAATCTTTAAGATTTTAAATCATAGGAATATTTTCTGTGATTAAGAATAAGATTAAAATCACACTCACGAGTATGATTAAGAATAAAATCACACTCACGAGTATGATTAAGAATAAAATCACACTCACGAGTATGATTAAGAATAAAATCACACTCACGAGTATGATTAAGAATAAAATCACACTCACGAGTATGATTAAGAATAAAATCACACTCACGAGTATGATTAAGAATAAAATCACACTCACGAGTATGATTAAGAATAAAATCACACTCACGAGTATGATTAAGAATAAAATCACACTCACGAGTATGATTAAGAATAAAATCACACTCACGAGTATGATTAAGAATAAAATCACACTCACGAGTATGATTAAGAATAAAATCACACTCACGAGTATGATTAAGAATAAAATCACACTCACGAGTATGATTAAGAATAAACTCTTAATCACAGGAAAATTAATCACAGACTTAATCACAGGAAGTCTGTGATTAATCATAGGAAAATAATGATTAATCATTGGAATTTGGGATTAATAAAATTAAGGAAAAAGCTTGATCAATCATCAGAAAAATTATGTAATCACAGGAATCTGTGAATATTGTCACCTCTGATCACAATTTACTCTCAATAACTAAAAACTCAAAATCTATCAATTTCTAAAACTCCAAAAATTTATAATTTTGACAAAACAAATTTTTTGAAAAATTAAATGTACAATATGGATTATTAATAGTTATGGTAGTTCAACTGAAGTTTGCTTATTATTTTATGAATTATAAATTATGGAATAATAATAATAATTTTATACTTTACGCTTTAATTAATTTTGACAAACCAAAATATTTGAAAAGTCAAATCTACAACATTTTAACTTCTTTAAGGAAGTTAAAAAGGCCAAGCAAAATGAATACATAATTTTTAAAAATCTAAAAAAAATTTCTAGTTTTTCAAGTTTAAAGCCTTTTTTTTTAGCTTGAATAATCCATATTGTACATTTAATTTTTCAAAAATTTTGTTTTATCAATATTATAAATTTTGGAGTTTTAAAATTAAAATTTTGGAGTTTTAAAATATTAAAATTTTGGAGTTTTAGAAATTGATAGCTTTTGAGTTTTAGTTATTGAGAGTAAATTGTGATCAGAGGTGACAATATTCACAGATTCCTGTGATTACACAATTTTTCTGATGATTGATCAAGCTTTTTCTTAATTAATCCCAAATTCCAATGATTAATCATTATTTTCCTTTGATTAATCACAGACTTCCAGTGATTAAGAGTTTAATCACAGATTTCCTGTATGATTATGAGTTTATTCTTAATCATACTCGTGAGTGTGATTTTATTCTTAATCATACTCGTGAGTGTGATTTAATCTTATTCTTAATCACAGAAAAATATTCCTATGATTTAAAATCTTAATCATGATATGATTAAGATTTTGCCCATCTCTGGTACAAAGCAGTTAGAAAATGAAAAACTTACTAATCGAACATTCGAATAACTGTCTCGCAGTCTTGAAGTTTAGAAAGAAGTTTTATCTCATTCAAATATCCCTGAGCAACAACATCTTCAACGTTTGCTAAATTTACACATTTAATAGCCATAATGTTATGAAGGTCGTCTAAAACCTAATAAAAATTAAATTAATAAAGAATAATGGAAATCAACTTTACCATAAAGACTTCGCTGGAACCTCCTCGACCCATCATAGTGAGAATTTTATACGATTGTTGTTCACCACGAGAAATCCCTTTTGCGGAGTTTTTGCAGGAATATTTTCGCAGTCGGGACCTTAAACTCATCTTGCGGAGGAAATTCTGGATTATTACTAACAGAAGGGAGATTGTTGTAGTCAAAAAAGTTGGGCTTCAGATCGATAGGATTTGAAAATTTGCTGTCGCAGACTAGATTAAACGAAGAAGGTTTTGTTTCAACATTTATTTCATTCAGAGAACTATGAAGTTTGGTTTTTCCATCAACAAACGGGATTCGTTCAATTCATTTAAAGAGCTGTGATGTTTTAAATGTTTATCATCGAAATAACCGCTGTCTTTAAAACAGGATTAAATGAATGTTGTTTTTCTAAAGAAACAACAGTTGGATTTTCAATTTTTCATTAGAGGCATCGACTTCTTCATCTTCTTCGCAGATTCCAGCCAAAGGGTCAACAGGCGAGTCGAGAGCTAGCTGCTTGGCTGGAGTTTTTAATGAAGTCTGCAGTTTATTTATAGAATCTTGAAAATTATGGCATGTCATAAAATCCGAACATTGGTCTGAAGATATCGAAAAATCGCTGCTTTTCTGACGACCTGGAAAATGAAGCCTTGGAAGGGGTCTTTTCTTCCGCATATGACGAACCCAAAGGTACAGCATTCTTTTCGTCGATGAAACTATTGTTAAGCAACTTCACGATATCAGAACTATTATGTTCTGACTTCTCAAAACTCAATGGTTCAAAAAGTGTTTTCTTCGGATTCACGGTCCCATTTTCATTTTCTTTGTTTAGCTTGAAAAGAGGCTGCCGAGTGAAAAAAGAAAACTGCTTGTTTGCAGCAGGTTGGCTCCATTTCTTTGCTGCAGAATCTGAGGATCCTGGGAGAACAAAATTGAAGGTTTTAGGAGCTAAAACATTTGAACCGGGAGTTGTCGAACCGGTTGCCACTTTCTTCTTCCCTAAACGACTAATAACATTATTTAATAAATAGTCCTGAAGATCTTTTCAGAAATTACCTCTTGGGCTTCCCTTACGAAGTTTTTCGTAGTTCGACGCGAAGGACCAAACGTCATGGATGTCCTCAGGGCTTCGTTCCCCGCGATGGAGACCGGCCATAACAGAACAAAAGTTTTTAAGGGCTTTTTAAGAGTAGAAACTTATTTTGAAGGGGTGGAAAAAAGAGAAAAAATATTCCCTCATAACAAAAACAGAAGTTAAATGACGGAGACGGTTAGCGTCAAAAACGTTTCGACCGTTACAACTTCATACAACAGTGATGCCATTGAATAAAAACTTCCCACCAAGCTGTAAGAAATTCCCCCACCGCCACATGTGCTTCGTCTTGTAGGTAGTTCATTGCGAGAATAAAAAATTAAAAAATAATGCGAGAATAATTCTATTCGTCGGAATAATGTAAAACCTAGGTTTCCCTATGAAATAGCGCAAAATATTCGTAAAGCTATTGTAAAAGCTGAGGTTTCTCTTTCAAAAAGCGAAAAAAACTCGTAAAAATCTTTAAAAACTGAAGATTTTTCCTCAAAAACCGGTAACTTTTTCGATAGCTAGATAAAGTACTAGTTTGAAGAGCTTCCAACGAAAACTTCCTTTAAGAGAACAATATAGGAGGGGGAAGTACTGAGGAGGGGAAATAATTTCACGAAGTCTCAAATTTATACACGGTAAACTTATAAGAACTGTGGTTTTTCCCTTATAAACCAGTAACTTTTTTGATGGCTAGATAAAGTACTAGTTTGAAGAGCTTCCAACGAAACTTCCTTAAAGAGAAGGAACAATATAGGAAGGGAAGTACTGAGGAGGGGAAGTATAACGGAGGGGGAAGTATTGATGGCTAGATAAAGTACTAGTTTGAAGAGCTTCCAACAAAAACTTCCTTAAAGAGAATAATATAGGAGGGGGAAGTACTGAGGAGGGGAAGTATAAAGAGGGGAATAATAATTTCACGAAGTCTAAATTTATACACGGTAAACTTATAAAAACTTTGGTTTTTCCCTTATAAACCAGTAACTTTTTTGATGGCTAGATAAAGTACAAGTTTGAAGAGCTTCCAACAAAACTTCCTTAAAGAGAAGGCACAATATAGGAGGGGGAAGTACTGAGGAAGGGAAGTATAAGAGAGGGGAATAATAATTTCACGAAGTCTCAAATTTATACACGGTAAACTTATAAAAACTTAGGTTGTTCCCTCAAAACCGGTAACTTTTTTGATGGCTAGATAAAGTACTAGTTTGAAGAGCTTCCAACGAAAACTTCCTTAAAGAGAAGGAACAATATAGGAGGGGAAGTACTGAGGAGGGAAGTATAAGAGAGGGGAATAATTTCACGAAGTCTCAAATTTACACGGTAAACTTATAAAAACTGTGGTTTTCCCTCAAAAACTGGTAACTTTTTTCATTTGATGGCTAGATAAAGTACGAGTTTGAAGAGCTTCCAACGAAAACTTCCTTAAAGAGAAGGAACAATATAGGAGGGGGAAGTACTGAGGAGGGGAAGTATAAGAGAGGGGAATAATAATTTTACGAAGTCTCAAATTTATACACGGTAAACTTATAAAAACTGTGGTTTTTCCCTCAAAAACTGGTAACTTTTTTCATTTTGATGGCTAGATAAAGTACGAGTTTGAGAGCTTCCACAAAAACCTTAAAGAGAAGGAACAATACAGGAGGGGGAAGTAAGGAGGGGAGTATAATTGAGGGGAATAATAATTTCACGAAGTCTCAAATTATACGGTAACTTAGAGTTTTTCCCTCAAAAACGGTTGATGGGTTTTTCCTCAAAAACCGGTAACATTTTTGATGGGTTTTTCCCTCAAAACGGTAACATTTTTGATGGGTTTTTCCCTCAAAAAACCGGTAACTTTTGATGGTAAGATAAAGTTTGAAGAGCTCCCAACAAAAACTTCTTAAAGAGAAGGAAAATATAGGAGGGGGAAGTATAGGGAGGGAATTTCACGAAGTCTCAAATTTATACACGGTAAACTTATAAAACTGTGGTTTTTCCCTCAAAAACTGGTAACTTTTTTCATTTTGCTGGCTAGATAAAGTACGATTTGAAGAGCTTCCAACGAAAACGTCCTTAAAGAAGGAACAATATAGGAGGGGGAAGTACTAAGGAGGGGAAGTATAATTGAGGGGATAATAATTTCACGAAGTCTCAAATTTTATACATGGAACTTAGAGTTTCCCTCAAAAACCGGTAACACATGGTTAACTTAGAGTTTTTCCCTCAAAAACCGGTAACATTTTTGATGGGTTTTCCCTCAAAAACCGGTAACTTTTGATGGGGTTTTCCCTCAAAAACCGGTAACATTTTGATGGGTTTTCCCTCAAAAACCGGTAACATTTTTTATGGGTTTTTCCCTCAAAAACCGGTAACATTTTTGATGGGTTTTTCCCTCAAAAACCGGTAACATTTTTGATGGGTTTTCCCTCAAAAACCGTAACATTTTTGATGGGGTTTTCCCTCAAAAACCGGTAACTTTTTGATGGTAAGATAAAGTTTGAAGAGCTCCCAACAAAAACTTCCTTAAAGAGAAGGAACAATATAGGAGGGGGAAGTAAGGGAGGGGAATTTCACGAAGTCTCAAATTATACACGGTAAACTTATAAAAACTGTGGTTTTTCCCTCAAAAAACTGGTAACTTTTTTCATTTTGATGGCTAGATAAAGTACGAGTTTGAAGAGCTTCCAACGAAAACGTCCTTAAAGAGAAGGAACAATACAGGAGGGGAAGTACTAAGGAGGGGAAGTATAATTGAGGGGAATAATAATTTCACGAAGTCTCAAATTTATACATGGTTAACTTAGAGTTTTTCCCTCAAAACCGGTAACATTTTTGATGGGTTTTTCCCTCAAAAACCGGTAACATTTTTGATGGGTTTTTCCCTCAAAAACCGGTAACATTTTTGATGGGTTTTTCCCTCAAAAACCGGTAACATTTTTGATGGGGTTTTCCCTCAAAAACCGGTAACATTTTTGATGGGTTTTTCCTCAAAACCGGTAACATTTTCGATGGGTTTTTCCCTCAAAAACCGGTAACATTTTTGATGGGTTTTCCCTCAAAAACCGGTAACATTTTTGATGGGTTTTCCCTCGAAAACCGGTAACATTTTGATGGGTTTTTCCCTCAAAAACCGGTAACATTTTTGATGGGTTTTTCCCTCAAAAACCGGTAACATTTTTGATGGGTTTTTCCTCAAAAACCGGTAACATTTTGATGGGTTTTTCCCTCAAAAGCTTTTTTTCTTTTTTTTCTAAAAGCTAACGGAAACCAAAAGGGAATGTGAAGATTAAAAGCTCCATCTAAAATGTAACTACGCGTGCGAAAGGCACCATTAGATTTGAAAATTTATTAAAAACGGAAGCCCAGTTGAGAAACACGGCTTTTTAAAAAGTATTTCCATCAGTCAATAAACTTCAACGCTACTGACAATACTTCCATGAAAACAAATAAAATGATATGTCCAATCTTTTGAATTTTGTAGAAAACTAATCGCAACTATTATAGTATTAATATCACAAACAATAAATAAAAATGTGTACAAAATGGGCATCCTCACCTTAAAAGGTTTACCAAAAAATAAAACTTAAAAAAAAATTTCCTTCTAACACATTCATAAAAATAAAAAGGAATGAAAAAATATCATGTGATAAAATTGTGAGGTGCCAGTTAAAAATCACAAAATAAGTTTAATGCAACTAAAGTTTGGTGGAAAAAAAAAATTATTAAGCTTATTTTCTATATAAAGCTTTTTTTTTTTTTAATTCTTGCTTTTTTAATAAACATATAATGACTATTGTAATATTTATATTTATACAGGGGTGCCAAAATCAGCATCGCCAAAACCATCGATGTAGGAGTTAGAATTGGATTCTGGGTAGTATACTTTGACTTTTTCCTTTTTAATGGTTCTTTTGGTCTTTGTTGCTGAATGTTGTTGGGTAGTGAGTTTTGATGTTCTTTGGATAAATAATCTGCTTCAGGGTCCTCGTCTTTCCAGGAGCCGCTAGGGGTGAAGGTTCGGAATATTTCTGTAGGGTAGTGACGCCGACATGAAGAGGACTGGCGAATTCGCCGTTTTGTTCGCTTTGCTTCTCATCGGTTTCGCTTTCTTTAGTCAATCGTGGGCTACTCGGATAACTAGATTCAGAAGGATCTCTGAAATTCTTTTTATCGAATCTAATTCAAACTGAAACCTACCTAACAGATGATTCAGGAGTTCTAGGTGCTGTAGGAGTTAATTCTTTATTGTATCCATTTTCACAATGAGATACATGATTTCCATCATTAAAAAAACCGTACTAAAAATTATTAAAAAATATAATAAAAATAAAATTACCGTAATTGTGACATATCGGAATCATCTTCAGTTTCATCTTGTCCAACGTACTTCACTTTTAATTTTACTTCTCCAAATTGATTACTTAGTATTTTAACAGCTTCATTGTGGCTCACCTAAAAATATGAATAAAATTAGTGGCCTCTTCCCCCAAAAACCAGTTGTGGAGGGTAAAACAATATCGATGTTTAACCCTTTTGAGACCCAGGCGTATACATTTGACCCAGGCGACGCAGCCAGCGGGAAGCCTCTAAAAAATTTATACCTTCGCTTCCCGCGGCGCTAGCGACATGCAAAAACTGGCAATCTGTTGGGGAAGAAATGAACTACGAGATGATCGCACCACTCGTCGCTTTCTGTGCTTTGCTGGGGCTGGGGGGTCGGGGAGAAGTGAGGGGCAAAAGAGAAAAGGGGTAGCAGAGAATGCGGCGTCAGCGCGGTCTTGAAAGGGTTAAGGTAGTTAAAAAGATAGTACCTGAACTAGGTCGATGCCATTGACACTAAGGATGGCATCCAACATAAAGTTGTTCAGTGCCACCACCAGGTTCCAATTCGGATATTAAAATAGGTACACCATGTTCTCTACCACCCTAAAAAACTTATTTAAAAAAAAACTTCAAAGAAATTTTGTTCTTACAGTTATTGAAATTCCTAATCCAAGGCTGTTGTCATCTCTTTTAAGTATGACAGTTCTAGGCATGTTAAAAACTTCTTGGCAAGGAGCCCTCGAATCTCGTTGTCGGACAGCTCTCACCAACGTTTTTGTCGTTGGACGAGGATTTCGGCTTCCAACTGAGCCCAAAGTCGATCTTTTACTGCAGCCACCATGTCTGTCCGTCCTGCCAGCTGGAGTTGCTGTATCCTGAACAAATAAAATAACTTTTTGCACAAAAAAAAAAAAAAAAAAACTGTACCTTCCCGGCTAATTCTTTATCAAGATATCTAGCTGATAGTCGAGCACCGCAGACCTCAGCCTGCAAACTGGCGATTGTCGCTCTCAACGACTCATTTTCTATTTCTAATCTTTTCTTCCAATTTTCTAAATGTCTAACTACTTTATCTACATTCACACCTAAAAGAAAAGTTTATTATTCTTCCTTTATTTTTTTACCAGAATGATTAGCGCGGTGTTGGAGAACGTTCAGCCAATGCTTTGCTTAGACTTGAAGTAATATTGCTTCCATCATCTTTGCTTAAATGCTGAAGTTGAGCTTTATGAACTTGAACAAGCACATTGTGTAGTTCCTCGGTAAGCTCGTCATTTTTTGAATCAAGCTCAACTAAACATGACCTCATATTAACCAGCTCAGCCTGAAATTATATATTTTTTTAAATAAATGTCAGAGTACAAGCATAGTTTTTGTTTTATGGATTAATTTTTATGGTTTAACATACAGGGTGGAAACTTAGGTTAACTCAAAAACGAAGGAAGAAAGAAAAAGTAAAATGATAACTCCCCCTCATTTTGGGTCTAGTTTCTTAATTTTTTGCGTTTGGCAGCGTTTCGCCGCCCCAAAAAGTTAATTTTGATATCTCGCTTAGACGTCTCCGGAGACAATAAAACGCAAATTTATTGTTAAACGGCCAAAACTTCCTTAACTTAAATGGGAACCCCTATTTTTTATTGCAGATTCGGATTCTACAGTCAATTTTACATTGAATACACTCTTTTTTGTTTTTTCGATGCTTTTTTTCTATCCAAAATAAATAAACTTTTGATGATGAGATCCTTGCGACTATGTTTCCATTTTTTAAGCTGTAACTTTTATAACAGGCAGGTAATTGTAATCAAAAATTTGTTTCCCAGACCCGTGGGGTCAAAAAGACCCATCGTTATCCAGGTTGTAAATTTTGGAAAAATACGGCCGTTATGACAGTGCATCCCTGTACATTACCCATGTTATCTTTATGACCCCATGGGGTATGGGAGGCCATATGGGGTCATAAAGACCCATAGTCATGACACTCATGACCAATGAATGGGTCTCGAAGGCCCCATGGGTCCAGGGAGCCCAATGTAGAGTCACAAACGCATTATTTTTTCAAAATTTACAACCTAGAAAAAAATGGGTCTTTTGACCCCACGGCATCTGGGGGAACCCGCTGGGACCGGGAGACCAACATTACCTTACCTTTGTAAAAGTTACAGCTTAAAAAATGGAATCATCGTCGCAAGGATCTCATAATGACGAATGTATTTATTTAATTTGCATAGAAAGCAAGGCACGAAAAAAACATAAAAAGAGTGTATTCTACGTGAAATTGTCTGTAGAATCCGAATCTGCAATCATAATTAGGGGTTGCCATTTAAGTTAAGGAAGTTTTGACTTTTTAAAGGGAAATTTTGCGTTTTTGACGTTCTCTGCATGTGCAATCAAAAAAACCATTTTGAGATTCGTAATCTTCGCTCAAAATTAAGGGAGGTTGTAATTAAACTTTTTTTGTCTCCAGACACATCCATGCGAGATATCAAAATTAACTTTTTCGAGGGCGGCGAAACGCTGCCAAACGCCAAAAATTCTGAAATACACTCAAAATGAGGGGGGTTACCATTTATTTTTTTCTTATCTTGATCTTTCGAGTTAACCAGGGAGGACACTAGTAAATTTCCACCCTGTATAATACGTTTGCCCAAGATAGGAAAATTTCCGAAGAATTAATTAATTAATTCTAAGAATTAATTAATACATTTCTAAGAATTAATTAATTAATATAGTATAACGAAGGGGGATGGACGAGTGAGGGAAAGTATAAAGGAGGGGGAAGTATAACGGAATAGGAATTTTATTTTCCGAAATAATTAATAATTAATTAATTAATTCTCTACCAAAAATAAATAAAAAGGTTTCTATTTATTTTTTCCATCAAACAAAGTGGTGGTTGTTAATTGAATGCAAGATACAAATAAAATGATGACCTAAACGCTCAATTGGATGAGGGTTTCATTTTTCAACTTCTGGCTAAAATACTTTTATGAGATAGAAATAATTAATGTTTCTAGTTCATCATTTTTTTTAAAGCATATAAATTTTAAAAAAATTAAAGAACGCATTATTTTATTCCAGGAAGCTGAACAAATGTGAGCAAACATCCTTTGAATCAAGATTAGAGAGATTGCAAGGTAAGGAAGATATTTAAAAAAAGAAGAAGAAGAAGAAGACAAAAGGAGAGGGGAGTAATATGAATGATAAGGAGGGAGACCACTTGGGTGGGCCTACAGCCAGTTCCAGGCTCAGGCTCCACAAATAACTAGTAAGTAGCATTTATTCCTTTTAGGACGATTAATTTTAGTACTCTTATCAAATCAAAAAACTATAATACACACAAAAAAATCACACAAACACAAAATCCAAAATGGTATCAATGGATACATCCATAGCTATAAATAGTAAAATTTTTCTTCTACGTTTTAATAAAAAGTAATTAAAAATTGATAACCTATTGGCCTTTATTTCAAACAGAAAGATAAGATTTAAATAAATAAATACAACATATAATTTATTCAAAAAATACGAGTGTTCTGAATTTGAAAGAAATGCTTCAAAAAAAGTTTTGCAAAAAAAATTTATTAAAAAAATTTTTTTTTTTTTAGATTACTGACCAAGTATAGAAATGTGATTAAAATGGATTTGTTCAAGCGGTCAGAACTGCTTTTAATTTTTACATTATTTTTAAATTATGTCGCCTCTAGTCCAAGTTCTACTCACTTACTATCTACTTCAAAAGACAAATATCGTAGATATACTGAACAGGTAATTTGGAAATTTTATTATATTTAAAATTCTTATTCAATATTAGGAATTACATACGACAATAGCGAATATAGAAGGAGGATTGAGAAATGTTGAAAGTTCATTATAGCGTTAAAAGGCAAGAGATTTCATTGGAGAAGATACTCAAAAAGTGGACGCTATCGATTCAAGGAGCGTACGGATGCAAGCGGTTATGGACATGAAACTCGATTTGTTGACGAAAGTACGATTAAGAAAATGAAAGACGTTAAATTGAGTCATTTATTAAGCTTTTTTAGGCTGTCATTTCGACCGAATACAAAAGCGAATTGGTCCTCGAACAACTGAGGAAGTTTGAATCGCATCAGGTTTTTTAAAATCGAAAATAAACCTTGGAATTTAAATTGGAAGAACTCCACAAAAAGACACAGGTTTGATGAATTTTAAGCAAACAGCTAGAAAAATTTAATTTTATATTTTAGAATCAAGAAGCTCTTTCAGCAAAGCATGACATCCTACATGAAAAAGTGGACAAAATTCTTTCAAAATCCGAAACTTCTAATCCAATTATCGAGCACTACGTCAACATAACAAACAGCGAAATCTTAAAAAACCTTAAAGTATCTCAAAATTTTTTTAAATTCAAAATTAATATTTTTAATTTAGGAAATGGAGGGTAAAATAACGAAAAATGAAAATTTTGAAAAATTAACACAACGCCTGAATGGCATCCAAAATCATTTAAACCAAACGGATATTATGCGAACACAAAATGATAGCCCGAGGTCGATCGATAAAGAAAAATTATCGATTACATGACTCCGAAGCGCAAAAATTAGGGCACAAGGTTTAGAAAAAATTTTTTTTCAAACAAACTAACTTATTTGTAGATAAGCAACATGTATAATGATATATCGCATAAAGTCTTGATATTGAAGCATTAATAAAAGAAGGCTTCAGACAAGAAAATCATAGCAGTAAAATAATAGCTGAAGATTTAAAGACTTTGTTGGTTGAGCAAAGAGATGAAAGTAATTTATAGTTTCTTTAAAAATCAAATAATCATTTATTTCAGCATTTATTGATATTAATGTCCAAAAAGTCATGTCGATGGCACATAAAAGATTTAATGACCTTCAGCGCAAGTTGGAAAGCAATTTTCAAGACATCGCTGACGCCCAATTATTATTTTTAAACACCTGCCACAGAATTCAAGAAGAAGAGCCCCAATTAGAGTCGAGAGTAAGCGTAGTTTTGGAAAAAATCTTGGACGTTTTTGAAAATGGGTAAGCCTTATTTTTATTATTATATTATTATTATATTATTATTTTTTTTAGTTCAACAAAAATGGAAAAGCAATCACTCGAGTTATTAGAGGCTCTTAAATCGCACAATACACAAATTATGAGATTTAATCATAATACAAATATGATTGTTACATTAGCTGAAGAAATAAGTCAGGATCATAAAAATTTGGATGGTTCAATAATGGAGGTTGCAGAAAGAGCAGATACGATAACTTCAATTGTTCAAGTAAGGTTTAATATTATGAATTTATTTAATTCGTTTAGGAAATACAAGATGAGATGTATGAATTAAACGATACAGCGAAAGTAACTCCACCAAAATGTTCAGATGATAAAAAAAGTAATGATGTGCGATCAGTGGAAGCTCATTTTGGAGAAGGAGTTTTAAAAATTGTGACCGACGTCACAGATGAAAACGCGACAAAAACCGACGATTTGGCACGTCTAAACAAGACGATAGAAACGAAAAATCTACACGCAATCGTATCAACGACAAACGAACCGAAGAAAAACAGAAACAAATCGGCGATTTTCTTAAAATTCAAAGTAACCAAAAAAAGAAGAGACAGAAATAACAGAAGAAGTCGCCACACAGCTTATGCTTTCATACATAAAACTTATACGAGAAAAGATCACATTGAAAGAATTCCTTACAGAAAAATTGACAGGAAGAAGCTACCAGAATATAACGGATGGTTGAACATTTAAAGCCGATTGACACAATTTCAAGGGAGTTCATTCGAGAATTAGATCAATACGAAAACAGATTAAAATACGACAAATCTACTTACGAAAACGCCGAAACCCTAATAGACCAAGAAAGTTATAACTACGACGATTTCGACTTACCAAACTAACCAAATTTACATATATAATTTTTAATTTTTTTAAGTTAATAAAAGTTTAAATAAATGAAATACCTCAACTTTGGCGTTGTTTTGAAAGATGGTCTGCGCTTTATGGGTAAGCTGAGCAAAACATGCTGAGAGTGGACATTTTTTGGCGGCGGCGTAAACCATTTCAGGCTCATCACTGTCAAGTTCACCTTAAAGAAAAAAAAAATTAAAATATCAAGAAACTTGGAAGAAATAAGGACAAATTTAAATAAAAATATAGATTTTCAATAGGAATCAGCCAAAAATCGTGAACTAAATCAGAGAAGGTAGTATTCATTTTAATGGACATGAATATAGCTACAAATTATGAATAAGTTTGTTGTAATATGCTATTTTACAAGGAATTCATAATTTTTTAAAAGAAATTATTGACATTCATAATTTTTTTTGTGAGTATTGCTATTTGATTTCATACCAAAAACCCACAAGTAGAAAGAATTTCTGATAGTATTCATAAGTTTTTAGCTTTATGAACACATTATTATCAAATTATGAATATCACCTTTAAAGAAAAAAAAAAATTAAAATATCAAGAAACTTGGAAGAAATAAGGACTTTAAATAAAAATATAGATTTTCAATAGGAATCAGCCAAAAATCGTGAACTAAATCAGAGAAGGTAGTATTCATTTTAATGGACATGAATATAGCTACAAATTATGAATAAGTTTGTTGTAATATGCATATTTTACAAGGAATTCATAATTTTTTAAAAGAAATTATTGACATTCATAATTTTTTTTGTGAGTATTGCTATTTGATTTCATACCAAAAACCCACAAGTAGAAAGAATTTCTGATAGTATTCATAAGTTTTTAGCTTTATGAACACATTATTATCAATTATGAATACATTGATACAGGGGAAGAACACAGGAAGCTCCTGACAGGTGCCACGCCTCCCCCTGTTGCTTCTATGGCATGGTCCAAAAATGCAAATAAACAACTAGATTTGTAAAAGCATCATATGATAATAGTACATGTTGGGGAAATCTACAAAAATAGCTAAAAAGGAGTTAGGAACCATAGATGCTAGAGAGAATGAAACAAACGAATATGTTTTCTCTACTTCAAGAAGTTAAAAAAGCAATCATTGAAAACATAAGTTTTCTTACATCACAAAGATTAATAGAAGATACTTTCTTAAAAACTTTATTTATAAATCTTTCGATTAAAACGAACTTACCAATAATCATATCCAAATCAACATAGGCTTTGTCGAATTCTTTTTCAAGTAAATCCAACCACCTGAAGCTCATTGCGGTAACTGCCATTTTTAACAAATAATTTTTACAACACAGAATCTATATAAGTAATATGTTTAAAGTACGGTATTTTTTAAATTACAAGATAGAAGATTTTTGACAAAAAAGTTCTTATTGATAAAATACGATTATCTGGAAGGTTATCATCGACGCTGCCAACGTTAATTTCTTAAACTCCCTTAAAAAGGGCGGACTGAAAATATTTTATTAGGGCGCAAAACATTATTTATTACTTTCAAGTCAATTAATGTGAATTTCATATTGTTAGGCCACTTTATTTAAATTAAAATATTTACCAAGATAGTGTGCGCAGCAAATTGTTCATTTTAGATGTTATTATCACACAGCCATTTAGATTCAAATTTAAAAATCATTTAATTTTTAAATTGATGAGATAATCTTTATGAGGTGAAGCATTTGAAGCTTTTTTTATATTCTTTAATTTGAGTTTTAAAAGTTCTTTCGAGGGGAAAAAAAGTGACGTGGACTGCCGGTTTTCTTGTGTTCTGTCAACTCCCTCATTGGCTACCCTGTAGTCTGTATACGTCAGCTATCTTGAAGTAAGAATATTATTTAGAGTTGTTTAATGGTTTAATATTTCGGGATGTTGACTAAATTTGAGTCAAAATCTGCTGTGTTAAGGGTCTCTTTTTCACCCGAAGAGACCATGGATTTTGTCGAGTTTACACAGCGGAGTTATTCACTTTGGTCATAACCATTATGTTATGCGAGCTCAATTTCATCCTACTGATGACATCATTGTGTCTGCATCGTTGGATATGACTGTTCGCGTTTGGGACATATCAGGGCTGAGGAAGAAGAACGTCGCACCAGGTCCTGCAGGATTGGAAGAACATTTGAAAAACCCAGCATCGCTGATTTATTGGGCAAGCAGATGCTATCGTCAAGCACATTTTAGAGGGTCACGATCGAGGTGTCAACTGGGCCTCATTTCATCCATCTCTTCCATTGATTGTCTCCGGAGCTGATGACCGTAACGTCAAACTTTGGCGTATGAATGAATCCAAAGCATGGGAAGTCGACACATGCCGGCCATTGGTATAATTTCCTGCGTCCTTTTTCATCCTCGACAAGACCTCATTTTGTCCAACTCTGAAGATAAAACCATCCGTTTTGGGACATCACCAAACGTACTTTGCTGCACACGTTTAGACGAGAAAATGAAAGGTTCTGGGTGTTGACAGCTCATCCGACATTGAATCTTTCGCTGCAGGCCATGATGCTGGTATGGTGATTTTCAAATTGGAAAGAGAACGTCCTATGCTGTACAAGGAAATATCCTTCTCTACGTCAAAGATCGATTCCTAAGAAAACTGACTTCACAACATCAAAAGATGTCTCAGTCATGAAATTACGAGGGACAGGAAACAGCCCAATTTATGGCATAAACTACAAAGTTGCAGAAAACGCCGTTTTGGCTTCTGTTAGAAATGCGAATGTTGAAAACAGCGTTTATAATTTGTATGTGATGATCGGCGAAAATGATTCATCTGATAACAAATCTACTCCGGGACTCTCAGCTGTTTGGGTTGCCAGGAATCGCTTCGCTGTTCTTGATCGCTCTCATTCCATCGTCATCAAAATCTTAAAAATGAAGTGACTAAAAAAGTTTCTACGCCCACCTGCGATGAAATTTTTTACGCCGGGACTGGAATGCTTCTTCTCAGAGATGCTGATAATGTCACATTGTTTGATGTCAGCAAAAAAGAACGATTGCGCAGACTAAAATCAGTAAATGTAAATATGTCGTCTGGTCTTCGGATATGAGCCATGTTGCTCCTCGCCAAACACAATGTGACTATATGCAATCGTAAATTAGATCTTCTTTGCACAATTCATGAAACACCCGTGTTAAATCAGGAGCATGGGATGAAAATGGTGTTTTTATCTACACTACAAGCAACCACATCAAATATTCTTTGACGAATGGGGATCATGGCATTATTCGAACCTTAGATTGGCCATTTATTTGACAAAAGTTAAAGGAAATCAAGTCTTTTGCTTAGACAGAGAATGCCAATCTCGAATTTTGAATATCGACCCGACGGAATATCGTTTCAAGTTAGCCTTGGTGAATAGAAAGTATGATGAAGTTCTACACATGGTGAGAAACGCGAGACTATCGGGCAGTCAATAATTGCATACCTGCAGCAAAAAGGTTACCCTGAAGTTGCTTTGCATTTTGTCAAAGATGACAAAACGCGATTTGCTCTGGCCCTTGAATGCGGAAATATGAAGTTGCTCTTGAATCTGCACGTGCGCTTGATGATAAGGCCTGCTGGAATCGTTTAGGGCAAGCTGCTCTTCTCCAAGGAAACCACCAAGTCGTCGAAATGTGTTATCAAAGAACCAAAAATTTTGATAAACTCTCTTTCCTTTATTTGATCACAGGGAATCTAGATAAACTACGTAAAATGACAAAAATTGCTGAAATTCGTAAAGATCCTTCCGGGCAGTACCAGGGTGCTTTGCTTTTAGGAGATGTGGCTGAAAGAATTAAGATACTGAAAAATTGTGGGCAAACTCCTTTAGCATATTTGACTGCTGCCACTCATGGATTGGACGACTTGGCCGAAGAACTGAAACAAGAATGCAATGGCCAAATTCCAGAAGTTGATAAAAACGCTGTATTGTTAAATCCACCAGTTCCTATTCAGCAGACTGAATCAAACTGGCCACTTTTGACGATTTCCAAAGGATTTTTTGATGGAGCGATGCTTGGTAGTTCGATTGCTGCTGATGTTGAGATCGATGATACCGGTGAAGGTTGGGGCGATGAAGGTCAACTCGGTTTTGAAGATGCCAGGGTGATGAAGAAACAGATGAAATAGCGCCTGTTCAAGAAGGAGATGGTTGGGATGTTGGTGAAGAAGATATTGTACTTCCACCCGACCTTGAAGTCTCTCAACTTCCAGAAGAAGGCTTTTTCGTCCCACCAACCAAAGGATTTCTCAAACACAAGTTTGGGCTAACAACTCTCAACTTGCTGTCGATGTCATGGCTGGATCTTTTGAATCGGCATTTAGACTCCTCAAAGAGCAAGTTGGCGTCACTGAATTTGAACCTCTTCGTTCTTTATTTTTGTCTGGATTTACAATGGCTAGAACTTCATATACTCCTTTGCCATCATCTCCTTCGATTTATGCTCATCCACAGAAACTGGAAAGAAGCCGGAGCCAAAAACGGACACCCATCTTTATGGATAAACTTGAAACGCTCGTCGCTCAGCTTCTAACTTGCTATCAACTAACATCAAATGGGAAATTCGTCGATGCTATTGAAGAGTTAGAACTCTCCTTCTGAGTATACTTTTCTTAATTGTGGACACAAAGCAAAATTTCTGAAGCCCAGCAATTAATGCAGATATGCCGCGAATACATTTTGGGTTGCAGATGGAAAACAAAAGGAAGGAACTTCCAAAAAATACGTTGGAAAGAATCCGTATCTGTGAAATGGCTGCTTATTTCACGCATTGCCAGTTGAAACCTGTTCATGAAATTTTAACTCTGAGAACAGCAGTTATTTTGTTCTTCAATCTTAAAAATTTTAAGACTGCTGCATCATTTGCAAGAAGAATGCTTGAGTTGGGCCCTAAACCAGATTTGGCTCAAACGCCAAAAAGATGCTTTTGGCATGCGATAAAAATCCAGTTGACGAACACAAACTCAATTATGATGAGCACAACCCGTTCAACATCTGCGCCTACTCATACACGCCGATCTACAGAGGAAAACCGGAAGAAAAATGTCCCTTCTGTAACGCTTCTTACCATCCTCAATACAAAGGGAAAGTCTGCAAAGTTTGCACCGTTTCTGAAATCGGCGCTGACACCATCGGGCTCAGAATCAGCCCCCTCCAATTCAGATATTCTGTAAATATTATAATTTATTAAGTATTCATTATTTTTATTATTCATTATACTAAAGTTTGTTTGAAAATAATATATTATAAATAAAAATTTCCAAAATATTTTTTTTTTTTTAACACTCTCCAAATTCCCTCTTGAAGAATATATTTTTGACAATGGACACCGTTTTGAAGATGCAGGCGAAATACCGCGAAAAATCAGACTTCATCGCCATAAGTTCAACATTTTTTCTTCATTTTTTTGCAGTTTTTCGCCGCCGTTTAGCTCGGGCAGCTTTCTTTTTGACTTATATATTTTTTGGCTGCGACATACTGTTTTGAAGATATAAGCGAAAAAACCGGAAAAATGCACATCGAAAAAGTATTACGTTGCCCTACTTTGAGGAAGTTGCTATAAGCTCCAGGCAGTGTTGGGCGTAATCGTAATCGCAATGATTGTAATCGCAAGTTTTGTAATTACGATTACAATCGTATTCGTATTTTTTTCTGCGATTACAATCGTAATTGTATTTTTTTCTGCGATTACCATTATAATCGTATGTTTTTCTGCGATTACAATCGTAATCGCATTTTTTTCCAGCGATTATGGGTGTAATCGTATTTTCGTTAGCGTTTACGGCTCGTATATGACATCAGGTAATCTCAGTAAAAATGTCATATGAGCTGTAAACGCTAACAAAAATACGATTACGCCCGTAATCGCTGAAAAAAATGCGATTATCGCAGAAAAAAATACGATTTTAATGGTAATCGCAGAAAAAAATACAATTATAATGGTAATCGCAGAAAAAAATATGATTATAATGGTAATCGCAGAAAAAAATACGATTATAATGGTAATCGCAGAAAAAAAATTCAATTACGATTGTAATTGCAGAAAAAATACGATTACGGTTGTAATCGTAATCGCAGAAAAAATTCGAATGCGATCGTAATCGGAATTACGATTATAATTGTAATCATAATTAAGAAACTTGCGATTACAATCGTAATCGTGATTACGATTCCAACACTGGCTCCAGGCTAGTACGCTTATATTTGTTTTATAAGACAAAATAAAGTTTATATTTATTTGGTAAAAAATACATCTTAAAAGAAAACAATATATATAATACTTTCAAAACTTAAAATACAACAAAAAATATATATTTACACGTCTTTAAATATACAAATAATGAGTATTGTGAAAATGGTTGAATTCTTTGGTTTTATAGTTCTCCCATGGCAAATATTATGTTGGACAATGCAGTTCTAGCATCGCTGTCTTGGAAAGCAGACAGAACTTCGAGGGCTTTTTGAGAATGCTCTTTTTGAAGTCGTTTGGTCAACTCGATTCCAGGACCTTTAGCAACAATACTGTGAACCTGAAAATAAATTATTATATGAAGTTAAAAGTTATGTGAATATACCTTGGCATAATCAACATCTTGGACGGTATCTAAGCCTTTATCGATTTCTTCATAGAGCGAAGGGTCTTGTTCTAAGTGGAACATGACTGGAGCTGAAGTCAAATTGAACATTGATCCCGGTATAAAATTGGAACCAATGAATGGTTCTAATTCTAAACATGCCTGAAAAATGGTTATAAAAGTATTTTGATTTCATTTCTATTTTACCTGCCAGGCGAGAGCGAGATGTTTGCCAAAATCGTACCCTTTTTCTTGCAGCTGTTTCGTGTGGCCGGCTAATTTTAAAGTACCTTCACATGATTTGCCCAAAAGGCTTCCAGCGGATAAAACGTTTCTTTCAGTCCAGTCTGAAAGAGCGCTTTCGCAAAGACCTGGCAAAGGATTATTTTGTTTATCTCGCCTTCCGATGAATTCGCTCAGCGCTTGATCAAGGACAGCACTCGACATAAGATGAACAACCTAAAATCAACGTAATAATTTCAAAATAAATAAAATTACATACATCGTTATTCCGAAGAGCAGCAAGTTCCACACAAGATGTACAAAGCAAATAGTCACCGCTCAACAAAGCGATTTTATTTCCGAACGTCATATCATTTAAAACTCCTGCTTCTGAATATTCGTTTTCATAAATGTTCACAAGTCCTTTATGAACTAAATGACTTGTTCTGATCATCTCCGTTACTTCTGCAAGAGCTCTTTGACTAGAAAATAAAGAACATGAAAGATTTGGCATACAAAAAAATTTTGACAACGACAGGAACCGACCTGTAAAGGACGCCAGCAGCTTTATCTTCTTCCATATCGTCAACTTTTCTGTGGCCAGCAGCTTTTGAAATAAGAAGCACAATCAGTCCCCATGCTTGCATGTTATTTCTTCCATTGTATATAAGACTCCTAAAAAATAAAAAAGAATAGTTTCCAGCGATTTTCTAAAGGTGATGGCCAACCACTTGGGTGAATCCCAAGACCTTGAAACTAGTCCCCAAAAAAATTCCTCAAAAACCCGACATGTAGGGTATCACAATAACTTCTTTAAGGAAGTTAAAACGTTTTGGAAGACAATGTCGAAAGTTATAAAATTTTATATACAAAATACACAAATTTTATAAGTAACTTACTTTGCAGTTTTGAGTAAAGGATGGTTGGATCCAACAAGTTTTCGCAGGTGAAGTGCAACGTTGGCGATTTCATCGCTGAGAAGCCATCGTAAGCTCAGAAATGAAGTTGGGTATCCGACAATTTTCTCCGCCTCGGAGACAGCACGATTCCAATCAGGCCGCTGCCCATTTGTCGAGTATAAAAGCGAAGAGCGAACGAAATTCCTCTCTTGAACTTTTAAAAAATTCGTGAGTCCACACGAAGCCCTCAAAGTTTTCGTCCAAAACGCCATCGTCTGGATAAGGATTCAGGGACGAAACTGAAAGAGAAAATGTGAAAGTGAAATTGAAGAGCGGTCTCTATCCATTAGCCAAGGACGGGCGGTTAAGAAATTCGAAGCCCCTTTCCCCTCCTCTGACTCAACACCCCCCTCAAATCCCAATAAGAAAGTGAAAGGAATTTCAATAATTACCTAACTTTAATTTTTACACTCACGTTATGTCATTCGACTATTTCATTCACTAATATCGACCACTTTCTTCCACAAAATGTATATCATTTATTTAAAAATAAAATAAAAATAAAGGAATAAAAAAATTTGATTATTGGTTTAAATTATTAGGTTTCATTATTAACTAATTAAATAATAAGTTATAAGTTATTAAATAAAAATAATAAGTAGTTATAGGTATACAGTATGAAAATATAAAAGTGAAATCAAGTCGTTATCAAAGAAAACTGATAAGATGATAAGGCCACGGGTTGTGGTGTGTGAAACTGATAAGAGACAGTAGCGCCAAATGTAGAAACAGGTGTAGCATACGAACTAATAACGAAAAACAGCTTAAAATTCAGAAAAATTTTTATAAAATACTGTTCTACCACCTCAAAAAATCTGAAAAAATTATGAGAAGTAGATTTTAGATCCCAATATAAGCTGTGTGGGATCATTAGTTCTCGAGATATTGAGGTTTTCCTAAAAAACTGAAAACTGTTTGGTTTTTGACCTGAAGATGTCAGTTCTTATTCACAAAAGGAGGCATCTTTAATTTTTTCGGCCAAATCGGAGTAAGGGCCTAAATGCCCGCCTTTGCTTTTATGGGGGCTTGTTGATTTTTTTATTAACACCAGACTTGGGTGTATTCATATTATTCATAATTATCCCCCCCCCTCCCCCCCCCAAAAAAAAAGGAAATCGGAGTAAGGGCCTAAATGCCGGTATTTGCTCTTATGGGGGTTTGTTGATTTTTAATGAATACCAGACTTGGGTGTGTTCATATTATTCATAATTCTCTCTCCCACCCCTCAATCGGAGTAAGGGCCTAAATGCCCTCCTTTGCATTTGTGGGACTTGTTGATTTTTTATTAACACCAGACTTGGGTGTATTCATATTAGGTAGGTATTCATAATCATCCTCCGCCCAAAAAAAATCTGAGTAAGGGCCTAAATGCCCTCCTTTGCATTTGTGGGGCTTGTTGATTTTTATTAACACCAGACTTGGGTGTATTCATATTAGGTAGGTATTCATAATCATCCTCCGCCCAAAAAAATCTGAGTAAGGGCCTAAATGCCCTCCTTTGCATTTGTGGGGCTTGTTGATGTTTTATTAACACCAGACTTGAGTGTATTCATATTATTCATAATTATCCCCCCTCCCCCCCCCCCCCCCCAAAAAAAAAGGAAATCGGAGTAAGGGCCTAAATGCCGGTATTTGCTCTTATGGGGGCTTGTTGATTTTTAATTAATACCAGACTTGGGTGTGTTCATATTATTCATAATTCTCTCCCCCACCCCTCAATCGGAGTAAGGGCCTAAATGCCCTCCTTTGCATTTGTGGGACTTGTTGATTTTTTATTAACACCAGACTTGGGTGTATTCATATTAGGTAGGTATTCATAATCATCCTCCGCCCAAAAAAAATCGGAGTATGGGCCTAAATGCCCTCCTTTGCATTTGTGGGGCTTGTTGATGTTTTATTAACACCAGACTTGAGTGTATTCATATTATTCATAATTATCCCCCCCCCCCCAAAAAAAGGAAATCGGAGTAACAGTCTAAATGCCGGTATTTGCTCTTATGGGGGTTTGTTGATTTTTAATTAATACCAGACATGGGTGTCTTCATATTATTCATAATTCTCCCCCCCCCCCCTCAATCGGAGTAAGGGCCTAAATGCCCTCCTTTGCATTTGTGGGACTTGTTGATTTTTTATTAACACCAGACTTGGGTGTATTCATATTATTCATAATTCTCCCCTCCCCCCTCAATCGGAGTAAGGGCCTAATGCCCTCCTTTGCTTTTATGGGGGCTTGTTGATTTTTTATTAACACCAGACTTGGGTGTATTCATATTATTCATACCCCCCCCCCCCATCGGAGTAAGGGCCTAATGCCCTCCTTTGCTTTTATGGGGGCTTGTTGATTTTTTATTAACACCAGACCTGGGTGTATTCATATTATCCCCCCCTCCCCCCTAAAAAAAACCAATTGGTAGTCAGCTGCAAAAAAAGCTTATGCTTTGCCTAGAAGTTGACCAAAAATGGCACTGATGAAAGAAACAAAAATATTGTCCAAATAGGTATTCTAGGCCGACAAGGACAAATTTTTACAGAATTTTGCCATCAACGTTTTAATTCCAAAAAGGGTATAAAGTTTACTGGTTTAAAAATATCATCAAAAGATCTACAAATGGTTTTTTTTTTTCTTCTGAAAGATCAAAGTGGAAGGCTGGTTGAAAATGACGGTGAAAAGACGGTTTAAACGTTTTTATCACGCACATGGACGATGGGCGTCGATTTATATTTTTTTTTATAAAATACTTGGGTGGCGCACGGCCTACGGAGGGCGGACTTGAACTAACCCTTCCCCCAGTGCGAGTCTGCCCACTCCCCAGCCTCATACGTCCTCGTTGTCGCGATCTTTTCTGAACTTGCCCCAGTTTTCCCGATTATTTTAGAAACACAGAATCGTCCTCCTTTTTTTTCTCCCGTCAATTTCTCACACGGTTTTCCTCCGTTTCTCGTTCGTCAATTTCGGGACTGTGATGACTCATTTTCTCCTTTATAAAGTGACGTGTCGTTTATTAATAGCCACCGCTTATTAGTGAATTTTATTCAAATTTCAATTTATACATCCAAAATGTACAAACAAAATGAAAGGATTAACCAGAGTTATTCGCCGACTTACAAACTGGTCGTCGTTGGGGGCGGAGGAGTTGGCAAATCAGCCATAACTATACAATTTATTCAGGTTATTTGATTAATTTATTCATTTTTAACTAATATTTTTAATAAAATCGTCAACTTTTAACTTTTGTCGGGCAGGTGTTGTTGGGACAGGTGTCAAGGTGTGTTGTGCACCTACATATTTTTAGTTAAATTTTGACCAATTTGGCCTTCGGACTTAATTTCTCAAGCTTCAATTTTAGTTAAAATTGACCAAAATTGGCCTTAGGACTTAATTTTTCAAGCTAAGAACTTGAAAAAGGTCATTTCTTAAAAGGTCATGTGCTCAAATGACCTAAAGAATCGCTAACATTCGTGTCAAAAGGGCAAAATGACGTTATTTTCAATATAAGCACAAAAAGGGCCTTTTTAGCTAACAGGGGAAGTTTTTTTAATTAGCAATTTCTCATTAAATTAAGTTAAACATAAATGAAGTGAAGAACATAACAAAAATGACCTACCAACCGCAAATTACTGGGGCCCTAAATTTTTATAACTGTTTGCCCAAATCTTCTATCAGCAAAGAGTTTTAAAACAAACTAAAAATCTTATTAGTCAACTATAAGCACAAAAGCTAGTATTATTAGTCAAGCAAACTAATAATGCTTTCAACTCGATTTGTCAATTTTTTAACTAGCTTTCTGCAGAAAGTGTTCTGCGATGTGTTTATTTATTCGTTATTAGTTTATTATTTTTAAATTTTAAGTGAGGGAAGAAAAATACTACATATTTTTATACAAAAATTAGCGTAGATACCTGGGTGCTGGGAGACGAGGTCAAATTTACCAGTTTTATTTAATCACTGCATGTCTGGCGATTGTTGAATCAGTTGTTGAATTCTATTATGGCATGGATTAAAAAAACACTCCACTTTTGGAAATGACATTGAAATATTTTTATGTGAGGAATTTTGTTGCTTTTTTAGAGTTATTTTGCGACAGATTATGACCCAACGATTGAAGATTCATACACGAAGCAATGCGTGATCGATGATGTACCTGCGAAACTTGACAGTAAGTTTATTTTGGTTTGAATCGACAACTGATGGCTGTTTAGTTTTAGATACGGCCGGACAGGAAGAATTTAGCGCGATGAGAGAACAATATATGAGGTCGGGCGAAGGGTTTTTGCTCGTTTTCGCTGTCACAGATAGAGCGAGCTTTGACGAAATGTACAAATTCCACAGACAGATACTCAGAGTGAAAGACAGAGATGAATTTCCGATGCTAATGGTCGGAAACAAAGCCGATCTGGAAAATCAAAGAGTTGTAAGTATTAGCGTTCCAACCGCAGTTTGAAACTCCTGGAGCATGTGCAGAAGGATTTGCACGTCAGATTTGATGGATTAAGTCTTTCTGTGCATGCTCCAGGAGTTAAAAACTGCGGTTGGAACAAAGCTATTATGTATGTTATTATATGGACTACTGAGCATTTTGGCTTTTTAGCTTTTTATGAGTCAAAATCAAGTCAAGAAAATGAATTTTTTTGCAAGATCTAGTATTCTCCTTGGTTTTTGTCGTAGAATCACATTTTTACCCTAAGAACCCATTGAAATAAAAACTTTCTGTCGTTTTATTTTAAATTTATTATTATTATTTTTTTTTAAGATAACAACTACGGAAGCACAAAACGTTTCTCGAGAATTGAGAATACCGTACATCGAATGTAGCGCAAAACATCGAATGAATGTCGACCAAGCTTTCCATGAGCTTGTGAGAGTAGTCAGAAAATTCCAGGCATCCGAAAGGCCCTTAACGAAACCGAGTCACAACAATCAGAAGAAAAAATGTATTATACTCTAAAGTATACAGGGATCTAAAAAAAAAGAAAAAGAAACACCAATAAAAAGAAGGAACAAGCAAATTATCTACTACTTGATTACTAATACGCTTCTTTAAACACCATTACCTAAGTGTTAACAAAATATTTTTATTAGTATTTTAATTTATTGTACATAACATAAAAATCATTTTAAAAACTATTTAATGGTCCGAGTTAGTTCCTCGGAGGAATGTTTTAAAAAAAAATTTCTTAAAATCCTAATCACTATTTTATTGCATTTTTTTTTAACAATAATTATTATTTAACAAACATCAAAATATCTACGTGCCATGGAGTCTACTAATGATTCACCAAGTTAAGGGAAAATTCTGAAAGTGCACAATTTCTTTTTTCCAATCGCACAATGTATCAAGTGCCATTTTTAGTCCTTTAAAAAGATTAAATAAAACAGTTGTGTTCATTTTATAATTTGTTACCAAAGTTTTAATTTTAGTCTTCCCGGGGTGGAAAAAAAAATATAGTAATAAAATCAAAAGTGCCTTTCCATTTTAGTTTTAATTTTCATCCCCATTTTTTTTGTATAAAAGTCTTGATAAAAATGTAATCGAGAAAACTCGACATTTGATAATGAGCTTATCTGGAAACTCTAAGCCACAATTTTATACATATCTAAAATATAATGAATGATATTTTCTGTATTTATGCGTTGAAAATATTTGTTTTTTTAAAATTCTTCTGTCAATCTTAGATTTCGGTCTTGGGTATAAAGAGACGAGGGCCAAAATTTTGTTGAGGTGTTAATTTAGCTAATGTAAAAAAAATTAATTTATTGTAATATATAAAAAATATAATTACCTACTAATATTTAAAAGTTTTTCATTAAAAGCCTTTTCTGTAGCGACTATGTTGAAAAGGGACAAAAAAAGTTTGTTATGAAACTATGTTTGAAGAGCTTCCAACGAAAACTTCCTTAAAGAGAAGTAACAATATAGGAAGGGGAAGTACAACGGAGGGGACGTACAACGGAGGAGGAAGTAAGTATAACAGAGGCTTTTCTGCAGAAGGCTCCAATATCAGAAAAAGTGAGAACTCCTTCAGAAGTACCTTACAAAAGGTGCTCCAGTATTAAACCCCCGATATCAGAAGTGGGATTACCGATATCAGAAGTGGGATGACCGATAATAGAAGTGGGATTTTCGATATCATTAGTGGGATGTCCGATATCAGTAGTTGGATGTCCGACATCAGAAGTGGGATGTCCAATATCAGAAGTGGGGTGTCCGATATCAAAAGTGGGATGTCCGATATCAGAAGTGGGATGTCCGATATCAAAAGTGGGATGACCGATATCAGAAGTGGGATGACCGATATCAGAAGTGGGATGACCATTCCCCATTTTTCGAGAAAAATGATTTCGAATTATCGAGCGTATCCAAATACACAGGATTTTTTCGATTTACCAAAGTTACAGGCTAAGAAGTTCGAATTACTGAAAAATTCGAATTATCGAGTTTCGAATTAACAAGAGTCGACTGTATAAGGGATCGAAAAATTTTCTAAGTTTTTTCAAGAAATTTTCCGAGTTTTCTTTTTAAATTTTCCGGGTTTTTTGTTTCTGAAAATTTTTTTAAGTTCTTTTTTCGAAAATTTTTCTAAGTGAATGCATCGCCTCGGATCGCCTCGTCCGGCTGCCTCGCTCAATACCTACTTGTCTCAAATCAAGGAATAAATCCCAGGCAAACTCAGCCAACGACACTCCAAGCACAGCAAGAAATATTCGCTGATCCGCAATCATTTTTGATCTTTTCTCTTTGTAAGTCCACTCTTCTCAGTGTGATTTAAATTATTTAAAACATAAATATAACATCTTGAAGTTGCTAAACTATATTAATTTTTTATTGAAATCGAATCTAACGTTTCTATATAAGATTTTATTTTATTTAATAGCTTATTATAATGTTTTTTAAAAAGACATTAACTGTGACAAGATAATATGGCGTTTTGACAGCAACTCAATAATTTAAAAATAAAATTGAGGCGCTCCGGGTACGAAGGGTGAACTCAACAAAACGTAAGTTCGAGATATTCGCATTTTAAAGTTTTATGTTACGGGCGAACTCAACAGAAAAGTCATGCCCTGGAATGGGAAAAGGAGTGGGGGTTGTGGACTAGGATGTGGAGTTCGCCCTTCGTACCCGCTCGGATATCGCAGTTAGAGATTTGCCGCGAATTGGGTTTTACGTATTTTAAAGGGGAAAAAAGGGCAAACCCAATATAAAAATTATATGGGTGTATTCATCAAAAGGTCTAGAATCTGAAAATGAAAAAAAAAAAAAAAAAAAAAAAAAAAAAAAATTGTCCGATGTTGAGTTCGCCCTCCGTACCCGGAGCGCCTCAATTTGACTTATCAATAAATGACAACACAGTTTGAGGAAGAAAAAAATTTATTGTAAAATTTTCACAAAATATCCCATAAGGCTTATAGGCACACTGAGCCAAAAGTTTTTATTTTTTATGATGAAATACAAAATGATAATAAAAAGTATACTTAAACAAAAATATCAGAATGGAAAAAAAAAAAAAGAGAGTGAGAGAATATACCAAACGTTTTGGGTCATAATATCATGATTTTCAATTTTTATTTTCCTCCAAAAAAGAAAAATATTTACATTTTTTACGTTTATATAGAAAAAAAATCATTTCAGTCTTCCTTTTCGTCGAGGGCACGAAGCCTCTGGAGGAGAGGAGGATGGGAATGGTGCCAGCTAGAATACAGCCAATCGTAAACAGGGAAGCTTAAATTGTCTTTATGAAGTTTTATAAGTCCATTTCTGAGGTATTTCGTCTTTCCGAGTTTTTTCGCGAAGCCATCTGCTTCAAATTCAAATTTCCGACTCAATATCGTCAAAAAGAAAGTTGTAATCTGTAAAAAAAATTGTTTTAAAAAGAAATATAAAATAAATAATACTTACACTATTATACGGAGCAAATACAAACTGAAATATTATTAATAATCCAATAATAATAGGCTGTTCTTCTTGAAATCCGAAAGCTTTGTACAACTGGGGGTATTTAAATAGCAGGCCGAAAGCGAAAAATTGTAAAAATAAATTAACCTGAAAAAATAAAATGAAGCAAAAAAACCTTTTTATCAATAAAAATTACCTGCATGATTATTATATTTTTTGCTACATGGTTATATTTCCAATGTCCAAGTTCATGAGCTAAAATAGCGAGAATTTCGTTGTTGTCGCATCCTTTGTCACCGTTTTTGTCAGACTTCAATAAAGTGTCGAATAAAACGATTCTTTTATTTTTAAAAAATCCGTAGAAGTACGCATTGCTGTGTACAGATCTTTTGGATCCTATAATAAAAATGTTAACAATTTTTTTTTTTCAAGTAGCGTATACCTTCAACTAAATAAAGTTTGTAAAGTGGAAACTGGACTGAAGCAGACAGTTCTTCAATTTTAGTCTTAAGCTCGCCTTCCGGAAGTGGAGTGTATTTGTCGAAAAGTGGGGCGATGATATCTGGATAGATGGTCATCAAAAAGAAAAGCGTGATCATCGAAAAAAGCCACAGATAAATAAAAAAATATTCTCCTCCGGCTTGAATAATATAAATCGCCGCACACGTCAACGGTACTACCAACACCGTCAGAACTACATACGACATTATTTTATCTTTATAAAAAACAAAACAGTCTAAAAAAAATTAATTAATTAAACAACAATAAAAAGTAAACATGTCATTACCTGCTTATTAAATCCATGTTTTTCCTCAAGAACAAACGTATCGTAAACTTTAAGAGGTAGAGAAAATACAATGTTGATTGTATTTAATAAAATTATAAACATGGCACTAATGAGAACTTCATTGCTTTCTTCAAAGCCATAGTTGACCAATATCAATTTGCTTTTCTCCCAAATGTGATAGAGCATAAAATACCATATCATACCCTAAAAAAAAATTAGTTTCCTAAAGAATGAGATTTCAAAACATACAGTGCTAAGTAAGGTACCGTAGATACTTTTGACGATGGAAAAGGTACTTTTATCTAAGGCATAAAGACGTGATTTTGTGAATGTATTCTCATCGAGAACCTCCGATAGTTCTTGCGGTACTTTTTCAGTAGTGACATAAACAGAGTGCTAAAATTAAACAAATTTTTATTAAAAAAAACACAATGTAGGGAAAAGTTTTGTTCCAACCGCAGTTTGAAACTCTTGGAACATGCACAGGATTTGCACGTCAAATTTGACATCAGATGACTTCAGATTTGATGGAGAAACTGAACGACGTCAAATATGACGTCCAATCCTTCTGCGCTCTAGGAGTTTCAAACTGCGGTTGGAACAAAGCTTATTTAAGAAAACTTTTCTTACTTCATATGCAACCATCGATGTATACTAAACCTTAGTATGTACATTGCTGAGGGCATCGCTCTACCAACTGAGCTACTGAGGCCAAATTGATAGAACGTTTACCAGAAAAGCAAAGGACGTAGGTTCGAATCCCACTTGAGGCTTTTTTTTTAATTTCTCTTACTTTACCTGGTTTAGTATTGTAAATATAGAAAAAGTTATGAATTGTATATACCTGTCGTAATGCTAGAATCAATTCCCATACGAACTCTGCTAATGACACCACAAGCACAGCAACAAAAATTTGCTGTTCGTCAAACATACCCCTTTTTTCTTCTTAACTATATTCGTACTAAGCCCAGATGTAGTTAAAATTGAAATAATTACAATGAAAATAACACCTTGACCTTAGAAAAAGTGATAAAATATTAAAAACATAACCGGTTTTTTAAGGGGTAAGTTTTTTTTGCCGCAGTGATAAAACTCAAAAGTAACCTAAATTGTGGACACTGTTACCTTGCTGACAATGGAATATTTTTCAAGCAAAAAAGTGACAAAATACTTAAATAATAAGTACTGCAAAAATTTTAAAAAAGATCTTAAATACTATTTCTTCAATTTATGAAATGAAATTGAGGAAAATTTCATCAAAGTTGGCAGCCTGTAAAAATGATATAACTTAGCATCTAAGTAACAGTCTGTACACAAAAACAACTTCAACAAAACGTAATACTCCTACACAGTCTTTTGTCACTTTATTTCTTAAGTATGAACATATTAAATTTCCATTCAATTTTCTTAAATTTGTGTTTCATAATTTGCAGAACAAAATATGGCTAATTACGAAGTAAAAACAAGTGATTTCGTCAATGTTATGATAACGACTTCTTGTGAAGATAAATCAGTTGAAAGGCGTTTTTATAAGGGAATCACTATTGCTGATCTGAAGGTTTGTAGGGCTTAAAAGGGCACTTTTTAAATCATGTAATCTTACAGAAAAAAGGGAAGTTTTTTGGCAAAATCGTTGTTCTTATGTAAATTTGGTTCCAGGGCAAATTAGAAGTTGTCACAGGTGGAAGTCCTGCTACGATGAAACTCAAAGTATATGATAAAGGAGATAAAATAGTTTGTGATCTAGATAAGGATGATGCTCTTCTAGGATCTTATCAAATAGACGATGGCATGCGTATACACGTAATGTTTTTTTTAAATCCTTAAATTTTTGCTTATCGTGTTCTTTAGGTTGAAGATAGTTTTGATTTAAGAAAGCAGATCGATTTTGAACTAAATGTTCAAAAATTTGAACTTTCAGAAGAAGAGTATGCCAAAAGAACAGGTTTCAAAAAACATTTCAAATGTTTCGATGTTATTGTTTATTTTTAGATACTGTTCAAAATTATTTGAAAATGAATAGAATGGGAAAATATAATGAAGAAGAAAATGAGAAGAAAGAGGCTGAAATGAAGAAGAAAGAGGAGCAAGATAAAGCGAGGATAGAAGGTATCAAAGTTGGCGATCGTTGTCAAGTGAGTACTCCCGGAAACCCTGTACGAAGAGCGACGGTTAAATATGTTGGCAAAACTGATTTCAATATCGGTTATTGGGTCGGTGTTCAATTTGATGAACCAACTGGGAAAAATGACGGATCGTAAGTTCTTTTCATCGTTAAATTTTTAATATTGTTTTATAGAGTCCAAGGGAAAAGATACTTCGAATGTGCGCCAAAATATGGAGGATTCATCAAACCGGAATTTATTCAAGTCGGTGACTTCCCAGAAGAAGAAATCGATTTTGACGATGAACTTTAAAAACCAACTTAATTTCTAACACTTTAAAGCTTTAAATTATTTTAGAATAATTTTTCACACGTTTATTGTTTTGAGGAAAAAATTTAATTTGATTAAAAAAAGTATAAAATTAATATTTTCTTCTTTTGAGAATATCCGGTCGCCAATTGATAGGATGTGATTCTTCCGTCTAAAAATGATGAATGTTAAATATTGTCTGACACTCAAATTAGGGCTTACAGCAGTTTCGTCTTCTTTATAAATCTTGATTGTTTTATCAGCTTCGGTTGTTATCAATCGGCTACCGCTGTGGTCAAAAATCATCGAAAATATTCCAGATTCGCTGTCCATCGAACCCGGTTGTACTGGAGCCTATAAAAACAAATTAAAACTGAAAAAAATGAATAAAAATTAACAAACCTGTAATCTTTGGAAATTATAGCCGTTCGCCAATCCCAACAATGGAGAGTCCCGTTGTCAGCTCCTGAGACTAAAACGCCTTCCGGATTTACAGCAAGGCAATTCACGATGGCATTATGTCCAGATAAATTTTGTACAAAAGTACCTTCTGGGCATTTCCATTGTTTTAAATTATCAGGACTTGCTGAGGCGAACATGTATCTATAGAGAAGAAATTAAGTAATTGGCATTAAGTATCTAAAAGCAGAGTTGGGCGTAATCGTAATCGCAAGTTTCTTAATTACGATTAAGATTATAATCGTAATCGGAATAACGATTACAATCGTATTCATATTTTTTTCTGCGATTACGGTTGTAATCGCATTTTTTAACAATTACAACCGTAATCGTATTTTTTTCTGCGATTACAATTGTAATTGTTTTTTTTCTGCTATTACCATTATAATCGTATTTTTTTTTCTGCGATTACAATTGTAATCGCATTTTTTCCAGCGATTACGGGCGTAATCGTATTTTCTTAGCGTTTACGGCTCGTATATGACATCAGGTAATCTCAGTAAAAATGTCTATGAAAATACGATTACGCCCGTAATCGCTGAAAAAAATGCGATTATCACAGAAAAAAATACAATTACGACTGTAATCGCAGAAAAAAATACAATTATAATGGTAATTGCAGAAAAAATACGATTATAATGGTAATCGCTGGAAAAAATACGATTATAATGGTAATCGCAGAAAAAAATACAATTACGATTGTAATCGCAGAAAAAAATACGATTACGGTTGTAATCGCAGAAAAAAATACGAATGTGATCGTAATCGGAATTACGATTACAATCGTAAGATTACAATACGTAAGATTACGATTGTAACACAGTACAATCGTAATCGCAGAAAAAAAATACAATGCGATTGTAATCGTAATTAAGAAACTTGCGATTACAATCGTAATTACGATTACGCACAACACTGTCTAAAAGTAACTTACAGTGTGGGATGAAAAACGAGAGATCGGATACTTTTTTATGATTTGTTAAAGTAACCATCGATTTTCCTGCAGCAAGGTCCCAAAGTCTGATTGTACAATCATGACTACCGGTAATAACCTGTAATACGTTAATAAAGTGTAATAAAAAAAGTTAAATTTTTTGTGTTTGGAAAAAATTCTATGGACTGCCGGCTGGCCAGAACCACAGACAAAGTTGAGATCGGTATAGATCTCGGGGTAAAACAATGAAGTTAAAAGTTGAATTACTTGAGGTTCGGCAGCTTGAGAAATGACGCTGGCGATGGTATTTGTATGTCCTGTTAAAGTATGAACGTTGGCTTTAGTCCTCATGTCCCAAACTCGAGCTGTTGAATCTCTTCCAGCAGTTATCAAAACATCGATGGTAGGATGAAGCGTTAGAGAATAGACTGCGCTTAAATGGCCATGGTAATGTCTGATTACTTTGTTATATTCCAAATCCCAGCATTTAACTTGACGGTCTTCACCGCAGCTGAACAAATATGGATGTCGAGAACTGACAGCAAGACCTCTCACGCTACTAATATGACCAGTCAGAGAAACCTTCAACTTTCCTGTCGCCAGCTCCCAGATCTAAATAAAAATGAGTTATTTGAATTTATCATTAGTATGATTACCTTGATGACTCTGTCAGCAGAACCTGTGGCGAACCATTCATTACCTGGTTCAACAGTTACACATCGTACCCAACCCAAATGACCACTTATGACTCTATAGAGTTTCCATGGCGGATGCCATTTCGGCTTTGGCATGGCGCTTTTCTGGGCTGAATGCTTGTAGAAATTACATTACTTTGGATCGGAGCAATAGGACCACTTTGACAAAAGGTACCATTGAATTTTCCATATTTACTTCCGAGTTTTCTAAAAAGAAAGTTGATTACAAATAAGAAAAAAAAACGACAAACCATTTATCTCAGGGAGAGTTTCCAGTCTTTTTTCAGTGTCTTTACTCTTCGTCGCTTTATTCTGTTGAACTTTATCCATCACCAATTATAGCTGTCTCTAGTTTTGACCATTCGTTTTAGTTTATCACTAAAAGAAAATTTATTAATGACTAAGATGTTACTAAAACTTACGCTGCTTCATCCACAGGAGGAAGAAGCCCCTGATTGGACAAGAACATATCATGGGTTCTTTTTAAAGATCTGAACAACAGTGTATGAACAGAATGCCTCTGTACCTCCTGCAAAAAAAATTATTTGAGTTTTTGCACGTTCTATTCAGTACTTACCTCAACCATTTTGTAGGAAATTACAAAAACTAAAGCAATTAATAAACCTTCGATTTTAATAATTAGTGGATGAAAAGACAATGAAAATAGAAATTTTTAAATAGTATTTACATACACAAGAAGCGGGAATTAACCTCCTTATAGCATTACTCGTTACAGTTTTACCCCACACTTCTCAAATTTACCTTTTTTACAAAAGGTACAACGTGACTTTGAAACCTTTTCATTTTGTTTTGAATAAATTTTAGAGCAAGAATGTATTTTCAGCCCTAAATTTAAATTATTTTAATAATTTCTGGACACTTAACTTCTTAAAAATGGCTTCAAGACTTAGTAGACGAGGTATCTAATTTTTAAAAAAAGAAATATTTGATTTTTTTTTTAGTATTTCATTTCCCTTTAATGATGAATGGGAGGAAAATGTCTTCACTTGCTGTCAAAGAAGCTCCTGTTGTATCTGCCCAAAGTAAACATTGAATTTTATGGAAAATCTTAATTATGGTGCTTTTTTAGCGATGAATCCTGAATTGGAGGCGTTGGCGCATCCAGATTATTTTGGCGTTAACAGCCTGTTTACGATGCGCGAACTATTTGATGCTCGAGTTCATTTGGGACATAAAGAAGGATCTTTAAATGAAAAGATGAAGCCTTACATATTTGGATCAAGACTCGGCCATTTGATTATTGATTTAGACAAAACTAGTCATCTACTTAAAAAAGCTTTAAATTTCGCCGCACACATTACATTTCGCGACGGGATTGTTTTGTTTGTTAGCCAATCGCCACAGAATGCCTTTTTAATCGAGCAAACGGCAAAAAACTGCAATGAATTGCTCATACACGAGTTTGGCGTCCGGGAATGTTTACAATTCGACCATGATGTTTGGAGCAATGACCAGACTGCCGGACCTTTGTATTGTTATCAACACATTAACGACCGTTTTGGAAGAACATACTGTCGTAGCGGAAGCGGCAAAAATGGCCATACCAACGATCGCCATCGTCGATACCAACTGCAATCCTAATTTAATCACTTATCCGGTACCTGGTAATGACGATACACCTTCAGCCATCAAACTTTACTGTAAACTTTTTCAAACTGCCATTCTCAAAGGAAAAGAAAAAAGAAAAGAACTTGGCTTGTAATATTAAATATTTATAAATAAACTTAGATCATTTTTACCCTCTAAAATTAATTTACCTTTTTCTACCTGTCTACTCAAGGAAGCAAATACAAGAGATTTTAACTTCCTTAAAGAAGTTATTGTGATACCCTCCATGTCGGGTTTTTGGGGAAGGGTCTTCCAGACCCCGGAGGGTCAATTGATTATTGATCTTCACCGCTCTCAACTTTGTGGTGCCGGCCGGCCGTCCGTCCGTAGCATTTTTTTCCGGAACACTTTATGGCCACAGTTTTCATCCGATTTTCTCCAAATTTTCACACAAATTTCTTTAGCCGGTGAACAAGAAACTAACGAGGGCGGTTTTTGAATTTCGAAAAAATGGCGGAGATATGTCTGTTTGAAATTTTAAAAAATTCGCTGCGGTCGAACCGATTTTCACCAATTACTCCTTATATTTTTTTAAGAATTTTTGGTGTAAAAAAATTGCCACTTTTTAATTATTAATTTTTTTAGTAGGGAGAAATTTCGTACTTCTACCCTTTTCGAGAGGCACATCCCTAGGCCAAAGAGCCCATTATTTTCTACCTTGACACTTAAAAAATTTTTCGAATAAAAGAACTTAAAAAATTTTTCAAAAAAAAAAGAAAAAAGGAAAACCCGGAAAATTTTTCGAAAAAGAAAAATAGAAAATTTTCGAAAAAAAGAACTTTGAAAATTCTCCTTTATACTTTCCCTCCCTTATAAATCCCCTTCCGTTATACTTTCGTTCCCTTATACTTCCCCTCCGTTATACTTCACCCTCTGTTATACTACCCCTCACTTAAACTTCCCCCTCCGTTATACTTCCCCTCCCATATACTGCCCACTCCGTTATACTTCCCCTCCCATAAACTTCCCACTCCGTTATACTTCCCCTCCCATATACTTCCCACTCCGTTATACTTCCCCTTACGTTGTACGTCCCCTCCGTTATACTTCCCCCTCCTATATAGGTACTTCTCTTTAAGGAAGTTTTTGTTGGAAGCTCTTCAAACCAGTACTTTTATTAAAATTAGCCCTGGAATTAATATTTTTATTTTTAAAGATAAGCTTTATATTATGCTATCTCTATTATAAATGATGCAATCAGGTCACTGTCTATTGATCTCAATTTTTAGATCAAGCTTCCTCTTATTATGGAATTGCCAAATGTTCCTTAGAGAAATAGTTCTTTATTTTTAAGTTTATAAGAAGTAGTCTGGTTTTATCTGTTTATGGTTGATTCTTTCTTTTTAGAACATTAAAATTCTTTCTTTTTCTAAATACTTTCCTTTTAGAACATTAAAACTTTAATTCATGTAATGACACAAGAAGTGAAGAAAACTTATCAATTACACAACAAAAGATGTAATTATCTAATGGAAAGAGACACTTTTTGTGATGTAGCATAATCTCGTACGAAATGGTATTATCTTGTGGAAGAATCTGTCAAAATTAAGATAAACAATCACATAAAGCAAAAAGCGAAAATCGACATTTCCTGGAGGACAAGCGAGAGCTGCTTGTCGTTGCACCTATGCGGGGGGGGGGGGGGGGATTTTGGCCGAAAAAATTCCAGAAGAAGCCTCTTTTTGTGAATAAGAACTGACGTAAATTGTAGATAAAAAAATCGAACGGTTTTTAAGAAAAACAGGTTTATCATTTTTTAGGAAAACCTCAATATCTCCAGACAAATGATACCACAGAGCTCATTTTTCTTGTAAATTGTTTAGCATCAAAAGAAACATCTTTAGGAATTGTTTGAAAATTTTCCCTAACTTTCGAGAGGTCAGAAAAAAATGGTGTAATTTTGGCAACCATGAAAATCATAACAAAAAAAAATAAATCAGACAAACTGCGTATTTTGATAAACTCGTGATTGATTTTGAACTTTGACATTGCTATATGTTTTTCATCAAATATTCTTTTGTGTCTTTAAGGATAATATATTTTTTTTCTTTATTTGAAACCCATTACGAAGATAAAACGTAGTTATCTGTTATATGGAGGGGAAGGAAGATCTTGGAGAGGAAAGAGCCAAGTGGGGAGGACATAATTGGGGATTAGTTGATTCAATTGTTTAGAAGCTCAAGAGAATACGAATAGTTAAGACATTCCTGAAAACTTGTTTAAACTTGTAAGTATCCATTCGATTTTATATTTCAAAAATTCATTTTTCTAATTTGTTTATTATTAAACTTTCAAATTTTTGTAATTTTTTTAAATAGGTAATGTTAAAGTTGATATTTGTTTAAATAACTTCTACTATTCTCATCCTTTCTTAACTTTATAGAATTCATAAGAATTCTGCCAGTTTCTAGGCAGAACTTGAGATGTCCTTTATCCTTCCTGAAGATCTTAAGAGATAAGACTATTGAGGTCTTTTATTCCCCTCCTTTGTTGTTTTTTTATTGATATTTATCTTACCCTTCTTATCTCTATCGACATTTGGCGCGTGTTATGATCTTGATTTCAAGGTTTTTTTTTTCTTAGCCAATCTTTTCTTTCCTTTTCCAATGCCATCAGCTGGCTGATTTATGTGGAGCGTTCAGCCTTCAAGATGCAAAGATGTTTGGGACGTGTTTGTTCTTGAATACTTCCTAACTCTGGTTCCTGTTTATTCCTGTTTAGTAAAATAAAAAATAAAGTTTCCTACCTACTGGTATATGATATAGAATATTGAATTGAGAAAATTGCATTTTGTTAAAAAAGGCAAAAATGAAGGGTGAAACTGACAAAGATTTATTCGATTTTCACCTCAAAAATTGCGTTTTTATGTTAGAAAAGGGCCCCAGACTGGATTTATGATAACAAAATATAAAAACAAACACAATGATAATGCGATTTTGGGTTTTGATGATAATCATGATATCATGACATGATCATGAGTCATGACAATGATAATCATAGTTAAAATGGAAAATTATTTTCGATTTTTTTTAAAATTTTTTATGCTCTTCCATTTGTCTCTGCCTTTATTTTTGCTATTACGTAAGAATATTTGTTGGCACTTATTCCAGAAGTGAAAATAAACTTTTACAGCTTAAAAATTTTTTTCTTTTTGTTGCAGAAAATGAAACTTAAAATACTGCTTTTTGCCAGCGTGTTGGCTATCAGTGAAGCTATCGCTTTTTTGATCTTGTTGCTGAAGAATGGAACTTATTTAAAGTAAAATAAGCTCATGTTTTTTAATTTGTTATTTAACATTTTTTCTTCTTTCTTAGATTCAGCACAAAAAAGTTATAAAAGCGATATTGAGGAGAAATTTAGAATGAAGATTTTTATGGAGAACAAACGAAGAATAGCTGCACATAACCAGAGATATGAGCACGGTCAGTTTCTTTCAAACTTGGCTTGAACCCTCTTTCGGATATGGTAATTTTTGTTTATTATTATTATTTTTTTATTTTTTTTTTTTAGTTGCCTCATGAAATAGCTCAAACGAGAAACGGCTTTAACAGATCGCTCACTCCTACAAATGAGCCGAAACCAGTGGGATCATTCTACGTCGCTCCAGCAAATGTCAAACTTCCCGATAGTGTCGACTGGAGGAAACATGGAGCTGTGACACCGGTTAAAAATCAAGGATCGTGCGGTTCATGCTGGGCATTCAGTTCTGTAAGTTTCAAACCATTTTTTTGATTATTGACTTTGTTCCTGCCAGACTGGCGCTTTAGAAGGACAGCACTACAGAAAAACTGGAAAATTGATTTCATTGAGTGAACAAAATTTGATCGATTGCTCAACCAAATATGGCAACAATGGCTGTAATGGTGGAATGATGGACAATGCTTTCACATACATCAAACAAAACCATGGTATCGATACTGAAAAGTCATACCCATATGAAGGGAGGTAAACGTCTTTTTCAAATTGTTTCTTTTTTAAAACTACTTCTTTCAGGATGACCAATGCAGATACAAGAAAAGAGCTTCTGGAGCGACCGACACAGGATTCGTCGACATCCCTCAAGGAGACGAAGATGCTTTGAAATCTGCAGTCGCTACAAAAGGACCTATTTCAATCGCCATCGACGCCAGCCATGAAAGCTTCCAAAGTTATTCCGAAGGTAAATTTTTCTTTAAAAAAACAATTTTTTACATATTTTTTAGGAGTATATTATGAACCCGACTGTAGTTCGGAACAGTTAGATCATGGAGTTCTTGTTGTCGGATATGGAACGACAGACGACAACCAAGATTACTGGATTGTCAAGAATTCATGGGGAGAACAATGGGGCGAAGATGGATACATCCGAATGGCCAGAAACAAAGACAATAGCTGCGGTGTCGCATCTTGCGCAAGCTATCCTTTAGTGTAAATCAATCCTATAATCTTCTGTACATATTTTAATATTATTACTGTAAAAAAAATTTTTTTATGTCAATAAATGAAACAAAATACTTTTAAAAACGAGTCTTTTTTTCCCTTTAATTTCTAACTTAAGTTCTTAAAAAATTATTTTAGCCTTAACTATTTTAATTACAAATTCACAATAGAAAACAAACATGGAAAAGTCTTCAACATTTTGAAATTGAGTTTTAAAAATAATTTGGCACATACTACACTAATAACCAAAAATTGGTCAACGTTCTAAATATACGAAATCTACAATGTTGAAGTGACAGAATGGAATGACTAGGAATAGGAACATAAGGGGAGGATGGGCGATCGCCCGAAAACAGATTAAAACTATATGAAAGCTATAGCGCTTTTGAGATTTAAAAAATGAACACAAAAATTGACAAAGGAAAAAATTGAAAGAAGGTAACGGAGGATGACATAAAAGATTTCATTCTTTTTTCTTCGGTTTCTTTGGATTTCGACTTCTCGACTTTGCCTTACAGAGCGGACAAATCGGTGCGTTTCTGTGTATCTGCTGATGACAAGAAAGGCAAGATTTCATTGGTGGAGGCTGCTGCCTAAAAGTAGGCGGAGGTCCCGGTAACGGCGGTAGAGGAGGATCGGGCGCTTTACTCGTACTCGGAATAATCGGCAACGGCGGAGGCTGAAGCGGCGGCATAAAAACAGAAGTCGAAGGATGCGGATGTAAAAATCCGCTCATAGCAGCCACATCTGGCCTCCACGTCTCCTTAAACGATTTCTCAGAATAATTCTTAGCAAACAAGCTAAAAACAAAAACATTTCATTATTTTACTCCATTAAAAACCTAAAAAATAATAAAACATTAAAAATTTTATACAGACACTAACTCTGGAGTTATTAAATCAGCCTCTTGTTCATGCAGTTCTGGTAACCTTTCTAGACCTAAATAATCCCTTCTCATTCTATCAATATCATCTTTCAATGGACGGTATTCTTCATGTATTCTTTTTGCTCTGTCAAGCGATCTGGTCCTTGCTTCTTCAGCTTTTTTAATAACATTTTCCATCTAAAAGGTTTTAATGAAAACTTCATTTCTGCGAAATTAACTTACAGCATTGATGTCTGCATGGATTTGTCGAAGTTCTTCAACATGGGACATTTTTTCTTGCATAAGTAAATCCATTTCTTGTTTATATTCTGTTAGGCATTTCTCCTCTTTTTCTTTTGCTTCGACTTCTTCTAAAATTTTCGCCTTCAGCTTTTCCAGTTCTAGCGTTTTAGACCTAAAATAAAAATAAATTTTTGTACAATGAAGACAATTATGATTTTTATGTTTTTTGCAAACCTTATTTCTTTCAAGGCGTGAAGTTTGGCCATGATGTTCCTCTGGTGTTCCTCCATGTTCAACATGATTGATGCTTATTTAAATCAGCATTTAAAAACCACAAAAAGAATAAAGAATCACTTAAATCAGTCTTAGTAGTTGGGGAGGCTTAAGTTAAATGAATTTCGGATTACAGGACTAGTTTTAGTTTTGACATGAAAAACAGAAGGGGAACATCCATTTTACAAAAGCTAATCGAACATTCAAACCTTCCGATACTCAAAGACGAAAACAAAATCGAAGCCGCAGAGCCTCCTCCCCTTCTACACAATTTTGCCGCCTTATTTCAAAATTTTATTATTCAATCGATTTATCAAATAAAATAATTAAAAAATATGTAAAGCATGTATGCAATTTTATGTTTCCATTTATTAAAAAACATTGATTTATTATCAAATTTGTTAATAAACAGTTAGGAGATGCTTGTTACTCTATGGTTATTGCTGTTTGTAAATTGTAACCTTATAGAAGGATAACAATTTTCTCTTTTCTTGATTTTGTTGCTGAATGTTGATTGGAATGCTAGCTGCTGGTAAAATTTTTGCTCAGATTTTTTGTATACTTTTCGAATTTTAAACGGAAGGGTAAAATGTCCGGACAAACGCCTACAATAGACACAAGACAAGAGCTCGCTGAACTTGTCAAAAGAAAAGCTGAAATCGCCGTAAGTTTAAACTATACAAAGATTGTTTAATTTTAATTGTTTATAGGAAACTTTGGCGAATCTCGAAAGGCAGATTTATGCATTCGAAGGAAGCTATCTGGAAGACACGCAACTTTATGGGAACATTATAAGAGGATGGGATCGATATTTGGCGAGCAACAAAGTTCAAAATAGTAAATCCGATAAAAGAAATTTGAAGTTTAAAGAGGCTGAACGACTTTTCTCTAAGTCATCTATTACATCAATGGCCGTAAGAGTTTCTTCTTAAAAGACTTTAATAGTAGTTAGGCCAGATATTATGGGCTATAAATATACAGGGTGTCCGGAAACACATGGCAAGCGTCTGGGAGAGCGTTAAAAAGTGGTTTTACGAAAAAAAGTTAAATGTAAACCCCCCTTAATTTAAATCAAAGAATTTGATGGTGTAGTTTAAAATCCGCCTAGATATACAGGGTGTCCCAGACACAACCTAACTTCGTTATTTCAAATGAGAACCCCTATTTTTATTTCAGATTCGTAATCTACGCAAAATTTCAAGTAGATTTGAGTACTCATATGACAATTTTGGACAACTTTTAAAAATGTCAAAATTTAGCGTTTTTTGCGCTAAAATCCGTTAAAATTGACCTAGGAGACTCGTTTTTTTTAATTCCACTTATTTTTTCCCGAAGAATCCAACTGTCTCAAATTTGAGCATCTTCACATTCTGCATCACGAGATTTCGTCGCTAATGGCCTTTTTTCAAGTTAGAACCCAAATTTTTAGTTCAGAAATGAAAATTAGCACTTGTTGAAAGGAATTTTTCTTTCGGACCACAAATTTTGAAAGAGCTAAAGCGTCTTTTGTGTTTATGCATCAAAAATTAAAATTCCATCAACAAATCGCTAATTTCCATTTTTGAAGTATGGAATTTGGAGTTAAACTTGAAAAAGGCCATTAGCGACGAAATCTCGTGATGCAGAATGTGAAGATGCTCAAATTTGAGACAGTTGGATTCTTCGGGAAAAAATAAGTGGAATTAAAAAAAAAACGAGTCTCCTAGGTCAATTTTAACGGATTTTAGCGCAAAAAAACGCTAAATTTTGACATTTTTAAAAGTTGTCCAAAATTGTCATATGAGTACTCAAATCTACTTGAAATTTTGCGTAGATTACGAATCTGAAATAAAAAATAGGGGTTCTCATTTGAAATAACGAAGTTAGGTTGTGTCTGGGACACCCTGTATATCCAGGCGGATTTTAAACTACACCATCAAATTCTTTGATTTAAATTAAGGGGGGTTTACATGTAACTTTTTTTCGTAAAACCACTTTTTAACGCTCTCCCAGACGCTTGCCATGTGTTTCCGGACACCCTGTATATAAACATGGTATTTTGTTTTTTGACGGTAATGCGTCAAATAAGTATCCCAAAAAGAAAAACCCAACCTATATCCTTCTGTTGGCCATTGGGGGGGGGGGGGGGGACGTAGATTTTCCCGGTTTTTCGCTTGTATCTCCAAAACGGTACGTCGTAGCCAAAAAAATATATGAGTTAAAAAGAAAGCTGACTAAATTTCCTATAAATTTGGTTCAATTAAATTTTTTGTATGACTAACGGCACTCGAGCTACATGGCGGTTAAAAACGAAGAAAAAAAAAATTTTGATTTTGGGGCGATGGTGCATGACTTTTCGCGGTTTTTCGCCTTTATTTTCAAAACGGGACGTCGCAGCCAAAAATGTATTATACATAAATGAAAGGTGATTAATTTTCCTACAAATTAGACGAAATCAACTTCATTACAGAATCAGCCGTTTCCGAGCTGCAAAGCGCTGAAAAAAGCGTGTTTTAAAAATTGCTGGAATTTGAAAAAAATCAAGAAAGGAGCAGTCCAAACGAAAATTGGTACTCACTAAATGCTGTAGAGAAGGCGATTTCCTTTAAAGTGTAAATGTCAATCAAACAATAAAGGGGGGGGGGTTAAGTCCAAGAAAATCCCCCAAAATCACGCATTTTTTGATTTTTGGGGGGCGTTCGCCGTTCGAAGGAAACTTTTCGCAGTTTTTTTGCATTTTTCTCCCAAACGGTAAGTCCAAGACGAAAAATGTACTAAATAAAAATGAAAGCTGGTCAAATTTCCTATAAAATTGATATACTAACCTTGATGATCGGATACCTGCTGAAAATCGCCCGTTAGCTAAATAACGCTTGACCCGTTATCGATTATACCTGGCGTTTTTCTGTATGAAGACCAAGAAAAACTTAATTTCTTTCGTTTTATAAGAATTATTTCTAATCAATTGTTATTTTTTAGGCTGTTAGCGGGCTTGTAGATAACCAAGACAAAGGTGAGATGAATAACAAATAAGGCAATCATTTTCTGTTCTTTTTGTTTAATTTTTGTATTGAGTAGATATTATTTTTGTATACTAAGCTATTTGCTTTATTTTCGTCTTCTTTTTATTTTTAATAAACTTTATTTATTAGCAAATATTTTTGTTTATATTATTATTTATTTAAACCTTTTATTTTGTTTTAATTTATTTTTTTTTTTTCATTCAGAGCATGAATGTTTAGTTATTTGCCGATGGCAGGCTTGATTAGCTGAAAAATCATATTTTAGGCGAGTTCAACAGCGAAAGCGAATCTCAAACCGGGAACAGCGGGAGCGAAGATAACGCATCTCCCACGGTGAAAGATTCGGGTAAGAACTCGCACAACGGAAATTACAACTACAGCAGTCATAATGGAGGACTGGAAAGGCCAAATACTCCGAGTAAAGAAATCAAATTAAATCGTTTAACCACATTTAAGAAACAGCTCAACAAAAAAATGAAACAACGATAAATTCGAAGGATTTTATGCTTTAGTTCATAGCTGCTGTCAACATTGGAATAAAATGTTCTTTTTTTCCGCAATGGTTTTCTAAACTCCTGGGGTATAAACGATAGCTTCATTTTTGGCCAAATTTTGGCGCGAAAAAAAGGGGGGGACATTTTGGCCTTTACTTTGCCTAAAATATTCTGTCAAGATGCCTTTCTTGAGTAAGAATTTACTTTTAGATCAAAAAATACAAATTTTTGAGTTTTTTCAAAAAGAAAACTCTATGAGAGCTAGTGGTACCATGGTGCAGGGCTTTTTGTATACAGGGGTACCAACTAGAGTGGGCCAGCAACGGCAAAGCATTCAGTCCTACAAAAAAATTGAAATGTTACCCCTCCTTAATTTTGGAATGGGAATCGACTCCATTTAGTAGATTTTAGCTTTGGTATACAGGGCGACACCAACTTTGTTATTTTTAAACGAGAACCCTCACTTTTTATATCTGAGTTGTTATCTACGCAAAATTTTGCGTTGATTACTAACTGTGCTGTCGAGATGCTTAAAACTGATGATAAAAGGATTGTACTGTGAAACACATAGCATTTTTATATAATTTTATATTTAAAAAAAGGTTTTAAGCTACAGTAGGCAAAATAACAGTGCCACCGGCGGTTCCAGACAGATCGAATTTGTCTTTTCGCATTTTCTTGACTTGAGCGGCGATTCGGTCGACGTCACGACGGCCTTGAGCGGTGATCTTTCTACCGCCATCTTGTTCTTTCTCGACCAACTTCAACTCTTCAAGGGACTGCAACGCTTTTCTTGCTACGCTCCCTGAACTTCTGCAGAAATGCGAGGGACAGACGCCGTTACGTTTACGACCTGAAATACAAGAAATAGAATCGAAAAAATTTAATTTTTAATTCGTTTACCGCCAAAAATTTTGGTGACTGCACCAACTCCGACTGGAGAACGGATGTAAATGTGTCTCAACAAGGCGGAGCATCTGACGTAGTACCAATCATGATCATAAGGAGCCAACTCCTTATGCTTTCCATTTTTAACAAGATCGACCCACTCAGGGACTTTCAATTTGCCAGATCTAAAAAATTTGAAATAAGTTATCAGAAAAACATGTTAGCCGTTATCATAGCACCGGCATAACTTCCCCATAAAAACGTCAAAACTTCAACCAAAAACTATCAATACAAGCCCTAAATAGGCAAAAAGATAACTATTAAAAAAACGCTTACTTTTTTAAAAACTTGGCAAACTCCCGGACGAACTTGTGTTGGTCGACATCTTTCAAAGTGACCGAAGAATGCTAAAAACAAAGCATGAGATATACTCTATAGACTAAAAACCAAAAAAACAGCAATTTAATCATAATAGATCCGTGGAATTCAATAAAAAATACAAAACAAACCCAATAAAGAAAATATTTAAACTAACCTTGGTCTGAGCCATCGTGGACAAGGATCGAGTACACGAGGAAAGGAAACCTAAAAAGCCAAGTGCGGTCGGGCTGCCATTCCAGTTTTCACAGCCTTCTTAATATTAAACAAAAGTCTAAAATTTTAAAATTCCAAACCATCATTAAAATTTAAAAAAATTATTAAATTAGAGTAAATTTCTTTATTTTTTGCTTAATATTTCAAACTTTAACTTTTTTTGACGTAAAAAGTTTGTTGGCGACATTGAAACGAGCCGCTAAAATTTCAAAGTTTCCCATTTTTTAAAAATATGAGTGTTTAATCAAAGGAAAAACCGAAGTGACTGTATTATGTTTTAAATATTTACATTCATATTTATCATTTGATTAATTTATCAACATAAAGTTTTTAAAAAGTAATTTTTAAAAATTATGCAGAGTTTCTTCTAAAGTCCCTGGTAGCACTGGAATCCTTATCATTCACTCTCGTTAGTCCCTTTGATTAAAAATAAAAATTTAAAAAGAGGATATATTGTAAATTATCCTCTTTTTTTCTTCTTTTCTCTTCTTTTTATAAGTAATAAAATTAAGTTTTATGACATTTTTCTTCTAGTTAGCTGTAAGTGCCTTGTCATTTTGTCATTGATTTTTTTCTCCCTTGCTTCTAGAGTAGTTTATCTTGAAATTCGTCCTCAATAAGTAGTTTGATATCTTCTTAATGAGGTGTTTTTTATGACTGACAGACTTTTAAGTGGCATTTGGGATTTTAGTGGTTTTTTAACTTTTAAAAATGGAGCTGAGGCTGCTGTTGTTTGTAGCTGCTTTTCCATTCGTTTGTGGAAAAGTCCGTACTCCTATAAACGCTGAAAAACAAGAGATTCTTTATTTTCAACCAGAACAAATACATATATCATTTGGAGGTAATTTGTCTCTTAATATACGTAATTAATTAATTAATTTTTTTAGAAAATATTGAGGACATTGTGGTAACATGGTCGACATTTAATAATACTCCAAAATCTCTTGTTAATTATGGCATCGATGATTTTACTCATGAAGCTGAAGGATATTCCAGAAAGTTTGTTGACGGAGGGCCGTTAAAACGCGCACAGTTTATACACAGAGTTACTATAAAAGGATTGATTCCTAAAACCAAATATGGTATCTGGAATAAATCTTGTTTCCATTTTTAATTTTAATTTTAGTTTATTATTGTGGAAGCGATTTGGGTTGGTCGGATGAATTTTGGTTTGTCACTGTCGACAATACTACCAACTGGTCTCCTCATTTGGCCGTCTACGGCGACATGGGGAACGTAAATGCAAAATCGTTGCCTTATTTGCAGAAAGATACTCATAACCGTATTTACGATGCTATTCTTCATGTTGGGGATTTCGCCTACGATATGAGATTTGTAAGTCCTTTTCCGAAGGTTATCTTTAATTAATTTTAATTCTTAGGATGATGGTCAAGTCGGTGATCAATTTATGAGACAAATCGAGCCTATTGCTGCTTATGTGCCTTATATGGTTTCTCCTGGAAATCACGAAGAATCTTAGTAAGTTGATCTAAATGTCGACAGTTTTAGCTCCCGTTGTTCCCATGATCTAGGTGGCTGAATGTTCTGTTTTGGATCAGAATGGGAAGATTTTGGGCTTTAGCCACTATCGAGAAAGATTCTCTATGCCTAGTTGATCAAATATCGACAATTTTAGCTCCCGTTGTTCCCATGATCTAGGTGGCTGAATTTTCTGTTTTGGATCAGAATGGGAAGATTTTGGGTTGTTGTCCTCAAATTCTGGTCGAGAATTGGATTAAGTATAACCATCAAATTAATTATAAATCTTTCTTTTTTTTAAGCAATTTTAGCCACTATCTAGAAAGATTCTCTATGCCTAGTCGATCTAAATATCGACGATTTTAGCAACCTCTGTTCCCATGATCTAGGTGGCTGAATGTTCTGTTTTGGATCAGTAAGGGAAGATTTTGGGCTCTTATTCCTCAAATTTCTGGTCGAGAAACACATTTTCTTTATTTTTTTATAGCAATTTTAGCCACTATCGAGAAAGATTCTCAATGCCTAGTTGATCTAAATATCGACGATTTTAGCTCCCGTTGTTCCCATGATCTAGGTGGCTGAATTTTCTGTTTTGGATCAGAATGGGAAGATTTTGGGTTGTTGTCCTCAAATTTCTGGTCGAGAATTGGATTAAGTATAACCATCAAATTAATTTATAAATCTTTCTTTTTTTTAAAGCATTTTTAGCCACTATCGAAAGATTCTCTATGCCTAGTTGATCTAAATATCGACGATTTTAGCTCCCGTTGTTCCCGTGATCTAGGTGGCTGAATTTTCTATTTTGGATCAGAATGGGAAGATTTTGGGTTGTTTTCCTCAAATTTCTGGTCAAGAAACACAGTTTCTTGTATTTTCTTTCTAAAAAAATTCCTTTATACCTCAACCTTATTGTTCATTGGCTTTGGAATTTTGGATTAAGTATAACCATAAAATTAATTTATAAATCTTTCTTTTTTTTTAAAGCAATTTTAGCCACTATCGAGAAAGATTCTCTATGCCTGGACCATATGAAAGCCTTTTTATAGTTTTAATCTTGGCCCTGTTCATTTCATAAGTTTAAACACGGAAGCATATTATTTTATTGAATATGGCATCAAAATCCCGATCAAACAATATTTATGGCTTCAAGAAGACTTGAAAGTAATATTTTTATATTTGGCAATGAATGAAATAATTTATTTTTATTTAGAATGCGAACAAACCAGAAAATCGGATGAAGCGTCCGTGGATTATAACGTACGGTCATCGTCCGATGTATTGTTCCGATGATGACAATGACGATTGTTCCCATATGTCTTCTAAAGTTCGAACCGGTTTCCCTATTTTCCATTGGTATAAAAATTAGTATTCGTTTAAATTAATTTAAATTTTTTAGGCTTGGTTTGGAAACATTATTTTATGAAAATGGCGTCGATCTTGAAATTTGGGCTCATGAGCATTCGTACGAGAGACTCTGGCCTGTTTACAATCACCAAGTTAAAAATGGAAGTCTTGAAAAGCCGTATACTAATCCTAAAGCTCCTGTTCACATCGTTACTGGATCTGCGGTAAATTGAATAGTTTAAATTTAGTAAATTTATTAGGTAAATTTAATTTGTTTTTTAGGGTTGTCAAGAAAATACTGATACGTTTATCAAAAATCCGTTGCCATGGTCCGCCTTCAGATCGAGCGATTACGGTTTTACAAGAATGCAAATTTTTAATTTAACCATCTTCATATTCAGCAAGTTTCTGTGAATAAGGTAAATATTCCTCATTTTAGAGCAAGAAAATTTCGGAAAAAACGAAGGAACAACATAGGGGGGGGTATAAAGTAGGGAAAGTATAAATGAGGGGGAGTATAGATGAGGGGAAGTATAATTCCTTGTATTTTTTTTATTTAGACATTTTTTTCCGAAAAATTATCAAGTTAGAAATAGTGGGCTTTCTACCAAGGGATTTAACTCTATAACTAATAACTAGTATAATGTAGTGGAAGTATAAATGAGGGAAGTATGAGGAGGGGAAGTATAATTCCGGGAATTTTTTGGATCTAGACATTTTTTTCCGAAAAATTATTAAGTTAAAAATAGTGGGCTTTCTGCCCAAGGGATTTAACTCTATAACTAACTAGTATAATGTAGGGGAAGTATAGAGGAGGGGAAGTATAATTCCGAGTATTTTTTGGATTTTGACATTTTTCCGAAAAATTATCGAGTTAAAAATAGTGGGCTTTCTGCCCAAGGGATTTAACTCTATAAATAACTAGTATAATGTAGGGGAAGTATAAATGAGGGGAAGTATAGAGGAGGGGAAGTATAATTCCGAGTATTTTTTGGATTTTGACATTTTTTTCCGAAAAATTATCAAGTTAAAAATAGTGGGCCTTCTGCCCAAGGGATTTAACTCTTAACTAACAAGTATAATGTAGGGGAAGTATAAATGAGGGGAAGTATAGAGGAGGGAAGTATAATTCCGAGTATTTTTTGGATTTTAACATTTTTTCCGAAAAATTATCAAGGTAGAAATAGTGGGCTTTCTGCCCAAGGGATTTAACTCTATAATTAACAAGTACAATGTAGGGGAAGTATAGAGGAGGGGGAAGTATAATTCCGAGTATTTTTTGGATTTTGACATTTTTTTCCGAAAAATTATCAAGTTAAAAATAGTGGGCTTTCTGCCCAAGGGATTTAACTCTTTAACTAACAAGTATAATGTAGGGAAGTATAAATGAGGGGAAGTATAGAGGAGGGGAAGTATAATTCCGAGTATTTTTTGGTTTTTGACATTTTTTTCCGAAAATTTATCAAGTTAGAAATAGTGGGCATTCTGCCCAAGGGATGTAACTCTCGTAAGGGGTGAAAGTATCAAATTTCTCCATTTAATTTTTCTTTACGCCCAAAATTTTTAAAAAATATAAGGATTATTTGGTGAAAATGTAACCAACGGTTTGGCCGCGGCGCAGTTTTTAAAATTTCAAACGTGATATTTCAAAATTCAAAAATCGCTCTCGTTACAATTTTGTTCAACTATTTAGGGAGATAGTGTGAAAATTTGGTGAAAATCGGTTCAAAACTGTGGCCGTATAGTGTTCCGGAAAAAACCACCGACATCCTCACTAATCATTCTTGAGGGTGTTACAATAACTTCTTTTTTTTCGAAAATTGAGACATATATCTTTGTTTTAGAGTGGTGAAGTCATCGACGATTTCTGGATCATCAAAGATAAACATGGAAGTTATGAGTAATGGAGGCTTAAATCTTTTAATAAGAAAAGTTACCAATAAAAAAATAGTGTAATTTCATAATAAAAAATAGTGTAATTTTCATAATTAATAAATATTTAAATATTCATAATTTGACAACATTTAAATAAGGGATTCCCTTCTTAAGAGGTAACGTCTTCCTTTTTGCCACACAGGTGTCATCAATTTTTTGATTTTCAAGTTCCTTACAATGATATTTAAAACATTTTTCTGAATGTTGTTGAAAACGGAGTTGTAAAGAATAATCCCCTCCGGAGGGAGCGACTAGATATTCACATTTCACTTTGTGACTTATACAGCATTCAATGAGTTCAGGATGTGTTGTAAAGTAATTTCCGATGTCTACGAAACTGCTTTGAAGTTCGTTGGCGACGACGCCCGTTATGAATAAATCGTCGATCCAAAAATAAGGCATTTGATGAGCGACGTCGACCAATCTTGCCGCAGAATGAGGCGCAGTCACGTACATCCATCCGGACAAAACTTGGGATAGTGATTTCCCGAGTATTCATCTTTAGTAACATACCATTTATTCGCTTTCATCCGTATCGGCATCATTCCTTTAAACAATATCCCATAAGATCTGTCGACTCTGTAAACTTCTCGTCAATCAGTTTAACTATCTCGTACATATTAACTAAATATCATCCATTTTTATTATGTGTTTCTTATCCGTGCAGTACATCACAGCCCATTTCAGTCCCATTATATGTTTATAAGTCAGATTTTTGTAAGATTCATAGAAGTTTCCTTGTAGTAAATCTCCGAATCTTTCATTTTCATTTAGTAACGCCATTTGCGATATATCTGTTTGATGTCTTTAAGTTTCGCTAATAGAAAGACACGTACCACTCCCAATTTTTGTAGCTCATCTTTTGGATAAGCGCGTCTGATTGCACTCCTCGCTTCCACATTTCCTGCGAACGAAGTCACTATTTGAACTATCCGCGCATTATTTTCACACAGTTTTTTGTTATTTATTAAATATTTAAAGTCTTTTAAATCCAGCAGTCTATCATCACGCCATGAATTAACTGATTCATTAATTGACAAATTAATTAAACCTAATTCATCAAGCTCATAACTTTGATAAACTATGAACAATGCTGTTAAAAATATCGAGATGAATGTATATTTTAAAAGAGACATTTCTTTCATATTGAAATAGAAGTTTTAAACACTACTCCCTTTTAGAAGTCAAACAGCCACATGACTTTCTAATTATTTAGGTGGGGGGGAGATATCAAACCTTTTTTTTTTAAAGACTTGCATAGGGGAGCAGGTAGGAGTGGGATAGCCCAAGGATTTCTGCTTTTACAATATACTGCTATTACTCATTTTTACTTCATAAAAGCTGTATTAATTTAGTGTCATCTCAAAGGGAACCATTTTTTCGGACCTCTCAAAGTTATAAAATGAAGTTTTCACCCTTAAAGCTTAGGAAAATGTCAAAAAATTCTCAAAGATGTGTCTTTAGACAATTTGCAAAAAAATGAGCTCTGTGGGATCATTAGTTCTTGAGATATTGAGGTTTTCCTAAAAAAAAACTGTAATCCCGTTTTTCTCGAAACCATTCGGTTTTTTTTTATCTGAAAATGTCAGTTCTTATTCACAAAAAGAGGCATCTTCTGCAATTTTTTCAGCCAAAATGCCCTGATTCCGCTATAGCTGTATTGATTTATGGCTGCCGAACTTTAAACGATAATGTACACAATTCAGAAATAATGTAGCCCCTATCCGTTAATCCAGAAAAAAAGTTAATTGTGAATCCCTCTTGTTTTTTTTGGCGAAGAATTGATTGCAAATAAAGATGATGAATCTGAAATAAGAAATAGAGCTTCTCATTTAAAATAGCGAAGTTGATGTAGCTCTGGGACACCCTGTACACTAAAATTGAAATTCGTTAATGGCAATCAATTCTTTAGGGGTTTACATAAGTATAACTTTTTCCCGATTTGCAATACATTAAAAAGTACTTGTTTGAAGAGCTTCGAACGAAACTTCCTTAAAGAGAAGTAAAAATATAGGAGGGGGAAATATAAAGGAGGGGTAGTATAACGGAGGGGGAAGTAAAAGGGAGGGGAAGTATAATGGAGGAGGAAGTACAAAGGAGGGAAAGTATACAGGAGGGAAGTATAACAGAGAGGGAAGTTTTTTTGTTTTAAGTTATTTATTTTTTTTTTCAAAAAATTTACCGAGTTTTTTTTTGTTGAAAAATTTTTTTTTTATTTTTTTCGAAAAATTTCCAAGTTTTTTTTTTTTTTTTCGAAAAAATTTCCGAGTTTTTTTCGAAAATTTTTTTTATCAAGGTAAAAAATGGGATTTTTGCTCAAGAGAGGTCCCTCTAGCAAATGGGTGGAAGTACGAAATTTCTCCCTACAAAATGATAATTAATGTTGAAAAAATGATAATTTTTTTACACCAAAAATTCGTAAAAAATAAGGAGTAATTGGTGAAAATTTGGTAAAAATCGGACCAACGGTTCGGCCGCAGCAATTTTTAAAATTTCAAACAGACATCTCCGCCATTTTTTGAAATTCAAAAATCGCCATCGTTACATTCTCTTTTCCGACGAAGAAAAAATTTGGTGAAAATCTGGTAAAAATCGGTTGAAATTGTGGCCGTAAAGTGTAAATATGCTACAGCCGACGGCACCACAGACAAAGTTGAGATCGGTAAGATCAATATTTGATTTGACCCTCCGTTGTCTGGAAGTCCCTTCCCCAAAACCTGGTGGGTATCACAACTTCTTTAAGGAAGTTAATTTTTAGGTGTATAATTTCTGATTAATCCATTAAACATTAACTTTAAAAAATTTTATTTACAATATTTACAAGATGTACGATTTTTCATTTTAAAATCCTTTTTCATTGAGAAATTTAATGACATTATTAACTTGGTCTCCTTTAAGAACGATTTTACCGCCAACTTCATCAATGATCGTTCCAATATGAAAATTCTCGTTAAGGAAACAAAAATTCTTTAAATCCTCATGCAAACTCCAAATCTCCTTGTATGTTCCTCAGATGCGTCACACGTTTTAAACCTCGATTATTAATTCTAATAAACGGGGAGCATATGATTTCTTGATCGGCGAACGTAATAAGGGAGACTAGTCGCTGATTCTGAAAGTTTAATTTAATTATGAAATTTGAGGGCGAAGGATCCAACCTTTTTGTGGAAGCCATCCTGAAGGGTAGAAATCTTTTTAGTCGGCTCAGGAACTAAATGTGAACGTAAAGCCCGTTCGACATAACTCCATTCTTCTTTACTATTACTCGTCTCATACTCTATTGAATTTTGAGGATCGTAAACGCCATCAGGCTTTATGACACCAATATTTCTTGTAATCTAAAAAATTGATAAATAGGTATAATATGAGAGATTAACTGATACTTACTAAAGGAACAGGTTGTATAGAACGATTTAAAAGACAGTTATTCAATCTCAGACAACTTTTCGTCCAAGGAATCAATTTTGAGGTAATATTTAAAGCCATTTTAAATAATTAAAATATTGATAACTGTTGATAAAGTTTTTGGCATTTCAAAAAAATGTCCGATATTTAGGCACCATGGTATCATGGTTTTATCACTGATTATAATCTAGACTAGTATTATAATTCAGTGGTTTTATCGGATAAAATGGCACCAAAACCTAATACAAAAAGGGGTTTTCGGCCAAACTAGTTGAGAAAAGTGAGAGAAAAAGGCAAAATATTTTTGTTTGTCCATACAAGTTAAAACCATTAGTGCCCAATAAATTCAAAGAAAAAAAATGTTTTCCTGGCAAAAAACCGAGAAAACCCATCCATAACTTTGTTAAAAAGTGAATTTCTTGGTTAAAACCATTAGTGCCCAATAAATTCAAAGAAAAAAAATGTTTTCCTGGCAGAAAAACCGAGAAAACCCATCCATAACTTTGTTAAAAAGTGAATTTCTTGGTTAAAACCATTAGTGCCCAATAAATTCAAAGAAAAAAAAATGTTTTCCTGACAGAAAAACCGAGAAAACCCATCCATAACTTTGTTAAAAAGTGAATTTCTTGGTTAAAACCATTAGTGCCCAATAAATTCAAAGAAAAAAAATGTTTTCCTGGCAGAAAAACCGAGAAAACCCATCCATAACTTTGTTAAAAAGTGAATTTCTTGGTTAAAACCATTAGTGCCCAATAAATTCAAAGAAAAAAAAAATGTTTTCCTGGCAGAAAAACCGAGAAAACCCATCCATAACTTTGTTAAAAGTGAATTTCTTGGTTAAAACCATTAGTGCCCAATTAATTCAAAGAAAAAAAATGTTTTCATGGCAGAAAAACCGAGAAAACCCATCCATAACTTTGTTAAAAAGTGAATTTCTTGGTTAAAACCATTAGTGCCCAATAAATTCAAAGAAAAAAAAATGTTTTCTGGCAGAAAAAACCGAGAAAACCCATCCATAACTTTGTTAAAAAGTGAATTTCTTGGTTAAAACCATTAGTGCCCAATAAATTCAAAGAAAAAAAATGTTTTCCTGGCAGAAAAACCGAGAAAACCCATCCATAACTTGTTAAAAAGTGAATTTCTTGGTTAAAACCATTAGTGCCCAATAAATTCAAAGAAAAAAAAAATGTTTTCCTGGCAGAAAAACCGAGAAAACCCATCCATAACTTTGTTAAAAAGTGAATTTCTTGGTTAAAACCATTAGTGCCCAATAAATTCAAAGAAAAAAAAATGTTTTCCTCAGAAAAACCGAGAAAACCCATCCATAACTTTGTTAAAAAGTGAATTTCTTGGTCAAAACCATGATAAATGGAGGTTTCTGGACAAAAACATGCAGATTAACTGCAAGGGAGAGAAAAAAAACAAAAACAATTTAGTGGATTTTAAAATTTTATATAAATGATCTTTATGTACATTATATACAATACTGAACGGTAGATATCTTTTCTTTGAAATCTATAAGAGCCTGCTTTATATGAGATCTATTTCGTTGATGAGATTTTTGCCAAAATCTTGAAGATTAGATGCACGTAGATCTTTAAAATCTTTGATCTGAGGAACTTTAAGAAATACGTCTTCGACTATTTTTTTGACATAAAACCGATCTAAAAAAAAGTTAGATAGTAGTCAAAAAGAAAAGATTGTATACCTGGGATAGTAGAAGATTCCTTTAGGATTCTATTGGTTAGATTTTTGGCTAGATGCTTAAATAGGAGTCTTGAAGCGATTTTTTTCGAGGAATAAAACGGAGTTAGTTCTTTAACTACGATTCCTGCGATTTTTCTTCGATTGTCGTTTTTAACTTCAGACGGTAAAAAGAAGTCCATTGTGTCTTCATTTCCGAAAAGGTCTTTAAATCTTTTTCAACAATGGACCTTTTTAAAGATGTTAGACCTTCTAAAATGATGGCGAGGTTGCATTCTTGGACGGACATCTCTGCCGACCAATCAGAAGGTAAAGTATGCCTTAAATGAACATCTTTTTCAAAATAAACGTCTTTAATTTCATTTTCAATCGGCTTGCTTTCTATTAAAGCTAAACGTTCATCTAATGAAAGGCGCCTTTCAGGAATTTCTCCATTTTTATCCCCATTTTGTGGCAGCGTATCTATTTTAACATCATCATTTGGAGACATAAGCATACTCATAAGTTCTTACTAAATCGGCATCAGAATGTTTAACAGATTCATTTTGACATGTTTCAACTTGTTCCGTTTGAACAGATTTGTCGTTCGATTTTAATGACGGATCATTTAAAAATCCTTTATAAAGAACTTGATTTTCAGACGACGCTTTTATATCCGCTATCTTAAACAATAAAATTTTTAAATCATAACAAAAATTTAACTTACAACTTGAACCATAGATTTTCGATAAATACTTGAAACCATACAGCGTTTTAACGCATCTTCTTCTAATAGTTTGACGAATCGATTAATGATTTTTCCGTTTTCTCACTTCGGGATGTTTTTCCCGACCAGTTTTGATAGTTTTTTTCAAGGCATCTTTTAAGGTGAGAAATATAAGAATGACGGACCTAAAAAAATGTAGGTATAATTTGAAATCATTGAAGAAAATGTAACTTTTTCAAATTCCTGTGATTTACTCATCATTCTTCCAATCATATGATACAAAATAAACTTTTACAGTAAATTGATGGGGGGGGGGGCATGAGTTTCCAGGCCAAGAAAACCGAGGAAAACCTTAAAAGCAGGTGTTTCACTGCCAAAAAAACTTGGAAAATTTTTCGAAAAAACCAAAAGTTTGATAAATACGTACTAATGAACTAAGTTGTCCGTCGTCACTTATTTCATTGATATCTTTAGCGGAAACATTCCATTTTAGTTTAACACCACTATTTTCTATAACGTCAAATCTGAAATTTCAAAAACAAACTAAAAAAATGGGAAGTTCTATTTATGGTGTACAACTTACGAATCATTTTTCAACATTCTAACTCCCATAATTGCGTCTCCATTTCCATAAAATGTACAGAACCAAATAATTCGCCACAGCCGAAAAGAGAATCAAATTTTGCGAACCGCATGAATTTTAAAGATAAACAAAAGTTGAAAACAATAACCTCCTGGCTCCTTGTTTTTTTACAGTTTGACGTCATTGAGATTGAATTGGTTAAAAGTTTTTTTTAAATCATCATCTTCGTTTAATAACAGAATAAATAAAAAATACATAGGTGCCATAAATTATTTTATAGGAGAATTTTTTAAAGATGTGCATACTATTTTGCCCTTTGCTGTAAGTAGGTTGTTTCCTTGCCAAATTGCTTCTAAGGTTGACGATGTTTTTAAATCAACCTGAAATTTTAATTAATTAATTGTTTTTATTATTTATTTTTTACTTGAAGTTTTTCCCAAATTTTCTTCTTAGGGTTTAATACTTCATCGGGAGTTCCATTTTCATAATTTTCAACGAATACTCGATCTCCAGGTGAGGAATCTTCAGGAGGGATAAGAAGTTCGACTTTTTTACCTTCTTCGTTTTCTCTAAAATTAAATATGAAAGGTTTCGCACAAAAAAATTAAAAATAACGTACTGAGAGGCACAGAGTACCATCCCTGCTGACATGACGCCTCTCATTTTGGCAGGTTTAAGATTACAGAGTACGACGACGTTTTTGTTCAAAGTTGATCTTCAGGGACATACTGGACTAAACCGCTGACGATAGTTCTAGGAACGGGTTCGCCAAGATCGATTTTTTCAACGTACAAACCGTCCGCATCCGGATGACGTGAAACTTCGATCACTTTTCCGACTTTGATGTCCAATCTATGAGGGCCAATTTGATCCTCATCAGTCGCTTCTATTAATAAATTATTAGAAAGTTTTGTCAGATATTTGCATCTAAACGTAAAGTAGGGATTATCTCAAGTCAAAATTCAAACGCTAATATCTCAGAAACGGCTAGACCGATTTTCATAAAATATCTATTTTTAGAAAGCTATTTAAGCAGCTTTTAAAGATTATAAATTTGTGGACCCTCTAGATCGAACTGTTTATGAGATATTCGCGCATAAGCGTTAAGAAATAGGGGTTCTCTCATGTCAAACTTCAAACGCTGATATCTCAGAAACGGCTGGACTGTTTTTAATAAAATAACTATTTTTAGAAAGCTATTTTAAAGGCCTTTTAAAAATTACAAGGTTGTGGACACTGTAAACCTAACTGTTTTTGAGATATTTGCGTCTAAACGTTACGAAGTAACCCCTCCCTTGATAGAAAGTTGAAGTTTGACATGTGATAACCACTATCACTGATAGTACACTATCACTGATAGTGTCAAACTTCAAACGCTAATATCTCAGAAGAAGTTGAAGTTTGAGTTTGATAGTGTACTATCAGTGATAGTGGTTATCACATGTCAAACTTCAACTTCTTCTGAGATATTAGCATTTGAAGTTTGACACTATCAGTGATAGTGGTTATCACATGTCAAACTTCAAACGCTAATATCTCATAAACGGCTGGACCTTTTTGTAAAATCAAAAGTTAATCATAAAACCTTACTTTTGGAGGTGCATAAGCTTTAGCGGCTAAATTTTTAAGTTCTGGCTTCTCGAATACTTTTCTAATAGGCTCTAAAAGTCTGTTGATGTAAAATTCAATGGAAACTTTTAAATCTGCAGGATGTAGTTTTTCAGCAGCGAAACATTCTTCAAGCTGTTCGTATTTATCAAATTCGAGATTTCCACCATTTTCTTCTTTTCTTTCAACCTTAAATTCTAAAAAGACATTATATTGAGAAAATAAATAAAATAGGATTACTTTCGCCGGGTTTTAAAACTCCGAAGATGACATGTTTGGCGAAAGCGAGGACGCCGTTGTCGGCCACGTTGCCCGGTTCGCAGAAAGCTTTTTTTAATTTCTTTTTACGTTCGCCGGTGAGTCGATCAGGTCGATTTTACTGTCTTCTTCAGATGAAGACATTTTCCCACCGGCCAAACCAGGAACTACAAAGAATTTCTAGAAAATATAAAATATTTTTGAGCATCTTTTACCCATGGGATTCATAAGATGAATTCTTTTCGCGTAGCCTAATTGTGGCAGATACTTTTCGGCCATCGTGAATATTTTTCGCTGGTCCACTCCTCCAAACTGCGCATCGACATGCAAATACTCTTCATCAAGAGCTTGCAAACCTGGGGAAAAAATATTTAAAAACAAAAAAGTACTAGTTTGAAGAGCTTCCAATGAAAGCTTCTAAAAGAGAAGGAACAATATAGAAGGGGGGAAGTATAAAAGAGGGGGAAGTATAAGGAGGAACTTTTACCTGGATAGAGAAGACCTGATAAAAGAGGATGATCAACTTGTTTGACAACTTCAGCACCAGCTTTTTTCGCATCATGTTCAGTTATGACAGAACTTAATCTGTACACGTCTAAAGTATATTCTCTAAAAACGAAAAAAAAAAAATTATTTAAAAGAAACTGAGGGATTAAAATTACTTTGAAAGTTGATAGTCAGTCCCTCGGACGAATTTGAGCTTTTCTAAAGGCACATCGATGGAACTAAGCATTGCTTTAATACAGTTTTCGTAATATTCCGTCCTCAAAGCGACGACTTCCCAAGGAGCTTTCATATTGTCCAAACAAGCGTGGAGGTCAGCAAAAAGTATGGTTACCTAAAAAAAGTTTAAAATCGCACAAATAAGTCAGGCTTTTTTTTACCTCACATCCAGCTTTGAGGAAATCGCCGATTTTCGACATGGGTACAAAATATGCGATATGGGGTTTACCGGTTGTCGCAGTTCCCCAGTAAATCTTTAAATCTCTTTCCTTAAGAATTGTTTTCATTTTATCCTCTCCTAAAGTCTCTTGCAAATTACGAGTAATGAGCTCATGTTTTTGCTCAGGAGTAAGTCCTTCTACGACCATTCTACAAGCAATATGTCGCAATCAATGCAAAAGACAGTGAATGACCTCAAATAATTAGAGCGATAACTCACTTTTAGCGATATTTTTTTATTTCAATATAAAAAAAAATGATAGATTCGAACGTTTTTCTTTCCAAAAAAAACACGAGGCGTCCTGTTTCTGTATTTTCAGAAACCTCCAGATTTCGACTACGTAAACTGATAATTAAAATAACCAACCAAAGGTTTCAGTAACCGCATGAAAGTTTTCAAAAATGTGGTTGATTATTCAAAATACCGACTTTTTCTATATTTAATTTGACTATTGTTCATAAAATGGTGATTCTGGTAATAAGAAAGGTCTCGCTGAGCCTGTGAAAGCTGTTGCTGTAAGTGCTTATTTCCATGGTTAATTTGGTTAAAACTTTTGTTTTTTAGGACAAATGGATGTTGGTCCCTGAATTCCTGAATACAAAAGGGCTAGTCAAACAGCATATTGATTCGTTTAACTATTTTATAGGAGTGGAGATAAAAAAAATTGTTAAAGCAAACGAAAAAGTTCTGAGTGATGCAGATCCTATGTTTTATCTTAAGTAATAATGTGATAGATGAGTTTTTAATACTTTTTCTTTGATCAGGTATCTCAATATTTATGTGGGAACTCCAGATATTGAAGAAGGATTCAATATTTCAAAGCCGACCACTCCTCATGAATGTCGCTTAAGAGATTTGACCTATTCAGCTCCTATTACGGTCGATATTGAGTATACAAGAGGAAGTACAAGAGTTGCCAGAAGTAATTTAATTATAGGAAGGTAAATTTTGAGCCTCCTACGGCAGTGTTGGGCGTAATTGTAATTGCAATTACGATTACGATTGTAATCGCAAGTTTTTAATTCCGATTACGATTACAATCGTATTCGTATTTTTTTCTGCGATTACGGTTGAATATATACATCTTAGTTGAAAATTTTACGCCTTTTCCCATAATACCTACCTGCAAATTCATAACGAAATACATAAGTTAAATTGACACAACTAAATTTAATTTAGTTTATTAGCTATAGTTAATAGGTAATTAATACCGTCATTGAAAGCAATTTGGTCAGGTAATCTCAGTAAAAATGTCATATACGAGCTGTCTAACTAAAATACGATTACGACCGTAATCGCAGAAAAAATACGATTATAATGGTAATCGCAGAAAAAAATACAATTACGATTGTAATCGCAGAAAAAAAATACGATTAAGATTTTAATCGCAGAAAAAAATACGATTATAATAGTAATTGCAGAAAAAAAATACAATTACAATTGTAATCGCAGAAAAAAATACGATTACGATTTTAATCGCAGAAAAAAATACAATTATAATGGTAATTGCAGAAAAAAAATACAATTACAATTGTAATGGCAGAAAAAAAATACGATTACGATTGTAATCGTTAAAAAAATGCGATTACAATCGTAATCGCAGAAAAAAATACGAATACGATTGTAATTGTAATTAAGAAACTTGCGATTACAACCGTAATCGCGATTACGCCCAACACTGTCCTAAGGCCAAGAAATATTTTCAAAGGTCCTCTTTAATCATAAAATGTTTAGAATGCCAATAATGCTCAGGAGTTCTAAATGCGTCTTAACCAACAAATCAGAATACGAGGTCGCCAAAATGAATGAGTGCCCACACGATCCTGGCGGTTATTTTATCGCCCGCGGAACTGAAAAAGTATGTTTTTTATTATCACAATTATTTTAATTTACATAAATTATAGGTTATTCTTATTCAAGAACAATTGTCGAGGAACCGAATGATTTTAGAAGAGGATAAAAATGGCTCCGTTTGCTGCCAGGTGACAAGTAGCACCCACGATAAGAAGTCGAGAACTTCATTGATTGTTAAAAAAGGGAAATACTTTCTGAAACATAATTCCCTCCAAGATGTACTATTTTTAATTTATTTAGTTTGTTATTAATTTCTTTTAAAGGATATTCCTATTGTGATAATTTTTAAAGGAATGGGCATCTTGTCTGATCAATATATTATGCAAATGATTGGTATTGAAAGCGATATTTTAGTCAAATTCGCACCTTCAATTGAAGAATGTTATTCAGCTGGTGTTTATACGCAAGATCAGGCTTTAAAGTAAGTTTTTGATGGTTAGGTTAGTTTTTTAAGGTTAGGTTTATTCATTCTCTCTCCCTCATTTTTTTCAATTGGTAATTGAAGTTTCATTGTTATTTTTAGCTATATTGGAAAAAAGACGAAACAAAAACGTTTTTTGGGTCCATCAGGGAAGCCTAAAAATCCTACAGATGACGCCAGAGATCTTCTCAAGCAGTTTATTCTCGCACATGTCCCTGTATGAAAATAATTTTTTTTAGGTCGAAAATTTTTTTCAATAAAAAAGCGAAATACTTGGCTCTTATGATCAGGAGGGTCATTTTGGCAGAAACAAACCGCGATTTGATCGACGATAAAGATTATTATGGCAACAAAAGATTGGAACTCGCAGGATCTCTTTTAGCTCTCATTTTTGAAGATGCGTTTAAAAGATTCAACGCTGAAGTATTAAAATTTTTTTTAAATTAAACATTTCAATTTTTTTTAGCTTAAAACAATAGCTGATAAAAATATTCCAAAAATAAAAGCTGCCCAATTTGATATTGTGAAGCATATGCGTCAAGATTTGATCACAAATGCTTTAGTTTTTTCAATTTTGACTGTAAGTAAATTATTCGTTTTTTGTAAATGATGTAATGTCTTTTAGGGAAATTGGACGATAAAACGTTTTAAAATGGAAAGATATGGAGTGACGCAAGTTTTATCACGTTTGTCCTATATATCGGCTCTTGGGATGATGACAAGGGTGAACTCGCAGTTTGAGAAATCGCGTAAAGTCTCAGGGCCAAGGTCGCTCCAGCCATCTCAGTGGGGGATGCTTTGCCCTTCCGATACTCCTGAAGGAGAAGTACGTTTTTTTGTGAATAAACTATTTTTAATCTTCGTTTAGGCTTGTGGTTTGGTTAAAAATTTGGCGTTGATGACTCACATAACGACAGAAGTCGACGAAGTCCCAATTATTGAGGCTGCACATAATATTGGAGTTGAAAACATCGGAATTTTAAACGGAGAAGAAATGCACAATCCTCGCTCTTACATTGTCATCATTAATGGTAACCAATCCCCTTTTAGTTCTTTTTTAAAATAAAATTTTAGGCAATATAGCCGGTATAACGGGGAACTATCGATATTTAATCAGAGTATTCAGACTTCTACGACGTTGTGGGATGATAAATGGATTCGTTTCAATACATCCAAGCCATAAACATAAAACTGTTTATATTAGCACTGACGGTGGCAGATTGTGCAGGTATTTAATTATACAGGGTGGTCCATTTTCTCTAATTTTTCTTCTTCAGACCGTACATCATTGTGGAAAAAAAGCGCCCTCTTGTTACTCAAGAACATATCGACCAATTGAAAGCCGGAATAAGGACTTTTCAAGATTTCTTAAATGATGGTTATATCAGTAAAAAATGAGGGAAATGTTTATATTTTTTTTAGGTTTGATTGAATATTTGGATGTGAATGAAGAGAATGATAGTATGGTTGCTTTATCTGAGAAAGAAATCGATGAAAATACGACACATCTTGAAATCGCAGATTTTACTCTTTTAGGTGTCTGCGCCGCTCTTGTCCCATACCCTCATCATAATCAAAGCCCAAGGAATACTTATCAATGTGCCATGGGAAAGCAAGCGATTGGGACAATAGGGTATAATCAACAAAACAGAATTGATACTTTGATGTATAATTTGGTCTATCCGCAAGCTCCGCTTGTGAAAAGTCATGCTCTTGATTTGATTAATTTCGATAAACTTCCTGCTGGTCAAAATGCGATAGTGGCCGTCATGAGTTATTCTGGATACGATATCGAAGATGCTTTGATTCTCAACAAAGCTTCCATCGATCGTGGCTACGGGAGGTGTTTAGTATATCGAAATTCAAAATGCACTTTAAAACATTACACAAATCAAACATTTGATCGAATCATGCCACCGTTATTGGATTCTGAAACGCTTTTGCCGCCGTATAAACATCAACCGTTAGACGCCGACGGTATCGCTGCTCCTGGTGAAATAGTAAAAGATCGTCAAGTCTTAGTCAATAAATCAATGCCTGTGCAAACCGGGGCTTCAACGAATCTCACAACTCCGGGACAATCAAATATAGAACATAAAGATGTAATGAATTTTATTTTAAATTCATTTTTAAAGTTTTATTTTAGGTACCAGTGATGTATAAAGGATCGGTTGATAGTGTGGTTGAAAAAGTGATGGTTCTTCTAACAGCGATGAAGCATTTTTAATCAAGCTTCTTCTTCGGCAGACCCGACGGCCTGAAATCGGCGATAAATTTAGTAGCCGACACGGTCAAAAAGGAGTCACTGGTTTGTTTTATTATACACGGTGGTTCGGTTTAAACGAATTTTAGAGCAAAAAAACCCAAATTTTTTTTTTTTTTTAAATGGTGGTTTAACGGATTTTAACCCCAAATTTGGCATTTTTTTTTAAACTGTTAGTTTTATTATACACAATGGTTCGATTCAACGGATTTTAGAGCAAAAAACCCAAATTTGGCATTTTATTAATAAACTGGTTTGTTTTATTATACACGGTGGTTTGGTTTAACGAATTTTAGAGAAAGAAAACCCCAAATTTGGCTTTTTTTAAATAAACTGGTTTGTTTTATTATACACTGTGGTTCGGTTTAACGGATTTTAGAGCAAAAAACCCCAAATTTGGCATTTTTTTATTAAACTGGTTTGTTTATTATACACGGTGGTTCGGTTTAACGGATTTTAGAGCAAAAAACCCCATGGCTTTTTTTTTAATAACTGGTTTGTTTTTATAGGTACACGGTGGTTCGGTTTAACGGATTTTAGAAAAAAACCCAAATTTGGCATTTTTATTAATAAACTGGTTTGTTTTATTATACACGGTGGTTCGGTTTAACGATTTTAGAGAAAAAAACCCCAAATTTGGCTTTTTTAAATAAACTGGTTTGTTTTATTATACACGGTGGTTCGGTTTAACGGATTTTAGAGCAAAAAACCCCAATTTGGCTTTTTTTTTTTAATAAACTAGTTTGTTTTATTATACACGGTGGTTCGGTTTAACGGGTTTTAGAGAAAAAAAAAAAACCATTTTTATGTCCAAAGAAGGCAAATCAACTTGAAATTTTGCGTAGATTACGATTCAGAAATAAAAAATTGTGGTTCTAATTTAAAATGGTGGTTTTTTTTGCTCTAAAATCCGTTAAACCAAACCACCGTGTATAATAAAACAAACCCGTTTATTAAAAAAATGCCAAATTTGGGTTTTTTTTGCTTAAAAAAATGCTCTGGGACACCCTGTACACCAAAATAAAAATTTTTAATTGCAATCAATTCTTCGTCAAAAAACAAAAGGGTTTTACTTATAAATTTTTTCCAATCTCTAATAGTTAAAAAAATCGGGGATTACTTCTGAACTACCGTATATACATACATTCTAATTTTACCTTTTTTATTTTTTATTTATTTATTTATTATTTTATTTATTATTATTATTTTTTAGGATTAATAGTTGAGCAAGAAGATATGCCTTTTAATGATTATGGAATTTGCCCTGATATGATCATGAACCCTCATGGTTTCCCATCAAGAATGACTGTGGGTAAATTAATTGAACTTTTGGCTGGAAAAGCGGGCGTTTTAGAAGGCAAATTTAACTATGGAACAGGTTTATAATTTGAAAAACATTATGTACTTAAAATAGCATTTTTTTAAAGCTTTTGGAGGTGCTAAGGTGGAAGATGTGTGCGAAGAATTGAAAAATATGGTTTCAACTATCAAGGAAAAGATCAGTTTTATTCAGGAATAACTGGAGAACCGTTGGAAGCTTATATTTATTCTGGGCCGGTTTATTATCAAAAATTGAAGCATATGGTTCAAGATAAAATGCATGCAAGAAGTCGAGGGCCTAGAGCTGTCCTTACGAGGCAGCCGACCGAAGGGAAAAGTCGAGAAGGAGGCCTTCGAGTTGGAGAAATGGAACGTGATTGTTTAATTAGTTATGGAGCTAGGTAATTTCAGTTATAAAATCTTAAATAATAATCAAAATTTTAGTATGATGCTTATCGAACGTCTGATGATATCCAGCGATGCTATTGATGTTGACGTCTGCAATCTTTGCGGCCGATTGGCATATTCAGGATGGTACGGAAAACATTATGAAAAAAAATAATATCTATTTGAATACAGGTGCCATGGATGCAGCAGTAGTGCTTCAGTTTCTACCATCCGAATCCCTTACGCCTGCAAGCTACTTTTTCAGGAGCTACAATCTATGAACGTCGTTCCAAGATTGACTCTAAAAATTATTGCGACTGATTCTAATTTTAAACTTTTAATAAAATGGATAAATTAAAATGACTACTTTTTTTTATACAGGGTAGACCAGAAACTTTACGGCAAAGCATTTAGTCCTACAAAAAAGTGTTCACATTCGTAATCTATGCAAAATTTCAAGTTGATTTGGCTCAAATAAAATTTCAAGGTGACAAAATTTCAAGTTGATATGGCCTCTTGGACAACATAAAAAAATGCTAAATTTAGTGGTTTTTAGACCAAAAAAAAACAAATTTGGATATTCATATGGCCTCTTTGACAACGTAAAAAAATACCAATTTAGCGGTTTTTAGACCAAAAACCAAATTTGGCTATTCATATGGCCTCTTCGGACAACATAAAAAAAAGCCAAATTTAGGGGTTCTTAGACAAAAAAAAAACAAAGTTGGTTATTCATATGGCCTCTTGGACAACATAAAAAAATGCCAAATTTAGCGGCTTTTAGACCAAAAAAACCAAATTGGCTATTCATATGGCTGCTTTGGACAACATTAAAAAAATGCCAAATTAGCGGTTTTTAAACAAAAAAACAAATTTGGCTATTCATATGGCCTCTTTGACAACAAAAAAAAAAGCCAAATTTAGCGGTTTGTAGACCAAATTTGGCTATTCACATGGCCTCTTGGACAACATAAAAAAATGCCAAATTTAGCGGTTTTTAGACAAAAAAAAAACCAAATTTGGATATCCATATGGCCTCTTTGACAACAAAAAAAAAGCCAATTTTAGCGGTTTTTAGACCAAAAAAACCAAATTTTGCATTTTTTATGTCCAATGGGGACATATGAATAGTCAAATCAACTTGAAATTTTGCGTAGAATACGAAAATGAAATAAAAATGAGGGTTCTCATTTAAAATAAAGAAGTTGCTGTCGCTCTGTGACACCCTGTACACCAAATTAAAATTCGTTAATTGCAATAAATTTTCGTCGAAAAACAAGAGGTGTTAAATTTAGCGGTTTTTAGACCAAAAATACTAAATTTGGCTATTGATATGGCCTCTTTGACAACAAAAAAGTGCCAATTTTAGCGGTTTTTAGACCAAAAAACCAAATTTGGCCATTCATATGGCCTTTTGGGACAACATAAAAAATGCCAAATTTAGACCAAAAAAACCAAATTTTTCATTTTTTATGTCCAAAGGGGACATAGGTATGAATTATGAATAGTCAAATCAACTTGAAATTTTGCGTAGATTACGAAAATGCAATAAAAAATAGGGGTTCTCATTTAAATAAAGAAGTTGCTGTCGCTCTGGGACACCCTGTACTCCAAAATCAAATTCGTTAATATTGCTATAAATTTTTCATCGAAAAACAAGGGGTGTTTACATTTAAATTTTTTTCGATATCTAATAGTTTAAAAAATAAATGGGTGATACTTCTGAACTACCGTGTAATATGAGGACACCCGAAAAGTCTGTTGACAAAATTTCGAAAGGCAAAAATTATTGAGGATGGCAGAAAAATTCCCCATGTCCGTGGGAACTGCGTGAAATTTGCCCCTTTAAAATTTGCTCTTTTGTTATTAAAATTGTTCAGTAAACTGAATTATTGCATGGACAATTGTGCAGAACTTTTAAAAATTAATAATGCAATTTTAATTTCGGTTCTTAAGGGCCACCTTGAAATCGTTCCGCGTCGCCGGTGCGCATCTTTTTCGTTTTCCCACTCCATTTCATCGGCCGTCCCTTTAAAAATCGTCTAAGGGGCTTTCCAGTCATCTCGCCCGGTTCGCCCACATCGCACGCGATAAATCCCGAACCCCTCCCCAGCTGTTCACGTCTCAAATACGCACCTTCAAAACACGCGAGAGAGAAAAAAAATGTTCATCAAAAATTAATCTTTTCCCCCATTACATTCTAATTCTAAATTTTTCTAAAATGTCCATCCATTCTTTCTAAACGCAATCACTTGTTTTTCCTTTTTGAGTTTTGAGATCTTCCCATTTCGTAAGTGTTGTCATATCCATAAAAAAAAAATTTAATTTTTCCTTTTTTTCAGATAATGTCTTCCTTATTAGCACACATTAAAAGCTCGCCGATATCCCACCTTTTGATGACCATCACTTTTTTACGTCCGGCATTATTTTGAACATAATGCAAGGGATTTTATATTACTTTTTGAGGCCCATCAGTAAATATTTGTACCGAAAAATCAACTATTACCTTTCCTATTCTTTATATTCTCGTAAGTATATTACAACTTATCTTATTGGTTCGCCTGATATCAAAGAAATAAAAATAGAATTTTCAATTAATCGCGTTAAATCCGTGTGACCATAGTCCACCATCGTTATTAACCACTTGAGATATTGAAAAATTCAAGTTGGTAAATAATTTATACACTCTAAAGGCACATGATTGTTGAATTAATAATTTATAAGATCGCCGCCTATAAGTAATTAGGAAACAATAAAATGTGGAATTTTCAATATTAGATAACAAAAGAGATAGTACTCTGTTAAACAGTTTCTATTGTCTGCTGAGAATATTCTTAATTGATTATTTTTTTCATTAACTATCTTAGTCTGTATATCAGATGAACCGTCTAGTTAGTTTGATTAGGTGTTTTCCATAGTTTATTGGTCTAAAAACACCGTTTTCCCGGATTTTTGGGGCGTTTTTTGACCCTTTGGGTGATGAATGTTTTGCTTTTTTAGATAAACCTTCTAGTTAGTTTGATTAGGTGTTTTCCATAGTTTATAGGTCTAAAAACACCGTTTTCCCGGATTGTTGGGCGTTTTTTGACCCTTGGGTTATGAATGTTTTGCTTATTTAGACAGGTTCTAATTTCAGATGTCTTGGGCTAACTCCGCTCATTCGAGACTTATTTTTCGCACAGTTTTTATGGGTTGTCCATGGTCTTTTGGTCCAAAAACACCATTTTTAGGTGTTTTTCCATATTTGCTCTAGAAACACCCTTTTTACTGAATTTTTGGGGCATTTTTTCACCCTTTGGGTGATGAATGTTTTGCTTTATTAGACAGGCTCTATTTTCAGATGTCTTGGGCAAACTCCGCTCATTCAAGACTTATTTTTCGTGCAGTTTTTGGGGGTTGTCCATTGTCTTTTGATCCAAAAACACCTTTTTTAGGTGTTTTTCCATATTTGCTTTAGAAACACCCTTTTTACTGAATTTTTAGGGCATTTTTTTTTCACTGTCTTATTTCAGATGAACTGAAAAAACCATTTTGATTAGGTGTTGTCCATAGTTTTCAGGTCTAAAAACACCGTTTTTTCCGTATTTTTGGGGCGTTTTTGACCCTTTGGGTGATGAATGCTTTGCTTTTTTAGACAGGTTCTAATTGCAGATGTCTTGGGCAAACTCCGCTCAAAGACTTATTTTTCGCACAGTTTTTAGGGGTTGTCCATGGTCTTTTGATCCAAAAACACCTTTTTTAGGCGTTTTTCCATATTGCTCTAGAAACACCCTTTTTACTGAATTTTTGGGGCATTTTTCACCCTTTGGGTGATGAATGTTTTGCTTTATTAGACAGGCTCTATTTTCAGATGTCTTGGGAAAATTCCGCTTATTCAAGACTTATTTTTTGCACAGTTTTTATGAGTTGTCCATGGTCTTTTGATCTAAAAACACCTTTTTTTGGTGTTTTTTCCATATTTGCTCTAGAAACACCCTTTTTACTGAATTTTTGGGGCATTTTTTTACCTTGTACATTGTACAATTTTTTTAAAAGGGTCTAATTTCAGATGAACTGAAAAAACTATTTTCGTTCCTGCATCCCACAGCAGAAACACTTTTTCTTGGGGTTCAGATGACCCTTTTCATTGGGTCTTTAGGATGAAACATCTTTTACGATTGTTTTCTATTGGCTGACAAATCCCCTTTTTACCCGTTGTTTTCCAGTTTTTTGGCTAAGAAACACTTTGTACCAAATATTTTTGGTCGTTAACCTTTTTTTAAAGCGTTTTAGACAGTAAATTACCTTAGCAACATTTTTTCCTTATCTTCTTCACGGTTATTTATTTCAAGCTACCTTTGTTGCCGATATTTGAATAATGAATTTTTGCGTAAAAATTCCCATCATTACATTTTGGCGATAAAATTATGCAAAAATCCAAATGGTTCTTTTAAAAAAGAAGAAATCAATAAATTTCCTTTTCGTCTCTGGTAAAAACTGTCTTAAATTATTTTACTCGCTCTTCTGCGTCCGATATAAAAGTGTTTAATTATTATTCGTTCTGACTTATTTTTAGAAATGCCTTTGACCCCAGTTTAATCTTTTAAAAGTCTATTTTCAATATCGTTAGATAGATGTGTTGTTATAAAATTTATTAGCTTCCGAATTCTTCGGTGGAAAGATATCTGATATGATAATGAATCTGAGGAATGCATTTTTTAAAAATTTTGCGTTTAATTAATTAAAATTTTTTATTGTTTTAGAATTAGTTTTTATGGCTGAATGGTGGTCAGGAAGTGACGTCATAATTTATATTGATAAAGACGATTTTAAAAAATATTTTGGGAAAGAGCACGGCTTTTTAATCCTTAATCATACATACGACGTCGATTGGCTTATCGGTTGGATATTTTGTGAAAGAGTTGGTGTCCTTGGGGTAAGTGGTACATTTTTTCAAGGCCTCAGTGTCTTACGTGATAAATTTTTTTTTTTAGAATTGTAAAGCGTATGCAAAAAAAAGCATTCAATATGTCCCCACTATGGGATGGGCTTGGAAATTCAGTGAAAGTGTATTTTTAGAAAGAAAATGGGACAAAGACAAAGATACGATTGGTCGTCAGGTTTCTGAATTGGGCGATTATCCTGATCCGATATTCGTAAGATTTTTATTATTTAAATATGTGTTGTATGTTTTTTTTAGCTTCTTTTATTCGCTGAAGGGACTCGATTCAATGAAGATAAACATAAAGCGAGCGTCGCCTTTGCTAAGGAAAAAGGTTTACCGATTTTAAAGCACCATTTGAATCCTAGGACACGCGGATTTACATCAAGCGTTCCAGAACTTCGCGGTAAAGTCCCCGCTCTGTACGACATCCAAATTTGCTTTGACCCGTAAGTTTTTGTTTCTAAATTTTTGTTTTATATTCATTTTTGTTTAGATCTGCTCCTGTAAAACCGACTGTTATGAACTTGCTTCTTGGAAAACCGGTTGTTGGCCATATGTTTTTTGAAAGGATTCCATTGAAAATATACCAGAAGACGAGGAAGAAGCGTCTCAATGGCTGCGTGATTTGTACGTCCGAAAAGATAAATTGATGGATAGTTTTCTAACGACTGGCGACTACTTTAAAACGAGTGGCGTCAAACCGCTAGAAGGCATCAGAATAAAAAGGAGACCGTTTACGCTCTTAAATATGTTAATTTGGGCGATATTAACTCTTATTCCGATGGTTTACTGCCTAACCTGCTTATTAACTTCCGGTTCAACTTTGTATATATCGATTGGGCTTATTATCATTTCAGTCTGTAAGTATTTAAAAAATTAAAGTACATTAAAGTTTTATTTTCTTTAGTTTTCTTGTTGCTGTATCTGTTAATCGAGCAGACGAAAATCGACAAGGGGTCCACTTACGGAAAGAAGACTCCATCGAGTCCAACGAAAAAAACCAACGGTTCAACCACGATTCACAGTAAAATTCGCCATTTATTCGTTTCAATGGATCTTAGTACTTATTAAAACTAAAATTTTTATTTTATTGCCTGAGCCATTTTTGGTGGGCAAAACGTTCAAAGCTTGCACATATTTTGGCCCCTGTTTGATTATAAAATATTCATTAACCACCCTATTTTTCAATAAAAAACTGTTTCCTTATTTTCAAAATTGACATTAACTAGTCATTTTTTTAAATGAAGAAATGAAGTCATCTCCGTGCAGGCTTCATCAAACAGGGTCCAATATGAAAAGTTATATTTAAAAAACAGTTTATAATGTTATTGTTTATTATGTGTATATTATGCTTATACACTATTCTTAAATACATTTTAAGATTTTTGCTTTGATTTTAAATTTATTTTGCTGTTCTTCCATTTTTGGCGCACAGAGTTCTTTAATTTTCTTCCTATTGACTTCCTTGGTGTATTATTGCTGTTGACGTACAAATTATAAAACTTTTGTTGTCGAAAGTCTGCTCCAGAATTTTTCTCTTTCGCGTTTTATGTTTTAAAAGAAAAAAGTAGTTTTTATTTTTGTAGATTCAGTTTTTGTTGTTTACCTGAAGTTGTAAATATTGCAGTTAATTTTTTTTAGATTGTTATAATTGTTGGCAGAATTTTTCTGTTTTATGACATATTTTAAGTCTGATAAAACAATGTGGTTATTTTATTTTGTTTTTGACTGCCAAGACTTTTATTTTTTTTTAAATGTGATGTAATCCTTATTATTATTCGAGCCACTTCTTTTGTGTCATGAATAAACAGAGCAGAAGTTATAGTTTGTTTCCTTTCATATTTTCCTTAACCCTTTCAGAGCGCGTCTGACGCGGATTCTCTGCGCTACTGGCGCAGCACTTTTTCCCTCACTTCTCCCCGACCGCTCCCAGCGCCCAGCAAAGCACAGAAAGCGACGAGTGATGCGATCATCACGTAGTTCATTTCTTCCCCAACAGATTGCCAGTTTTTGTATGTCGCTAGCGCCACGGGAAGCGAAGGTATTCAATTTTTTAGAGAGGCTTCCCGCTGGGCAACTAAAGTCGCCTGCGGTCTCCAAACGAAAAGTGCGAATGGCAACTATAGTCGCCTGCGGTCTCGATAGGGTTAAAAATCATGAAAAAGTAGAAAATTATTGAGAAGGCTTTGAAGGAAATGGATAATGGCCTCCTAGTTTCATCCCTTATTTTGGAAAAGGGAGTTTAGAAAAGTGCCATTCTTTCATTCTGAAGAAGCTATTTTTCTCTATTTTAGATCCCACATGGAGCTCCTAATTAAGAAATTAGATTGCTGATTTGATGCTTAAATTAAAGGATTCAGTTGGACTTCGAAGTTCCTTTTTTTTTCTCCATCTCCAGTTTTTTTGGTGGTCTTTTTTGTGGCATCACCAAAACTTTATATTCAAATATTTTTATCATTAAAATTTTTTTCTGAAGGAAATTTTGTTTTTCATTTGTTTATTTCGAAAACGGTGGTAAACAAATTTTTCAAACGACTCTAATTTTGTTTTTCGACCAATTTCTCCGGGTAATAAATAAGAAAGAAAAAAAAGATGAGTCAAGCCATTAAATTCTTTGAGCCCATGCGCCACCCCCTCCTTCGTAGGGATATCTTCAGACCCTACATGCCAAACGATGCCCTCAGTCCGACCAAAGACTCCCTTACGAAAATGTTAAAACCATAAAAGGTAAGAAAAAAAATTTATTGTCCTTATTTTAATATAAAAAAATTTGTTTTTTTGATAGTGTAAAATAAATTGTCAAGAACGAATTTCCCCTAAACGGGCGTGCATATCAAATTTTCCTCATTATTAAAATTTGCTCTTGAATTTACATCAGTTGACGTTTGTCAAGTGAATACCACTTTTTGAACTCCCACTCAATTTTACACAAATTTCTCAAACAGAAGGTATTTAAAGTATTTTTAAAAAAATCAATTTTTAAGCATTTTAAACAATATAAATTACAAAATTCTTTTTAGTTTGTAGCCAGTCTGTAAATAGACGCAAATAAAAATGTTGGGACTTAAAAATAGACAAGGCAACTTGCAAATTTTCATTGGTCACTCTACATTTTAAAATCGATCATTTTTTCCATATTATTGATGTTGTAAAAGGTAATCTTCAAAATAGTTCCTGAAAGAGCGTTAAATAGTTAATCAACTCGTTCCTTATGTTTTATTAATAGAAACTCGCATGCGAGCGTTGGCTTTTGTGTACACATCTCCATATGTATTAGGCATGAATATTTTACATCGATGATACGGCAAACACAGTTTTTCTCTTCCCTTGAATTTTGGTCAATAATTTGACTGGTTTTGTTCGAAAAATCGGCGAACACCCGGTTGGTGGGCGTTTTCTTGGATTATGGTCGAGAAACACGCATTTTAACGGATTTTCTTTGGTTTTTAGCCTAAAAATTTTCTACATTTTTGCTGATTTTTGCTCATCTTTCTCGATTTTTTGAAAAAATTAATCACTCTTTGGCCAGAAAACAACCGTTTTTCCGGTTTAGAGGGCGTTTTTCTTTGATTTTTTAGCCAAAAAAACCACTTCCTTTTCCAAAATGCGAACGGTATTTAGTTCGTATGGATAAAACCCTAAATAAACCAGATTTTTGCTCATTTCTCTCGATTTTTTTTTGAAAAAATCAATCACTCTTATGGCCGGAAAACACCATTTTTACCGGATTTGAGGGCGTTTCTCCGGATTTTTAGGCGTTTTTCCTCGGATATTTTTTAGCCAAGATACACCTCCGGTTTTTTTTGCTAAACAAACCCATTTTGCAACATTTCAGGTCGCTTCTTCCCTCATTTTTTCAACCAGGTTTAACTTTTTCATGGCCCACGGTGGGGAAACTAAATTTTTATATGAAATTTCCTTTAGTAAGGATGGATTGTACTGCTGTGCCAGATAATGTCGCGTAAGATTTACTCGTTAAAAAATAAAAACGCTAAATCGAAACATGACGTCCAAACAGCAACTCGCCTGATTTATTTGCTTCGTTAAAATAGGCAACACTGTTTTCTCGTTCGACTAAAAAATAAGTAAAAATATGTTAAGGATATAGATAAATCAGAAACAAGGAGTTTAACGGAGCGTAATGTGATAAGGGACTACATATTTTATCTCCCAAGCTTTTCTTCATTTGAAATCACATAATGAGACTTATCCACAAATGAAAAAAAAAACTACTTTCCTTGGGATTTAATTGAAGGTCATCTTTAACCCCCTAGGGAGGTAAAGTTCTTCGCCGTTTCTCACTCGGAGCTTTCTTCTCCTGAATAATTAAAAAAAGGGGGTTAATAGCGATTATGAAGTTTGAAAGGAAGGCGATATTTGTTGGAAAATGAGCGAGTTATTGAGGGCGGATAGAAAAGAATGATCCGAATGCCTGGATGGCCTAACCCAACCTGCATTCCTTTTTCCCGGACGAAATGACAAGGTCGGCTCCTCCACTACCCTATATTTGCTTGAATTTTTTTCCCTTTACCCCTCGTACTATTCCAATTTTTATTAAAAAATGTGCTCTAAATGCACCTTTTTTTTATTTTATAAAACGAAGGGTGTTACTACACTGATGGTGACGTTTTCCGTACTAGGAATAGCATTAACTAAAGCTGTGCCCAAAATAAAATGTTGGTATATACGGTTTCTAAGGCAACGCGCTTTAATGAAATGTTCACCAGGAAGTCTCTCGTTTTCCGGACTTCGGGGGGATAAAATCGTTAAAATAAATTGCACGAATCTCCGAGATCCTAGCGACGTCAATAACAGAGAGTAGACAAAGCGATTAGGGCAATTGGAGTACATCGAATCTCCGGCAGGTTTAACAACATCCTTATTAAATTAGCGTCGAACGTTCTCAATACTTTAAGGGGTAAAATTGATAAAACACGCACGACCAAAAGAAGTTGTTGGTTTAGCATGCTTCTCGTTGAATATACAATGTACAACAAAAGAGCTTCCAACGTAAAGGAAGAATATAGGAGGGGGAAGTATAAGGGAGGGGATTTTCAAGGAGGGGGAAGCATAAGGGAGGGGAAGTTCAAGGAGGGGGAAGTATATGGGAGGGAATTTTCAAGGAGGGGGAAGTATAAGGGAGGGTATTTTCAAGGATGGAGAAGTATAAGGGAGGGGATTTTCAAGGAGGGGGAAGTATAAGGGGGGATTTTCAAGGAGGGGGAAGTATAAGGGAGGGGATTTCAAGGAGGGGGAAGTATAAGGGAGGGGATTTTCAAGGAGGGGAAGTATAAGGGAGGGGATTTTCAAGGAGGGGAAGTATAAGGGAGGTTATTTTCAAGGAGGAGAAGTATAAGGGGGGATTTTCAAGGAGGGGAAGTATAAGGGGGGATTTTCAAGGAGGGGAAGTATAAGGGAGGGGATTTTCAAGGAGGGGAAGTATAAGGGGGGATTTTCAAGGAGGGGAAGTATAAGGGGGGATTTTCAAGGAGGGGAAGTATAAGGGGGGATTTTCAAGGAGGGGAAGTATAAGGGGGGATTTTCAAGGAGGGGAAGTATAAGGGAGAGGATTTTCAAGGAGGGGGTAGTATAACGAATGGGAAGTACAAAAGAGGGGAAGAATAAATTCACGCATTAAGACTAATTTTCAACTTTTTTGATCGAGGAGATCGGTATCAATATTCGATTTGGTCCTCCGGGCTTCGGAAGGATTTTCAAGGAGGGGAAAGTATAAGGGAGGGGATTTTGAAGGAGGGGGTAGTATAAGGGAGGGGATTTTCAAGGAGGGGGTAGTATAACGAATGGAAAGTACAAAAGAGGGGAAGAATAAATTCACGCATTAAGACTAATTTTAAACTTTTTTGATCGAGGAGATCGGTATCAATATTCGATTTGGTCCTCCGGGCTTTGAAAGACCCTTCACCAAAAACCCTCTGTGGAGGGTATCACAATAACTTCTTTAATGAAGTTCAAGTTTTTTCGCCTTAACTCCAGAACGTCTGGTCCTATGAACTTAAGGATAATAGGGAGGATTTCTGGATTAATTTTTGGCTCTTAAAATTAAAAAAAAAGTTAGCTTTGTTCCAACCGCGGTTTGAAACTCCTAGAGCTTGCGCAGAAGAATTTGACGCCAAATTAGACGTCGTTCACACCGTTTGTCCGTTAAATCTGAAGTCGCTCTTAAAATTTAAAAAAAATTAGCTTTGTTCCAACCGCGGTTTGAAACTGGTTTGAAACTCCTAGAGCTTGCGCAAAAGGATTTGACGACAAATTAGACGTCGTTCACATCGTTTGTCTGTTAAATCTGAAGTCATCTGACGTCAAATTTGACGTGCAAAATCCTTCTACGCATGCTTCAGGAGTTTCAAACCATTTTCAAACTGCGTTTGGAACAAAGCTATTATTCAAGTAATATGATCATGATGGATACGTTATACTGGTTCTAGAATTTCAAAAGAGGAAGTTAAAAATTCACAAAATCGATAATCACCCCCTTGACCGACATTTTGTATAAAGATTAAGTTATTTTTCTGGATATAAAGAGGAAAGGCGTTGATAAAAACACAAAAGGAGCCGGTGGAAAAGATTTTTTTCCTTCGCTACGTTTTCTTTGCTTTTTCCTTAATGAGGGCGACCCTCTTCAGTTAGGAAGCCAATACATCCTCTTTCTTTACGAATCCACCCTTTTTCAAGATAAAAACACTAAAAAGCACTTTCCAAGCTTCAGATTGACTTTATTGGTTTGATTTTTTGTTTTTAAGAAAAAAAAATCCAGACGCCACTGAATATGGGTCGCCCCAGTTCATAATAATTCCATTTCAATGGAAAAGAATCTGAGGAATCCTTCTAAATCATTATGGCCTTTCCGTCCAGAATGCCAAAGACCCGGAAATGTACGGAAATATTCATAGTGTATTATCAGTTTAACAACTATTAAGGAGTAATGAAAGTTTAATCTTGATAATAAAATTTCAATGAAGGATTTTTGAAAGTTTTCGATAAAAAACGGTTTGTTCTTATTGTGTTTCCTCTACCTGATATGGTTTCTTTATTCAATCGTACTTCGTTACAGATTTAGCTTACATAACGAACAAAATGTAACAAAAAACCTGACATTGAAAATATTTATTTTCTGGAATCTCATTTTTTTACTAAAAGCCTAATGGCCTGACTTTCATCAATTTATAAAGGGTGGATTAAAACTTTCGTAAAGATGAAAGTTTTTCCTGGGCAGGATGAAAGGGGGTGAAATCTGTTTAGAAAACTTGTCTTCCTTTAAATTAACATGTTTTTCTCCCTTATTTATTATTTTTAGGGGAGCCAAAGGATTTGAAAAAAAATTTGATAGTATGTAGTTTCTGAAAGCGAACGAAAGCCTTGAAAAAAATTCTTTATGCTGTGTGTTTGATTTCTCGAAAGACAAAATGATTTACGCTTCTAACTTTTAACAAATGCTTGCTGGATAGACTATAAATTGAAAAGTTGTAGGCTGAAGTGTTTCTAATAATACGAAGTCCTTGAGATACCGGAGGACAATTAAATCACCACTTATCTTAACATTGTGTGGACGCGCCCGAGTTGTCCAATCCTTTTTTTTTGTCCCAAGGACGAAGAGAGGGCCGCCGAAAAAGTCTAGCTTTCTTCGGGGAAGCCTTAAAATTTTGGGGACAAAAATTTTTTTTTGTCTTCACAGAACCGTTTGATTGAGATCACTAATCGTTTCCGAGGTCGAGAGATCCCAAAAACGGTCCTTCAAGAGTATTATATTAGGTGTACAAAATGAAACTCGGCTAAAATCTGCAAAATTCAAATTTACCCTGTGGCTGAATTTCATTTTGTACACCTAATAAATAAAACTTGTAGGAAATTTAATTCTCTATAAATTTGCACTTAATTATTTTTTTCTAGGATGCACCATTTTCGGAAAATAATTTTTTTTAAAAATAAATTTAGGTATCTTGAAAACAGTGCGTCCTAGAGAAAAAATGAATAGAATAAAAATTAAAGAGAATTGAATTTCCAACAGATTTTATTTAGTGCATTTTTTCAATATCTGTAACGGTTTACGATTTACAAGCCTTTAAAAATTAACCTTCTTAATGGTTATACTTCAATAACCTTCTACACGGAGAAGGTCAACTTTTGATGGACTTTAACGCCTAAAATGTTTAAAATTTTGAAAAAATGAACTACTAGGTGTACAAAATGAAACTCGGCTAAAATCTACAAAATTCTTTACCTGTGGCTGAGTTTCATTTTGTACACCGAATAAATTCTCAAAGAAGTTATTGTTCAATTTTTAAGTTATTGAGAAAGGCAATAAGTAAATTAATTGATTTACTGCCCATGAAGGACGATTTTTTTTCATATTTAGGCGTGCCTCATAAAATTAATCACCAATTTCGTTTACCCAACTCTGTAAAAAAACGATTATCTTAAAGCTGATCATCTTTAATAATTATTTCCTAGATGAATTTGCAAACACGTTCAATTAATCATATTGCGTAGTTAATATATTTTTTTTTATAAAATAGAGAGGTGCGTAATAAGCGGGATAATGCCACCAATTATATCGGAAGGATAGCTGATTCTCATCTAATTTTATGGTGAAGAAAATGGCATTATAATGCGATTACAATGTAGATTAAGTAGGTAAATTTATAGTGTAATAAATTTTCAATTTTGTCGCAGATTTTTTTTTTAATGCGGATATACATAAATATAATAGCTTCTGAATTGTTGCGTTTGAAAATGGAATGTTGGACTTATGCCATTGTCGCCGCTAGAACAATGGAGGCCCTCCTCTATCTTTTACATTTCTGAAAAGAAAGTTGATGTTATACCCGCGATAGACGGTTTTTGGAAGGGTCTTTAGGACCCTTTAGGATCAAAATGACCCCTGGTCTTTATGGATTCTCTGGTAACGTCTAACGGTTTTTTATTTATTTATTTATTTTTTTTTCAAGTTAGACAAGCACTTTTGATTGTTCTTGACGATGCAGGGCGATTTCCTTTTTTACTTTTGGATATCACGGACGGCGGTTCTTAACCAATGAAAAATGCAGAACTCGAAGGCGTAAATGGGTGTGCCAAGGCCGTCGAGCATTTAACATTTGATTGGCTATAAAAACTTTATATTGTCAAGTTAATTATTAATTAAATAGTGCTACACGCTTTACACACTTCAAAGACTGTAGGCCTCTCTGGGGAATTTTCTCGCGGTCTAAAGAAATAAATAAAAAAATAATCTTTTGGCAAATAGGGACATTGAGCTGAACCTGATTACATCTTAGAATGTAGGCTTAAATTGTTCGTACTTTATTTTTATTTTTTCTTCAAAGTAATTATTTTCTTTAAAGGTAAAAAATTCAATTAAACTGGTTACTGATAAGTAAAATAGAAAAAAAAAAAACTGTACCTAACCAGCATCGTTCCTTTTGAATTTTTTCTTGATAGGAAGAGAAAAAAAGTTTTTCTCTTTTCCTATCAAGAAAAAATTCAGTTAATTAAAGTACGACGAATGACGGGATGACAGAATGACAGGAGACAGTTGAGGGATAGCCGATTGATGACCAACTGCACCAATTACATTTACCTTGTCTTCCGAGGGTGTAATACCTGGTAAAGTACTGGTTTGAAGAGCTTCCAACGAAAACTTCCTTAAAGAGAAATAACAATATAGGAGGGAAAGCATATGGGAAGAGGAAGTATATAGGAGGGGGAAGTATAACGGAGGTTGAAGTATAGGAGGGGAAGTATAACGAGGGGGAGTATAACGGAGGGGGAAGTATAAGCGAACGAAAGTATAACGAAGGGAGGTAAAGTATAAAGGAGGGGAAGAATAAGAAAGGGGGAAGTTTTATTTTTCTTCGAAAAATTTTCGTAGTTTTTTTTTTTAAATTTTTTAAGAATTTTTGTTTGAAAAATTTTCCGGGTTTTCTTTTTTTTTGCGCTTTTTTTTGAAAAAATTTCCGAGTTTTTTTTAAAATTTTCTAAGTTTTTTTTCCCAAATATTTCCTGGTTTTTTTTTTTTTTTGCGTCTTTTTTTTTTTAATTTTTTAAGTTCTTTTTTTCGAATTTTTTTTAAGTGTCAAGGTAGAAATAATGGGCTCTTTGGCCTAGAGATGTGCCTCTCGTAATAGGTAGAAGTATGAAATTTCTCCCTACTAAAAAAAATAATTAAAAAGTGGCAAATTTTTTTCAGCAAACACAGAAGGATTTGGACGTCAAATTTCGTTCAAATCGTTTTTCCGTCAAATCTGAAGTCATATGACGTCCAAATCCTTCTGCGCATGCTCAAGGAGTTTCAAACTGCGGTTGGAACAAAGCTAATATATTTTATACCTGAATAATTTTTGAGGGTATCCGACTGATTGCCTGAGAAAAAGTAGTAATTGTTTGCAACGTGGTTAATAATATTTTAGATAGTTCGATAGCATAGCTCCTGAGGTCACTGTATATAATACACACCTGTAAACAAGCATTGCGCGACGCCGCCAAGGGGAGCATTGAAAACAGGAGCATGGGCGCTTTATCTCTCCTCTTTCTCTTCAGTGTACATCGGAGGGCGAGTTGATATCATAACTTTTTCTGGCTGTTGTAGAAGGATTTTCGCGAGGCAGGTTTTTTTGATAGCGATTTCGTAGAGACAAGTTACATTGTAGTCGACCAGTTGGTCGACTTCATCCAACACGTTTTTAATTACAGTTGCAGATCCTCAGTAACACGTTTTGCTGTTCTCACGTCTTCCCCGACCATTTTTAGAAAGAAGAACACTTTATTTACGCAACGCCACCTTCTCCGGTGGCCAATTAGTAGTGCAGGTAAAATTTAAAGATATCAAAAGGGACAAAATTGCGACGACCACAGACAACCTGATAATCAGTTTTCCACTACAGAAGACCCAGAGACTGTAGAGAGTGTCACAAAACTTATTTGAGGAAGATGAAATATAAAACTAAACCAACTTCTACTATGCATTTTGGGTTTAATAATTGATAACTTTTAAAATTTATACCTACAGCCTAAAAACATGTTAAATTTAAAAAAAAAAATGGTTTTTAAATCCGTGAAGTTTTTGGTTGAATCTGGATTTGGAGAAAGCGAGAAGAACAATTAGGGTTGGGATTTAACTTGATTAGTATCGAACGCCAGAATCAGAAACGAGGAGAAATAACTCTTCTCGAAATATAATTTTTACTTCTTTAAAACAGCTTCATCTTTAACATTATTTTTTGCGTTTATTTTATGATTTATCAAAATTATAGTATTGTTATTGTATGTCTTTGGATCTTCCTCAAGGGCTTCCTGGGAAATTGATTAGTGATCTTCATCATGAGGTTGTCTAAAAAAGTCAGTTTTTTTGGTTGTATCTGGATTTGGAGAAAGCGAGAAGAACCAGCTGGCCATCGCAAATTTTTAGCTTTCCACAGAGTTTTGCTCAATTTTTTTTTTTTTTACTTTTTCTTTTTGGTGGGGCTGCGAAGAAAGAAGGATTATGTGGCGAATGCGGGATCAAAATTCAAGGGTAAACAATGCGAAAGGGACACGGCGAAGGCGAAAGTCGAGGTCGATTTAGAGGTCCAGATTCTTGATAAAACGAGCCCCCTCCGGTGACGTCGTTATCACCATATACACGCGCGTTCACACCCCAACCTTGAAAATTAAAAAAAAAAAAAAATTATGATTTTTTTTTCTCCGCAAAACTTTCGAAGGTATAAAGGACTATTTGGGGGAAAGGTCATCAACTGGAGAAAATTGGACCAACGTTCAGGCTGCAGCGTATTTTTTAAAACTTCAAACGTACATATCTCCTCCATTTTTTCGAAATTCAAAAATTTTTCAACCATTTTAGGAACATTTGGTAAAATTGGTGTTCCGAAAAAAAAACCGATGCTGACGGCTTGTCGAAACCAGTTGAGATCGGTATAGATCTATAATCGATTTGACCCTAAGGGGTCTTTTTGACCCTTCGCTAAAAATCCGACCGGATTAGCTAATAACTACTTCAAGGAAAAATCTCTCAAGTTCAAGGAAAAATCTCTCAAGTCTAGAATATGGAAGCGTCTTCTAATTATCACCAATTACGGATCACATTTTATAGCCGACAATGTTCGATCTACTTCCTTCATGTATATGGCAACTTAAGACTATAAACTCGGTGAAATCGGAGCATTTAACTCTTCTACTTAAGGTGTCTTACCATCATAATAATGGATCTGCTTAAAAAAAAATTGACGCCAACGTGACCGGTTTGAAGAATTTTCGCGTAAGAAGAAATCGCCTTTACTTTAATGAACTTTTCAAAAAAAAACTTTTTAAAGTTTTTAGGCACGTTTTCTTCCATTTTTTAACCCAGTAAAACAGTCGTGATAGTTTTAATTAGCTGGCCGAAGTGCCTACAGGTTCCCCATAAACTAGCTTGCCTTTTTGTCTTATCACTCAAGTTAACTTGAAAAAAAGGGCAAAAAATTTCCAAGTGTCAATGACACAAAAACGTTTTAATTTGTAAACAGACTGTTTAAAAAAGATAACAGAAGAAGATAGAAAACAAATTATCTTTCTACAATAAAATAATATTCTTCATGATTTTTAAATTGTTAAGTTTTAAAACTGATTGAAATAATTTCTTTTTCCACCCTCCTATCTACTTTAGGTAAGTTTATTTTATTTTCTCAGAGAAGTTTTTGTGTTAACCTAAACTTCCAGACCCGATAGAGAAAACTTTTCGTCGTCGGTTTTTGTACTTATAAAATGGCCGCAAATTTTAGTTTTGCAAAAAATCTACCTTACTCTTAAAAATTGCGATAGCTTTTTTCGAATTTCGAAAAAATGGCGAAGATCTGTCTGCCTAATGCGCCGCGGCCGTCTGACTCTAATCTTTCCACCACTCCCAAAATTATTACCGAAAAATTTCTCGAATATGTTTTTCAATAATGGGGAAACATTTCGGCTGTTCATCACTGTTTCGTGTGGCCTTACTGGGCGAAGACGTTCATTTTGTCTACCTCGAGATAAGAACTTACCATACAAAATAAAAAAATTAAATTTTGGGATTTCTCAATTTTAAAATATAATCGGAAGACTTTTCTTTAAAATAAAATAACTTCTCTCAGGAATAATTGCATTCTTAGGAAGTTAAAAGAGCAGGAACCTTCTTTTTTTTTTTGCAATTAAATACCTAATTGGTGCAGTAGTTTCTTATAATAATGGACTAATTTAACCGGTATTCACCCGGGCAACGCCTTTCTTGAAAGGGAAAATAATTTTATTTTATAAATAATTATAAACTAGTGACAGTGACGTTTTAAATGATTTATCGATAAAATGGTGCCTGAAAACTCAACTTAAAGAAAAAAAAAAAAAAAAAAAAAAAAGAAGAAAAAGTACCGGTTTGAAGAGCTTCAATGAAAACTTCCTTAAAGAGAAGTAACAATATTGGAGGGGGAAGTATAACGGAGGGGACGTACAACGGAGAGGCAAGTATATTGGAGGGGGAAGTATTAAAGTATAACAGGGGGGAGTATAACGGAGGGAAAGTATAACGGAGGGGGAAGTATAAGGGAACGAAAGTTTAACGAACGGAGGGAAAGTATAAGGGAGGGAAGTATAAGGGAGGGGAAGTATAAGAAGGGGAAATATAAGGGAGAGGATGTATAAGAGAGGGGAAAGTTTTTTTTTTTTCGAAAAATTTTCCTTTTTTTAAAATTTTCTAAGTTTTTCTTTCAAAAAAATTTTCGTTTTTTTTTTGAAAAATTTTCCGAGTTTTATTTTCCGGGTTTTCTTTTTTAAATTTGGGTTTTTTTTCCGAAAAATTTTTTAAGTGTCAAGGTAGGAATAATGGGCTCTTTGGCCTACGGATGTGCATCTCGTAATGGGTAGAAGTATGCTCCCTACTAAAAAAAAAATACATAATTAAAAAGTGGCAATTTTTTGCAACAAAAATTCTTAAAAAATTTAAGGAGTAATTGGTGAAAATCGGATCAACGGTTCGGCCGCAGTGAATTTTTTAAAATTTCAAACACATATCTCCGCCATTTTTTCGAAATTCAAAAATCGCCCTCGTTCATTCTTCTTCACCGGCTAAAGAAATTTGTGTGAAAATTTGGTGAAAATCTGATGAAAACTGTGGCCGTAAAGTGTTCCGGAAAAAAATGCTACGGACGGCCGGCCGGAACCACAGACAAAGTTGAGATCGGTGTAGATCCACATTCGAATTTATCCTACGGGGTCTCCTCCCCAAAAACCCGACGTGGAGGGTATCACAAGAACTTCTTTAAGGAAGTTAAAAGGCAAAAATAACCTTTAATTAGTAGACCTACACGGTATTAAATAGTTCAATTACGCGAACTTGATTATGTGTATTGATGAAATGCAAATTAGCCAGATTTCAGGGTGTGGAAGAGTTTTTTTTTTAATTGCAAGAGGAAAGAATACAAAATTTGTATTCTTTCCTCAAAACAAAATTAATAATTCAATAATTCAAAACAAAATTAATAATTTTCTCTTTAATCCATCAGATAATTTTAATTATAAGAACGGTTTCTAAAAGAAAATTAATTTTCTGGATTAAAGAGAAAATTATTAATTTTGTTTTTAAAAAAACACAAAAATTACACAGCGATTTTTTTAACTTTTACTAATAAATGAAATTGGATAAGAAAAAATTAATTAAATTATTGAACAAGTTAGCTTTTATACTTTAATAGCTTTTATATCCGCATGGAACAATAAAAAATTAATTTTATATGCACAAGGCACGACTTTGAAATAAATTGGAAAATAAACCGATTTTAAAGTACTAAAAAAATCGTTAATTTACTGGAGTGGCGAAGAGGTGATCACGCGGACACGAGTTTCAAGGGGAAATGCTCTCGTTTAAAATGGCAACTCATGCAAATATAAGAATAGAGTTTTTAATTCCTTCCGAAATAGTAGCTTTTACTGTTGTCATTTTTCATTTTAAATATGACGGAAGCTTATTAATAATGCCGAAAATTGACCTTGGAGTTCTGAAAAAAGCACCCCAGGAAGACGATTGGCTATTCACGACTTTGCGAATACAATAAATAGAATAATAATATATGTAATAAATAACTTTATATATAATTGTAATTAAATATAATTTTAAAATTATTATAAAGTTCTAGTAAGGGGCTGGCCGTGGTAAAGAAGGGGCGTAAAAGGCGAAATTTCTCCCTACTATCAAACCTTTCTTCAGAATTTTATTTTATAACTTCCTTAATCAAGTTATTGTGATACCCTCCACGTCGGGTTTTAGGGGGAGGGTCAAATAGAATATTGATCTTCACCGATCTCAACTTTGTCTGTGGTTCCAGCCGGCCGTACATTTTTTCCGTAACACTTTAAGTGCACAGTTTTCAACCGATTTTCACACAAACTTCCTGAATAGTTAAACAAAAAATTCTGGTGGACGATTTTTGAAATTCAAAAAAATGCCGGAGATATGCAAGTTTGAAATTTTAATCGCTCCGGCCGAACCGTTGGCGTTGGTCCGATTTTTACCAAATACAATTATATTTTTTACGAATTTTAGGTGCAATAAAACAAAAATTTTTTTGTTTTCTTTTTTTAGTAGGGAGAAATTTGATTCTTCCACCCTTTGCGAGAGGGTCATCCCGTGGGCAGAAAGCCCATTTCTACCTTGATACTTTCCACTCCATTGCACTTCTTCTTAAATTTCCCCTCCCTTATACTTCCCCTCCTTCATACTTCCCTTCTTACTCCCCCTCCTATGTTGTTCCTTCTGTATTTCGATTAACACTTCCCTACTCACCTGGACAAAGTTACAAGTTTACTCACCTCGGGTCTGGGACCCGAGTATTTAAATTAGTGAATTATGGTCCTAAACGATGTAAACTTATAAAAACTCAATTTTTTTTTATCACTTTTAACGTTTTTCTTTTGATTTAATAAATCTAAATTTTGGAAATCTAATATTTTGATTATTTATTTGAAACTTGCTCCTCCAAAACTGGATTCCTTCAATCTCACACTTTTCAAAAAATTGCTTCCAATTGCTTCCAACAAACTTCCAATTGCTTTTCAAGCTGCTTTTTTTAAATAATTGAAATGCTAAATATTCTTATAAAAATTACACATTATGCAAAAAAATTACGTTATATATTTGGAAATTGAATTTTCTAAAAATGCAGTATCAATTCTTTATTTTTGTTACATGAATACTCACCTCGGGTCAAATTGACCCAAATGTGGTTCTATTGGTTCTAACGTCTTGATAAACTGATAAGACGTAACCGCAAAAAAAAAGGCGGGATAAAATAATCGGGTCCCTTCGGACCCGAGGTGAGTAACCACGTATCAATAAAAAAAGGCGAAATTAGAAATGAAATTTTAATATTTTTGTTACGAAGTTACTCACGTCCGGTCAATACCTCTCTTAGCTATAAATTTTATTATTACAAAGTAAAAACATAACCTAACAGTAGCTATTATCAAATAAAAAGAATAGATCAATTCGATTGGGCAATTTGAGAAATAAAGAAATATTGAGAAAACCGACAGTCGGGTCCGCAGGGACCCGACGTGAGTAGGGAAGTGTTGACTCTGATGAATAAAAATATTTGTGTAGTATCGGAGCGGAATATTTTGATGGGTCATTCCCCGGGTTTTCGTGGATGAGTCAGATGACTCACCTTTCTTCTCGCTCCAATTAGTAATCTTTTACCCACAACTTGGGACTTCCACGTCTAACCTTACGCATTTCCCATTAGTTTTAACATAAAAAAAATTCCATCCATCAGGGGTTGTATCCGGTATTCCCTCGACAGGTGGGGCGGCAAAGCAAAAGCGAGTGGGGCAATATAAAAGGAGAGAGCCTTTATCGGACTTCAGTTCTTTTATTTTATAATAACTTTTCCACCTCAGCCCTCAAGATGACATCGATGGCGAAAAGCTCAACTTTTACAAGAAATTACGAACTACCATTCTTCAAACATGCTACGGTAAAAAAAAAAAATTATAAGGAGAAACGAACGGCATAAAAAAGATAAAGATCATTTAATTTTTAATGTATTCACCTAAACACAATTTTTATATCCATAAAATTTGAACTTCGAAATCTTTAATGTTGGGTTCTTAAAAGGGTCCTCAGGCAAAAATTTCAAGAGCTGCTGTAGCAAAATCCCATACAACCATTATATTAAAAGTTTTTAAAAAAAACTTTATAATGTCAATTTTTTAATTTACCTATTTAAAAAAAATGTTTGAAAATTTTTTTAGTTGAACAAATAAGGCTTTCTGCACAGCCACTCACCAAAATTCTGAATATTAAAAAAAATTAATTTCACGAATATGACCATTAAGTAATTATTTAATTTTTTTTTTTTTTTTTTTTTTTTTTTTTAAAAGAAGTAGATATGACCAATGAGCAAGAGGCTTACTCTTACTATTGGTCAATCTACTCTTTTTTTGTTTTAATTGTATTAAGCCCAGGGCTTGTTACAAAGGGGAGGGGATCAGACCCAGGCGGGGGCTTTCGCCATAATGCCATGGCGCCCTTTTGGGCCAACTACCAGAGTAGTGGCCTAACTAAATTATCCACAGATTTTGTAGAGGGATATTTTTAATTGGAATTTTACTTCCAACCAAAATCCCTATACCCAACCTGGGATCGAACCCCGGTCTTCCGTGGTGTGAGTCAGAGACTGAACCCCCCAGCCACGGAGCCGGTTGTAATTATTTAATTTTTGATTTCCAAACTGGTTCTGAGAGATCCCTTCGGATAAAATCTAATTGAACGATTATTGAAGTTTTAAGATTATTTTAATTTCCAGAGTCCCATCACGTTCAAGAAAAAAGACGTTCTCCGTGATTTAATATTAACGAATTGTTAGTAAGTTTTGAAAATAGAATCGAGGGAAATAAATAAATTAGTAATTAAATCGATTATGCATTAAGCTAATATTTAATAGGACCCGTAGAAAGAGTAGGATAAGCTTCCAACGAACTGAAAAACGTATTTTTAGATGTGTTTTTATAAAATTTTAAACGTGCATATCTTCGCCATTTTTTCGAAATTCAAAAATCCCAGAAGATAAGTTCTTGATCAACTACTCAGGAAGGTTGAGGGAAAATTGTGGCCGTGAAGTGTTCCAGAAAAATGGTACGGCCGGACGGTACCACAGACGAAGTTGAGATTTGACCCTTCTAAAAGACCCTTCGAAACACATTTTTAGGTGCGTTTTTATGTAGGAATTTGGATGGTAAAGTGTAGAAAAATTTAAGCCAATTTTGAAGATTGAAAACATTTTTTAAAGCTGGTTCGGAAGTGCGGAAGAAGCGGAAAAAGCTTGAGAAAGGACGATGATCTACAGTAGTCACTAGTTGATCTTAAGTTGAGCCTTGATCCTTTTTCAGATTCGACATTTGACTTTGGAAAAACTATGGAACCCGATGCACTTGACATTGAAATATTACAAAACGCCTCCAAGGGCAAAAGTTTGACCGATTCCTTTTGTACTCCTATTCCGATAATCTCTTAGAAACTAATTTTTTCAAGGTTTTAACAATTCAAATCACTCGTTTCCAATGAAACATTACAAAATGACAATAAAACGGTAAATTGTTTCTATGAATAGAGTTTAATTTGTTTGAAAAATTGTTTTTTGTTGTTAAAATCGTAAATTTTTGAGTCTAACTAAAATTTTTGTGTTTCAGAGGAAAGTTTCCTTGGGCGTGGACAAATGGGAGATTCGAAAAATATCAGGATCGAAGTAATCGCCGTCCATGATTCAAGAAGAGTCATCGACTTCTTGTATCAGTTCTTCTTCAAAGATGAACCACTCAACATTTGCGTCGGCCTTCTCGACGAACCCGGTTCGACTTGTGAAGAATTAGAAAATTACTGCGTTCGATTCTATAGCAGACGGTAAAAAATTTTAAAATTTTTTTTTCTCTTCTAAATTTGTGTTCAGGTGTTTCCTTAAAGGCTGTCGGAAGACAACGAAATACTTGGAGTTTGTATCAATGGTATTTAAGGAAAGAAGACGCCAAGTCTAACGATCCCGATCAGCTAAGGAACTGTAAAAATCAAAAGTTTAAAAAAATTTTAAACCTTTTAACAAACGTGGGTTCCCAGACGTCGACAAATGCGTCGAAATCAGAGTCGTTTCAGTCAACGATGCATGCAGAGGACAAGGAATCGCCAAATCGTTTTTAGATCAAACAAAGTAAACGTCAAAAGTTCTCATTGTATACTTATTTCTCTTTTTTACAGAACAATTGCCAAAGAAAAAGGTTTTCCTATGGTTAGAATTGATTGTACAGCCATTATTCGGCGATGGCGGTCGCCAGACTGGGAGGTGGCAATGCATTTACCAGCTCAAATATTCGGACCATTTAGACGAAGATGGACAACCTGTTTTTGTACCTGAACCTCCTCACGCTATTGTCAAAACATACGTTGTACGCGTTTAAATAAATTTCCTAATCAAATAAAAGTCCAACGCATCAACGACGGCTTTGTTTAAAACTGCAACTGGAGCATGCGCAGAAAGAAATTTGATGTCGTTCTAATCGTCTGTCCGTCAAATTTGACGTGAAATCCTTCTGCGCATGCTCCAGTTCAAACCAGTAGTTTCAACAAAGCTAACATTATGTAAAAACAATGATTATTTTTTAACGATGGAAACAGGGCATAAGTGTAAAAGTCATCAAAAAAATTAAATTTTAATAATAAATAGTGAACATACTCCCATTTTTGTTTTAAGAAACACTGTGATATTTTATCAGTTATCACTTTTTAGTTTTTTTGTTCAGAAGGATATAAATAAAATGATGATCAAGTTGGAAAATTAATTATATTTTATACGAACCTGAATGATTGAATTAGAAGCACAGAAGTCGATGAGTTAAAGGAGCTAAATAATGATGGTAATTTGTGTACATAGATTTGTAAACTATTTATGCGAGATAATTGGTTTTGTACGTCCGATGGTGTGGCACCGTCTTCACTTTTCTTCTGCTCGAGGAGGCCGCACGATGGCAGGTACACCTGAACCTGTCAGGTGAACTTGACATTGACACCTCGGTCTTTCTGCTGTTTCTTCTTCTTCCCTCTTTTCTTGTTTATCCTAAAGTTTTCTTGTTCCCACAAAAGGAGTTTTTTCTTCTGTTTACTTCCCGATAGCGATTTTTCATCTTCACTAATCGACCAGGATGTACAGAGTACGTAATGGGCGGTTTATAACAACGGATCCCTCTATACTTCCCTCATACTTGGAACACTTTACGGCCACAGTTTTCAACCGATTTTCACAAACCTTCCTAAATTTGAACAAGAAATCCCTCCCATAGCAGAGAGGAAGATTAAATGGACGAATCGCCTGATTTATTCAATTTCCTTTTCAAAAATGATAGTCTTCTGAATTTCCAGGTAAAATTCACATCAAAATCTATTGCATCCAGCTTTTCCAAATCTACTCTCCATCCTTCTTTGCTATGATCAGCAGCATCGCTTATTGGACGATCAGTATACTATGTTCGAGATTTTTCACGAAAGCGTCTACATTTCTATAAAGGACGACTGGGTGTGTAGAAAGTACCAGAACCCCTTGGCCGATTTCATCCGTTAACGAACTCGTCCATTGAGAAAAAGCGCTAATCAACAATTAAATAGTGCGGCTGCTACGTGCTTGTAATAAATTTTAACTTTGAGCTAAGGGTGGTTTTGGAGGTCTAGACATGTATTCGATTAGAAAATTTTCAAAAAGTGGTAGAGAACAAAATAATTTCTATATCAGAGATAAATGCAAAATGAACGCTAATAATTTAAGTTATTCAATGAGTTATTTAAGGTAGGGGAGTGGCTCTACACGATGTAAAAAGAGAGAGGACGGACTAAACTACGTTTTCCGATAGGCTGGTAACTTTTTTAAAATTGAACGTCTACCTCCTACTGTCCAGCAGGGGAAGAAACCGGTTTCTCGTTTTGCGGGTCTGCATCGCGGAGACCTTATTAAATTAGTACTACTACATAGATTAAAAAGATTCCAACGAAAACTTCCCAAAAGAGAAGGAACAATATAGGAGGGGAAGTATAAAGGAGGGGGAAGTATAAAGGAGGGGAAGTATAAGAAGGGGGAAGTTTTAAAGTTATTTTTGCCCAAGGGATGTCCACTCGTAGGGAGAAATTATCAAATTTCTCCCTACTAAAATGATAATTGATGTAAAAAAATTATAATTTGGTGAAAATCGGACCAACAAATTTATTAAAATTCAACAAATTTATTAAAATTTCAAACAGACATACATATCTTCGCCATTTTTTCGAAATTCAAAAATCGCCCTCGTTACTTTCTTGTTCACAGACTAATAAAAACTGCGCGAAAATTTGTGAAAACCGGTTGAAAACTGTGGCCGCAAAGTGTTTTAAAATTGAAGTCTACCTCCTACTGCCCAGCAGGGGAAGAAACCGGTTTCTCGTTTTGCGGGTCTGCATCGCGGAGACCTTATTAAATTAGTACTTCCTACATAGTTTGAAAAGGTTCCAACGAAAACTTCCCAAAAGAGGATAGGAGGGGGAAGTATAGGAGGGGAAGTATAAAGGAGGGGGAAGTTCAAGGAGGGGAGTATAAGAAGGGGGAAGTTAAGAAAGTTAGAAGTTATTTTCCATTTTTGGCCAAGTTATTTTTCCATTTGTGCCTCTCGTAACGGGTGGAAGAATCAAATTTCTCCCGACAAAATGATAATTGATGAAAAAAAATGAATCGGACCAACAAATTTATTAAAATTTCAAACAGACATACATATCTCCGCCTTTTTTTTCGAAATTCAAAAATCGCCCTCGTTTTTTGTTCACAGACTAATGAAAACTGCGCGAAAATTTGGTGAAAATCGGTTGAAAACTGTGGCCGTAAAGTGTTCCGGAAAAAATGCTACGGCCGGCCGGAACCACAGACAAAGGTGGGACTTGGGATCGGTATAAATCCATATTCGAATTGACCCCAATCCGACGTGGAGGGTAAAACAATAATTCCAGACCCCGGAGGGTCTTGAAAAAACTGGGCTTCACTAGAACGGTAAAAAGTATCAGTAACCTGCAAACTGTGACCGCTGGGACTGCTACCAACAGGATCCGATAGGCCTATCCCTCAGACAATACAGGTTTTTATATACATTCCTTCTAAGGGAATTTTATTGTATTTTTTTTTGTCCCGGTTGGCTAAGCTGTACCTCATCACGCCTAAGAAAAAGCAAACGGGCATACGGTATGGAGTCCAAATGGTCTCAAAGAGTTCATTCTTTAGATTCCTGAGGTTTACTTCACTTAAATAACCGACACAATCATTTTTTGAGGATGAAATAATTAATTAATGATATACTGCAATAATAATTATAGGACTTTTATACAAAAGTTCATCAAAATAAGGTTAAAGTGATAATAAAAAAATTGAGAAAAAATTGAACTAACTTACCCTTCAAATTCTTACCTCTGATTGGCTGAGCCTTAAAAAGGGGTTTGTTTAAAATATGAAGAATGCTGAAGAGTTGTTGGTCGAAGATTGTACTGTAGTATAGTTAGTTTAGTTTTTCTAAAATTTACATAAAGTGTTGCTATGTACATTTGATGTCACAAGAGAAGCATGCAGCAGATACTTTGTACGAAGCCTGCTGGTGAAGTGGGGATGTGGCAGGGATATGTCACTTGACAAGGTACCCTGTACGGCAAAGGGTAATCAAGTTTTCTTATTTACCGAAAGGAAAGAGCAACTGATGGAACTGATGGGTCAAAATCACTGATCACAGTTTCACAGGTTCTTTCCCAGGATGTATCCCAGGACCGGTTTTCAGGGGTTCAAAAGGGTAACACAACAATAAGCAATTGCGAATCCTCTTTCAACTGCTGGTGGGTTAAAAGTTTTTAACTTCCCTAAAGAAGTTATTGTGATACCCTCCACCTAGGGTTTCACAAAACAAGAAGGGTATCACGATAACTTCTTTGCTGACGTCACAAGTAGTATGTATACTGTATGTATGTACGAAGCGGTCCGATTCTCACCAAATTTTCGCCAAATACCCCTTACATTTTTTATTTTGTAAGGAAACATTTTTTTAGTAGAGAAATTTGACACTTCCACCCCTTACGAAAGTTACATCCCTTTGGCTGAACGCCCATTATTTCTACCTGATACCTACAAAAAATTTGAAAGAAAAAAAAACTACGCCTCTAGTTCCTTCAGGATGAATGTTTTCATAATTATAATCCCCAAAATACCTTCCCTTCGAGAATTTGATTGATAGTTCTTCAATTTATAAAACACTTACATGCTGATTGATGTACACTACACCAAAATACTCAATAGTTTTTATGTACTCAAAGTTATTACTTACATCGTGCTTGATGCTTGGCGGGCAACTCTCTTTCACAAATCGATTGAAATCATCGATGTATTATCCATGAAGACGTCAGATGTTTGATAATAATTGATAACATGGTAGACTAACTTTTGAACTTCTTATTTTTCCCATAAATTTTCTGAATATTTCGCCTTTTGAGAATAATGTTGTCATTTTTAGTTTTAAATAGAAATAGATTATGTTTTTAGTTTTTGCCAAAAAGATCTTCAACGCTAAAAATACTCCTTGGAGTCAAATAAGTCTTCCTTTCTCTTCATACAGGTAAGGATTTGAATGAAAAGATTAATTTTTTTTTTTTTTATTTAGATTTACAGGCCAATCATATTATGATGTTTTAAAAGTTCCTGAAACGTGCAGCACTAAAGAAATTAGAGATGCTTTTATTGCGCTTTCGAAAAAAGTTTGTGAATTATTTAGGATTTATTGTTTAATTTATTTTTTTAGAATCATCCTGACAAGAATCTCAATGATCCATCGATGCATGAAAAGTTTGTTAAAATAAACGAGGCTTATACCGTTTTAAATAATCCATCGTCAAGAAGATCTTATGATTTGACGTTAAGCCATAAACGGAAGTTAGAAGCTTCGTATCCGAAGGCGCCGCAATATCATTATTACACGTACAACCCGTCACTTCTTACTATTATTATGAGCAGCAGCCGAAGCAACAGCAGCGGAAGCAGCAATATGGAAAAACGTATACGTACGCCAACTACCAAAAGCCTCCTCACCGAATCCTGAATCGTAATTTTCTTCATATTTTGATTCAATTATTTATATTTTTCTTTAGATTTGAATTTGGATGGACAATATCTGTATCCAATCGAAAACTTGTCATGATCTTAATAACTTTATCAGCAGTCACTTTTGCTATTCAAATGTTCACCATAAGGTAATTTTCATTGGAAGCTCTTCAAACTATTTTTTCTTCCCTAATTAACTTTTTTTATTGTGTTAATTTTTATAAAAAATACATTTTAATTTAAACAGGAATCATGCTGCGCTCGAAAAGGGAGTCGTTTAAAAACAGCCTTCGATTGAAGCTGATGCATGCGATGACGAAGAGAAAGTGAGACTTTACGGGCGAAAGCATCAGGTGGAAGTTTTGAAAAATTCTTTGGCTGCGACTTTTAATTTTACGCCAGAAGAGGAATCGGAGCTACTTTTGGGTTTAGACATCGGCGATCATCCAATCAAAGAGTACGTTGCTCCTAAAAGAGTTGAACTCGTTTCCAACGAAATCGAAGAGCAGGATGCGCAAAACAAGAAAACATGTCCCAAGTGTAAAAAATCTGTCAATACTGAAACATCTCATGTTCATTATTAAATTCGTTATGTAAATTTGTTTAAACAATTTTTGAATCTGAGGCTGTGATTGTGTTATGCCCTGTTTAAAATGTTTGTAAGTATGTTATTTCAATTTATTCTGTTTTTATGAAATCTAGTCACAAATATCTAATTTTTTAAAATACTCCAAAATTTCTCTAGTTTTTATACGCTCTTTCTTATTATTCAGAAAATTAAATGGTTGTTAAATAATTGGTATACAGCTAGAATATTGGTGTTGCTGGTTGAGAAACACCATTTTTCTAGATCTAGTGGAGAAACACCAATTGTTTAGTTTTTTCTCTATATTTTTATCGCAAAACTTTAATTTTGGGTGAATTTCTTATGTTCAGAAACATAAAATTTTGGGCGTTTCCCGAAGGCTGGGAAATCGGTGCTACTCGACCAGAAGATATAGAAAAACGCCAAAATCCCAAAAATAGTCTTTCCAGGCCCAAATGAATTGTTGGCGGGAAAAATGTACAGCTCAATCAGTCTACCACCCAAAAATTGTTATACCGTTATTTTGATCCAAAAATGTTTTGTACTTATTATTATAAATATTAATATACTGAGAATTATAAAATTCTGATAGTTTTGCAAAAAAAAAATAGGGTAAAAAAATAAAAGGCCAATTTTTTTTTAAATTCCTGTTCTACTTTCGACTGCATTCCTAAGTTCACGTTGGTTAACCTGTAAAGTGCCATCCATGAAACAAATATGGTTGAAATATTTATTAATTCTCATATGGAAATAACGATTTTTTAAAATTTCGATTAAAATATTCGAGTGAAATATATGTTCGTTTTCATACGAATCGACGGAGCTTAAGTAAAATGCTCAGTTGACCTAATTATTGAGGTTGTAAGGTCCATTGGAAACGACAGGTTTGACTTTTTATTTATTTAAAAAGAAGAATCGTTTTTTTGTTTGTTTTTCGAGAATGGCAGCGAATTTGAAACATTTAAAGAATCATGTGAAGTCTATTGGGAATGTTCAGAAAGTGACCGGTTCTATGAAAATGGTCTCCGCGGCGCGTTTTGTACAAGCAGAGAAATCAGTCGCGGTTGCTAGGCCGATGGGTGTTAGTACCAGGACGTTCTATTCGAATCTAAACGTTTCGATCAAAAAGGAAGATCATCTTCACCTTTTGGTCGCTTTACTTCCGATCGGGGCCTCTGCGGTTCGTGCCATAATAAAGTGGTTAAACCGTAAAGAATTTGTTACGAGAAAACCCGGTAAATATCATATTTGTTGCGTCGGTGAAAAAAGCCGTTCTATCATCGCTTTTGACAATGCGGATTTAATTTCGTTGGTCGTCAACGGTATCGGACATCGTGTCCCACTTTCCGTGGCTTGCGATGCTTCCAAACTTATGACCGACGACTTCTACCACGGATCACTCATCTTTCCTTCTTTCAAAAACATGATTTCCTTTCAAATCGTCACATTAGAAATATATTCGCCTACCATATTATCATCCACTCAACAGATTCTCAAATACGACACCATGGATTATTCAAATTTAAAATCATACCTCGAATTCACTACCGCGGTCCAAATATTTTATGCTTTATGAAACTTATTTGGTCGAACTCTCCGCCGATAAACGCTATGTCTGGCGCTGCCAAAAATGCCGGAAAACTCAAAAAGTCGCTAATGCTACAGTACAACCGTTACAGACAATCGATCGTTACTAGGGATCTTATCGATATAATCGGTGGAGCTTCTGTTATCATTAAAAAAAAGAAAAAATAATTTTAAAAAATATATGGTCATTAAAAATTGGCATTTTGTTCTTTTTTTGCTGAATGAGGGCCATATTTATCTTAATATTCTAGTTACAGTCGTAATCGCTTTTTTCTGTGATTCGGTCATTTTGCACAGCTGTTATAAATGTTTTTTTTTTGCAGATATGTTCACCAAAAAGAAAAGGAAACCGCAGATTTCGCCTCCGACGAATTTCGAACACCGTGTTCACACAGGGTTCGACAAAAGGGAGGGAAAGTTCGTCGGTTTGCCTCTCCAATGGGCCTCCATAGTCGGGAATAATCAATATTAAAAAGTACCAACCGGCCCCTACCTTTGGTCGATCCGTCCGAAATTACTCCCACTGAAATATTAGATCTTAAGGTAAAAGAAATAAGTAGTTTTTAGTTTTAATAAACGTTTTTTTAGACGATTGTGAGAGGCGACAATAAAGGGATTCGTGGTTTAGTTAGTCCAGGCGAAGAGCATTCTAATGGTATTCCCAAAACTTCAAATGTCGCCCGTTCAAATTCTCTTAGATCGTCCAGCCCGCCAAGACAGGAGGCCCCCTCGGTCCAACATACCTCCTGCCGTCCCTGAAGGCCAAATGCTCAATATGCCTTATACAGTAAGAAATAATAATTTAATATTTATTTAATTATTATTAATTATTATATTATTTATTTATTTTTTTTCAAGGCCCCACCTGGAACTTCCCCAGTCGACTGGAGAGGACCACCTCCTCCTCCTTATCATCCAGTCTCAAACCAACACGTAGTTAACGGAAATAACTTCCACAACGCTCAAGTAAGCCATTTTTTCTTTCTTTTTTTCTTTTCTTTTCTTACATTTTTGAGAAAATTTGTGTAGTGGATGGGAGCGAGTAGTATGCAGTACTACGATCCATACTATATGAGCAATTATCAACAATACAGAGTGAGTTGTTTGAAAGCCGAGGCTTTTTAACAATTTTATCATGCACTTTTTAACCCACTGTGTGCTTATAACAAATCGCTTCTAAAAACCACTTATGTTTTGTGTTCTTAACCTTTTTTATATTAAAATATAAACATAATAAAGTGAGAAATGCGCCCTAAAAATAAATTAAAACAATAACTCATTGTTTATTTAAAAATTAAAAACGGGATTTTTGACCCAATAACACCTTAAAAAAAATATTTTTTATGACCGCTGGGAAAACGCCTCTATTTGTCATTTTTGACCATAAACACCACATTGACCTTATTTTTTTAAATTTAACCCTTTCGAGACCGAAGGCGACTATAGTTGCTATGCGCGCATGTCGCTTGGAGACCGCAGCGACTTTGTTGCCCAGCGGGAAGCCTCTCTAAGATTAATACCTTCGCTTCCCATGGCGCTAGCGACATGCAAAAACTGGCCATCTGTTGGGGAAGAACGTGATGATCGCATCACTCGTCGCTTTCTGTGCTTGCTGGGCGCTGGAAGCGGTCGGGGAGAAGTGAGGGGAAAAGTGCTGTGCCCAGTAGCAGAGAATCCTGCAGACGCAGTCTCGAAAGGGTTAAAGGAGAGAATCATTTTTCTAGCCAGTTGATTATTGATTTCATGGTTACCACCCTGATGAATCTTTACAACCATTATCTATTATATATGTATTTATTTTTATATATATAAGTTATATACAGTGTTGGGCGTAATCGTAATCGGAATTACGATCTCAAGAAACTTGCGATTACAATCGTAATCGCATTTTTTTTTTTGCGATTACAATAATTGTTTTTTTTCTGCGATTACCATATAATCGTATTTTTTTCTGCGATTAAATCGTAATTGTATTTTTTTCTGCGATTACCATTATAATCGTATTTTTTTCTGCGATTACGGTCGTAATCGCATTTTTTTAGCAATTACGGGCGTAATCGTCGTACGATTATAATGGTAATCGCAGAAAAATACGATTACTAATCGCAAATAATATGATTGTAATCGTAATCGGAATTACGAAAAGAAACTTGCGATTACATTCGTAATCGTAATTGCGATTGCCCAACTGGTTATACATAGTATAGTTTTTGCACAAAATGTTGAATGAAGTTGTCTTTTTTGTGCATTAGATGGTTTAAAGTATTCCTCACGGTATAGTTTGTTCTTTGAATTTTAATTGATTTTATTTGTTCAGGCTAACAATGTCGGACCTCAAATTCGTGGTCCTGACCAGAATATGAATAAGGTCAACGGAATGACTCCTAATCAGCCCATGAATCAACAACTACAGCAAAATATCGCCAAAACAGCAACAGCAGCAACATCAAGATCAGCAGAGATATCGCATGAACAGGTATTTGTGCTTTGTAAAATGTAAATTTTTTGTTTTGAATTACAGTACAGAGCTGCGTTGCAGTTGGTAGTAAGCCCGGGAGATCCTAGGGATAGGCTGGAAGGTTTATGAAGATTGGAGAAGGTTCGACGGGTACGGTTTGGATAGCGACGGATAGAGCGACTGGAAGGAAGGTTGCTGTTAAAAAGATGGATTTGAGAAAACAACAGCGGCGTGAACTTCTTTTTAATGAAGTTGTCATCATGAGGGATTATCATCCAAACATTGTTGAGATGTACGAAAGTTATTTGGTCGGAGATGAACTTTGGGTTGTTATGGAATACCTTGAAGGAGGAGCGTTGACCGATATTGTGACGCATGCCAGAATGGATGAAGAGCAGATAGCGACAGTTTGTAAACAATGTTTGAAAATTGGCGTATCTTCATTCTCAGGGTGTCATACATCGTGATATAAAAAGCGATTCGATATTACTCGCTGCTGACGGTCGTGTCAAACTTTCCGATTTCGGTTTCTGCGCCCAAGTTTCGGAAGAGCTCCCAAAAGGAAGTCGCTAGTCGGAACGCCATATTGGATGTCACCTGAAGTCATCTCTCGCCTTCTCTACGGCCCCGAAGTCGACATCTGGTCTTTGGGTATCATGGTCATCGAAATGGTCGACGGTGAGCCGCCATTTTTCAACGAGCCACCACATGCGATGAGAAAAATTCGAGATATGGCACCTCCGAAATTGAAAAATACACACAAAGTAAATAAAATAAAAACACAAAATTCTAAATCTCTTTTAAAGGTTTCAGGACGACTTCAAGGTTTCCTTGAAAGACTTTTAGTTCGTGATCCTGGTCAAAGAGCTACAGCAGCTGAACTTCTTCAACATCCATTCCTAAGACAAGCTGGCCCTCCTTCCATTCTTGTTCCCATAATGAGAGCCTCGGCTCACACAAATTGCTAATGTAAGTATTAAAAAAAATCTTTTGAAAATCCCCAAAACTTCATTTTTAGCTCATTGGGCATGTCCAGAAGATAGAAAATTTTAGTTTCTCACAAAAATATCAGCGTAGCTTTAATTTTAACCATATAACCTCTGAAAGCAATATCAAATTTTTAAAAAGGTGGCCTTAAGGACGTAATTTATATTATTTTATTTATTTATGTTATTATTTTTATGAATTTTTTTAGCTTAAAACATTCCCGGCCGTTTGTACTGTGCCAAAAAACTGCATTGTTATTTATTTTATTTTGTTATTTAATCTCAGGCCATTTCAGGCAAAGTTTTTTTGGAATCTCGAGGTTGATTAATCTCTTAGGCCACAAATGCACCCCTTTTTAGATTTTTTGTTTTTCCCCCCTCAGAAGTGCCTAATTCACAGTATTTTTAGATTTATAGATATTTTATTGAGGCTAAATTTTAATGAGTAATCTCAATAAAATAGTTTTGTAGTGATTTAAAGGATTTGAGATCCACAATCACAGCTTCCATCGTAATTTTTTTTTGTGATTTCCATTTTTTTGTTTAATGAACCAAATAGTATTTAATTAAGTATTTATAATCCACATCACTTTTGTTAATACGCTTTATTTAATACATGTTTGTTATAACAAAAAAACAATATTGTATAATCCGGATTAAGTACTTATTCAAGTTATGTTTTTTTTTATATCATTCCGTTATCTATATTTTTTATCAAATTTTTGTTTGTTGAAAACATAGTGATTAAATCACGGAAAATAAACTGACTTGATGAATGTAGGTATATAAAATTTATTAAAAAGTATTTTTAAAATTTTTTTTCGTTTCTTATTGCTCCAAAAAAATGTAGTACTGCCATCCCCAAATTGTGGTTGTTTATGTTCTGGGCTGGAATAAATAAAGGCCTAAAATAAGCGCCAAAAAAAGTTTGAAAATAAGGCCAGAGTAGGGTTGAATCGATATGGCCTTCCTTCCGATATTTTATCCGATATGATATTTTTTCTAAAATATCGGAAGGAAAATATCGATGAACCGATATATCAGAAGGCAAATATCGGATGAACCGATATATTGGAGGAAAATATCGCAAATATCAGAAGGAGATATCGCGATACAATTCCAAAATATCGTGATATAGCATCGGTTGTTAACAGTTATCCGTGTGTTGCCCCATTTTTCTTTCGGATTCATATCGTTAAAATATCGCGATATATCGGTAAGGAATATCATAACGGAAGGAAATATGGGATGAACCGATATATTGAAGGAAAATATCGGATGAACCGATGTATCGGAAGGAAAATTCGTATGAACCGATATATCAGAAGGAGAATATTGCGATATTCGAATATCGTGATACATCGCGATATATCGCATTGGATGTTAACAGTTATCGTGTGTTCCCCATTTTTCTTTCGGATTCATATCGTAAAAATATCGCGATATCGGTAGGAATATCGTATCGGAAAAATATCAGAAGGAAAATATCAGATGAACCGATATATCGGAAGGAAAATATCGGATGAACCGATATCGGAAGGAAAATATCGGAGAACCGAAATATCGGAAGGAAAATATCGATATTCCGATACTCGGAAGTATCGCAACAACCCTAGCCAGAAGGTATTTTCATGGACAAGAGCCTGAGAAAGCTGCTTAAAAACAACATATAGACGAAAATTACTGGTTTGAAGAGCTTCCAACGAAAACTTCCGAGTAGAGAAGTAACAATATAGAAGGGGAAAGTACAACGGAGGGGAAGTATAGGGAACGAAAGTATAACAAGGAAGGGAAAGTATAAGGGAGGGGAAAGTTTTTTTTTTTTTTTTTTTTCGAAAAATTTTCCAAGTTACTTTTTTTTTTTGAAAAATTTTCCAATTAGTTTTTTCGAAAAATTTCCGAGTTTTTTTTTAATTTTCCGAGTTTTTTTTTTTAATTTTCCGGGTTTTCTTTTTTAAATTTGCGTTTTTTTTTTCTGAAAAATTTTCTAAGTTCTTTTTTTTCGAAAATTTTCTACGTGTGAAGGTAGAAATAATGGCTCTTTGGCCTACGGATGTGCCTCTCGTAATGGGTAGAAGTATGAAATTTTCCCTACTAAAAAATATCGTGGCAATTTTTTTTTCCCCAAAAATTTGTAAAAATATAAGGAGTAATTGGTGAAAATCAGACCAACGAATTTTTCAAAATTTCAAACAGACATCTCATTTTTTCGAAATTCAAAATCACCCTCCTTAAATTCTTCTTCACGGCTAAAGAAATTTTTCTGAAAATTGGTGAAAATCGGGATGAAAACTGTGGCAGTAAAGCGTCCGGAAAAAATGCTACGGCCGGACTGGAAGACCCCAAAAACCTGACGTGGGGGTATCACAATAACTTCTTAAGGAAGTTAAAAATTAACCCAAAAATAAATTTTTATTTTTTGAACCAGAAAATTCTAAATATCACAACATTGAGCAAAAAAATGAGTATCAATAAAAAATTTAAGCGTAGCGAATGTGTTTCCAGATTGGTTTTCTTTTTTCTGAAAAACTTTTAAGGCCTTCGATCCCATCTGAGTATTTCATCGCTTGATCCATTCTTCCGCCCTTCCCTAAAAGAAGAAGCCAATAGTAAATCTAAGACAAAAAAAAGAACATACTCGTATGCTTGTGAAAGACCCATCCATTTGTTTGTAAAGAAGGATTTCCATTTTGTACAACGACTCTGCTTAAACATTTTATATCAGTGATGACGTCTTCCAGTTCTTTTCTAGAGAAGTTTTCATTATTTTAAACAAAAGTATAAAATAAAACTGACCAAGTTCTCCTTCATTGGCGACAAGAGAGACTAGACCACTTTTCAAAGCTTGATCGGCGTTAATGACTCTCCCGGTGAATAGCATATAAGCGGCTAATTTCCTAGGAACTGCTCGGACTAACGTACGGGTGTGTGCTGCAAAAAACGCCAACTTTTGCTCTGAAGAATAATAAGTATCTTGCCAACAAAAAAAAAAGGGTTACCCGGAGTGCAAAATTTTGCTTTACAAGATGCGACAGCGATATCGACTGTGCCACAAGCTGGCAACCAGCGGCAGCAGCTAAACCGTCACCGCGGTAATCAGGTACTGGGCATTTGACCATTTTCATCATAAGTTCGCCAAATTTGTAAAAAACCTGCCTTCCTTCGCTGTCAGCCTGAAATGCTTTTAATATTAATATGGCACAGATAATTTTTATTACGATTTCTTTTAAATTGTGCCCAGCTGAGAATATTGAAGATGATGATGAAATAACGATACAGCGAAGGCTTGTTTCGTTGACGCCCATCGATAAATGGCGGTTCAGCGCTGCTACCATGGACAACGAAAGAGAATTCCTGTTGATTGGTTGATTTAGTTTTGTAAATATATATATAAATGAACAATAGTTTTGAAAAAATGTATTTTTACAAGGGAGGTTCTCCATGTAACTTTTCTTATACGGACAAGACTTAATGATCCTGGAGTTAGTCATCGCAGGAGCCGTCATCCCATCCGTATTTCCATCGTTGGTCCAAAACATGACAGTTGAAAAGCGGTTTACCGATGCGACGGTTAACGCTGTTGTGTACCGTACAAAGCCATTCCGCGAATTCTTTCTGGCTTCCGACTCTAGGCGGGTATTGCTGCAACTCGCTTTGAAAATGCCTCGCGCACATTCTGCATGGGTAGAACTTGGCGAGAAGATGCATAAAATGCTGCATGTCTTCTTTATCCTGAGCTGACGGTCGATCTGGATAGTAGGCAGCGATTGTATGAAGGAGTCCCCAACTCATATACCCTAATTGACGACGGTCTAACGGGCAATCGTCAAACACCAACGGTGGTGCTTCATTTTTCGCGGGTAAAGGCATTTTTTTCATTTTTCAATTCTTCATGTTTCTTCACGGAGACGTACGTACCAGTATATTTACAGGGCGCATACTTATCCACCCGAAAAATGGCTTTTTTAGCACATCACTCCCTTGAACATCAATATAAACACCATTACAATAATAGTAAGGTGTTTTCTTAATTTTTATAATAATTTTATACATATTTTGCTGTCATATGGTTCACAGAAAAAATTTTTCATCGTCGTGTACTCGTTTCCAAGGTCTTTGTTAAACGTCCTCTGTGATCGTTTTTATAGGTCTATTGGCTGAAAAAGACCCTTCCCAAGATTTTCTGCATCTTTCAGTCAAATGACAACAATTTTTGAGGTGTTTCTTCTGCTTTACGAAAGAGGCACCTTGCAGATTTTGAGCGTTGTTTCATCAGTTTTTCAGGAGTTTTCCACAGTTTTATGAACAAATGATCGTTTTTATTGGTCTATAGACTGAGAAAGACCTTTCCTTTTCCAAGTTTTCTGTATCTTTTCATTTTTACCAAGTTTAAAGGTGTTTTCTTTTTTTCAGTTTTTCAGTTTTACAGAAACACCATTTATACCAAGTTTAAAGGTGTTTTCTTCAGTTTTTCAGCAGAGAAACACCATTTATACCAAGTTTAAAGGTGTTTTCTTCAGTTTTTCAGCAGAGAAACACCATTTATACCAAGTTCAAAGGTGTTTTCTTCTTTTCAGCAGAGAAACACCATTTATACCAAGTTTAAAGGTGTTTTCTTCAGTTTTTCAGAGAAACCATTTTACCAAGTTTAAAGGTGTTTTCTTCAGTTTTCAGCAGAGAAACACATTTATACCAAGTTTAAAGGGTTTTCTTCAGTTTTTCAGCAGAGAAACACCATTTCTACCAAGTTTAAAGGTGTTTTCTTCAGTTTTTCGCAGAGAAACACCATTTATACCAAGTTTAAAGGTGTTTTCTTCAGTTTTTCAGCAGAGAAACACCATTTATACCAAGTTTAAAGGTGTTTTCTTCAGTTTTTCAGAGAAACACCATTTTACCAAGTTTAAAGGTGTTTTCTTCAGTTTTTCAGCAGAGAAACACCATTATACCAAGTTTAAAGGTGTTTCAGTTTTTCAGAGAAACACCATTTTACCAAGTTTAAAGGTGTTTTCTTCAGTTTTTCAGCAGAGAAACACCATTTCTACCAAGTTTAAAGGTGTTTTCTTCAGTTTTCAGCAGAGAAACACCATTTCTACCAAGTTTAAAGGTGTTTTCTTCAGTTTTCAGCAGAGAAACACCATTTCTACCAAGTTTAAAGGTGTTTTCTTCAGTTTTTCAGCAGAGAAACACCATTTATACCAAGTTTAAGGTGTTTTTCAGCAGAGAGAAACACCATTTTCAGCGTTTTTCCTCGGCTAAATGGATTAGAACCACTGATTTGCATTTTCCAAAATAGTTCTGCAGGTGATCAAGGACCCCCCCCCCCCAATTTAATTATGATAATAAAATCATTCAAACCTAGTTTTTTCATCAATCATAACGATCCTTCGAACCCCATCGACTTCTTCGACTCGGACCAAATCGCTTTCAGACTGCATCGACCTCCTAAAAACCCTAATAGGCATCATCTAAAAAAAATAAATAATTTCATAAATCCGATCAAACAAAAAAACTTACGGGCCCAAAACGAGCAAACTTAATAGAAAACATTATTGAAAAAGATTCTTATCGAGTTGACAGATATTTTGATAACAGTTGATAACACGTGCGACTAAATTTCCCTGCCAATCAGTGAATATTGATATGAGTCAGAGACCTCATATGATTTATGATTATAATAATTTAATAAATATTAATAATAAAAGATGACGAAGACACCTTCTGACCTATGACTTCAGAGCCAAGGTCTAACTTGCTGATGTAACAACTAGAAAGGTAATAAATGCCACATAGTCCGGCGGATACTGTGTCAAAAATAAATTGTTTATCCACAATGAATCTGTTTCTGAATATGAAAGGAGTTAAGTAATGATCACTTATTAAATTATTTTTTAAACTTTTATTTTGTAGATTTGACTGAAATGCTATCTGAAAAAAGAGTTCAGATGCTTAAAGTGACCAGCTTGGTCACTTTGACGCTTCAAAATGCCGTTCTTGGGTTGAGCATGAGATATGCGAGGACGAGGATTGGTCCAATGTTCCTATCATCGACTGCTGTACTTATGTCTGAAATAGTAAAACTTCTTACCTGCCTTTTCCTCGTTTTTAAAGAAAACGGTTATTGTATGAGAAAATGGTCTTCGTCGCTGTACAACACCGTTTTAAGCCAGCCGATGGACACTTTAAAAGTTGCTGTGCCAAGTTTTGTTTATATTGTACAGAATAATCTTTTGTATGTTTCCGCATCTCATTTGGATGCTGCTACTTATCAAGTGACTTATCAGTTAAAAATTTTAACGACTGCACTTTTCGCTGTTGTTTTATTGAAAAAAACGTTGTTTCCGAAGCAATGGTGTGCGCTGGTTGTTCTAGTGGTTGGTGTCGCTCTTGTTCAGCTTTCTGGATCTGAAGGAAAATCTCATCGAGAAGGACAAAATAGAGTGATCGGCTTTGCAGCAGCGCTTGGCGCCTGTGTTCTTTCAGGTTTCGCCGGAATATATTTTGAGATGATTCTTAAAGGGTCGAATGAAGTCTCAATTTGGTCTCAATTTGATGAGAACGTCCAGCTTTCTCTTCTTTCACTTCCGTTCGGTTTTCTCACATGCGTCACCTCCGACTATGAAGCAGTTTCATCAAAAGGGTGGTTTTACGGATACGACTTTTTCGTTTGGTACCTTGTCGTCCTTCAAGCAGGAGGAGGCCTATAGTCGCCATCGTCGTTAAATACGCCGACAACATACTTAAAGGTTTCGCCACTTCTTTAGCCATCGTCATAAGTTGTCTATGTTCCATGTATTTTTTCCAATTTCAACTTACTTTTATGTTCGTTCTTGGAGCTTTATTTGTTATAATATCCGTATTTTTATACAGTCAAGTACCTTCTAAACCATTTCCCTCTCAAACCAGAGTCAAAACTGAAAGTGTTTAATTTTTCTCTGTTCCCTGACTGTGCAATAACCTACTTTTAAATTTAAATTTTCCTGAATTTTTTTGAAAATGTAAACCTACTGGTATAGGTTTGTGTTCTATAGTAATGTTAAGTTTTTCTTGTTAGAAAAAATATTTACGATCAATTTTATAGTATTTTTTTTTATAAAAATTTAATAAATTACTATTTATTTTTTTTTAATTTCATTCTTGTTTATTTTAGGGGAAAAAAAACTTTATCAGCGAGAAGTTGATGAATTACCCGTCTATTATGATTGATGATTAGGAGTTATGACCATTCACATTACCACCAAATTGAAAAAAAAAAAAAAAAAAAAAAAAAAATACTGGTTTGAAGAGCTTCCAACGAAAACTTCCTTAAAGAGAAGTATCTATATAGGGGGGGAAGTAACGAGGGGACGTAAAACGTAGGGGAAATAATGGGGGGGGTAAACGAGGGGAAGTATATGGGGGGGAAGTATAAGGAGGGAGTAGTAGAAGAACGGAGGGGTAGTATATGGGGGGAAGTATAAGGGAACAAAAGTACATATTTTTAATTTTTTCGAACAATTTTCCGTTTTTTTTTTTTTTTTTGTCAAGGTAGAAATAATCTTTTCTCTTCTAGTGGGTAGAAGTATGAAATTTCTCCCTACTAAAAAAAATAATAATTAAAAAGTGGCAATTTTTTACACCAAAAATTCTTAAAAAATTATAATTGGTGAAAATCGGATGAAAACTGTGGCCGTAAAGTGTTCGGAAAAAAATGCTACGGACGGCCGGCCGGAACCACAGACAACAAAGTTGAGATCGGTGTAGATCCATATTAGAATTTAATCCTTCGGGGTCTGGAAGACCCTTCTCCAAAAAACCTTCTTTAAGGAAGTTAAAAGTGCTCAATCGAAAAAATGACCTAAGTTAAAGTTGCTTAAAATTGAGCGTAGAATCGATAAAAAGCATAAAAACATAGGGTACCTATTCAAAATAACGAAGTTACCGCTCTCTGCGCCACCCTGTACAGCAAAATCAAAATCTAACAAATGGAGTCGATTCCTTGTCCAAAAATAAGGGGGGTTTACATTTAACTTTTTTTCTAGGACTAAATGCTTTGCTGTCAAGTTGCTGCATTCTAGTCAGGACTGTATGGACTGAAAGATTTTCTCTCCCTCCTTTTTTTTTTCTATCTCTCTCTTCTACGAGATTTTATTTCCAGAAAGTAAACGACTATAAATTTTGAAGAGGCAGTGAATTTGTTAAACAACCCATGAACCGTCTAATTACAAGTTTAAGGGAAGATTGATTGTCCTAATGTATCATGGGTGGCATAAATATCCGGATGCAGGTGACGCATGGCGAGGATTTCTACCATCACCCTCCGTTTTAACGCATTGATTGCCATAAAAAAAAATTGTCTCTACAGCTAATTAGAAATTATCCTCCAATGCAGTTTTTCGAAAAATTGCCGTTCTGCTATTTTTCGTACGTAAATTATAAGAGGAAGATTCGGAGCTATTTTTTTCGCCGATCTAACCTTTTTCTGTCTCTTCCTGAACTTCGTCTATCATGATTGGTCAGTTATCACTTTTTTTAGGGGGGAAAACAAGTTCAAACAAAATTTAAGCCCTAACCTAAATACTTTGCAAAGTAAGAATGTTCGATTATTGCAGTCTAACATCACATTTTGTCTTATTTAGTTATTAAATTGTCAGAATATTTACCTAATTAATACGATATTTATGTGGATTAGGTAATATGGTGGAAGGTCAGACGACAATGAATTTAAGCGAAAATAGACGCGCAAGGATTTTTTTTTTAGCTTCAAGAATGTTTTGATTGGATGGGGAAAAATAGACGAGACCACTCCTACTTTCTGAACCCCCTCAAATTAAGAAAAACCCTTAGGTAGAGTCATCAGGCAGTGGGTTCAACCTGGGATGAACGCTCAGCATTGCAGTACGTATCTGTAATTTTTTTCTGAATTCAAAAATATGAAATCATTTTTATAAATGGGTCTTTTTCGACCTATGATTTTTTTTTCCTCCCTTAAATTTTTACTATTTCGTGGGTGCGCAAAAATATCCAGTTTTTCCTATACGGCTTAGCATTTTAAGCCACCTCTCTATATTTACGGAAAATATGGACTTGTCACAGTATGATTGTCAATATACTAGGTGTACAAAATAAAACTCGGCTAAAATCTACAAAATTCAAATTTACCCTGTGGCTGAGTTTCATTTTGTACACCTAATAAATAAAAATTGTAAGAAATTTAATTCTCTATAAATTTGTACTTAATTATTTTTTTCTAGGATGCACCATTTTCGGAAAATAATTTTTTTAAAATAAATTTATCTTGAAAACAGTGCGTCCTAGAGAAAAAATGAAGAATAAAAATTAAAGAGAATTAAATTTCCAACAGATTTTATTTAGTGCATTTTTTCAATATCTGTAACGGTTTACGATTTACAAGCCTTTAAAAATTAACCTTCTTAATGGTTATACTTCAATAACCTTCTTACACGGAGAAGGTCAACTTTGATGGACGCCTAAAATGTTTAAAATTTTGAAAAAATGAACTACTAGGTGTACTGAAACTCGGCTAAAATCTACAAAATTCAAATTTACCCTGTGGCCGAGTTTCATTTTGTACACCTAATATGATAAAAAGTTCCCAAAGAGATGTTATTGGATTATCCTCAATGTCCGGTTTGTGAATATTGATTGATGACCTTTTTCAATCATGAAGTTGCGTCCGTTGCTCTTTTTTTCCGGAAAAAAATTGTCGCAAACGCAATTTCATTCCCATTTTTAACTAAGTTCAAAACTGATTAAAGTGGAGGACGCTTGTCTAAAGTTTTGCTAATTTTTCTTCAGGTTGGAATTATAGGTAGTATCAAAAGAAAAGATACTCTCTATAGATGATTTTAGGACATTGGTCTTCCAGAGATCAAAAACGTCCATCCTAGCGTCCTAGCTAATCCTAAAACCTGCCTTTTCGTCAGATTTTCACTAAAGACACTTACCCAGCGCTGCAGTGTCTAATTTAATAACACAAATGATAACCTTGGGTAGGTAACTTATGCGTCATTTGACAGGAAAATTTCTGGTTTGAAAAAGGAGCAATCCGGTGACCATATGTCACTTGATTGATGATTTTACAAATAGCCTTCCACCCTTCACACGGGAGGGATTGATGGCCGCACAGAAAATGTCACAGTCAAACAGACATCGTCTTTCCTCAAACTCGACTTATCTTTTTTATTTTAAACCGATGCGAAAGTTTTCTTGGAAGAAAAAAGATAATGAATCAATTGGAAGAAAGCAAACAAATTGAGTTATTACCAGTAATAGTAACTCTTCCCGGTTGACATGTTTTCCCTTCTGGGATTCTGTTGTGGGTCAAAGAATCGGTGTTTTAAGTAAACAAAAAGGCTCCCCATGAGACTTCCCCTCGTAAATCCACTTCTTGGCAACTTGTATAAATATGCAGCCGTTGAAAGGTTTACTGCTTTTCAACTGCGAGCTCCACAAAATGGATTCCAAAATGCTGAGATTTCAAAGATATCTAATAAAAAGTTTTATAAGGCGTTTCAGGATGGGTACGAGAAAATTCAAGAGAATTCGAAAGCTGCACAATGGGAAAATTACGGCGTCGCTAACAACGCGTGAATTGTGGAGAGAATTTAATAATTTGGGAACCGAAATGATAGTTACAAAATCAGGAAGGTAAAACCTTTCGTATTATTAGAAGAAAGAAAATTTTTGCGGTCATTATTGCAGAAAAATGTTTCCAACTTTTCAAGTGCGTCTGGCCGGTTTGGAACCTGATCAAAGCTACGTTTTGATGGTCGATTTTGTCCCGCTTGATGATAAACGATATCGATATTTATTCCATAGGTAAAAGTAGTTTTTGCTTATGGATTTTAAAACGTATTTTAGTTCAAGTTGGGTTATTGCTGGAAAAGCGGATCCGGTAGCCCACCTCGAGTTTACGTCCATCCTGAATCACCAGCGACGGGATCCCATTGGTCAAGACAGGTTATATCATTCGACAAGCTCAAACTCACCAATAACCAAATGGACGACAACGGCCACGTACGTAAAAACTACCGGTTTAATTTTGTACTAAAATTATTTTAGATCATTCTCAATTCGATGCATCGCTATCAGCCAAGATTACACGTCCTTCTAAACCAAGAGGGGACTCCTTTTAGAACTTTTATATTTCCAGAAACAGAATTTACGGCTGTAACGGCCTATCAAAATCAGAGAGTAAAACGCATTGAAAAAATTTAAGGTTTTTTAAAAATTATTTTTAGATTACTCAATTAAAAATCGCCAGTAACCCGTTTGCAAAAGGCTTCAGAGAAAGCGACCAAGACGTTTATTAATAATAATAAAAAATATTCACTTTGATAATTTTTCAAAAGGAAATTTGACAATAATGAGTGTAATAAAATATAATAAAAATGTATCGTATAATATTAAAACTTCCTGTAACTTTATTTTATCCTGAAAGTGTCAGATTTTCACAAATTTTAACTTTTTTTGTCAACTCAAGGTAGAAATAATGGGCTTTTTGCCAAGGATGTCCCTCTCGTATGGGGTGAAAATATGAAATTTCTCGCATTATAATTTTTTTTACACCGAAAATTTGTGAAAAATATATGGAGTATTTGGTAAAAATCTATATACCAGCATTAATGACAAACATGTTTACTCATAGAAAAATGGGGAAACCTAAAAACCCGCGTAAATGACGACTTTGCCTTGGGCGTCCTTAGCAACCGAAGCCATGCTTAGCAACGAGCATCCTTTTGTGATGATAACCTTACTTTTGGATAGCAGAAATGAGTTAATACTAAATACTGTGTAGCACGAATGCTTTTCGCGGTCAAGCCCATAAATCTGAAACTTAGCCATTTTCATTTAAAATCCAGCACTTATGAAGGCTAGAAAATTACAAATTTTAGCCTCTAAACGTAAGTATTTTCTTCTTAATACGATTTTGGGTAAAAGCGCGGGATGTCTCGCTCAAACTCAACTTAACTTTTTCAGTTTCGTGGTCGTGGAACAAAAAATATATCAAGCCCTTATCCCGGCGAACTCCCTCAACACAAAAAAGTAATGCCAATTCATTTTCTGTTTTGAGACAAAAATGTATTTTAAATTATATTTTTTTTAGAGGGTTCTTCGTTAGAAAAATTGAAGAGAAGAAGGGAAGCTCTCAAAAAAAGTATGTTTATAATTCAATATAATTAATAAAAATCCTAATTTACTCTAAAACTAACATTTAAGTTTAACAATGTATTAAGATTGTCTCACCTAAAGAAACGAATTGGTTTTAAAGATAATTTGTGTTTGCTTTTAGAAAAAATAAGAGAAGAGCCAAAAAATCAAGAGAATCGGCCCAAAAATGGCTATAAAACTTCTGGAAGTAAGAGCCAAGGAGCCAAGAAAGTGGCGGCCCAAAATGGCCTACCTAAATCCTGCGTAAACCAAAAAGTGACAAGATCAACTTCCTCATTGACTGCCCAAAAAAAATCGACCAATGAGCTTCCCCTTCTCAAAGTGATTGGTTATAAAGTAGTTGGAGCTATTGGTAAACTTTTCTTTTTAAAAATAAAAGATAAAAAACAATTTTTTTTAGACGATGTGGACAAAAATGTTGTCCATGAAAAAATTAAGCATGTGTATTATCCTAAGCCTGCGGTAAAAAGAAAAGAGTCAGTCGACTCAGAGACAGAATATCTTTGATTCTGACGATGGTAAGGCTGACAAATTTTTGTTTTAAATTTTTAAATTTAAAATTTCAGAATCTGACAGACTACCAAAATTCACTAGGTCTCCGAGCCCTGAGAGGCGGCCGATTTGTTCTTTTTTGCGAAAAGGCCCTCTTGTTGATAAACCACTCATCAATAATCGGTGAAATAAAAAATCAATTTAAAAGTTTATAATAAATTTTTTAGGGGCTTTTTTGTTGTTAAAAATGGACGAATGGTGAAAACTCCTGAATTCTCTATCCCTTATCGGTAATTTTTTTCCAAATTTTTTTGTGTTTCTAATTTTTTTTTAGACCTGTGAGTCAAGATTCTGAGGAAACTCCAAAAGATATTAAGCCACCTCGCAAGAAATTAGAGCTTCCTCCGTAAGATAAGATGAAATAATAAAATGAGTTTGATTTTTTTTTTTAGTCTGGATGAGTTACCGACTGAATTCTACGATAGTAATGGGAAACTTATTTTTAAACATAGGAAGCCAAATGTGGCTGGCCTCATGCTTCTTGAAGCCGGCTTGATATCTTTCCCCCAACCCGAAAGGAACAATATGGCCGATCTCGATTTTCCTGCTCTTCGCGATAAAAGGCTTCTGGAAGCGATGGAAACTTTAAAATTTACCGACTGATGTCTTCTATTTATTTAAGATTTTGTACATTTTGTAATTTATTAAAATATAAGTTTATTTGTAAATATGCCCTTTTTTTTGACCGATGATTGGTAAAGTCATATGAGAAATATCAAATTTTAAGTTCATATGTTGTCAAAATTTTAAATTTATTGGTAGGTAAGGTCGTTATTTTTATGTAGATGTTATCAGTTTTTATTGTTTTCTTGGATTAATTTGTCAAATATTTTGAAGGTGTTGTGCCTTCGCAGCACTTCAGTCTGGCTCCTTACGGTCAGGTGCGTCTGACCTGAAATTTGATCAAGTGGAAATAAAAACTTCAGGTTTGTTATTAACATGTCGAAAAACTCGAACTTTATGAATTCCAGCAAAATTTCTTTTCCAAAGAAGCTCAGCGTGTCCGGAAGGGGCACAGCGGAAACGACGCAGGATGATAAAAATTTGAAATCGTCAAGTCGCTCAAGCTTCATGAAAACTTCGTCGCTCCACTACGACACCAAAAAACCGACCGGGGACGGCTCCGATCAGAGATGCTTGATGAAAGACCAAGAAGGAAACTCCGGTATGATCACCAACGATAACTATACCACTTATTACCCCATTTTAGATAAACTCAATAATGCCAACTTAGACCCAGATGGTAAGTAAGCTTTTTGAATTCTCAGGGATTCCCAAATTTCTCAGGATTCGAATCAGACGGTTTTAGTAATAAAAGGCATATTTAAAATTTTACGCACCTTGTGTAAGATGAAAGAAAAGCTCCCCGGACTTGTTAGTACAGGTCTGTCATGGAGGGTGGGGATGAATACAATATTCCCGCTCTTTTTTCATGATGCCAAAACATTTAGTGGTAATAATTTACCAATAAATCATTGGTTTTGAACTTTTATTGTTTTGTATTTGTTTCGTGTTTAATTATAATTAGGGTTTTTTTAATGTCATCTACAATATTTAGAAGGCAGTGCAATGTTCAGTCTTTGATATCGTACAGTGTTGTGTGAATTTCTACGGAAAAGGGGCTTTCAAGGTATACTTTTGTTGAGGAAAGGAGAGTTTCAAGAAACGTTTAAAAATATGGGCCAAAGACTCTGAACTTCCTTCTATAGCTATTGTAGGTGACATCAAAAAACGCCAATTCTTAATTATTTATAATTAATACGAAAAAATATTGATTTCAAAAAACTTTAATTCGTTCAAAACCATTGATATGGGTAAATTATTTATTTATTACCATTAAATTTTTTGGCATCATGGTAAAAAGAGCGGGAATCCCCACTCTCCAGTCCTCCACCACAGACCTGTAAAAACATGTTCGGGAAGCTTTTCCTCTCTAACTTTACACAAGGTACGTAAAATTTTAATTATCTCTTTTATTACTAAAAACTGTCTGATTCGAATTCTAATCTATGCTCCGTATTTATAAACCTTTAGAGCCCCTTTTCTCAAGGTTTCCTTGATAATCCATCCTTGACGGTATTTTTGTGAACCTTCCTGGAAGTGATCTGTTCTTTTAAATAAAAGGGATTTGATTTCCCTTTATTAAGGTGGTTATTGAGGAGTCCTAAGGTGGAGGCTTAAGGAATCCTTGAAGGAAGGGCTCTTCATCGATTTTCACTTAAAATGTTTAAGTTAAGGAACGGAAAATGGTTGTTCAAGGTATCCTTTTTGATAAGGAAAGGAGAGTATAATGTTGTTGTTTGCAAATACGGCCTAAGTTCTAACCCAAGAGTCAGTGGATCTTAATTTTAAAACCCCCAAAATTTACTTGGCAAATAAAACAGTCTAAAGTCTCTTTAAACCTATAAAAACTACTGAATTGCCATCATAAACTAAATATACCTAAATTAAAAATAAGGTTTTCACCTTAAATTGGAAAAAATCCATGAAAAACCGTTAAAATTACTAAAACTAAATTTTTGAATTTGAGCGCCAAAAAGTTATAGGTTTAACTTCCTTATCCTTTCATTTTTGAAGATATTGATATAGAAATTAGTTTGATGTATTTAAAAGTTTTCTTTGTGAATGCGATTTTGATAGAAATATGAAATAAATAATGAAAGTAGTGTACTTTTTGAGATTTAGATGGCATTGGATAGGACGTAAAAAAAAGGAGAAGTCGGTGAAATCCCTCGACTGACGTCACGCTCGTCCGAACTCGTCCTGTGCTCCCATTGGCCACGATCTTGCCCGAACAGGTCAATGTCTGAAGTTCGGAAATTTAGTTCGCCGAGTCGAGTTGAAAAATGGGTGGTTTTTAAACTGTGTGGTGAAAAAAAAGAAGTTCCGGAGGAAATTTTTTTTTCTCCTTTTCTTTTTTTCTTTTAGTTGGAATTTAAGTTTTTCCGTCCCTCATTTCTGCAAGGCGATTTCTTTTAAGGAGACAGAGAAACACGAGATGCCCGAGTGAGGGCCCCCGGACGTGAACGACCCGACCCGCCTCCCCTTTCTCGAAAATTGAATGGATGTGAAACCCGTCTTTCATCCGGAACAAAGATTTTACGTAAATCGGCGACTCCTATTTTAGAAAAACTCTACCATTTTTTTAAAATTATTTTTATTATCCGTCACGTGTGCTGTGCCTGTGTTGTGTATTCTTCACCTACGGACTATTAATTTAAACCAATTTTAACTTTATTATGTGAAAAATCCTATGACGTGGACGTATTTGGACGATCTACGATAGCAGAAATGAGTGGACGTCCTAGGACTACGTCCTTCGCAGAGGGTAACAAGCAACCTTCTATTCCACCATTAGGGGGCATGAAAATAAGTAGTAAGTGCAGTTACTCAAAAGAATATAAAAAAAAAAAGTTTTTTCTCGATCTTAAGTTTTCTCAGAAAAACCAATTTTTCTTTCTAAAATTTCAGATTCTTCGTTTTCTCCTTGGTTTCCCCCGCTCTTATTGACGCAACGAATCGATTCCTTTATAAAACACCTCTTTTTTTAGACATATGCATGTCGAGCATGATAATTCTATTAACGTAACTTTTATAAAAGAAAAATAACCCCTTTGGATAAAAACCTAAAATCTTGGAAGAGTTCGTCCATTATTTTAACCTACCCTCTACGCATCGATTTTAGCCTAATTCATTTTTTCCCCCTTTCGTCAAGACTTTTCTTTTAGGTAGATCTTTTAAAATTTGTTTACGCAGTTGTTTAACTTATATCTTTCTATTGTTTCATACACAAAGAGTTTAACTTTTTTTTTTCATCTCTTTTTGTTTTATTGCGTCGCATTTTCTGACGCTCAAGATAATTTTTTTCTTCATATCGCCTATTCGTATTTACTAATTTCTATCTAAAATGTTTCAGAATATCCCTTGGTTTTCTTAAATTTTGAATTAAAGATTACAATTCCTTAAACTATCTTTCTTGAAAGGCTAAATTGTTTAAAAAATTTAAAAAACGCTAATTTTGCCTTTTGTGGGTGGTTTATTTTATTTCTTTTCATATGAGCCATCCAGGTTGGCTTATCTTAATCCGTTTAGGAGTTTTGATTTTTTATCCCCCTGAAACGTCAATATCTCGACTTTCTTCAATATTTTTGACTTTTTGAAACCTTCCTATTTATTCCCATTAATTTTTCTTTAACCTTACTTAGGTCCTGTTGGTTTATTGTCCGTTTAGTCTTATCCGTTTAGGAGTTTTGATTTTTTTTTCTCCCCCTGAAACGTCAATATCTCGACTTTCTTCAATATTTTGACTTTTTGAAACCTTCCTTTTTTCCCCCATTAATTTTTCTATTTAACCTTTTAGGTCCTGTTGGTTTATTGTCCGTCTTAGTCTGATCCGTTTAGGAGTTTTGATTTTTTTTTCTCAATCGTTACCCAAAAAAAGCCTTCAATATCCTGACTTTTATTTATTTGACAGTCGAGTTGTGATTTTTCCCCCAAACCACGGTTTCCCCGAAAATCAGTCAAAATTTTTCGTTTTAGATTTGGAGCGTTAAATTTATATTTGATGACTCTTTTTTTTGCGACAAAAATTTAAAAAATCCTAACGTGTTTTCTTTTCTCCTCTTTTCGAGAAAAACGTAGTATTTGTCAAAAAATTACGGAAAAAAAGGATTTTTCTCGCGTTCGTACAAAAATTATCTTAAGATCTTAGGATCCTGAGGATTTTCAAACTCAGTAAAACTGCCTTCCAAGCCAATAGGAACTTCATTTTAATTTTCTCAATTACCCCCTTTAAGTTAAAACCACGCATTTTTAAAATAGATTGCAGAAGTATCAAATTATATTACGTAATTTTTAAATAGTAAACTTAAGGAACGTTTTTACAAATAAAAATTGACCCTGGAAATGGAGTTTCTTCATCAGACTAACAGAGAGTGCGTAAATCGCAATTTTAGTGGGATAATAAAATCAACGCTTCTTTCCTTGAATATTTAAACTACCTGTTTATCCTGAAAATCCGAATTTTTTTCCTGAGTGTAAAAGCGATTAAACATCCCCTGAGGCGATTTAACAGGCCGTTAGCACGTGTCGAGTTTGATTCCTTCTTTGGCTTTAATTGCTTCAAATCCTATTTGTTGCAAGGAATTTAATCCTTTTATAAAAGCGTAAATAAAACAAAGAAGTCCCATTTCCCACACATTTAATTTTCTTTCATTTTATAAGAAGTGAAAAATTAATGTCAGTTTAATCGATAAAATTCTATTTCGGTTCGGGATTCGCTACTCGCAAGTCACGTGTTGATAAATTTCTTTGCTTTCGATAATATAATTATCTTAACATATTAGGTATTCGATAATAATTTCTAAAAAACGTAAAATTTTACTTATTAATCGGTAGTTTCTATTGATTCCTCTTATTGATTGTGGGGAGGGGATGAAGAAGTTGAAAAAGTGCAGAATATCTAATAAAAACTTTCATTCCTTTTGATCTGCTGGAAATGATCCAGAAGACGGAAATTATTCGCCAGATTTGAAAGCAGCAGGTGGAAATTGCTTTTTTAAAAATCTTTCACCTAAAAGAAATGCGTGTTTTTACGGTTTCTTTATTTTTAACAGAAGTTATTGTGATACCCTCTACGTCGGCTTTTCATCTCTTTTTTACATAAATTATCATTTTAGTTGGGAGAAATTTCACACTTCCACCCGTTACGAGAGGGACATCCCTTGCGCAAAAAGCCCATTATTTTTACCTTGATACTAAAATTCTGCGTTCTACGATACTTCCCCTCCTTTGTACTTCCCCTCCTTTATACTTCCCCTCCTTTATACTTTACCTCGTTTATACTTCCCTCGTTTATACTTCCCCTCCTTTATATTAGGGTACAAAATGAAACTCGGCTACAGGCTACAGAATTTTGTAGATTTTAGCCGAGTTTCATTTTGTACACCTAGTAGTTCATTTTTTCAAAATTTTGAACATTTTAGGCGTTAAAGTCCATCAAAAGTTGTCCTTCTCCGTGTAAGAAGGTTATTGAAGTATAACCATAAGAAGGTGTATTTTTAAAGGCTTGTAAATCGTAAACCGTTACAGATATTGAAAAAATGCACTAAATAAAATCTGTTGGAAATTTAATTCTCTTTAATTTTTATTCTATTCATTTTTTCTCTAGGAAGCACTGTTTTCAAGATACATTTATTTAAAAAAAAAAAATTATTTTCCGAAAATGGTGCATCCTAGAAAAAAATAATTAAGTACAAATTTATAGAGAATTAAATTTCCTACAATTTTTATTTATGTACAAAATGAAACTCAGCCACAGGGTAAATTTGAATTTTGTAGATTTTAGCCGAGTTTCATTTTGTACACCTAATACCTTGATACTAAAATTCTGCGTTCTACGATACTTCCCCTCCTTTGTACTTTCCCTCCTTTATACTTCCCCTCGTTTATACTTCCCCTCCTTTATACTTCTCCTTCCTATATGTTCTTTCTCTTTAAGGAAGTTTTCGTTGAAAGCTTTTCAAACTTAGTACTTAAAGAAGTACCCTCCAGTTTTTGGTTTAGGGTCTTTCAGACACCGTAGATTAAAGTTAGTTTTTATCATCAACCATGAGGTTGTCCGTGGTGCCGCCTGTCCGTCGCCAGTTTTTCAGAAACTATGGCCGCTATTTGCTTGTCAACAAATTATCACAGAATCTTTTTTCTTATCACTAAAATAGCTCATCGAACTATGCATTTTAATTTTTTGTCTTAAAATTAGCCTACGATGGACTCCCTCTCAAGAGATGCTAAGATTTAAGAGTATCAGATATTCCAGGTTGTTGATATTTTAAAATGCACTTAAATCATCGGTGTCCGAAATAGCTTTAATGTGTTAGTCCATGTATCAATTTATTTTCGTCATCTGAGTCATCTATAGTTTTTTAGGCCGCCTGAGGCGAAAATTTAAAAAAAAAAAAAATAAATCTCGATAAGCCAATCTTGTTTGTGATTACGTCCATTATTAGAAGAATGTGCAAACACAAAATTTCCCTCTAATGGGTTGAATAAACTTATTTTTTTTTTTAATTTTCTGGATTGGGGCCAAAGGAATCTACGAAAGTAAAAAGAAAGGTTTAAATAGACGATTAAATGTAATTTAAGTTTTGAAAATGAAAAATTTCTGTTCACTTCTGCTAGCCATTCAAGGTTGTGTATTTTTATACTGAACTCATGCAAATTCCTCTAGATGGTGTTGGCTTGCCAATTTTCTGTACAAAACTAAAACCCTTTTTTTAATACGTTTCACACTCGTTCATCCGTGAAAAAAACGGGAGGGGCAAAGTTGCCTGCACTTCCGGTATTGATTTGCGGAGAGGCGCGGATCGTAAAATAGTAGAAAGTGGACGAATGTTCCGAAAAAAAGATTTTTACTAGTGGCCTATTTTATCATTTTATAGGTTTCCGTGTAGTCATTGTTCCACGGGTTTATTAACCTCCGGCTTCCCCTCTTTTATGTACGAAACTGACGTCGTGGAAATCGAAGGGAGGTACGCCTCTTTTCATTCATGAAACTAGCGAAAAAGAGGACGAAAATCGATCTAGATTCAGGTCAAAGGTCTTTTTATCTGGCGGAAATCGCTTTTGGGCCCTTTTCCAAAAATTAACTAATTTACTTCACCATCAAAGAAATTCACTTACCTTCAATACTGAGAGCTAAGGATCGTATTGCCAATTTACATTAAAATTTTAATGGCCGACAAAATTAATCTTTTCAATTTTTTTGGGGTCTAAAAGGGTCATACTAGTTTCCCTACTAAAATACCTTAGAAATCTGGCAAAACGGCTATTTATTCATCAGAAAATTTAAGAACATCTCCAAAAATTGTGTTTGTTGGACGAAAAATTGAGGGAAACTCTTAAAATCGGATGAAAATGGTTTCTCTTGTCCGTGAAATTGAGAGAAATCGATCGAAAATGTTTAAAATGTTTTCTGGGCTAAAATATCCAGCGCCGGGTTCTTATTTTTCTTTTTTTAACTTCTTTAAGGAAGTTATTGTGATACACGTCGGGTTTTTGGGGAAAGGTCTTCCAGACCCCGGAGGGTCAAATCGAATCTTGACCGATCTCAACTTTGTCTGTGGTTCCGGCCGGCCGTCCTTAGCATTCTTTTCCGATACACTTTACGGCCAAAGTTTTCAACCGATTTTCACCAAATTTTCTTCATTTGGTTAAGAAGAAACTCACGAGGGCGATTTTTGAATTTCGAAAAAATATGTCTGTTTGAAATTTTAAAGAATTCGCTGCGGCCGAACAGTTGGTCCGATTTTCACCAAATTTTCACCAATTACTCCTTATATTTTTTGCGAATTTTTGGTGTAAAACACCGTAGAAAACTGGTTAAACGGCTATTTATCCTGCGGAAAATTTAGGAACATTTTCAAAAATGGTGTTTCTTGGACGAAAAATTGAGAGAAACTCTTAAAATCGGATGAAAATGGTTTCTCTTGTCCGTGAAATTGAGAGAAATCGATCGAAAAATATTTAAAATGTTTTCTGGGCTAAAATATCCAGCGCCGCGCTCTTGTTTTTCTTTTTTTTTCAGGATGCTAGCGAAAAAAGGATAATAAAATTTAGTTTTCCTTCTAAAATACCGTAGAAAGCTGGTTAAACGGCTATTTATCCAGCAGAAAATTTAGGGACATTTTAAAAAATGGTGTTTTTCCGACTAAAAATTGAGGAAAACTCTTAAAATCGAATGAAAATGGTTTCACTTGTCCGTGAAATTGAGAGAAATCGATCGAAAAATAATTCAAATGTTTTCTGTGCTAAAATATCCAGCGCCGGGCTCTTGTTTTTCTTTTTTTTTTCAGGCTCCTTGCGAAAAAAGGATAAAAAATTTAGTTTTCCTTCTAAATTACCGTAGAAAACTGGTTAAACGGCTATTTATCTAGCAGAAAATTTAGGGACATTTTAAAAAAATGCGTTTTTCCGACTAAAATTGAAGAAAACTCTTAAAATCGAATGAAAATGGTTTCCCTTGGCCGTGAAATTAAGGGAAATCGATCGAAAATCTATTTAAATATTGATTTCTGGGTTAAATCTATATTTTTGGTTTACTTGGGGGTTTTGCGGCCTTTTCTTTTTACTTTCCGTATGGAAATAATGAATCCACGCGTAAAATTCACGATTTTTTTCCGATCTCTCTTTTCCCCCCTAGTTAAATAGGCCAAACGGAATAAAAAAGACCTACGCCCTTTTTCTAGTTGGTCGATATATATTACCATTCCTGAACTTTGAAAAGTCTATTTTTAGATTATTTTTCCCTCATTTTGGTTTTTAAAAGAAAATTCTAATCAGTACAAATAGATTAAAAGATTTATACAATAAAGTTTACTTAAGACGTCTTATCATATTGTTTTCACGCCCGGGGCAATAAGAAAAATTGTTTGCCCGCTCGGTTAGATCACCCACTTTATTATTCAGGGTTTTTTTCTTCTTTCTAAGTGGGGATTCGGCGGGAAGGAAACGGCGGGGAGACTCCGTCAAACGAGTCTACGTTTAGTTTAAGCCGGTCTTTTTACGTCTTAATTTCGAATGCCGTTTTAAATTTAAAGTTTAAAAAAATGGGAGCCAACAGAAGAAGGCAGGACCCTTCGGACAAATCTTTTCTATCCAGTCATTTATTAAATCAATCAAACACAAAATCCGTGAGTTTATTACACTAAAAAGCTTAATAGAAATTTGCGTTTTCAAATCGCTAATTTTCAACAACTTGACTCATTGCCTGTCATTTCCATTTAAAAGCGAAATCTTTTGTTTTCCAAATTAGAATGCTGCTCTGGCAAATTCCTTTTTGTTCTAAATTATTCCTCTATACCTTATTTTGCTTCCATGCATTCCTTGAAATCTATAGGGAGTTATAGAAAATGTATTCTCAAATAATTTAGAGTTGTAATTTTGAGGAATTCCGTCTTTATTGTGGATATGCAAATTAAAAATTGTGACTCATCAAGTCCGAGATGAGTAGGACACAGGTTGTTCCTACTCACTATTTTGAATTTAAAATCTTCCTTAATTTTTGGTCATACAATTTCTGCGACAATTTATTAGGTGTACAAAATAAAACTCAGCCACAGGGTAAATTTGAATTTTGTAGATTTTAGCCGAGTTTCATTTTGTACACCTAGTAGTTCATTTTTTCAAAATTTTGAACATTTTAGGCGTTAAAGTCCATCAAAAGTTGACCTTCTCCGTGTAAGGTTATTGAAGTATAACCATTAAGAAGGTTAATTTTTAAAGGCTTGTAAATCGTAAACCGTTACAGATATTGAAAAAATGCACTAAATAAAATCTGTTGGAAATTTAATTCTCTTTAATTTTTATTCTATTCATTTTTCTCTAGGACGCACTGTTTTCAAGATAAATTTATTTAAAAAAATTATTTTCCGAAAATGGTGCATCCTAGAAAAAAACAATTAAGTACAAATTTATAGAGAATTAAATTTCCTACAAGTTTTATTTATTAGGTGTACAAAATGAAACCCAGCCACAGGGTAAATTTTAATTTTGTAGATTTTAGCCGAGTTTCATTTTGTACACCTAATATTTCATGTAAAATCCGATTTTTTTTGAGAATGAATAATTTGGCCGAGTCCGTGTACGGTTAACCTATTTCTCCTTTTAGAAAACTCCAGTCTTAAAATCAGCTTGGAATAAAAATTTACAAAATGTCGAGTTTCTTCGTACGGTTTGAAGCTGTAATTTTAAAACCGATAATCCTACTGAGTCCGTTCATTTTTAAGCTAAAAATTTGTATAAAGGGGACCTATCTTGAGGGTTCAGCTTCCCCAATTACTAACAAAATGCATTTTTTCTTTCGTTTTGGATATTTTTCCTTCTATTTAAAGAGGAGGTGTTAAACATTTTGACGCAAAACTTTTCCTTTCTATTTTTAGTTTTTGTTTATCATATATTTTTCTATTGTTTTTACCACCTTCGTTTACGCACTTAGTTTTTTCAAAACATCGAAAACGTATAAACAGCCTTCAAAAATTACGCAGTTTTTTCTTTTTTTATACGTTTTATTGCTTTTATCGCTCGCCCTATTTAATGATATTGACGTATGTTAAGATAAAATTTAAGGACTTCTTGCATATGAAAAATTCAAATTTTTGAGGTAATTTTAGTTCAGGTTTAAAAATAATTTTAAATAATGAAGGTTAAATATTTTCAAGTGTCCCTTGACTTAATTGAAAATGTTGCCAACTTTTCGCACATTCCAAAAGGAAACTTGTATTTTTCCATTTGTGGGTCTGAAATTTTTTTCATTTTCTAATTTAGAACCCAGAAATAAACTATTTTGAGGGTCGACGTGTTTTTTTTCCGGTTCATTCCGGCCGTAAAATGAAATAGCGGTCAGGAATACCTTCCGAGAGTGAAAATTTGTTGAAAAAAATTGATTTCTATTATTAGAACATTATTTTGAGATAAAGCTAATTTAAGAACAGTTTCTTTTTATAATTTCGAACTTAAAGCGGTTTAAAATTTTCTGCCGCAGAGTTTTTGTCATTTTGTGACCTTTTATTGACAACCCGCTAAACCCAGCTGTTTGGCGGGTCTAATCCATAAACTTATTTTTTGCTTCTCCAATTTTTTCCTTCTTCCGCACTTTAAATGTGTAGTAACCTTTGTATAGTTAAGAATTTTCGTCTCACCTAACTTACCTTTTACCAGAATCGAACGTATTCATATTTATGATTATGAATACGAATATGTTATCATGTTCATAAATTCTAAAAAAATTAAAATTGATAATTTACACCAAATTTTTAGAACGCTTATAAATTTTTAAAAATATTAATACATTAACCCTATCTTAATGAATTTTTAGAAGTTCGTAATTTTTAAAAATATCTTGTTATTTATGACTTTTTGAAAATTTTTAAAAATTAAAATTTTCCAGGAAAGTTTTTATAATTAATGAGTATTCATATATCCGATATTCACTTGTATTCATTTTCAAAAATTATGAATATGAATGCGCCCTATTACCTACCTTTCTTTGGGTCTAGTTAACCTTGTTTGTGCACAATTTTTTTTCTCCTAATAGCATGAATGCGTTAACTTTGTAGTATTTAACCTTATAACACCCCTTTTCATTTTCCAATTTAGTTTTTTTTTTCACCAAAGAAAAAGAAAAAGATGTTTTACTGCATATGCTTCAGGTTATCTGTACTTACTGCTTATTTAAAGGTGTTTTTTATTGTTTATAGGCATTCGTATGAAAAAAAATTGTGCTTTTTGGTAAAAAAAATTGTTGCATTAAAAAAGGCCCAAATGTTTATTGTTTATTTTTATTTTTTGAAGAAAAAATGAAAATTTTTAGGTAAAGATGGAGATAAGGTGACGACTGTTATAGCGACTCCGGGGAGGGGGCCCGATCGACCTCTTGAAGTGTCGTATATGGACACGAAAGTGATCGGGAATGGAAGTTTCGGAGTCGTTTACCAGGCGAAACTCTGCGAAAACAACGAAATGGTCGCTATCAAAAAGTTCTTCAAGACAAAAGATTTAAGGTAGTATTTTCTCTCTCTTTGCTTTAAAAAAAATCAACTTCAACTTTTTAGAACCGAGAACTTCAAATAATGAGGCGTCTAGAACACTGTAATATAGTCAAGTTAAAATATTTCTTTTATTCTGGCGGTGACAAGGTAAATGTAATGAAATTTTTAACCAGGTTTTGTCCAGCGAATTTGCTGTACTCAACCTTTTTGTCGTACATTTTAGGTTATTTTTTAATTTTAATTTTAATTTTTTAGAAGGATGAAGTATATTTAAATTTAGTACTTGAATATATTCCTGAAACTGTATACAAAGTGGCGAGACAGTACAGTAAAAATAGACAAACGTTTCCAATTAGTTTTATTAAGGTAATTTTATTTTTATTTAATGTTAACACTTAATTATTTATGTTTTCTTCTTTTTTTCTTCTTCCAGTTATACATGTACCAGCTAATGCGTAGTCTTGCATACATTCATTCGCTTGGTATATGCCATAGGGATATCAAACCTCAAAATCTTCTTTTACACCCCGAAACTGGTATTTTAAAACTGTGCGATTTCGGTTCGGCGAAACATCTTGTCAAAGGAGAACCGAACGTATCTTATATTTGTTCACGGTACTACAGGGCTCCGGAGCTCATATTCGGCGCAATAGACTATACTACCAAAATTGGTAAGTTCAAAACTATAAAGTAATAAAAATTAATAAATTTTATTAGATGTATGGAGCGCTGGATGTGTTTTGGCCGAATTGCTCCTCGGGCAGCCGATATTTCCAGGCGATTCCGGTGTCGATCAACTAGTCGAGATCATCAAGGTCCTCGGAACGCCCACTCGGGAGCAGATACGAGAAATGAATCCCAACTACACGGAATTCAAATTTCCTAAAATTCTCTCTCACCCCTGGAAAAAGGTAAAAATTGTGTGTACATTAATTTTTTTTTTTTATGTCGACTAAAAACGCTTTACGCTCTAAAATTAGGTTGAAATACTGGTTAGTTTTTGAGAAAAAAAACGTAAATTTTCCCCAATTTTGGTTTTTGTTTAAATATCTTTTAATTGTAGTTAATGCTGCAGCAAATGTGCATCAACATGAATTCTACGAACCCTCAAAAAATTAGAGTAAGTCCAAAATTCGCGTTTTGATGGTTATTTTTCCCCCCCCGAAATTTTTTTTTTTTTTTATAAATCCTATGATGATTACGTTTTTTATACGAACGCTTTCAGCATATCTAACTTGTCTATCGCCATTTCTGATATTTTTTAAAAACATACTTATGCACTAATGTTTTAAATTTTCTATCGCATGATTTATGTCATCCCTTCACCTCATAAAACTTTTGTTTTAAATAATTGTTTATTTTATAAGGATAAAACTTCGTTTAACAAAATTTCATTCTAAAAATTCCATATTTTGTACATTTTTGATCAAAAACTACCAGTATTTTAACCTTGAGTGAAGAAGTCGGTATTATTTTGATTTTATTATTTATAAATAGAATGCAATCTGAATGTGGTTTGTTTTTAGGTTTTTAGAACGAGGACACCTCCAGAAGCTATCGAACTGGTTTCTAGACTTTTAGAATATACGCCGACTGCTAGAATTACGCCTCTGCAAGCATGCGCTGATCCGTTTTTTGATGAGTTACGAGAGCCGAATACTCTTTTGCCTAACGGTCGGCCTTTGCCTCCTCTTTTCAATTTTACCGAGCATGGTAGATGATTTTTAGTGTGTAAAAGAAGTTTTTTAAATTTTTTTTTAAGAATTGGGAATTCAGCCTGTTTTGAATTCGGTGCTTTTACCGAGGTCGCAGCAGGCTGGAAATGCTGGAAGTGAAGGCGCTACTGGTAGCGCTTCTGTTCCTCAAGTCGCTCCGACCAGTACGGCTGCTACCGAGCAGTCAGAGCAACCTCCGCCCTCTGAAATGACTACCGAAGGGACACAACCTCAGCCAGCAGCCACTGATATGGCATGAATTGTGAGTGTTTTAAATTTTTTTGCCATCGTTTTTCGGCGGGAACCACGATTTCCTTGCATTTTCTATTGTTTTACCCTCCACGACAGGTTTTTGGGGAAGTTTCTTCCAGTCCCCGTAGGGTCAATTCGAATATGAATCTATACCAGTGTTTCTCAATCTTTTTGAAGCCTGCGCCCCCCTAAGAGGAGGAAAATACTTACCGCCGCGGTTAAGTTTTTGCCCTTTACTTAACGGGTTGGTTAAATTTTTTAACTGGCGGTTAAGTTTTGCCCTTTACTTAACGGTCCGGTTAATTTTTTTAATGGGTGGTTAACTTTGCCCTTTACTTAACGGGCCGGTTAACTTTTTGACCTTTACTTAACGAGCCGATTAAATTTTTTAACGGGCGGTTAAGTTTTTACCTTTTACTTAACGGGCCGGTAAAATTTTTGCCCTTTACTTAACGGGCCGCCGGTTAACTTTTTGCCCTTTACTTAATGGTTTACTTAATGGGCCGGTTAACTTTTTGCCCTTTACTTTACGGGCCGGTTAACTTTTGAACGGGCGATTTTAGTTTTTTCCCTTTACTTAACGGGCCGGTTAAATTTTTAACAGGCGATTAAGTTTGTGCCCTTTACTTTTCGGGCGGCAATAAAAAATAAATAAAAAAAAAAAGGACTCACGCTAACGCCTCCATGGCTGGCCACTTAGCCATTTCCCCCTATCACCCAAATTTTGCATTACGCCCCACAGTAACTTCTCAGCGCACCCAGGGGGCGGTACCGCCCCCCGTTGAGAATCACTGATCTATACCAATCTCAACTTTGTCTGTTGTTCCAGCCGGCCGTCCGGCCATTCTTTTCCGGAAAACTTTACGGCCACAGTTTTCATCCGATTTTCACCAAATTTTCACCAAATTTCCCTCTGTACCGCATTTATTTTATTCCTCTTTCTAATAATTTGTATTTTATTTCCAGATGGCGTGATCTCCAAGCTGTCACATCTATGCAACGAGCTAGTGGTCGTAAACCACACATAGCCAATCTCACATTGTACAGACTGCCCTCCCCATAAAAAAGAAAAAAAAAAGAAGAAGAAAAGAAATTTGAGAAAAGAAAAAAATATATCTATATGTACATAAGTTAGTACTATTTCAACTTTTTGTCCCTTCTATTTTCAATAAAAACAGTCGGTTCAAAAAAGTTGGCGGTATGTATATATCTATATATTTAAAAAAAAATTAACCATTATTACTTGTTTTTAAAACAATAGATGATCTATTTAATTGATCTATAAAATTGTTTTCTATATACATTCGTATGTAATATTGAATATTTAAAGAAGCACATATACGTGTTATTTATGTGGTTTATTGTTTTTTTAATTATTGTTAAGGTAAAATGAAATTTTTAATGCCTTGCCAAAAATATATAAAAAAAGAAAAAAAAAGTTAAATTAAGTGTGATAGAAATTTAGTTTGTATAATTTAAAAAAATTTTAAAAACAGGGAGGGATTGCTTTAGGTCCTGTAGGGACGTGAATTGCACGGCAAAAAATTTTTTTCACTAAGTGCAAAAAATCTGGCTTCAAAAAATTAAAATCTCGTCCTCCCATTAAATTATATAAATAAAGGACATAATATATCGCACTAGGATCCTATTGGTGGTTGTAATTTGTAAATAATGCGTTTTTTTTTTCTTAATACAAATTGCCCTTTGACATTTTTTATTGCTTAAAGTTTTTTTTTTCTTAATTTTATGTGATGAGTTACATCACAGGGAAACTTTTTATTTTATGTCTGGATTGACTTTTTTTTTATGCCATAGAATATTAGAGGGTTTTAGTTGTTTGGAATTTTTTTTCTTTTTTGGTAGTGCACGGGATACTGTTGTAAATCATCAAAAATCACGAGAACATAAAATGCCATAGAAATTCAAGACAACACCAATTTGACATATCCTCCAGATATGAAATACTAAAAATCCACATATCAGTGAAATTTTGGTCAGTTACAACAAAGTATCCAATATGGACTCTCTAGTATCTCAAATATTTTTTATCTCCCGAAATTTTTTACTGTTCGCTTTTAAAATGGTAAAAAGTTCCAACCTAAATGCTCAAACAGTAAAAAAAACCAATTTTTTTTTCTATAAAAAAATAAAATTGTATAAATCTAGCTTAAGGTTTTAACAAGATTTTTAGACGTAGCTTTAAAGTTTTGTGTAATTTATTTTCATTTATATTTATTCTTTTTTTTTTCCTCCATTTTATTCTGCTGCTTGACCAAGACCAAAAAATAAAAATTCTTTTCATATTGGGTATAATTTGATATTCAATTTTGTAAAAAAACAAAATGTATAGCAGTGTCATTTTTAGTATTTTTTGTATATAACGTTTAATTTGGACATTTTAAGTTTTTCTTCAGCCCCTTCCTTAAAATGCACAATTTGTACAAAAAATAGATCCTTTTTGTTTCCCTTTTTGTTTTTATTGAAAATTAAAACTTATATGCAGTGTAAATAAAACTATTGTCTTACCACTCTTTAGGTACTAAATGAACAAAAAATATTTTCTGTCTTTATTGTATCTGTATTCAGATAAAAAATTTAAAAATTAAAAAAAAAATATGGTTATCATTATATTATAGAATACTTACTACATTTTAAGAATTAATAATGATTAAAATAGTTGTGTTAGATAATAATGACAACAAAAATTAAAATAATTTGATCGTAGTGTGTTTTATTTATTTATAAAACTACCTTGATTTCATAATTTTTTAATTGTTTATTTTTTTTTTTTTTTTTTTTTTAAAAAAGAAGTAGATATAACCAATGAGCAAGAGGCTTACTCTTCCTATTGGTTAATCTACTCTTTTTTGATACTTGTTGGCCTCAGGCCGTTACAAGGGGGGAGGGGGGTTGGACCCAGGCGGGGGCTTTCGCCATAATGCCGTGGCGCCCTTTTTTCGGGACCAACTACCAGAGGAGTGGCCTAACTAAATTATCCACAGATTTTGTAGAGGGATATTTTAATTGGAATTTTACTTCCAACCAAAATCCCTATACCCAACCTGGGATCGAACCCCGGTCTTCCGTGGTGTGAGTCAGAGACTGAACCCACCAGCCACGGAGCCGGTTCTGTTTATATTTTTATATTTATTTAAACTTTTCACATGTATTTTTATTCAAGCCATGATTCTACACAAATCAATTTTTTTACACTAACACGCAAGAAAAAGGTTTGACAATATTTTTTTTAAGGTTATGGCTGATAATGAATATGCTCAATTGAATTCTGTGGATATTAATTTAAATGAAGATTGGAAAAACGTGTTTTTATTGTATTTTGAGTTGAAGCGTTATATTAAATATGGAGCTTAAACATGATAAAACGACGATGCAGAATTTAATGAAGCTTTATGATGTTCTATGTAAATTAAAAAAAGGGAAGAATAAAATATGCGTGCAGACGTTGACGATGGGGTCGTACCCGCCGTCGAATGTGAAGATAAAAAGCGAATCGATGGTTTCTCGACAAGAAAGGATGAGTCAGATCGTTCCCGCAGTCGAGAACATTAGGAAGCCTTCAAAAAAAGACGCGATGTGCGATTGCTGCGATTTATGTTTTTGTTACAGTCAAGAAGAAGTGTGCGTCAAAAAACATGGTTCGCAGGATCGCAATTTGAAAAGAAAACGTTCTTCAGATCGAAGACCTTCATCCGCAGAACGGAAACGATCTTCCGAAGAAATCGAACCCTTAATTCAAAGAAAACGTTCCTCTTCAGTTGAGAGCTTTAGAGGAAGGCTTTCTTCACAAAATATTTCTGAAATTATTCATAAAGCTGCTTCTGAACGATCCCTTGCTTCTGTTAAATCTGATACCCGTTTATCAACAGGATCTGAAGATGGTGAAGACGATCAAAAAATCATAGATCAATGCGATTTAGATGAAGGTCGCTGTAAAGCGGATGCTGAATGCAAATGTTGTAAATTCTGCAAATGTTATAAAGAAGAAGAAGAAGACGAAGTTAAAAAACAGCCCAAAAGACAGTCTAAAAAATCGGAACGAGAAGAATCTCCAAAGCGACTGAGCAATAAAATTTATTTTGATGAAAACCAAAACCGATATAAAGAAATATCTGATTCTTTTATTGAAGAACCTTCACCTCCGAAGCATCCGCCAAAAAAGCAAACGCCCACAAAAGCTAAAAAGAAGGTCAATGTTAAAAAGTCGAAGAAAGGTAAAAAGGGTAAAGAACCAAAAAAGTCTATCACACCGAGTCGAGAAAACCTTCATTCTCATTCATATCATCGTTTAGAAAATCATTATTTGACAACCGTCAAATCCGATTCGTCCCTTTCTCAAAAATCAGATGAGAATGTTGTAAAATCTGAATCAGATTCCGATAAATCGAAAAAAATCAAACAAAGGTTTTCAAGTGATTCTGTTAAGTCGACCAATTCAGATGGTTCAGAAGGGTCACTCAAGACCTCAGATAAACCGAAAAATTTGAAAATTTCAAAAAAACGTGAATCAGAAAAATCAAATCGATCAAAAAAATCAGTTAAATCGTGTCCGGGTAATGAAGAAGTTGGAAGTTTGAAAAGAACGATTCCGATGGGTCATCCGAAAAATTGTCCAGAACTAGCCCCGCTAAATATGAAAAAATAGAGACTTCAAAAAATGAAAATGTAAAAGATGACAAAGAAGAATTTAAAGGTAGTGTTAAAAGAATCGTTGTGAGAAAAGGAGGATGCGATGTTTTCCCATTGAATAAAAAAAATAATCGTCAAAATGCTTCAATAAGTAGAAGACTCTATGATGAAAGTTCTATTGCTGCTTTTGTCCCACAAGATAGAGGAGGTAATAACCTATACAATAGTGTACCTCAACGCTGTATTCCGCATGTCCCGACATGTCCTTCTCCTTGCTTACCTCCACCTTGCTGTAACCCATGTGCTCCTCTTTGCACATACAATCTTTCTAGAGATTCTCTACCCAAGCAGATAAGCGAATCGAGCCTCTATTTCATAAACAAAAAGCCGAAAATCTTCTGTAAAACAATAGTAACTTCAAAAGGTCAAGTCACCATATGCCGTTCGGATAAATCCAAAAACAAAAATGGGACTTCACCAAAAAGGGAATGAAATGTATCTCGTACGAAGCGAAAGATCCAGACTCGAAAGTGACCAAGAAATCCGAAATATGTTTCGAAACAGAAGAAGATTTAGTCCGAGCGCTTTTCGCTGCCAGAAATTTTAAAAAGAAACTACAAAAATCATGGAATTCCCATCATAGAATCGAAGATAAAAAAGCAAAGTTTAAAAATTTCAGCGACTTTAAAATTCAACATGTAATAAACAAAAGCGAAAGCCCAAAAGACAATAGTTTTTACTATCCAAAAAGTTATGTTAAAAGAGTAAAAAATTTTAAAAATATACAAAGAAAACCAATACGAAGAACACAGTTTACAAAAGCCATACAGGTTGATGAAGATACAAAAATGACCAAAAATATGGCCATACAGACAATGGAGACTAAAAATATAGAAAGAAGAGATGCTTGCACTAGTGTTGAAAACGTTATTTCAAAATCACCCAAAGTTTCTTTTTCAGAGCAAAATGAATTGAAAAACTATAAAATAATAGTCAGAATCCCAACTCCTGAGACTTCAGAAACAACGAAACCCCAAGAAAAAGAAATCATCGATCTTTTCTTAAATCAGACAGCGAAAAAAGAAGATGTTTCGAAGGTCGAAGATATTATTAAAAATCTATTCGATACACTTTTTGTGCAGAAAGCGGAGCAGTTGATTCGTCAAATTGAAGAGAAGACGAAAAAAAATGAGATGAATGAGAAAAAAAATGTCCCACTTATTCAAGGTAGTCAAATTAAAATGATAAGGGCGTTTGAACAAATTTATGGAAATCGACGGCGAATCGAAAAGCCGAAATCGACCCTTTCCTTCGGCGGAGTCGACATTTTGAACTCAACTGTCGACTCCGATCTTAAATCTGAAGTGTTAGACAGAAAAAATGATTCAGACAAAATAAGCATTAATTTATTTGAAAGATTTAAATATCTTGAAAAAGATTCCGATTTAAAAAATACAAAAACCAAATTTAGTGACTCGAAAACCACTTCTGAAGAAAAAGGAGCTGAAGAATCAAACAATAAAGTTTCTACAAAAGAGAATTCTGATAAACTGTATGCGAATACAGGACACAAAGATTGGAAAAGCGATAAAGAACAGAAACCAAAATTAGATAAAACAGAAGGTTTTAGGTTTAAAATGGATTCCAATTTAGGCCTTGGAGTTCCGAAAACAGATCAAGAATTACAAGAAACTAAAAAAATAGAAGATGGTGGACAAAAAAATTTTCTTAATGCGATCAAATTGGCGTTGGAAGAATATGAAAAGATTCAAAAGAAGAAAAAAATGTCAGCATAACCAATCCTGTAATTGAAGAGACCCAAAATTTTTCCCCACAAAATGGCAAATGTCGAAAAGCATGGAGAACACTTTGAAGCAAACATCATTGGCTCCTTTTCTGAATCTTTCTAAGGATAAAAAAAAGAAAGATAAATCTTTAGATTCTTTTTCAGGAAATGTTAAAGCCAAAGGCGATATGGCACCACAGACTTTGGCTTATCCATGCTTTACATCTTTAGTGTAAGAAATATAAAAATTTAAAATCAATAACTCAGAATTTGCAGGCAGAACAATCTTCCAATTTGGACCATTGATTCATACCTAAATTCTTTACAGAAACTTTCTGAAACATTGGACACTCAACTTTTCCAGATCAAACATTCTTTTGATTCAAAATTCAATTTTGTATTTGAAAAAGTATAAAAAGAGGGAAAGTTTATTTTTATTTTTTAGAAAGAATCAAAAAACGAAAAAACAACTTTCATTCAAAAAGAATTGGTCGAGCTTAAAGAGAGAATGAACCAAAATCCATTTTTGGAGTTAAGAAAAGAAATTTCGTCTAATAAATCTTTGAGCTATTCTGAGGTAAAGGAAAAAGCTTGTTAGGTGGGAGGAGGGATAAAAATTAGGCAGAAAACTTAACAGAAAAGTAGAAGATTCTATGATGAAAGTTAGCAAAAGTATTGCTGCTTTTGTCCCACAAGATAATAGAGGAGGTAATAACCTATACAATAGTATACAATAACCTCAACGCTGTATTCCGCATGTCCCGACATGTCCTTCTCCTTCTTACCTCCACCTTGCTGTAACCCATGAGCTCCTTTTTGCACTTACAATCTTTCTAGAGATTCTCTATCCAAGAAAAAAGGAAAAAGATTGTTAGGTGGGAGGAGGGATAAAAATTAGGCAGAAAACTTAATTTATAGTTAATTATGAATTTTTGATAGCAAAATAGATTACTGGCATCAATTGATTCAGAAGTAAAAAAATTCAATTCGATAGAAGAAAGAGTCGACTCAATAATTGAAGACCTGAAGGTAAAAAAAATTATTTCGTGAAGTTTCAATTAGAAAGAGCTTTTGGAACTTTTACTCGTTTAACGCTTTGGAGACCGCAGGCGACTTTAGTTGCCCAGCGGGAACTCTCTCTAAGATATTTAATACCTTCGCTTCCCATGGCGCTAGCGACATACAAAAACTGGCAATCTGTTGGGGAAGAAATGAACTATGTGATGATTGCATCACTAGTCGCTTTCTGTGCTTTACTGGGCGCTGGGAGCGGTCGGCGAGAAGTGAGGAGAAAAGTGCTGCACCAGTAGCGGAGAATCCGGCGTCAGATGCGGTCTCAAAAGGGTTAATATTCTCATTTCAGAATAACGTGGAATCAAAACGGAATAGCCCAGGAAAAAATAAAAATAGCAAATTATGTGTTTTAAGATTAGAACAAATAGGACAACTTTTGCAAAAAGAGCTCGTGAACATCCAGTCCATTCTATCAGGTATACCACACAAATTTTATAAAATATTATTATTATTATTATTATTATTTTAAAAGAAAAAGAAGAGTTTACAGCTTAAAACCATAAAAAATAATTTTATGTTCGTCCACACCAATAAAATAATCGTTTTAACATGTTTTTTCTTACAAAAATATTCATAAAATCATACAATGAAAATGGATATATTATGTACAACTTTAATGTGAAAGCAAAAATAAATAATGTAATATAAATTAACTTTTTATACTGAACACCATATCTACAAATTGTTCATAATGAAGTTGGATGACGCCATCCATGTCGGTGTCGTGTTTTTTGAAAGATTCCGTCAAAGTCTAGACAAAAATGTTTAAGGTGAAAAATTTGAGTATAAAATTATACATACATGAAGGAGGATGGCGCATTGAATAAAATCGTCGAAAAGTATCGTCCCCCGTCCAAAGCGGTCAAATTTGGCGACGATTGTGTCGATGGTGTTCTGCGAAAGGCGGTAGCCGAATGTGGTGAGTGCGTGCGAAAGTTCGCTTTTGTCGATGTTTCCAGAACCGTCGCGGTCGAACGACCTGAAGCAGTTTTGCCAATCGGTCACATAGCGCCAAAGAGCACCGAAATCGTTGAAATCAATCTGACCTTTTTCTGTTTATCGAACATTCCTAGAGAAAACAAAAATTTAAAGTAAAAGAAGTTATTCAATGGTTTCTTCGTACCTATCATAAGTCTGACAGTTTCTGGATTAAAGGGAGCCCATGTGCCGTTGGAAAGCGCTTGCTGAAGCTCCGTGGCAGAAATAAAACCACTCCTATCTCTATCAACTCTACATAACAGAAAAACATGAAGAAACATGTAATTAGAATAGAATAATTTATTATTTTGCAATGAGCATACAGCTCTTTACAGCAAAAATGACGACATAAATATAAGAAGAATTTAGCTATAACTTAATTAGAGCTTAGAAAAGGGAAGCTGAGGAGGAAGATGGGGAATAAAAAGGATTTAATATTATTTATTGTAAATCGTTAATGCACCAAACATTTACCTTTGAAAAACGTCCATGAGGAACTGGTGACTTTGTGGGTCGTTAGGGTTGAATTGAGCCATAATTGTTTGATGGATAAAATGAAGAAACGCCCAAAACGAATATGTAAAATTAAATAAACAACGTCAAAATTAGGCTAGAAAAGCGTCAGGTTCTTCGAGCTGAGGTTAAATTCGATGACGTTGCCAAATGAGTCAACGTGCGTCACAGTTCGCTAGTGACTCATCAGCCGAAAGAATCCGACAAAAAGTGTCAACTTGTAGAGGGGGTCGAAAACTGAGAAAAAAGCCCAAAAATGCTATTGAAAAGGAGTCGATTTGTTGATAAGTCGATGAAAACACCCGAAAGTCCAGTAAATTGGGAGAGGAATTGTGAAAGCCGACGGTCGAACTTGAGAAAAGTGCCCTCAAAGCGGCTTTTTCCATGCCACTGGCTCACTAAGAACACCCGATGATTCTTTAAAACTGAAGAAAACGTTCTAATATCTCATGGGTGTCTCTTTGGCTAGGAGCTGCTTTTTTGTTCTAGAATCTAGAATCTAGATAGTGATTAGTGATTACTCAGGTAGAAAAAAGTACTGGTTTAAAGAGCTTCCAACGAAACTTCCTTAAAGAGAAGTATCTATATAGGTAGGAGGGGGAAGTTTAACGGAGGGGACGTAAAACGTAGGGGGAAGTATATGGGATTTTATTTTATTTTAAAATGGGGTTTTATTTATTAGGTATACAAAATGAAACTCAGCCACAGGGTAAATTTGAATTTTGTAGATTTTAGCCGAGTTTCATTTTGTACACCTAATATGTAGTTGGAAATCAACTATTTCAAGCAAATCTTATCGGGAACTAAAAATTCGTGGTACCGTTAACTCAAGTACCGAATTATTAAAATTAGGACTAGGAAATAATAGTTTTGAAACTAATTAACTGTTTGATTGGTCTTTGAAACTTTTTTGGTGCGTTCGTATAAGATTTTGAAGTATTTTGATAGGTTCTTGGTTTCCTGGAGGTGTTAACATCATCATGGGTTTTGTGCCTGGAATGTTGACCATATAAGCGTCTAAATTATCCACTGATTCTTCTTCCAACGGTCTGCTAATTAGCGTAGGTAGAGGCCTGTTCAACAGAGGACTCTGAAGAAGCGGACGGTTCAAAATAGGCCTTTGAAGCAAAGCCGTTTGTTGTGTCGCTAAAAAAAAGATTAAAAAAAAACGAAGTTTGTATTGAATTTACTTTGTAAGCCGACGGAAAGCGCTGTACTCAACCCGCCTGCGAGATTTGCGAGAACGGGTACAAGAAGATTTCCGACGACTGGGACAAGCGCTGTCCCCAATGAGCCGAGAAGTGCTTGCGTCGCCGCCGCCTGTCTAGATTCAGCTTCTCTTTTTATTTCAATAGGAAATGAAAATGCGAAACTAAAGAAAATAAAAACTAAAATAACACAATAATTTTTGAAGCAGTAACCATTATGCTCAATTTTCAAATGAGCCCTTCATTATTAGGCAATCTCTATTTATACAGGCCTTAATGAGTTTTAAAATATAAATAACCTACCACCTAAATATTCTTCATTCTAAATTCTAAGAAGTCAAAACGTGCTTATCGAATTTTTTTTTTTTGAATTATCATATTATTCAGGAAGTTCCTAGAGCCTGCGGGAAACAAAAGTTTCGGGGCAAAATTCAAGGATGGACGATGATGCCACGGGGTGTTAATGTCATGGTTTTCATTTGAAAAATTAATCATTTGGTAAGTTCAAAACCGAGAGTATCAGGTGTAAAAATAATAGAGGAAACATTTAAGATGTAAATAGGGGATATAATTTTTAAAAATAGATGCATAGGAATATTATGCTCGACATAGGTCACGACATTTATTACGAAAAAAGGATTCATTTACACGTTTCGAAGAACCCGTTATGTTTGCATAACGAAAGTAATAAATACACTTAAAAAAATGTCAGAAATTCTTTTGTGTTCTTAAAAAATAGATATCGCAATTCTCTTTAAAAGATGTTGCCGCCGAAATTTCACTTTATATGTTAACAAAATGAAGTATTTATTCCACTTTTTCATACGTTTTTGGACGTTTTAGTTTGATTTTTGGGTGTTTTCGGGGCTTCTTAGCCGAGGAATCCAGATTTCTCCGAACTTAGAGCAGAGTTTCTCCACTTTTGAACTATAAATCCCATTTTTAACGATTTTAAGGAGTTTCCTGATTTTTATGCCCAAGAAACACACCTTTAGCAAGTTTTTCAGAAATTTTTGGAAGTTTTTCAGGGTTTTGACAAAAACTTTTTTTTTTTTTTTTGCCGAAATCAAGGGAGCTTCCGAGGCAGTATTGCCCCAGATATCCCCCTTTTGTTTTTGGACCTTTTTAACTTCCTTGAAGAAGTTATTGTGATACCCTCCAAATTCGAATATGGATCTACAGGGTGTCCGGAAACACATGGCAAGCGTCTGGGAGAGCGTTAAAAAGTGGTTTTACGAAAAAAAAGTTAAATGTAAACCCCCCTTAATTTAAATCAAAGAATTTGATGGTGTAGTTTAAAATCCGCTTGGATATACAGGGTGTCCCAGACTCAACCTAACTTCGTTATTTCAAAGGGAACCCCTATTTTTTATTTCAGATTCGTAATCTACGTAAAATTTCAAGTAGATTTGACTATTTTTGAGACCATTTTCGACAACTTTAAAAAATGTCAAATTTTAGCGTTTTTTGCGCTAAAATCCGTTAAAATTGACCTAGGAGACTCGTTTTTTTTTGATTCCGCTTATTTTTGTCCGAAGATTCCAACTATTACCAATTCATGCTTCTTCACGTTCTGCATCACGAGATATCGTCGCTAACTTCCTTTTTCAAATGAAAACCCCAATTTTTTATTTCAGAAATGAAAAGTAGAGCATTTTTCAAGAACTTTTTCTTTTGGTCCGAAATCTCTATCTCCATTTTTGAAGGAGTTACAGCGGTTTTTGTAGTTGTGCATGACAAATTCTCCTATGCTTCCATTAAAAATTTCTTGGATTATTAAATTTACCTTATTCGATAATGAAAATAAGGTCGGAGGGTGTAATAGCAATGATTAACTAATTAAAAATCAAAAATTGTATTTAAAAAAAAAGACCCGTAGTGAAGTCTCTAAGTACTTTTTTTAAATTTGAATTTTGAAAGATAATTAAAAATTGTTATAATTTTAAATGACTATATTCCTTATACGTCCCCCTTCGTTATACTTCGTTCCCTTATTCTTCCCCCTCCGTTATACTTCCCCCTCTGTTATACTTCCCCTCCCATATACTTCCGCCTCCGTTGTACGTCCCCTCCGTTATACTTCCCCCTCCTATATTGTTACTTCTCTTTAACGAAGTTTTCGTTGGAAGCTCTTCAAACCAGTACTTTTTCTTCAAATAAAAGTAAAAGTATGTCATCTAATATACCGATTTAAACATCAACCACCCTAAAATGAAAGTGAATTATCCGTTACTTTAAAAGTAAAACTTTTTCGAAAGTATAAATTTTTCATAACGGTTTCCAATTAAATTGGACTATATAAAAGGAAGAAAATGATCCATTTTAAATCATAAGTAAAATAAACTCTCAATTAAAGGTTTGTGCAAATTACAAAGGAGGTTTAAAGTCAACTTTTTTTTAGATGAAAACGTTTATTTTGGTTGCCTTTTTGATCGGAGCGTGTAGAACATTTCCAACGGAAAACGTCAAAGATGATCCTTTGGTTCCGATCGCCAAGCAAGCCGGAGGCACCATCGCAGAAGCCTTGCTGTCCGTCATAAAACCACTTTTAGAATCAATAAACAAAGGAGTAAACAATATTTTAAGTAAGTTTTTTTAATACTTTTTATTTTTTAAACCAAATTGCCTTTAGGACCGAACAAAATAATGGACAAAGTTGACGAAGTTGAAACGTACGTCATGCAAATTCCACAGGAGCCAATGAAATCTGCTCAAGAGGAAAAGCCAGTCAACGAAATGCAAAGAAGCATTGAAAAACTTGAAGAGAAAAAAGTCGTCGATCAACCAAACAAACATTAAATTTTATTGTACCTTTATTTATTTTGTAAAATAAATTATTTATTGACATTTTCTTTGATGCCTTTTTATAGTGGAAGAACATTTTGAAACGATCAATCAGATCATAAATTTTCCTTTTGAAACATTTTGAAGGAGATTAAAGGTCAAAAGAAGGGAATGATAAGTTTAACTTTTCGTTTATCTTTTTCTCCCTCCAGGATAAGATAGAAAATGAAATTAGTTCAGTATCGACCTCAATGATGAAATCGTTAATTTTAATATTTTTCTTAATTTATGATGCGGGGTGTTTTAGATATCCGGAAATTAGGACTAAAAAGGTGGAAGGGCCGAATTACGGAGATCCCGTTTTTGTGACAGATTATATAAACAAAGGTATGATCGATGCTGGGCAGAAAGCATCAACGGTTCCGCCCTTGAAGGGAAAAGTGAAAAGTTACGCTGGTTTTTTCACGGTGGATGCGAAATATAATTCGAGTATGTATTTTTGGTTTTTTCCGTCTGAAAACGCTCCGGAGACAGCACCAGTTATCGTTTGGCTTCAAGGGGGCCCAGGGGCGACATCCCTCTTCGGCCTCTTCAGCGAAAACGGTCCTTTTTATATAAAACCAAATAGAGGATTAGGAGACAGAAAATTTTATTGGTCGCAACATTTAAACGTCATTTATATCGATAATCCGGTCGGGACTGGATTCAGCTTTACTGATCATGATGAAGGATATTCGAAAAACGAAGTCGACGTCGGCAACAATTTATACGAAGCAGTCAAGCAGTTTTTCACCCTTTTCCCCGAATACAGCAAAAACGATTTCTACGTCACGGTGAATCCTACGCCGGAAAATACGTCCCTGCACTCGCCTACGCCATTCACACAAAAAATCAAAAAGATACTGTCAAAATCAACTTCAAAGGAATCGCAATCGGCAATGGACTATGCGACCCTGAAAATATGATGAATTATGGAGACTATTTGTTCCAGCTGAGTATATTAGAGCCTGCAGAAAGAGACGCATTTACTGTGTATCAGAATCAAATAGTGGATCTGATAAAGCAGAAAAAATATGATGAAGCTTTTGAAAAGTTCGATATTCTGCTCAACGGAGACTTAACTCCATATAAAAGTTTATTCTATAATTCAACAGGATTCGAATTTTATTTTAACTTTCTTTACAATAAAGACTACAGCCCGTATGGAGATTTGGGCACCTATCTCGAAAAGGACGTTATAAGGAGGGCGATGCACGTCGGAGATTTGGAGTTTCATCAGGATAAAAAAGTCGAAACGTTTTTAAAATCGGACGTCATGCAATCTATCAAACCTTGGTTTGAAGAGATCGTCGAAAAATACAGGGTGCTCGTTTACAACGGGCAGCTTGACATCATCGTTCCGTATCCTTTGACCTCGAACTTTTTAAGAAACGTCAACTGGTCCGGGTCGAAAGAGTTTATGGAGGCGAAGAAGAAACCTTGGTTCGTCAACAACGAGCTCGCCGGATATTCGAAAACAGTCAAAGGACTTACGCAAGTTCTTGTTCGCGACGCGGGACACATGGTGCCGATGGATCAGCCTGAATGGGCCTTGGATTTAATCACAAGATTTACCTACAATAAGAACTTTTGACTATAACCCATATTAATTAAAAACATCTTAAATATCACCTTTTATTTCAACCTTCAACTTCCTCTAGGGAGTCCCACAAAATCTCCTAGAAAAATAGAAAAAAAGTACCTACTGGTTTGAAGAGCTTCCAACGAAAACTTCCTTAAAGAGAAGTATCTATATAGGAGGGGGAAGTATAACGGAGGGGAAGTAAAACGTAGGGGGAAGTTATGGGAGGGGAAGTATAGCGGAGTGGGAAGTATATGGGAGGGGAAGTATATGGAAGGGGGAAGTTTAAGTGAGGGTAGTATAACAGAGAGTGAAGTATAACGGAGGGGGAAGTATAAGGGAACGAAAGTATAACGGAAGGGGATGTATAAGGGAGGGAAAGTATAAAGGAGAATTTTCCAAGTTTGTTTTTTTCCCAAAAATTTTCCAATTTTTTTTTTCGAAAAATTAAAAATTAAATTTTTTTTTTAAGTTTTCTAAGTGCCAAGGCAGAAATAATGGGCTCTTTGGCCCACGGATGTGCCTCTCGTAATGGGTAGAAGTATAAAATTTCTCCCTACTAAAAAAAATGATAATTAAAAAGTGGCAATTTTTTTACACCAAAAATTCTTAAAAATATAAGGAGTAATTGGTGAAAATTCGGTGAAAATCGGATTAACGGAAAATCTCAGAGATAAATTTTGAAAAAACGCGGGAGCAAAAAACACGCGCATGCGCGTTTTTATGGTATCGTAAACTCACATGTATCTCTTTATTCTATAGACATATCCAAAAATAATGGTTTAATTAGGTTATTGGAAATTAGGTAAAGTGACTAATTATGTAATAAATTACTTGATGATTATATATTATTAATTTTTAATACTTTCTATCCTTTCATTTTAGTATTTAAGCAATTGTCCTTTCTTGAGCAGCATTACTTGAAGCTTCATCGTCAATAACAGTAAGGTTTTTAGTGTTTTTCGAATTTTATTTTTAAATGATGAGTTTTAGATGAAAATTGTGATTTTTGCTTGCTTTTTGGGCTTTGCGTTGGCCGTCCCGGTGTATAAAGGGATTGCGGAGGAAGAAGGAATTCCGTCGGTCGGATATGAGGTTGTACAGGTGAGCAACGAAAGGCAAGCGGGTGCTGCACTTTTGGGAGCTTTAGGAACAGCGCTTGTACCTGTCGTCGGAACAGTTGTCGGCCCTCTTCTCAACAACTTTGCCACCGGATTCGTCAACGCGATAACAGGTAAAATAAATTTAAAAAACGTATAATTTCTCGTTTAGGAAATCGACCATCGGCCGGAGCAACTGGAGGAACTACAGGAGGAACGGCCAGCACTTCTAGACCGAGTTTTGACGCGTTTATGATCAACGTTCCTGGTGCTGAAGGTCCTTTTATGCTTCTAACGCAAGATTTAGCAGGTGCAGAAATCCCATTCAGATCTCAAATTCCTTCTTTCAACGTCTCACCTTACGGAAAAGTGCATATACGACAACCAGCATCACAAAAATCGTCTCTCGAAAATAATGAAAAAAGAGAAGAAACCCAATCGGAAACTGAAGACTATTAATTATGTACATATTAATTAAATTATTTATTTATATTTTTTCATTAATTATTAACCTAATCCAAGGGAAATTAAGTGTCAAGGTAGAAACAATGGGCTCTTTGGCCTAGGGATGTGCCTCTCGTAATGGGTAGAAGTACGAAATTTCCCTACTAAAAAAAAATTAATATGTAATTAAAAAGTGGCAATTTTTTTACACCAAAATTCTTAAAAAATATAAGGAGTAATTGGTGAAAATTTGGTGAAAATCGGATTAACGGTTCAGCCGCAGCGAATTTTTTAAAATTTCAAACAGACATATCTACGCCATTTTTTCGAAATTCAAAAATCGCCCTCGTTACATTCTTCTTCACCGGCTCAAATTTGTGTGAAAATTTGGTAAAAATCGGATGAAAACTGTGGCCGTAAAGTGTTCCGGAAAAAAATGCTACGGCCGGCCGGCACCACAGGCAAAGTTGAGATCGGTAAAGATCAATATTCGAATTGACCCTCCGGGGTCTGGAAGACCCTTCCCCAAAAACCCGACGTCGAGGGTATCACAATAACTTCTTTAAGGAAGTTAAAATTGTATGATTCTGTATTAAGCAATGGAGTTGGACATGACGTGTCATGAAAGTAAAATTAGGTCGCCTAAGGGCGCGGATTATGCACATCAAACGTGTAACAATTCTCATCTCTGATTGTCTTCTTGTCCTCGAGAACTTTTAAATACCAAGGACTCTATGGGCCCACATTAATTTGACTTTATGCTTTTCCTAACTTAATTAAGTTTTGTGTCTAGATTGTCCTTCGGGACGGACGGCCGGCACGACTGACAACCTCATTATCAGTAAAGGGCAATGGAAGACCCTTTTCCAGAGAATGTCACAATAACTTCTCTAAAAAAATTTGAAAATTTCATACATGGGTTTTCCTAAGATTATTCAGTTAGGAAATTGGAGTTAAGAAAGAAGGCGGATTTTCCGGGTTTCCTAAAAGAAAGTAAACAAATTTCAACACTCCCCGGGTATAAAATGGAAATGCTCTTTAAGTCCTCGTATTCTAAAAGCTGAAAATGAAGGCGCAAATTCTTCTGGTGAGTTTTTATTTAATTTTCAATTCTCTCTTCTATTTTTCATAGAAATTTACCATTTTTGGGGGAGAAACCCCATTTTCTACTTGATTTTTTAAGTTTTCTTTGAAATTCCTGCCAATTAACAAAATTTTACTGAATTTTTACCGTTTCTGCTCGTTTTTTGCCTGAGAAACAACCTTTTAGCCGTACTTTTGCGCGTTTATCAATTTTCTGATGTGGAAAGCGCGCAAAAATAAAAATTAAGAGCTTAAACTTTTTGTGTTGATTTTCACCAAATTTTCACCAATTACTCCTTATATTTTTTAAGAATTTTTGGTGTAAAAAAATTGCCACTTTTTAATTACTATTTTTTTTAGTAGGGAGAAATTTCATACAGAAGTATGAAATTACGAGAGGCACATCCCTAGGCCAAGAGCCCATTGTTTCTACCTTGACACTTAAAAATTTTTCGAAAAAAAGGAAAACCCGGAAAATTTTTCGAAAAAAAGTTTAAAAAAATACTTAGAAATTTTTTCGAAAAAAAAATTGGAAAATTTTTTGAAAAAAAAAAAAAAAATGGGAAAATTTTTGAAAAAAAAAAACTCGGAAAATTTTTGGGGAAAAAAAAGAACTCGGACAATTTTTCAAAAATAAGCTTAGAAAATTTGTCGAAAAAACAAACTTGGAAAATTCTCCTTTGTACTTTCCCTCCCTTATACATCCCCTTCGTTATACTTTCGTTCCCTTATACTTCCCCTCTCCGTTGTACTTCCCCTCCCATATACTTCCCACTCCGTTATACTTCCCATCCCTCTTCCTCCGTTATACTTCCCCTCCCACCCCCTCCGCTATACTTCCCCTCCCATATACTTCCCACTCCGTTACACTTCCCCACCCATATACTTCCCCTACGTTTTAAGTCCCCTCCGTTATACTTCCCCCTCCTATACATATAGTTACTTCTCTTTAAGGAAGAAAAACAGCTAAAAACTTTTTTCAGCAGAGAGTAGGTTGTTTGTGCATTTTAAAAGTCCTTTTGGCGAAAAATGAGGGCGGATATGGAGTTCAGAGACTTAAGAACAGCATAAAATTGCTATAAGAACAACCTAAAAAAACATTTAACAACAATTAACCAACAACAAACAATTAACCAATAATAGAGGAAGAAACGTGATAACGGGTTTGATAATAAAATCAACCATTTGCGGAATATAAGACGCAATAAAAATTAAAATGTAAATTTAAACTTTTTGGGCGTTTTCAGCAGTTTGTTTGTGCATTTTAAAACGCCTTTTGGCGAAAAATGAGGGCGGATATGGTAGTTCAGAGACTTAAGAACAGCATAAAATTGCTATAAAAACAACCTAAAAATCGTGATAGGTTTAAAAATTGCCAACAAACGCCTTCCTACTTTTTATTTACAGATTCTCAATAAACAATTGGCGAACTCGGACCAATTATTCCATCCGAGATAGTTGACAGAGATAAGCATCTCATTACCGTTTCCGACTGTCTAGCCCGAAACAATAGCGAGAATTCAGATTTTCTCGCCTACGCTGACCCATAAAATTCGAATTAATTACATATTCCAATTTTATGCGATCTCAAAAATGTACCTCGAAAAAACTATTTTATCTTTTTTTACATTTTACTTATCATTTTTAAGATATTCCTCGTTATCTCACTCGCTTCGGCTCAAGAAGAAGACGGGCGGACGATCAAACACATCGCGAAATTCGCCGGATCTTTGGCCCATGGAATAGGCAACTTTTTAAGACCTCAAAAGTAAGAAATTAAATTTTTAAAAAACGTAATTTTATATCGTTTTATAGCCAATATGTCGGAAATAACCATCAAGGAGGTTCCAATTATTATTACAGGCCTGGATTCCAAGGTTATAGAGAAGAGGCTTTTGATTATTAATTATTTTGCGTTTTTGATGTATATAGTTTATTTATTAATAAAATTGTTTATTAAATTTTTTATTTTTCGTTAAAAAAAAAAGATTCCTTGATTATGTTATCGTATCCCCGTTTTTTTATTGCTGGCTATATAAGGACAGCCAAGACAAGAAACTATAGTTTCATATAATGTCATTCTTAAAATGGGTGAGTTTCTAAAATAGTTAATATTTTAATATAATTATTAATTTTTAACTATTTAATAATTAATATTTTAGATTGTATTTTTTTTATTGCTGACTTTCGTGAAATGCGGGCCGAAACGTTTTTCGAAGGAGGACGAAATCGAGTATTTTGACGGTGACTTTTTTGAGGTGGAGCAAAATACGAAGCCTGGAATAACGACGCCGAAAAGCTGGAGTTTACTCCCGATTAAGTTGAACAATCAGTTTTTGGAGTGGTACTACGACGTTTACGTCTCTGGGAATAACACGAAGAAAAAGAATTAGTTTTTTAAGGTGTTTTTCTTCTGAACTTTCCCACTTTTCTTAACGAGCTTTGATTAGGAAATATATAAATAGCTAAGATAAAAATGCAATCGGAACAGTTCAGGAGTTCGGAGAAATGAATCATTTGATTTTGGTAAGAAAAAAAATTAATTAAATAAAAAGTAAAATTTTTTCCAGCTTCTTTCGATTTCTGGCGTTTTATCAGAAGAGACGTCGAAATTCGAACATGGGATTTACACGGTTTTCGTCCCCGGGCCGAATTTGGATAATTTATTTTCGTTTGCGTACGCCCCAGGAGAGAACGTGAATCCTGGAAATTTCTTTCCCGCAGATGGGGCCCTCCTAGCGCCGCCGATACCGTCCGGATCTCGAGCGACACCCGCGCCGAAATTCTTACCGAGGATTCTCCGTGTTCCTTTTGTGTGAAATTTATTTCAGTTACTTTCTAATTTTTTCCGACTTTTTTTAATTAGGACAAATTAGTCTAAACTAATAAAGTATTCTCGTGTGAAAAGTTTCAAAAACTCGATAAAAAGATGTTCCCATTGTTTTACTTAATTAATATATTTAAAAAAAATAAAATATTTTTAAAAAGTCCTTTTTAATTTTTATTTTAGCGTCTTCAAATGCTAATTTACAAAAAACAATGAGCTCCGTGGGATCATTTGCTCTCGAGATATTGAGGTTTTCCTAAAAAAACATAAGTCCATTTTTCTCAAAAACCCTTCCGTTTTTTGATCTTTTATGTCAGTTTTTATTCACATAAAGAGGCTTCTGGAATTTTTTTCGGCCTAATCGGAGTAAGGGCCAAAATACCGCCGTAGCCTTTGCCCAGGTTTGATTGGTTTCTGCTATTTTTGGTTAGGGAAGTTCGGACAAATATTAGGTGTACAAATGAAACTCGGCTAAAATCTACAAAATCAAATTTACCCTGTGGCTGATTTCATTTTGTACACCTAATAAATAAAACTTGTAGGAAATTAAATTCTCTATAAATTTGCACTTAATTATTTTTTTCTAGGATGCACCATTTTCGGAAAATAATTTTTTTAAAATAAATTTATGTTGAAAACAGTGCGTCCTAGAGAAAAAATGAATAGAATAAAATTAAAGGGAATTAAATTTCCAACAGATTTTATTTAGTGCATTTTTTCAATATCTGTAACGGTTTACGATTTACAATCCTTTAAAAATTAACCTTCTTAATGGTTATACTTCAATAACCTTCTTACACGGAGAAGGTCAACTTTTGATGGACTTTAACGCCTAAAATGTTCAAAATTTTGAAAAAATGAACTACTAAGTGTTCAAAATGAAACTCGGCTAAAATGTACAAAATTCAAATTTACCCTGTGGCTGAGTTTCATTTTGTACACCTAATATAAGCTTTGTTCCAACCGCTGTTTGAAACTCCTGGATCATGCGCAGAAGGATTTTCACGTCAATGACGTCGATGACTTGAGATTTGACTGACAAATCCTTCTGAGCATTCTGCAGGAATATCAAACCAGTTTCAAACTCCGGTCGGAACATTAGGTTTTAAAACTCATAATTTTGGCACTTCCTACAAGATTGCATAAAAAGAAGTTCCAGTTTATTTAATTTTCCACGCAGACATTAAAATGCATAAATTTGCACAAAAATACGTCGACCTTTGTTTCAGAACCCCATTGACTGGTTTTGACCTTTCAAAGTATTTATATAATATCGGTCAAAAATTATTATGCGGTTTCATTTTTTTCCGTTAAGAGATCCCGCTTTTCAGGAGCAGCAACATTCACTTTCGGTAAATACAAGTTTCGCCATTGAGAATATCAAAAATAAAGCCTAAAAATCTCCCTGTTTTTTCCCCTCGGATAAAACCGAAATTTCCTTATACTTTCTAATTTTTAAGCTATAAATAATTGAGAAAGTTAAAAAAAATTGAGACTGGCTAATAGAAAAATAAACACTTTTACGGCACTTGGATTAAAGTAATCGTGATGGGTAACTAATTTATTAAAAGGTCATTCTTATTGTATTTGGCCTTGCAAGTTTCGTCTAAAAGGAAGTCTTGTCATCAGAGCTTTAAAGTTCATAAACCATCATTTTTTCATTTACCTCATGGACAAAAATTGGGAACTACCGTGTGTTTATTGCAACCAATTATGTAATTTTTAAAAATATATAAAAATTAAAAAAAAAAAACTTTACAAAATTGTTATGAAAGATAACCCCTTATTGACCTTATAAAATACCAAAAAATTGCATCGACCTTAGCGGTAATTTTAATCTTTTTTTAATCAAAAATTCTTGTATTTAATAAACGATTAACAAGGAGAAAAATAGATCATTAAAATACCGTCGATTTACCAGGGGTTGTAATAAAAGAGAGGGGAAAAGAAAAACATCATTTTAGTTAGATTCGAGTTGTTAACGATGAAACTGCTAGTAAGTATTTTTTATCGGTTTTTCGACCTATTTTTCCGATTTCACTTTTTTTCCCTGCATAAAATGGGACCGGTTCTCTTTTACGGTCATTTCGCGTTATATTTGATATTTAAAGAAATGACATAACTGAAGAAGAAAAAAAGATGAGTGACAAAATGGCCAGATAAATCATACAATTATTCGTAATTGTTACCTTGCGCCCTTGAAATTTTTATCCTTGGTTCTAATCGGTTATTGTTTCATTTTTTGTCATGTTAAGCAAAGGTTTAAAATGTTATCAGGTCAGTTGAAAATTGAGTTTAGGAAAAATGGCCCCCTTTCACTTTTTTTAAAAATGGGAATTTTTTAGGGGTTTTTGGTGTTGTTGGTTTTGGTTGAGATTTCGAAAGGGGAGATGAGGAGGTTGAGGGCTTTTCAGTCGTTTTCGATTCCGAGCGGTCCGGCTCCGATGAAGACGAGGAAGCCGAATAAGTTGGAAAGCGTTGGGAAGCCTCCTCCACCACCTCCGCCGCCTACGAGGCGTCCTTTGCCTACTACTACGCCTGCTGAAGAATTTATAGTGACCACCGTCGACAGCGAGATGGACACTTTTCCTCCAATTCCTTCCATCAGCAATATGACCTCTGCTGTTGTTACGGATGAACCGCATGAAGATATTACCGACATCCAGACCGAATAGAAGGCCTCCGCCTTCACCGCCAACGAGACGACCATCTCGCCCTACCCAATCAAAGACGACGGTCTTATTTACAGCAGCAGTAAACGCGATGACGACGGAAGTTATTTCTTCGAGTAAGTTCCAAATATTAGGTGTACAAAATGAAACTCGGCTAAAATCTAAAAAATTCAAATTTACCCTGTTGCTGAGTTTCATTTTGTACACCTAATAAATAAAAATTGTAGGAAATTTAATTTTCTATAAATTTGTACTTAATTATTTTTTCTAGGATGCACCATTTTCGGAAAATAATTTTTTTAAAATAAATTTATCTAAAAACAGTGCGTCCTAGAGAAAAAATGAATAGAATAAAAATTAAAGAGAATTGAATTTCCAATAGATTTTATTTAGTGCATTTTTTCAATATCTGTAACGGTTTACGATTTACAAGCCTTTAAAAATTAACCTTCTTAATGGTTATACTTCAATAACCTTCTTACACGGAGAAGGTCAACTTTTGATGGACTTTAACGCCTAAAATGTTCAAAATTTTGAAAAAATGAACTACTAGCTGTACAAAATGAAACTAGGCTAAAATCTTCAAAATTCACCCTGTGGCTGAGTTTCATTTTGTACACCTAGTAGTTGGCGTTCTAATTTTTTTTTGCTTCAGCTTTTTGGCTTCAAATTCCGTCTTCAGACAAGAAAGCGGATATTTCAAACCAGACCCGCAGAACAGAAGGAACAAGATTCACATAAAAACGGGCACTTACGGATTCACGAGCCCGGAAGGAGCGAGAGTTCGGATCGATTACGTAGCCGACGAAAATGGATATCGAGCATTGGACACAACAAAATAAATGTTTTTCTTTGAATAAAAGGATTAAAACTTCTTTTTCCTCATTCAGATTTGGCAACGGGTTTTCTCGTGAGATTTCCCGGTCCTGCGTGATCCTTAAACGCATAAATCACACAACCCTTCATTATTTTGAAGAAGATTATCACGCTTCTTCCCATCAATACGCAATTGAGCGGTCCTTGGCATTTAAGGCCTTTAAAAAACGTCATATTGTCCAATTTTTTCAATGAGACATTTATGACAAAATTAAATTTTTTCAAGGTTTGTACGATTTTTGCTCTCGTGTCTTTCAGGTTTCTCACGAATGTAGTAAAAAATGGATTCTTTTGGATCATCTTTTTCCTGTTTTTCTATTCCTTGAAGTTTTTTTTTCTTCAACTTTTGACCTCGATAATTTTATTCTAGATGGGATTTTAAAAAGCGGATCTTCGGCCAAGGTTTTCAAGTCGGACTTTGACAATTAGATCCTACATATGAGAAGCCGTGAAATGTCAAAAGAATGCACCGAAGGGAGGTGTTGCATTTTCACCTTTTTGTATCTTTAGATCGGAAACGGACGGAATTTGATTAAGTACGTGAGAAAAAAATGTCTTTATAAGAGTACTCTTAAAATATTTTTGGACGGTGGAAGTGTCTGAACTTTGTGAGTCCGGTCGTGCGGAACTGGCTGACCGAGGGACACACACGTCGATCTTCAAATGTCTATCGCCCGGGAAGGCGGATTCCGTTGCCAATTCGAAGGCGGAGTCCAACTTCTAATCTCAGGTGTCAGTGGAGCAAGGTTTTAACCAATTGCATTCCCCACGTCCGAAACATTTTATACGCTCATATAGGAGAAGAAAAATGCACTACCACAAAAAAAGTACAAGTTTGAAGAGCTTCCAACGAAAACTTCCTTAAAGAGAAGGAACAATTTAGGAGGGGGAATTATTAAGGAGGGGGAAGTATCAAGGAGGGGGAAGTATCAAGGAGGGAGAAGTATAAAGGAGGAAAAGCTTAAGAAGGTGGATTTAAGTATCTAGGTAGAAATAGTGGGCTTTCTGCCCAAGGGATGTCACTCTCCCAAGGGGTGGAAGTATCAAATTTCTCGCTACTACGGAAAAAAATTTTTTTACACCAACAATTTGTAAAAATATAAATATATAAGGAGTCCTCAATTTTAAATCGAAAAATCTTCAATTTTATGTAATAAGGTAGTAAGTAATTAAGGTAGTAGGGAAGTATACGTATAGTAATAAGGAAGGGGAAGTATTAAGGAGGGGAAGTATTATGGAGGGGGAAGTTTAAGGAGGGGGAAGTATAAAGGAGGAAAAGTTTAAGAAGTTGGATTTATGTCTTGTGGATTCAAGTAAGTATCTAGGTAGAAATAGTGGGCTTTCTGCCCAAGGGATGTCACTCTCGCAAGGGGTGGAAGTATCAAATTTCTCCCTACTACAAAAAAAAAAATTTTTTTACACCAACAATTTGTAAAAAAATATAAATCGAAAAATCCTCAATTTCAGACAATCAGAGATAATCTGATAATAAAAAGCAATTAAGAAAAAAATTTGCATTTTTATTAACGTTCGATCAACGACCTCCATTCCTTTATCCTTAAAACCCGGATATTTTGAGGAAATATTTTCAAATGGTAAAAAAAAAAAAAAAACTTTTGAAAAAAACTTAATTATATAAAAAAAACTTAAAATTTTTGGAAAATTTTATTTTATGTGTTATACTACCCCTCACTTAAATTTCCCCCTACGTTATACTTCCCCTCCCATATACTTCCCACTCCGTTATACTACCCCCTCCGTTATTCTTCCCCTCCCATATACTTCCCACTCCGTTATACTTCCCTCCCATATACTTCCCCCTACGTTTTAAGTCCCCTCCGTTATACTTACTTCTCCGTTATAGATACTTCTCTTTAAGGAAGTTTTCGTTGGAAGCTCTTCAAATCAGTACTTTGAAGAGTTTTGCCCACTTTTTGGCCAAGAAACACCATTCCAACGAATCTATCCCTTCTTCTATTTTTTACGGGTTGTTGCTGCGTTTTCTGCAGTATTTTGGTGGGGGAACTTTTTTGTCTGAGATTTTACAAAGACTTAATTTCCTTTGTTCATTCTCGTGTAGTAGAATTATGAAAAACAGGGGCTTCTCACCTTGCACAAGAGTGTCCAAGAGCTCCCTGTCAGGTTGTCCAAAAGCAAAAAAAATCGTGAGTCCGACATGAACTTTACGTTTACAATTCAGGGTCGTCGAACGCTCGCTTTAGGGTTGAAAATGCGACGTCAGGAGGTGTTCACGGGCACGACAAAAAAATACGAAAAAAATAATTAGATTGTCCCGTCAGTGTAATAATTCTTTTCAGAACCACCCACTTTCCGTCTCATCTATTGTTAAAACATTATAAACTAACGCAATCGACTTCGCTCTTTTTTAATTTGTTGCTTTGGTCTTCAATATAATAAACGCCCATCTCCTTTTTTTATGTCAAGAGCAATATAAATAATGCATATAACGTTATGAAATAAGTTAAACTTTGAGGATTTAAAAAAATAGTACTATTTTGGAGTACGAAAACTTCCACAGGAGGAACAATTTAGGAGGGGAAGTATTAAGAAGGAGAAATTTAAGGTGGGGGAAGTATAAGGGAGGGGAAGTATTAAGGAGGGGAAGTTTAAGAAGGGGGATTCCAAATCGAAAATGTGACAAATTGAACCTTGAAAATAAGCTACTGAAGTGTGGCAGTTATAGCACGTAAACGCTCACGGTAATTTTACGGCCTCTCTTTTATGTCTTTCCGACATTTTTGATCGATCTTTTCATTTGAAGCTTTAAAATTTCCATCAAGGTCGCTTGGTGTAATAAACGTCATTGACACAAAGACGCTTTTTTATTCTTTTCCCAATATAATATTCATATTATTTGTTATTCCACGATAACGGTTTTAAAAGAGGTCGTGACTTCTCAATGTTTCGACCTTCCACATACACGTTTTTCAGTGACGATCTGACCGGAGTCCTCTTCGGGGGATTTCAAAATGTTGTCGGCCCCTCGTTCGCAAATAAAAGAAGAACAATAGCCCACGCATAGGACCCTCAGGCGTAACGAGTCGGTCAGAAAGTTCAGATCGACTGATTAAATTTTTTATATATTGAAACATATTCTTACAAGAGATTCTTCAATTCATACGCACGATCAGGACATCAGCCAAAAAAATTCACTGATTAGTCATTAGAAATTTTTGTCTCTATCATGATTGGTGAAATCCATATACAGGGTGTCGATGAGAAATAGCGAATTTCTTTCCAACCGAATTTTTTGAAAGAGCTACAGCGGCTTTTGCAGTTGTACATCGCTAATTTTCATTTCTGATGTAAGAAATTGGGGTTCTAAATTGAAATAAGGTCTTTAGCGACGACATTTCCTGATGCAGAATGCGAAGATGCTTGAATTTGTGATAGTTGGAATCTTCGGACAAAAAGAAGTAGAATTAACCAAAAATGAGTCTCTTAGGTCAATTTTAACGGATTTTAGCGCAGAAAACGTTTAAATTTGTCAATTTTAACGGATTTTAGCGCAGAAAACGTTTAAATTTGTCAATTTTAACGGATTTTAGCGCAGAAAACGTTTAAATTTGTCAATTTTAACGGATTTAGCGCAGAAAACGTTAAAATTTCAATTTTAACGGATTTTAGCGCAGAAAACCTAACCTTAATAACCTAAGGCCTAACCTAAGGCCTAAACCTAAGCTTAACCTTTCCTCAAATTTGTCAATTTTAACGGATTTTAGCGCAGAAAACGATAAAATTTGTCATTTTAAAAGGTTGTCAAAAAATAGTCATATGCATAATTAAATCGCCTTAAAATTTTGCGTAGATTACGAATTTGAAATAAAAAATAGGGGTTCTCATTTGAAATAACGAAGTTAGGTTCTGTTGGGGACACCCTGTATATCCAATCGCATTTAATCTACTCCATAAAATTCTTTTATTAATATTAAGGGGGGTTTATATTTAACTTTTTTTCATAAAACTCCTTTTTAACCCTTTCCCAGGGGAGTTTCCGGAGACCTGTCCTTTGAGGGTATTACAATAAGTTTCTTTTTACATTTTAATTTTATTGCTTGTGTATTCCGCAAGGGGGTTGATTTTACTATCAAACAATTAGCCAATAATAGAGGAAGAAATGACTGTGATAACGGGTATCTCACGACGCGTTTCGGCTTAAAAAGCCTCGTCAGGTGAGCTGTTCCCTCTATCACAATCATTTCTATCTTTTCACTGTGAATAAGTTTCTTGGTGATTCTGATTGATAATATGGAAGCACCAATTAGAATGTAAATCATGAGAAAAAACGTGAATCTTCGTTCGATTTTGATCTTTTGACCTAAAAAATCCTATTAGAAATTTTTTTCACTTGATTTATTCCTTTGATAATGTGAACTTACGAAAGGACACTAAAATATCATTATGGTCTCATATTGTTAATGACCTTTTTGCCCAAGTGATGGGGCCCTTGCTCAAGTTTCCCTTCCCCAACCTACATTTTTCAACCTTTCCTCTTTTCTAATCTAATTTAATTTGGAAGTCGCTAAAAACCATGAAATCCTTTACAAATTCATTTCCTCGTCTTTTAAAATAGTTATACAACCCAATTAATACGAAATAGATAAAAATTCGGATGTTTTATAATTAATTGCGTAAAAAATTATACTAAATGGAGAATTTCCCAAGGTTTTTGTGTGAATCTGAAAGCTCTTGATGAGACATTTTAAAAAACATGTGACAAGTTTTACGCATCAACTGACCTTTTCTATTTTATAAATAGAAATAGGATTTATGAATAAAATTGGCTAAATTTTAGACAGAAAAGCTTTTGCAATAAATAAATTCGGTGAATGTAATCTTCGTGATATTCCTTTCGTTGGCTAAAATGAATTATTGCTTTTAAGTCAATTTTGAAAGGTTCTCGTCAATATTCGGCGGAAAACAAGAACGAAATTACGAAATATCAATTTCGTTTTTCATTTCATGATAAAGACTTTAAAATTGATCGAACGCAAACGTTTATGTTATCATTATTTCAATGATGTATTTAAATTAACCATTGTTTTCTGCCTTTTGCATGCTCGCGCCCTCGAGATTCTTATTTTTCGATTTGAAAATAAATCAGCGGAAAAACTGTAGTGAGATGACCGCATTTTGAGCTCATTTTAATACCATTATAAATTTTCAAGGATAAAAAAAATGAAGTATTGATTTCAAAGCAGTTTTCACCCTTATTAAGAAAAAAATTCTTCTACGAAAAATTAATAACGCTCATACAGGGTGTCCCATCTAGAGTGGACCAGCAATTTTACGGCAAAAAAGTTAAGTTGTCAAAATAGGTCATATCAACTTGAAATGTTGAGTAGATTGCGAATCTGAAATAAAAGTACTGGTTTGAAGAGCTTCCAACGAAAACTTCCTTAAAGAGAAGTATCTATAACGGAGGGGACGTAAAACGTGGGGGAAGTATATGGGACGGGAAGTATAACGGAGTGGGAAGTATATGGGAGGGGAAGTAACGGAGTGGAAGTATATGGGAGGGGAAGTATAACGGAGTGGAAGTATATGGGAGGGGGAAGTATAAGTGAGGGGAAGTATATGGGAGGGGGAAGTATAAGTGAGGGGAAGTATATGGGAGGGGGAAGTTTAAGTGAGGGGTAGTACTACAGAGGGTGAAGTATAACGGAGGGGGAAGTATAAGGGAACGAAAGTATAACGGAAGGGGATGTATAAGGAAGGGAAAGTATAAAGGAGAATTTTCCAAGTTTGTTTTTTCGAAATATTTTCCAAGTTTATTTTTGAAAAATTGTCCGAGTTTTGTTTCTTTCCCAAAAATTTTCTGATTTTTTTTTTTCAAAAAATTTGCCAAGATTTTTTCCAAAAAATTTTCCGGTTTTTTTTTTAGAAAAATTTTCTAAGTGTCAAGGTAGAAATAAGAGACACCCTGTATATGATTCTTTATGGTCTCTGGCCATTCTTATCAGTTCTACCAACTCCATAAATTTCGATTTTTGAATTTTTTTTTTCATCAAAAAGGTTGGCAGTACTGCTTCCTTGTTCACATTGCAGAGATTTTTTTGTATCAATTTTTTCTGAAAATTTGAGTATAAAAAAAAATTACGCTAAATCTGCAGACGAAATATTTTTGCACTTGAAAAAGCCCCTTCTAATTTCATAACGCTCTGTTATTAATATTTTTATAATAAAACTATTGAAAAGTTTTAAAATTGGGGAATGAAAATGATTTCAAAAATCCAATTTTCACGTAAAATTTCATCAGACAACTTACTTAAGAGAAAAAAAAAAGTTGAATTAAAAACGATGTAATCGGTGCACTCTTTGAGGAAGAAAAATGGCGGACTCTTAAGAATGCGAGGAACGTAAGGCGTAAGATCTCACCCCCGCCGAAGACGAAGTTTCCACCCTCAAAAGTCCTTGGCATCTCCTTTCCCCCCTCTGATCCAGCAGCCGCTCTTCGCCGGCCTATAAAAGTGAACTGGAGTATCCAAGTCAGCATCAGTCATACATAAGACAACACATCATCAACAATGTACTTCTCATACCAGGTCCTTTAAAATTTAATCAAAATTTTTAGTGCCGGGAAGTGAAATTTAAAGTGAATAGTGCAATTTGGATTTTTTGATCACATTTATTTTTTACTGTATAATTTGAAATATTTTATTTATAGGTCCTTTTAGCGACAGCTATGGCTATGGTTGCCTACGGGGCACCTCAATTTGGCAACCCTGGATATTATCCAGGTGTAGGAGGACGACCATTTGTGCCAATCGTCAGTCAACATTACGTGCTCAACCCTGACCAATCGTACAACTTTGCGTAAGTATAAAAAGCACCAAAAACATCAAAAAACTCAAGCAAACAAAATGGAGCACGCCAACACGATAAAATATTATAGCATTTAAGGAAGCTGAAAGGTTTTTTATGCACAATTTTGACAGTAAAAAAGTCAATTTTATAATCTTTAATTTCAAAACGTAAAAGCCAATTTTGGAAATCCACGAGTCCCAATTGAGATGAAATAGGTACAACCTTAAATTTAAAAAATCTAAATGAAGAATAAAAAGAAATTTAAAAAATTTCAAATGGCTATCGCAAGATTGTGGATTCCCCCCCCCCAAATTATCTTCATGAAAGTTATTGTTTTACCCTCCATGTTGGGTTTTTGGGGACGTGTCTTCCAGGCCCAGTAGGTCAAATCAATTATGCATTTTTTTTTATTTTAAGGGATTTCCTACGGCATTTAGGCATCGAGACACCATTTTTACCTGGCTATTCAAGTTTCTAATAGTCTTTTAGCAGATAAAATTCATTTAACCCGATTTTGTAATCTTCCACAAAAACGTCAATGGCTTTTTGTAGATCTTTTGGAGAAAAAATTTTTTTTGAGGCATTTTTACGGTCTGGAGAATAGTAAAAGTTCATTTTACTCGAAAAACGTTTAGAAAAGCTTTTTCCTGTCATAAATCATATATCATCTTGTCATTCTTTGTCATAAAAATAAGTTGTATTAACTTTTTCCTCTCCATCCCTACCGGTAATACTTTACTTTATGTGAAGACACAAAATTTCTTTTTAATGTTTCTCAAAGAAATAGGATTTCTTAATATTTCTTCGGTTATCCATAATATTTTATTTGCTAACGAGTCAATAGACGGATGACCGCGCCTTCTTTTTTTGTCCATTTCCTCCTGATTTCATTGTTTTTACACAACACGACCTTCTTCTCACAATTGATTTTTTACAGTTTTTTTAGTTTAATTTTTCAATTTAAATTTTTGTCAATTTGATATTCAGCGCCCACGGAATCGTTATGAAACGAGAACAATGACTCCTTGCTGAGAATTTCATTATAAGAGTTTGGTTTGAAACTCGTGGAGTATGCGCAGAAGGATTTGGACATCAAATTTGCCGTCATATGACTTCAGATTTGACGTAAAAACGATTCGAACGAAGTCAATATTGACGTCCATTCTGCGCAAGCTCCAGGAGTTTCAAACTGCAGTGTGAACCAAGCTACTATTAAATAAGATTTTTTTAAAAGTAAAAAGTTAAAAGAGGAATGTGTATAATTAAGTCTTTTAAGCTGTCAAAACGTTCACGAATTGCACGTCAACAACTAATAAAATAAATTTTTTTTCTATCAAGAAAACGTGCTGATCACGATTTTTGATTATAGTTACAGATCCGCTGATGGATCTGCCAGGGAAGAAGTTGGCGTACCGAGAGTACCTGGACCTGAAGGACCTGCGATCGCCGTTCAAGGTTCTTATTCGTACAATTCCCCGGCCGGCCCGGTTCAAGTTAGCTACATCGCTGACGAAAACGGATATCAGCCATCAGGACCTTCAGTACATCCCGATATCATCAAAGCCGTCGCTCTTCAGGTAAAACGACGAACGTTAAAAAATCATTTTAAAATCCTTTTCTTCAGGTCGCTCAAGCTAGAGGTACTTCCGGAGCTTATTACAACCAAGGTGCTTACAATCAAGGAGCGTACAACCCAGGAGCGTACAACCCAGGACCTTTCAACAGACCCTACTGATCTTAAGAATTAAAAAATACGAACGTTACCAGTCTAATTTATAAGTCGAGCCGAAGAAGAGAAAATTTTTTTATACCAGTGATTTTTAATTAGTTTTTGTACTTCCTATGTCTAAAATAAATTTTTTTATTTAATTAAATTTTTATTTATATCGTTCAATTATCGTGTTATGCACCAAATTCTGGAAGAATTTTTTGGAAATGAGAACAGTTTTCAGAGTTGTAGCATTCGGATGATTCTCATTTATTTATAAGTTAGTTCTTCCATTCTGTTAATTGGAAATTCAGACGGATTTTGTGAATTTAAGCAATTAGAGGCTTAATTTAATTAAAAAGACTGAATAGATAAGAAGAGCGAATTGTGAACAATTATATCGTTAGCAGAGTTGGAAGTGGGAAAAACCCTGTAATTAACTCTTAAGAAAGGATTTTATTAAAAGAAAAAGTACTGGTTCGAAGAGCTTCCAACGAAAACTTCTGTAAAGAGAAGTATCTGTATAGGAGGGGGAAGTATAACGTAGGGGGAAGTATATGGGAGGGGAAGTATAACGTAGGGGGAAGTATATGGGAGGGGAAGTATAACGGAGTGGGAAGTATATAGGAGGGGAAGTATAACGGAGGGGATGTATAAGGGAGGAAAAATATAAAGGAGGAGGAAGTTTTTTTTTTTTTGAAAAGTTTACCGGGTTTTCTTTTTTAAATTTGGGGGTTTTTTTTTCTGAAAAATTTTGTAAGTTCTTTTCCGAAAATTTTTCAATGTGTCAAGGTAGAAATAATGGGCTCTTGGGGGGATGTGCCTCTCGTTATGGGTAGAAGTATGAAATTCTCCCTACTAAACGGAGGGGGAAGTATATATGCGAGGGGAAGTCTAAGTGAGGGGTAGTATAACACATAAAATTAAATAAATAAAATAAAATTTTCCAAAAATTTCTAAGTTTTTTTTTTCGAGAATTTTTCCGGTTTTTTTTTTCGAAAAATTTTCTAAGTTTTTTTTTGTCAAAAATTTTTAATTTTTTTTCCGAAAAATTTTCCGGATTTTCCTTTCTTTCTTCTTTCTTTTTTTTTTTTTGAAAAATATTCTAAGTTCTTTTTTTCGAAAATTTTTAGGAGGGGGGAGTATAACGGAGATGAAGTTTAGGAAGAGGAAGTACAAAGGAGGGTAATAATAATTTCAAGCAGTTCGACAAGTATTCAAAAGCATTTTTTTTACGAAAAATTTTCAGTTATTTTTTCAATAGAAAACTGTTGCCATAAAGCGTCCCGGAAAAAATTCTACCACAGACAAAGTTGAGATCGGTATAGATCCATAATTGAATTTTCCCTCCGGGGTCTTCCAGATCCTTCTCCAAAAACCTGATGTGGAGGGTAAAACAGTAACTTCTTTAAGGATATCCAAGCTATTATTTTTAATGAAATTCAGCAATTTTTCAACCGTGAAAAACTTTGGTCATTTTTCCTAATGTATTCCATATCAGATATTCATTGGAGGAGAAAAAAAATTTTGAAAGACACGATGGACCCGATAGCTCCATTGTCTTCTTAAGACTACAACAAAAGTGAAACCGCTTTTCAGGCGATTGCCAAGGTTAAAACTATTTGTGTCAATGTCAATAAAAACTAGGATATATTTTTTCTTCTTTTATTTGGAACTTTCCGTGTAGATTTGACGGGATGTTTTTTCCAAAAGCCAGTCAAGAACTCGTGCCAAAACGATCACTCCGGCCACGATCTTCTTGTGTGGTTGTCAAAGGTGGCGTTATTAGAATGTAATGGTCGGAACATGGCCATACGGAGACTCCTCGTTTTCGCATTTCAAGGCATATTTCAGAAGCACTTCCTATTCCTAAAAAAATTAAGCTTTAAGAAAATTTATTCTCAGAAGGCGATAGTTGTCGCAGGGTCTATCGGCGACAATACCGAAGGAAACAATCAGATCGTATTTGTCGTCACTTATCAGTCGAACGTTTTTGAAGGCATTTTTGACCAAAAATCGCCTTTTTTTAAGGCATTTTTCACAGTTTTTGTCTAAGAAACAACGGATTTAAGGCATTTTTGACCAAAAATTGCTTTTTTAAAGGCATTTTTCAAAGTTCTTGTCTAAGAAACATTGGATTTAAGGCATTTTTGACCAAAATTGCTTTTTTAAAGGCATTTTTCACAGATTTTGTCTAAGAAACAACGGATTTAAGGCATTTTTGACCAAAAATTGCTTTTTTAAAGGCATTTTTCACAGTTTTTGTCTAAGAAACAACGGATTTAAAGCATTTTTGACCAAAAATTGCTTTTTTAAAGGCATTTTCACAGTTTTTGTCTAAGAAACAACGGATTTAAGGCATTTTTGACCAAAAATTGCTTTTTTAAAGGCATTTTTCACAGTTTTTGTCTAAGAAACAACGGATTTAAAGCATTTTTGACCAAAAATTGCTTTTTTAAAGGCATTTTTCACAGTTTTTGTCTAAGAAACAACGGATTTAAGGCATTTTTGACCAAAAATTGCTTTTTTAAAGGCATTTTTCACAGTTTTTGTCTAAGAAACAACGGATTTAAAGCATTTTTGACCAAAAATTGCTTTTTTAAAGGCATTTTTCACAGTTTTTGTCTAAGAAACAACGGATTTAAGGCATTTTTGACCAAAAATTGTTTTTTAACGGCATTTTTCACAGTTTTTGTCTAAGACACAACCGTTTGACTGGATTTTCTGGTGTTTTTTACGGTGTTCTGGTCAAGAATAACTGTTTATGGAATTTTTCACCTAAAAACACCTATTTCACCGGATTTTTGGTATTTTTCCTCGATATTTTTACCAAGGCTCCAGAGAACTACTTTTTCTAGTTTTATGGGCGAAAATTGTCGAGTTATTAGCGTATATTTCAGATATCTTTACATTTGTGTGTTATATGGCATATTCGTCAATTTGTTGCGTATATAAGCCCAATAATAATGAAGGTTGGGGTTTTTCTTGGCTGGGCGGAACGCTGCCGCGTTGCTAATAATACTTTCCTCCGATATATCGATATATTTCTTCCGATGTATCGGGTCACCGATATATTTCTTCCGATATATCGGTTGACCGATATATCGATATATTTTTTATATATCGCCCATCCCTACTCAGGGGCTCTTTTTGTTTTTGACATCAAAACACCCTTTTTTTGGCAAATATCTTGAAAATCAAGAGTTTTGAGGTAAAAATCGAGGAGGTTTTGAAAAGTTTCTTGGTCAAAAAAGTAAAGAAAATGCAGAAAACCACAAACATGAGTGTATCAAATACAGTGAAACTTCCCTTAACGGACACCTCTTAAAAGCGGACATCTCCCTTCAACGGACAAATTCTGATTCCCCGGCGTTAAAACATAGGAAAAGGTATTTAAATATTTCTATAAAGCGGACACTCTCAATAACGGACGCGGACAGCCTGAAAATTCAATTTTACCCCTAAAAGTCTCCTATAAGCGGACAGCACGTTTTTTCAAGGACAAAGTTTATGACATTCTGTTGTTCTAGAGATGTTTTGTTTACATTTGCATCTTACTTATGATCTTTGACCTTAGTTAATCCCTTTTTGTCCCTCGCCATGTCTTTTATTTATAAAATTCAGTTATACTCTTGACTTCACTTCAAAATTACCGACTTTTTAAAAGTTTAATTTTTATTTTTAATATGTATGTACATATACATATTATGTTTTCCTAATCAGAAATTAAACTTCATTTTTCATTTTTTTCAAAAGTATTTTTTTTTTCCTATTTTCCGAAAAGCGGACACTCTATACAGGGTGTCCGGAAACACATGGCAAGCGTCTGGGAGAGCGTTAAAAAGTGGTTTACGAAAAAAAAGTTAAATGTAAACCCCCTTAATTTAAATCAAAGAATTTGATGGTGTAGTTTAAAATCCGCCTGGATATACAGGGTGTCCCAGACACAACCTAACTTCGTTATTTCAAATGAGAACCCCTATTTTTTATTTCAGATTCGTAATCTACGCAAAATTTCAAGTAGATTTGAGTACTCATATGACAATTTGGACAACTTTTAAAAAATGTCAAAATTTAGCGTTTTTTTGCGCTAAAATCCGTTAAAATGACCTAGGAGACTCGTTTTTTTTAATTCCACTATTTTTTCCCGAAGAATCCAACTGTCTCAAATTTGAGCATCTTCGCATTCAAATCACGAGATTTCGTCGCTAATGGCCTTTTTCAAGTTTAACTCCAAATTCCATACTTCAAAAATGGAAATTAGCGATTTGTTGACGGAATTTTAATTTTTGATGCATAAACACAAAAGACGCTGTAGCTCTTTCAAAATTTGTGGTCCGAAAGAAAATTCCTTTCAACAAGTGCTAATTTTCATTTCTGAACTAAAAATTGGGTTCTAACTTGAAAAAAGGCCATTAGCGACGAAATCTCGTGATGCTGAATGCGAAGATGCTCAAATTTGAGACAGTTGAATTCTTCGGGAAAAAATAAGTGGAATTAAAAAAAAAAACGAGTCTCCTAGGTCAATTTTAACGGATTTTAGCGCAAAAAAACGCTAAATTTTGACATTTTTTAAAAGTTGTCCAAAATCGTCATATGAGTACTCAAATCTACTTGAAATTTTGCGTAGATTACGAATCTGAAATAAAAAATAGGGGTTCTCATTTGAAATAACGAAGTTAGGTTGTGTCTGGGACACCCTGTATATCCAGGCGGATTTTAAACTACACCATCAAATTCTTTGATTTAAATTAAGGGGGTTTACATTTAACTTTTTTTCGTAAAACCACTTTTAACGCTCTCCCAGACGCTTGCCATGTGTTTCCGGACACCCTGTATAGCGGACAAATTTCCGGTCCCAGGAGTGTCCGTTATGGGAAGTTTCACTGTATACAGAAGAATGATAGACCTTCAAGACCGTCAGGTCGTGATGGTTAGTATCATCCCTTTATTCACGGAACAGTGATTTCTCCTTCAAGACATTGAGGTCGTGATGGTTAGCATCAATTCCCAAATACGGCGAATTACCTCCATGAACTCTTATCGCCATAAGAAGTCCCTTCCCAGAAACATTAGTGAGCTCTTCTGGGCCGAGGGCCCACTGAATGGCCGACTTGAGACAAATCCCGTTCATCCTCGCCGCCTCCGCCAAGTCCTCCGCCTCGTATCCTTTCAAAACTTCAAGACCGACGGCAGCTGCATGATTCGACAAATTCGATTCTGGTAATTTTAAAAATGGTTTGTCTTCTTTTCCACAAAAAACTCTGTCGGAAATCAAAACTGCGGATGTCTAAAACAAGTGGCTCTCTGCAAATCTAAAACTAAGAACTCACGGGATAAATGCCACCGCCAAGGGTATCCGAAATGACGACGATATCCGGCCGGCAAGATTCCGCCATAAAAGCGAGTGGATGACCCGTCCTCCCGAAGGCACTCGCAGACTCATCTGTCACCCACAAAATATTGTGCTTGTCACAAATCCTCCTCACTTCCGTCAAATATCTCGTCCCAGGAACTTGAAATCCTTTTTCGTTCGACCAATTGATCGTATTCATCATAAACGCAACCGCTGAGTTATTAGTCCATAATTCTCCCTACGAAAAATTAGTTTGTGATATTTTGCAGTTGTTATTTACTTCCAAAGCTGATAAATTGTCGAATGGAAGTGACTTTTGTTCATAGTTCCCAACGGGAAGTATTCATGACTCCAAGGAGTACTTGGTGTTACAAGAGCTATTCCTTTCTCTTTATCTTTACCTTCTCTTTCACCCCACGATGAGACTAAACGCAACGCCAATTCTTGCGATTCAGACCCTGGAAGTTTTTAATAGCTTTGTTCCAGTTCTGGACATGCGCAGAAGGATTCGCACGTCAAATATGACGTCAGATGACTTCAGATTAGACGGAAAAAACGATTTGAACGTCTAATTTGACGTCAAATCCTTCTGCGCATGCTCCAAATTGGAACAAAGCTTTGAATAACCTTACATTACCTGTACGTGTAAATATTATTTTCTCATAACCGGTAATTCTTGAGATTGTCTTTTGAAGTTCGGAAACCGCGTATTTGGTATCGATTCTGCTTTTTCATTGATGAGTTTTATTAATCCAGGATGGTCGGCCCCGAGGAGAAGCCTTCCTCTGCACGCCGCCCAGTCTAAAGTCCTTTTCCCTGCGAGCAATGCCATCACTATTTTGTTTTCTGTTCAACATAATAAATTCCCTTTGCACTAAAATAAGAAAAAATATAAACTTAAGAGGTTTTCTTTTACCTTCGTGTGTAGGTCGTACTCGTTGACGCGATAAGACGTGCCGGAAGGCTTAAAGACAATTTCATATCCCAATAACTTCGATTTCTTCTCCCTTTTTATCACTATTATGGCCAATATAACGGAACTTAGATAAACAAAACGAAAACTTTTAATCAAACAGATGATAAGTTACGCAAATAAAATTGAGATCGATAGAAAATTTGGATCAATAACTTTAAAAAACGCTCTGGGACACCCTGTATACCAAAACCAAAATCAAATTGGGTAGATTCCCTTCCAAAAATAAGGGGGTTAACATTTTCCTCCAAATTCGAATATGGATCTACACCGATCTCAACTTTGTCTGTGGTGCCGGCCGGCCGGCCGTCCGTAGCATTTTTTTTCCGGAAAACTTTACGGCCACAGTTTTCATCCGATTTTCACCAAATTTCACCAAAATTTCTTTAGCTGGTGAGAAGAATGTAACGAGGGTGATTTTTGAATTTCGAAAAAATGGCGGAGAGATGTCTGTTTGAAATTTTAAAAAATTCGCTGCGGCCGAACCGTTGGTCCGATTTTCACCAAATTTTCACCAATTACTCCTTATATTTTTTAAGAATTTTTGGTGTAAAAAAATTGCCACTTTTTTTATTAATTTTTTTTAGTAGGGAGAAATTTCATACTTCTTCCCATTACGAGAGGCACATCCCTAGGCCAAAGAGCCCATTATTTCTACCTTGACAAAAAGAACTTACAAAATTTTTCAGAAAAAAAGCGCAAACTTAAAAAAAAACCCGAAAATTAAAAAAAAACTCGGAAATTAAAAAAAAAAAAAAAAAAAAAAAGTCTCCCTCCGTTATACTTCCCTCTCCGTATACTTCCCCTCCCATTTACTTCCACCTCCGTTGTACTACGTCCTTTCCGTTATACTTCCCTCCCAAATACTTCCCCTCTATATAGATACTTCTTTAAGGAAGTTTTCGTTGGAAGCTCTTCAAACCAGTACTTTTTTTGTAAGACTCAAATGCTTTGCCGTAAAGCTGCTGGTCCACTCTAGCTAGAAACCCCCTTTTACCTAGTATTTAGAAGAAAAAATTTTTTTGGAGTTTTTTGGCATTTTCTGGGGCTTCTGGACCTCTGGTAGTCGATAATTCTGCCAGAACAGTCATAGCCGCAATTTTTATAGGAAAATCGCCAAATTTGTTTGAAATTTGGCTTACCCTCTGCAATAAAAATACCACATTCAACAATCGTGACAGAAACTTTAAAATACGTTTCTCATCTGAGGACAATGGAAAAAAACGCTCTACTTAACTCTTAGCCAATCAAAAAACGTAGGTGGCTATACAATAATCCATTTCTCACGAGAATTTTGTGATGAAACTTTTTTTGGATATTTTTTTTTTTATAGTAGGCGTCTTGTCGATTACTTAAAGTTCTTGTTTTATTCGAAAGCCATTAGTCTTCTCCGAAATAATGAAGTTAAAATCTCAAGATCGTTGACCGTCTGCGTGAAAGTTAAGAATTCCGACAAGAAATTGAGAGGAGGGAAAAAAGTCAAGGTCATGTCGTGACATATCGACTCTCCGTGACCTCCTAGCAAAGTCATATTAAAAAAAATTCTCAAAAGAAAATTGAAAAAATACCATTCACAATAAAACTGGAAAGGGCTATCTTCAGATTAGGTGAATTCTGGCCTAATGGAAACATCACGTTTATCAAGAATCCTTGCGTAAAATCAAGGCCATATAAAGAAAAATCGTCCAGGATCTTATAAAGTCCGTCCAGGAATCTTATATAAAGTCCGTATAATTTAAGAACGCAAAAAACAAAAATTTAAAAAAAAAAAACTTCTTTGTCCAAGAGCCTTGTAATCTTTCACAATAGAACGGTTTACAATGAACGTCATTAATATCTCATTTTAAAGTTCAAATTAGTGAAGTGATAATAAAGATCTAATAATTGTTAATCACCCAGGAAGTAAACTGGGCTATAACCTTGAGGCCAAAATGGCAATATGGCGAAAGTCTCCATTAGATGAAAAAATACTGGTTTAAAGAGCTCCTAACGAAAACTTCCTTAAACAGAAGTAAAAAATAGGAGGGGGAAGTATATGGGAAGGGGAAGTATAACAGAGGGGGAAGTATAAGGGAGCGAAAGTAAACGAAGGGGGAAAGTAAAGGAAAGGAAGAATAAGGAAGGGGGAAGTTTTATGTTTTTTGAAAAATTTTCCGAGATTTTTTTCCAAGAATTTTCCGGGTTTTCCTTTTTTTCGAAAAATTTTTTAAGTTCTTTTTTTCGTAGTGTCAAGGTAGAAATAATGGGAAATAGCTAGGGATGTGCTCTTGTAATGGGTAGAAGTATGAAATTTCTCCCTACTAAAAAAAAATAATAATTAAAAAGTGGCAATTTTTTTACACCAAAATTCTTAAAAATATAAGGAGTAATTGGTGAAAATTTGGTGAAAGTCGGCCGCAGCGAATTTTTTAAAATTTCAAACAGACATCTCTCCGCCATTTTTTCGAAATTCAAAAATCGACCTAGTTCTTCACCGGCTAAAGAAATTTGTGTGAAAATTTGGTGAAAATCGGATGAAAACTGTGGCCGTAAAGCGTTCCGGAAAAAATGGTACGGCCGGCCGGCAACAGACAAAGTTGAGATCGACCTAGTTCTTCACCGGCTAAAGAAATTTGTGTGAAAATTTGGTGAAAATCGGATGAAAACTGTGGCCGTAAAGCGTTCCGGAAAAAATGGTACGGCCGGCCGGCACAACAGACAAAGTTGAGATCGGTATAGGTCCATATTCGAATTTACCTTCCGGGGTCTGGAGGACCCTTCCCCAAAAACCCGACGTGGAGGGTATCACAATAACTCCTTTAAGGGAGTTAAAAATTGAGGATAAATTTATCATGACTACATTGTACGAAGTGAAGATACGTGAGTATTTTTCTTTAACCTCTGACTCATTAATCTTTCATTTTATTACTAGTTGAACCCGTCTCAATTTTTATTCTAGGCATAAATTACGCTCATACCTTATTTAGAAAGATGATATTCAATTTTTCTCATATTTTACCTACCGAAATGTAAAAGGTTAGAAGCCATTAAGGGCATGGTGTAATAGGTGAAGTGGGGCCGTTTTTTTCTTTAAAAAAAATCTACGAAATCTCAAATTATCAATGAAGATAATCTGCTAAACGGAACAGGTGAAGGGTGTCCGGCCTTGAGAGCAAAAACAATAACTTTGCTTTTACAAAAATTTCGGAAGTTTTTTTTTTTTTCTTAAATTTCTTTTATTGCCAAAACTCGTCCTTTTTTTTTTTAAACGTGACCGTAGTGGCAATAAATAATGTTTAAATATCAATAGTATTGTAACCTCTAATTAGACAAGTGAAAGGATTTTATTCCATTACGTGATTGTGATATTTTTTTCCTCGTTTACACATTTCAGACTGGGAAAATTAGATTTAAAAAATGCTTAAGAAAATGGAAACTTGCACCGGTGATTTAGTAAACCCCAAAAAATCAACAATTTTTTTTTTTAAATGAAAACTTCTATTTGAAAGTCCAATAATAGCTTTCGAAGAAAAGGAATCAGATGATAATATTACACCGACTATATTTAGAACTAGGTGACCGTCAAGTGAAAGTGAACTTGATCTTATAAACCAGTTCTTTTCTGTGTTAATAACCTTTAAAAAGTACTGGTTTGGAGAGCTTCCAACGAAAACTTCCTTAAAAAGAAGTAACAATATAGGAGGGGGAAGTATAACGGACAGGGAAGTATAAGGGAACGAAAGTATAACGGAGGGGGTGTATAAGGGAGGGAAAGTATAAAGGAGGGGGAAGTATAAGGGAGGGGAAGGATAACGGAGGGGGATGTTATTTTTAAATATCCAAGTTTTCTTTTTTTCGAAAATTTTTTAAAGTTTTTTCAAGACATTTATGTTTTTTTTTTTGAAAAATTTTCCGAGTTTTTTTTTTAATTTTCCGGGTTTTCTTTTTTAAGTTTGCGCTATTTTTTCTGAAAATGTTGTAAGTGCTTTTATTTCGAAAATTTTTTTAAGTGTCAAGGTGGAAATAATGGGCTCTTTGGCCTAGGGATGTGCCTCTCGTAATGCGTGGAAGAATGAAATTTCTCCCTACTAAAAAAAAAAAAATAGTTATTAAAAGTGGCAATTTTTTAAACCAAAAATTCGTAAAAAATATAAGGAGTCTTTGGTAAAAATTTGGTGAAAATCGTACCAACAGTTCGGCCGCAGCGAATTTTTTAAAATTTCAAACAGACATATCTCCGCCATTTTTTCGATATTCAAAAATCGCCCTCGTTAGTTTCTTCTTCACCGGCAAAAGAAATTTGTGTGAAAATTTGGTGAAAATCGGATGAAAACTGTGGCCGTAAAGTTTTCAAAAAATGGACGGACGGCCGGCACCACAGACTATGCTGAGATTGCTAAAGATATGTATGTAATTCGAATTGAACCTTTGGGGTCAGGAAGACCCTTCCCCAAAAACTCGACGTCGAGGGTATCACAATAACTTCTTTAAGTTAAAAATTAATCCCCAATTTTATTTTAAAATTTCTTTTTTAAAAATTGCGCTTTATCCTCAGGGAGGAGTGAATGACATTTTCTGTTCAAAATCTCGTATTTTAGGTTAAAAACCGTCTAGTAATTTTAAAACAAATGTCACGATTCTGAAAAATTACTCCTCCGTTCTTATTTTTTCTTATGGAGGTTAAAATCGATAATTATGCGAAATTATTTGCAACAGGTATTTTAAACGTCGGGAAAATATCAACGGAGACATTTATGAATCATAAAACGTTTTTTTTAAAAGGTTATCCAATAATGGTCAAGGGTGCATTACTTTCTAGACAAATATTTCATCTTCTTCGAAATTAAAAAGTGATTTTAATAAAATAAAGGCCATTCGGAAAAATACCTGTCGGAAATGAAAGGGAGATGTTTTTATTCAAATGGACTTAAGAAATTTAAGTAAAAAAACTGCATAATTTTTGACACATTTTTCACCCGTGAGAAAAGCATCGTAAACGTAAAATATCTTTATCCGACGTCAAATTCGCAATTACCAATTTTGAAAGCAGGAAAAAAGGACCCTCCTCAGAAGAGGTTTCGTCATTGTTAAGAAACTTCGAAAAATGATTAGGTCGATAATCCGAAATTTTAATTAATCCCTGACACATTGAAAAGCCGTCAAGGTATCCTCCCTATTTGAATATTACGCAAGCAGACATAGAAGATCGCTCTCTATCAAAATAGGTACTCTTTCTAATTTAACAGATTATATAACCTGTATAATATCCTTTTAGACGTATTTGGACAAAGGATCGGCGTGCAACGTTTCCTCCTTTGCCGAAATTTGAACCTTTTTTAAATGGAAAAAGTCGTCAGATCCGCACGTTCTTCCTTTAAGGGTTCTAAAAGAACCGTCGCCCAAAAACCAATCATGGAGGGTATTACAATAACTCTTCTATGAGAAAGCAGGTACTTTTCTTCTCACAAAAAGTCAAGGAAAACGTCTAAAATCCTATTATGATCAGGAAATCAAGAAAAACTCTCCAGAATCTGCTAAAGCTGATGATCCCCTGAATAAATCTGAAGAAAACTCCATAAAATAAGGGAAGTATAAAAAAGGGGGAAATATAAAGGAGGGGAAGTATAAGGAGGAGGAAGTATAAGGAGGGGAATTTCTAGTATTAGGCTTACAAAATGAAACTCGGCTAAAATCTACAAAATTCAAATTTACCTGTGGCTGAGTTTCATTTTGTACACTAAATAAATAAAATTGTAGGAAATTTAATTCTCTATAAAGTACTTAATTATTTTTTCTAGGATGCACCATCTTCGGAAAATAAATTTATCTTGAAAACAGTGCGTCCTAGAGAAAAAATGAATAGAATAAAAATTAAAGAGAATTGAATTTCAAACTGATTTTATTTAGTGCATTTTTTCAATATCTGTATCGGTTTACGATTTACAAGCCTTTAAAATTAATATTCTTAATGGTTATACTTCAATAACCTTCTTACACGGAGAAGGTCATCTTTGATGGACTTTAATTAACGCCTAAAATGTTCAAAATTTTGAAAAAATGAACTACTAAGTGTACAAAATGAAACTCGGCAAAAATCTACAAAATTCAAATTTACCTTTTGTACACCTAATATTTAGATAAATTTGCGGGTAAAACAATAACTTCTTTACGGAAGTAAAAAAAAAAAATTATTGAAATACATCGTCGCGTTAATTCTAACACCGGACAAGTCATATTTTGACAGTTTTGAGTAAGCCATTGTTTCTTATGGTAAATTTTGTGGTGTATCGAATTCCGTTGGCAGATTAACCCTATAATCAACAGAAAACGAGTAGTTCACGATATTTTGACTTTCCTGAACACCTAGGAAAATGACTTGTCCGGTGTTAGAATTAACGCGACGACATTTTAATCGATTCCGTAGGAAGTATTGGAACTGGAAAGAGGTCACCATATAATAACTTTGTTCCAACCTCAGTTTGAAACTTCTGGAGCATGCGCAGAAGGATTTGCACGTCATATTTGACGTCAGATGACTTCAGATTTGGCGGAAAAACGATTTGAACGAAATCTAACTTGACGTCCAAATCCTTCTGCGCATGCTCCAGGAGTTTCAAACCTGTTTCAAACTGCGGTTGGGACAAAGCTATGATTAACAATTTTTTTAAATCATCCTTTCACGAGCTATCATAATTAAGTGACCGCCGTCTTTTCCTTTTGAAGGTTTATTAGTTTATTAGATTTTGTAAAATTTAATTTATAACGTATTAATTTGCCGTTTTAGGTAAGTTTTTTTTCGTTGCAACATTTAAGGGTAAAAGCTGTAAAACAAAGGTTAAAAGGTTAAAATTTGACCGACGGGGTTCACGATGGGAATCGTGTCATAAGAATCGCATCTCCTGTCTGCGTTCAATCACCGGAGGCGTTTCTGATCGTTTCAAATGCCACCAAAAAGTGAAAAGCCCACGTGTAGACCTCACAGGTGCCTTCAGAATTAAGCAGGGGAAAAAAATTTCCAAAAACCTTGAATACAAAGAAAAATTCATTTTTCATCCTCATCCAAAATGCATTATTCCTTTCATCATATTTCACACGACTTATGTCAATGTGTGGACGTTTTTTACGGCTATGAAAGGGTGGTATTTTTTTTCTTTTGCGAAATTCTTCTGACATTTCGTTGGGCCCCAACTGTGATTCATTCCGACGGGTCAGAAACTCCCTGATGCGAAATATAATTTGACGAGAATTCGACACGTTATTATCATTTTTTAGGTAGATTTTTGTTTATTGGACTTTTCGACACGTTCGATAATGAGCGAGTTTATTTCATAATGGTTTTGAGATATACAGCGTTAACGTCTATTGTGTAAAAAGGTGATCCCTTAAGGCGTTCTTTCGTGAACTATGACCGGAGTCAACTTGTAAGAAAGTTAAGAATGTGACATCAATGCCTTCACTTTGTGTTTAGAGGCCTTGAAAAATATCAAAGGTCAAAATGACCTTACGGGGTCTGGATCTTGGTCGTTTTATCAGTTCTGCCAACAAAATCGAAACGGCATTGGTTGAAAAATTGAGTTTTCCCCAAGAAGAAAAAGGATGAGAACTGAGGAAAAGCTGGAAGACCTTCCCCAAAAACCCGACGTGGAGGGTACCACAATAACTTCTTTAAGAAAGTTAAAAAGGATTAGGAAGCATACTAGACTGACAGAGACGTCTTATCAGTTCTGCCAACAAAATCGAAACGGCATTGGTTGAAAAATTGAGTTTTCCCCAAAAAGAAAAAGGATGTGAAGTAAGGAAAACTGGAAGACCCTTCCTCAAAAACCCGACGTGGAGGGTATCACAAAAACTTCTTTAAGAAAGTTAAAAAGGATTAGGAAGCATACTAGACTGACAGAGACGTCTTATCAGTTCTGCCAACAAAATCGAAACGGCATTGGTTAAAAAATTGTGTTTTCCCCAAGAAGAAAAAGGATGTGAAGTAAGGAAAACTGCAAGACCCTACCCCAAAAACCCGACGTAGAGGGTATCACAATAACTTCTTTAAGGAAGTTATTAGTGAACAAAATGAAACTCGGCTTAACTCTACAAAATTCAAATTACCTTGTGGCTGAGTTTCATTTTGTACACCTAATAAATAAAAATTGTAGGAAATTAATTTTTCTTAAATTTGTACTTAATTATTTTTTTCTAGGATGTACCATTTTCGGAAAAAAAATTTTTTTTTTGAAATAAATTTATCATGAAAACAGTGCGTCCTAGAGAAAAAATGAATAGAATAAAAATTAAAGAGAATTGAATTTCCAACTGATTTTATTTAGTGCACTTTTTCAATATCTGTAACGGTTTACGATTTACTAACCTTCTTATACGGAGAAGGTCAACTTTTGATGGACTTTAACGCCTAAAATGTTCAAAATTTTGAAAACTGAACTACTAGGTGTAAATTAAACTCGGCTAAAATCTACAAAATTCAAGTTTAGCCTAGGGCTGAGTTTCATTTTGTACACCTAATAAAAAGGATTAGGAAGCATACTAGACTGACAGAGACGTCTTATCAGTACTGCCAACAAAATCGAAACGGCCTTGATAACTCACAGCGTGCGTTAAACCATTTATAAGCTTTTTCCACGCTTAAATCGACGAGGAACATCAGTTTTAGTTGTTTTCCATTTTCTTTTTACATAGCAGTAGGTACTTTTACCTTGAGAAAATGTAAAATTTCTGGAGTTCAATATACATAATTTCATTTCAATTTGAAGGGTTTCTACTATGTATCAACCGATAACAAGATCAGAGCATGTGTGTCTTCTGAAGAAGCGAAATCACGTCCCCTACGCCTCTATTATGGAAATTTCAGTCACGTTTTACAATGTATTGAATAACAAATTATTTTCTCATGAATAGGAAGTATTTTGACGAGTTGTTGATCGTTTTGTGTTTTACCAGTATTTAGGATCATCTTAGATAACTTATACACGTTTGTGTATTTAAATAAAGTATGTAATTGAGGAAGAGGGGGTATATGACATTTTGAATATCACGAAATATATGGGTATCGTAAAAGTAACCTTCGCCGATTGAGGACCTTGTAATTTTTCGGTTTCATCAATCACAGGTTTAGGTTGGCACCGAAAAGCCTTTTCAGTCGTTCCTATTAAACAAACTGATTAATTAAAGAATTTGTAATCTTCCTTCTCTTTTATTTAAAAAAAAAATATGAATTCCAATTTTGGAATTGAAGTTGACGCTGAATGATTGCCACCTGTTGACGAGTTAATTTAGCAACGAGTTTTGGTTAAAATTGAGAGAGAGAAAAAAAATTTTTTTTTGGGAAATATATTACCAAAAACTTTCTTTTGGGGTATCACAATAACTTCTTTTTGAGGAAGAGTCTACCCGAATAATCTCTTTGAAAGAGTTAAAAATTTTAGTTGTTTTTTTTTCGAGAAATTTTCCAATTTTTTCGAAAAATTTTCCAACTTTTTTTTTTGAAAAATTTTCCGATTTTTTTTCGAAAAATTTTCTAAGTTTTTTTTTTAATTTTCCGTTTTTTTTTTTAATTTTTTCCAAAAAATTTTCTAAGTTCTTTTTTTTTTTCGAAAATTGTTCTAAGTATCGAGGTAGAAATAATGGGATTTTTGCCCTAGAGAGGTCCCTCTCGTAAGGCCTGGAAGTATAAAATTTCTCCCTACTAAAATGATAATAAATGTAAAAAAAAATGATAATTTTTTTACACAAAAAATTCGTAAAAATATAAGGAGAAATGGTGCGAATTTGGTGAAAATCGGATTGACGGTTCGGCCGCAGCGAATTTTTTAAAATTTCAAACAGAATATCTCTGCCATTTTTTCGAAATTCAAAAATTGCCCTCGTTACATTCTTGTTCACCGGCTAAAGAAATTTGCGTGAAAATTTGGTGAAAATCGGTTGAAGCCGGCCGGCCGGCACCACAGACAAAGTTGAGATCGGTATAGATCAATACTCGAATTGACCCTACGGGGTCTGGAAGACCCTTCCCCAAAAACCCGACGTCCAGGGTATCACAATAACTTCTTTTAGGAAGTTAAAATTATTTTGATAGAGGTTGGGAATAAGGATTAAGGATTATTTTATAACAGAGAGACTAGTCATTTTGACCCTACAGGGTCTGAAAGACCCATTTGAAAAAAACTTTCTGCCAGAAGTATAACAATAGCTTTTTTTAAAGAAAAATCTAAAAAAAAAAAAAAAACAGACTGGACGACCCATTTCCGAATAGCGTCTACGGAGGGTATTACAACTCTCTTTTCTAAAAAAAAAAAACCATTAAAATTTTATTACAAACAGAAGACCTTTCAACTTTTATCGATTTACAAAACTAGAAAAAAAAATGTAAATGAATTTCACATGGGGGTTAAGCCAGATGAGTGAGGAGGCGAGTGGGAGTAAGGATCCACCCCAACTTATCCCGTAAGTATAAAAGGCTCGGGCGCATCTTCACCTATCACAAGAAAAAAAAAGGTGATAGCTACTCAAGGATTACCAATAAAAAAATCAACCATGAAATCTGTGAGTGTCTAACAAGTGTTAAATTTATCTAAATTTTTTTGTGAATTTTTTTTTCGTGCTAGTGCATCTAAGTTTTTTTGTGATTTAATTGTCATTTCAGGATCTTTTTCATCGGTGTTTAAATAATTGTGATAGAATTAGGGAAAAAATTATTTAAATTTAAATATTTCCTTATTTTTTTACATAAAAAAAGATTAACGTAAAATTTAACGTTAATTTAATTTATTATTTAAGTTTTAATTTATTTTATTTAATTTAACTTTTATTTTAAAGATCGGCGTAAAATTTAAATATTTAACTCCCTTAAAGAAGTTATTGTTTAATTTGTAAAAAACAAACCAAAAATTTTCTAAGGCAAAATTTATTTACCTGAAATTTTTTTTTAAACTTAATATTTACAAACCATAAAAAAACTTATTTTATTGCTTAAATTTAATTTCCGTAACCATAGAGAAGAAGAAAATTCAAATCAATTTTACGTTAATTTTCAAAAATTATTTTATTTACTTAGATTATTAATTATATTTTAAGATCAATTTTCTGGTTAATGTAAGTTTTTTACACACTTTTATATTTTTATATAATATATACAATTATGATTTATGGTAAATAGATTGGATACGATTTTTAAGCATAAAATTATTTATTGAGCAGAAATTTAGATTAAAAATTTAGGAAAATCGTTGCCCAGTTTAAGATGTAGGTAAAAATATTATAAAACAATTCCCGTTTTGGTAGTTTGACTGAGAAATTCGGAAAGAGGAGTCCAAAATAGAAATCTGCTGTCATAAAAGATCTTTTGAATGATGTAACATAGATACGTAGGGATAGAATAGCCTTTTTTCACCTTTTTGACCCCTTTTGGATAACTCGTTTGAAAGTGTCGTAACTGTTTTAAAGTATTGTTTCTGGATCTTGGACGACCTTTTTCTTATCTTTTACTTTTTTACAGATCGCTTGTCTGGTTCTTATCATCGGATGCGTGAGCGCTCAAAGGCGAATCCAGCAGTACGCAAACCCGAATGAAATCCCAATCATTTCGTATGTCAACGACAACAACTATGATGGATCGTACCAATATAGGTATTTCAAACTTGAGAAAACTTTAAAAAATTTAATATTTTTTAGCTACGAGACTGGAAATGGGATTTCGGTCCAGGAGCAAGGTTTCTTGAAAATCCGGGTCAGAAAGATTTGGAAGCACAGACAGCACAAGGAAGCTACTCGTACACCGCTCCCGACGGTCAGGTTATCACCGTCAAATGGTACGCGGACGAAACCGGATTTCACGCGGAAGGTGCCCACCTTCCGACCCCACCTCCAGTCCCAGCCGCCATCGCGAAGGCTTTAGGACAAACAGGACCTGCCCAGCAAGCGCAATTTTTCCAAGGAAAATAAACTGGCCGAACTGATACTGTATAACAAATTGTAAATTTTTATTAATAAAATTCTCTATTTTTTTTATTAATCAAGCGCAAACAATACCATAAAAGGTATTCTTTCCTTTAAATACCGAAGTTATGACCATCGTATTGCAATAATGGAATCCATAAAGACACTATTTTGTCAGATAAATAACCTTCACCTTAATCCTCGGTATTGAAACTGCTAAATCATTCTCATAATAAAACCCCACTTATAGCATGTTCTTACAGAATATTGATAGTCTCTTTTAATATCAAGGAGACATAAAATGAATAAATTCAATAACATCTTGTACTACTTCACAAATGAGTTCAATGTTCCAATGGTTTTGATTATCTACAAGTAAAGCCCCCAAACTCCCAAAAATTCGGTAAAAAGTGGTTTTCTCCGCCAAAAAAGCAGGGAAGAGCCCTAAAAACTGGGAAACGTAGAGCGTAAAAAAAAAAAAAAAAAAAAAAAAACTGAGGAAAATTCTCGAAAGTTCAGAAAAAAAAGAAGTTTTTCGGCCTAATGGAGGGGGGAAAACAAAACCTTGCAAAGCAAAGCAAGTATCATAAAACGTAAGGATGATTTTTTTCCTCTCGCAAAGGAAGCTCGTTTGACAACATAAGGGTTAATTTTAACATTCTTAAGGAAGTTATTGTTTTATCCTCCACGTCGGTTTTTTGGAGAAGTCTTCCAGACCCCGTAGCGTCAATCTGATAATGGATCTATATTCTATTCCGATCCCAACTTTGTCTGTGGTTCCGACTGGCCGTAGCATTGTTGTCCGAAACACTATACGGTCATAGTTTTCACCCGATTTTCACCAAATTTTCCTTAGTCGGTGAACAAGAAAGTAAAGAAGGCGATTTTTGAATTTTTTTTCACCCGATTTTCACAAAATTTTCCTTAGTCGGTGAACAAGAAAGTAAAGAAGGTGATTTTTGAATTTTTTTTCACCCGATTTTCACAAAATTTTCCTTAGTCGGTGAACAAGAAAGTAAAGAAGGAGATTTTTGAATTTTTTTCACCCGATTTTCACAAATTTTCCTTAGTCGGTGAACAAGAAAGTAAAGAGGGAGATTTTTGAATTTCTTCTCTTTTATACATCCCACTCCTTAAACTTCTCCTCCTTTATACATCCCCCTCCTAAAACTTCTCCTCCTTTATAGTCCCCTCCTTAAATGTCTCCTCCTTTATAGTCCCCTCCTTAAACTTCTCCCCCTTTATAGTCCCCTCTTTAAACTTCTCCTCCTTTATACTCCCCCTCCTTAAACTTCTTCTCCTTTATAATCCCCCTCCTTAAACTTCTTCTCCTATAATACCCCTCCATAAACTTCTTCCCCTTTATACTCCCCCTCCTTAAACTTCTCCTCCTTATAGTCCCGCACCTTAAATCTCCTCCTTTATAGTCCCCCTCCTTAAACTTCTCATCTTTTATAGTCCCCCACCTTAAACTTCTCCCCTTTATACTCCACCTCCTTAAACTTCTCCCCCTTTATAGTCCCCACCTTAAATCTCCTCCTTTATAGTCCCCCTCCTTAAACTTCTCCTCTTTTATAGTCCCCCACCTTAAACTTCTCCTCCTTTATAGTCCCCCTCTTTAAACTTCTCCTCCTTGATACTTCCCCCACCTTAAACTTCTCCCCCTTTATAGTCCCCCACCTTAAATCTCCTCCTTTATAGTCCCCCTCCTTAAACTTCTCCTCTTTTATAGTCCCCCACCTTAAACTTCTCCCCCTTTATACTCCACCTCCTTAAACTTCTCCCCCTTTATAGTCCCCCACCTTAAATCTCCTCCTTTATAGTCCCCCTCCTTAAACTTCTCCTCTTTTATAGTCCCCCACCTTAAACTTCTCCTCCTTTATAGTCCCCCTCTTTAAACTTCTCCTCCTTGATACTTCCCCCACCTTAAACTTCTCCTCTTTTATAGTCCCCCACCTTAAACTTCTCCTCCTTGATACTTCCCCCTGGTTAAACTTCTCTTCCTTATTACCTCCCCTCCTTATACTTCTCCTCCTTGATACTTCCCCCTCCGTATGCTTCTCCTCCTTGATACTTCCCCTCCTTATACTTCTACTCCTTGATACTTCCCCCTCCATGTTGCTTCCGCCTCCTATATTGTTCCTTCCCTTTAAAGGTTTCGTTCGACGGGCTTTGGCATATCGTTATTTGGTAAATACTTCTGCCTCAAACCACCAAATTGATAGAAGGACATTTTGCCCCCCCCCCCCCCACAAATCATAGTCTGCTTTATGAACCAAGGATTCTCCTCAAAGTGAAACAAAGTCTATAAACGAGATGACACAAGACGGAAGCAGACGCTTCGCTCGAACGGTCCCGGCTCTTCAAAACGCCCCGAGTACTTTTCTCCCCGATAAAATCAAAAAGCAACTCATTGTCTCACGCCTTGACGCTTCTGAGACCTATTTTTGTGGAACGAACCTCTTTTAACATTTCAAAACCTTGACTTCATATTTTAACATGATTTACGACCCTTGATGTGTTTTTTATTAACTTTCGCTATGCTAATCTCATGATCACCCTCTAAATCTCTTCCTGTCTTATAAAACGAAAGCGCATCAAATTTAGAGATAAAAAAAGTATTTCCCAACAGTCTAAATGCAAATATGAAATTAAGAAGTAAAATATTTTTGAATAGGCTTGTATAATGAATTTGGTCATCGTTTGTTTTGTTAAGACGCCTTGAGGTCGCCCCCTTAATAGATTGTTCACTTTTTTTAAGCCCTTGGGGGCTTCTATGGGTCGGCGAACTTTAACTTTAATAATCATCGTCTTTATGTCCAGAGATTTGAATGCCTCAGAAGACAAACAAGGAGGCGACAAGCGAATTGGTCCTCCCCCTATATAAACTATCGGCCATGACAGGATCCACCTCATTGTTTAATTATCCTCACATACTTCATCATCATGATCGTAAGTCTCATCCAATTAATCCTTTACTAAAAACTTTATCTTTTTTTAAATTAAATTGCCATAATAAAACCTACATTTTATTAACAAAGTTCTAAAATATAGTGTAACGAAACCAATAATTTCTACAATAGTCATCAGAAGGGAAATCCGCTCTTTATAGCTTTTTTGTGCAGCCCATTATTTCTACCTTGAAACTTAGAAAAATTTTCGAAAAAAAAGAACTTAAAAAATTTTTCAGAAAAAAAGCGCAAATTTAAAAATGAAAACCCGTACAATTTTTCAAAAAATAAAGTCGGAAAATTAAAAAACAAAAAAAAGGAATATTTTTTGAAAAAAAAAAAAAAAAAAAAAAAAAAAAAAAAACAGACAATTTCTTGAAAAAACTTAGAAAATTTTTCGAAAAAACAAACTCGTATCACAATAATTGTGTGATATTTTTGTTACAACAATATACCCCTCAAGAAATTACAAAAATAGGATTTTTTTTTCAACTGAGTGTTTGTAAAAAATAACACCCAAGATTCGGCAGATAAAGACTGAATATCGTAAGAAAAATAAAATTTCCCCCCAACACTGACGTAGACGGGCGGCGAACATCAAACGGAAATTCGCATTTTCGCGTTTCGGACGCCATTTTTTATCCGATCTTTATAATACTAACGTCTTTGGATTTAGGATTTTTTGACGATTCTAGGCGTTTGACCACTTTTTCAAATTTTGGCGGCAAAAAAAAAAAAATTTTTTTTAGGTACAGAATTTTGTACTGTACCACTGAGTACATTCCAATTTGTAAAAATCAAATCGGACCAATTTCAGAAGCGTGAGAACTGAACAAAATTTCGGTTTTCTCTCTCTCTCGCACTCGTATCTTCTGTCTCACAAAAAGTTGCCACACTTGTCGTCCCTTTCCGCCTTAATAATGAAAATCAATTTTTTTTGTAGTTGAGAAGGATGGGCTTCTCGTTGTTATAGTGAAAAATGAAAATTCAGGAAGCAGAAATAGTTATATCCGCTGAAAATTAGGCTTAAAAATGGGTATCCAAGCTGAAAAGTGTGTCACACGGAAGAAAATACACGAAAAAGGGGGTATATTAGGTGTACAAAATGAAACTCAGCCACAGGGTAAATTTGAATTTTCTAGATTTTAGCCAAGTTTCATTTTGTACACCTAGTAGTTCATTTTTTCAAAATTTTGAACATTTTAGGCGTTAAAGTCCATCAAAAGTTGACCTTCTCCGTCTAAGGTTATTGAAGTATAACCATTAAGAAGGTTAATTTTTAAAGGCTTGTAAATCGTAAACCGTTACAGATATTGAAAAATGCACTAAATAAAGCTGTTGGAAATTTAATTCTCTTTAATTTTTATTATTCATTTTTCTCTAGGACGCACTGTTTTCAAGTAAATTTATTTAAAAAAAAATTATTTTCCAAAAATGGTGCATCCTAGAAAAAAAATAATTAAGTGCAAATTTATAGAGAATTAAATTTCCTACAAGTTTTATTTATTAGGTGTACAAAATGAAAATCAGCCACAGGGTAAATTTGAATTTTGTAGATTTTAGCCGAGTTTCATTTTGTACACCTAATATTTGTCTAAAATGAAAGGAAAACTGCGGGAAAATCTTACAGATACCTCGGAATATCCTGGAAGTGGGTTTTCTTGTGAATAAAATATGTATGTACATAGTATATTTCTAACAAAGCGCCTGGGTAAGTTAGGGTATACAATAACGCAGTGTTTGGCGTTCATGAAGGCTTGTAGCGCCTTTTACTTTACTTTTGTCTCAGCGTTCTCTTCATCTTTTTGCAGGTGTTGGCAATCATTTTGATCATCTCAGCCGTCGGAAATTGTCAAAGAGGGAATTACGTTCGCCCTCTTCCAGAATATAGGATACCTTACAGGGTTCCGGTCTATCAAGAACTTCCAGTGTCTCCGAGAATGTTTCGGCCAGTTTATTACTACACGCAGCCGGAATACAGAAGCCGGGGGCAAAGCCGCTCACACGATTTGAACACCGTAAAAAAAGACGATAAAATCGACAAAACACTTGAGCCCGTTTATCCAATTTTGTCTTATTCGAATCAAATGTCTCAAGACGGCGCTTACTCTTATAAGTAAGGAACAAAAATTGGGTACTTGTGAGTTTACGATACGAGAAAAAGCGCATGCGCGAGCATTCATGTGTTTTTTGTTCCTGATTTTTTTTCAAAAATTCATCTTTGAGATTTGCCCAAATTCAAACTAGTTTAAAAACACGGGGGGGTTCATTTTTTCCTCCCGCAAGGAGAGTTTGTTTGATAACATGAGTTAATTTTTTTCCTCTCGCAAGGAGAGCTCGTTTAATTTTTCATTTCTCTCCACACAAGCTTTTCTTGCGAAAAAAATGAGCCCCTCGTGTATCTCAAAGATGCATTTTGAATTAAAAAAAAACGCGGGAACTAAAACACATGAATGCTCACGCATGCGCGTTGTTCTGTTATCGTAAACTCACAAGTACCAAAAATGTTTACATTGACTATAAATAATGTTTTTCAGGTACGAAACCGCCGATGGAGTTATGAGAGAAGAAACGTCGGTTATGGAAACATCTGAAGACGGTAAACAAACGCCAAAAGTGACCGGAAGCTACTCGTACCCCTCGCCTGACGGGAGGATGATCAAAGTCGAATACGTCGCCGACGAAGGTGGCTTCAGAGCCAATCAAATTTCCGACGACACCGGAATGAGCTCCTTCAGAAAAATCGGAAATAACGGATATTCCTATTCTTTTCGTGCACCCTAAATACTGTTCAAATATGTCTAGTTAATAAGAAAATAAAAATTTTTTTAATAATATAATTTTAAATCTTCAATCAAGGACATCATGAGTCATACTACTCTTTCTCTGGATGGAACAGCCATCTTCTGGCAATCGAAGAAATCTCTAGTAAGTGAAAGTACCAAAAGAGAGCGAATTCGGTTAATTCTTCAGAATCCATCGTTTGCTGTGGGGGATTGAGTAGATAAGCAGTAAAATAAAGAAAAATAAGGAAAAAGGGGGTTGCCTAACCTGATATTCAAGGAAAACTTCCTATTTGTCCAAAAGAGGCAGTCCAGCCGAAAGACGAAGAAAACACGCAAAGTTCAGGTAAAAATGAGTTTCTCGGCCAAAAAACGAGGAAACGCCCTAAAATCTGGTAAAATGAGGCACGAAAAATCATGTCCATAAGTATGGAAAAAGGGGATTTCTTGGCTTTGTGAGAACTACCAAAATGAAAAATAAGGATAAAATGGAAAAAAAGGTAGTCTAGTCAAGAGACCGAAAAAACGTACTAGCTTGAAGAGCTTCCAACGAAAACTTCCTTAAAGAGATGGAAAATATAGGAGGGGAAAGTATTAAGGAGGGGAAGTATAAAGGAGGGGGAAGTATAAAGGAGTGGGAAGTATAAAGGAGGGGAAGTATAAGAGAGGAAGTTTATGGAGGGGAAGTATACTTTCAAGTATTTTTAATTGAAAAAATTTCCCTTTTTTTCTCTCTTCGAAAATTTTTCTAAGTTTTTCAACTGTCAAAAATATTGTTCCCAAGTATCTAGGTAGAAATAATGGGCTTCTTCCAAGGGGTGTCCCTCTCGCTAGGGGTGAGAGTATGGAATTTTACAACGGAAAAAATCAGGACTCTTTTCTCATAAAATTAAAATGCATTACTAACGGATTTAAAAAAAATCCAATTAAGAGGAAACTTAAAGATCCTTTATTTAAATGAATAGAAAATTTATCGAAGATTACATACATATTAAAAAAAAATTCCTCGCAATTTTGATTTAGAATTTCAGTGTTTGTCCGAAGGAATAATTTATGGACGTAATTTCGTCATAAGTCAGAGTAAAACCGTGTTAAAGGTCGTCTTCTTTAGCATCCTGGTTCTTTTGATACAAGATTTCTAGGAGAGGTATTAAATTTTGAAGAAAAAAAGAGACGTCGGTCTTCAAAATGTCCACTCGTATTTCACAACATGATTGATGCTTAAACACCCACGAAGATCATAAAACTTTACATAACGATTATGAATTGGCAATAAATTTTAGATTCAATTATTGTCCTTAAGCTATTTTAAAATATCTTGAGCAAAAAAATTTTCTACAAAACTTTATTAAAATGTAACTTTTGCAATGTTCACAACTAATCATGGGAATGTTGTGGAGTATCAACGACCGCTACCAAACATGGCTATGGGTCGTGCTCTCATCTTTTACTCTCACATTTTTTGAAAAAATTCGGTTTATGAAGAGGTAAAAAATGTAATATTTCCAAAGTGTATTGTGATACCCTCTGCAGACGGTTTTTTGAAAGTAGGTTTACCAACCTGTCGTTTACAACTATTCTAAACAGGCGGTACAAAACTATTATGTACACTGGAACAAAATTATCCTTCCAACAAAAGAGGTTTTCCTCATTTTTTAACTTCCTTAAAGAGGTTATTGTGATACCCTCCACATCGGGTTTTTGGGGAACGGTCTTCCAGATCTTTACCGATCTCAACTTTGTCTGTGGTGCCGGCCGGCCGTCCGTCAGTGGCATTTTTTCCGGAACACTTTACGGCCACAGTTTTCATCCGATTTTCACCAAATTTTCACCAATTACTCCTTATATTTTTGACGAATTTTTGGTGCAAAAAATATTTTTTTTAGTAGGGAGAAATTTCATACTTCTAAGCATTACGAGATGCACATCCGTAGGCCAAAGAGCCCATTATTTCTACCTTGACACTTAGAAAAATTTTCGGAAAAAAAGCGCTTTAAAATAGAAAACCCGGAAAATTAAAAAAAAACTCGGAAAATTAAAAAAAACTTAGAAAATTTTTCGAAAAAAAAATTTTTTTTTTCAGAAAAAAAGAAACTCGGAAAATTTTTCGAAAAAACAAAAACTCGGAAAATTAAAAAAAAATTTCCTCCTCCGTTATACTTCTCCTGACTTATACTTCCCCCTCCGTGTACCTCCCCTCCGTTATACTTCCCCCTCCTATATTGTTACTTCTCTTTAAGGAAGTTTTCGTTGGAAGCTTTTCAAACCAGTACTTTTATCCAGAAAAGATCACTTTTTTGGTTTAAATGTTTTAATAAAGGAACCGTCTAACGCGTTTAACTTTTGACCTGGCTCCTGAGTGTAGACGACCCCGTTTTCCATCCTCATTTAAACGAGCATCATCATAAATAAAACCGCTTATTTTTAATACTTCTAAAGACCATTTTTGACTTGTTTAAAGTGCCTTTACTTGTCGTGAGATATATGCAAAAAAACCGAGTCACGTTTAATAAATCAATTACAACGTTTCATCACACGATTCCCCAACGATTGAAATCCCACTCTAATTTTTAAGGTTATTATCGAAAAAAAGAGTTTTTAAATTGTAAAAGTGAATCTTAGAAAGGGTACTTATTTCGTTTTTAAAGAGCAATAAATCTTTGAGATTTCAAAATTTTTAGCATTCGGTCGTTTCCGCCTTGTGGTTTTGTTTCTTGTGTTATTAGATATTACGTGTAAAAAAAAACCGTTTAGGTAGCGCAAGAATATATAAATTCTACAAAAGGAATTGTAATAAATTGCGTTTACCGATGGAAATTTTAATTGAAATAGTCATTTAAAAAAAAATTGATTAAAAGGATTTGTCGGGAATAAAAATTCTTGATATAGAACTTTATGAATTATACTGATGACGGCTGACTTCATAAAAAAATAACATTCCAAGTAGCGTCTTCAAGACCAAATCGAGATAGGAGACGGGTTATAATTATTCTCAAGAATGGAATACACGGAATGATGATTTTCGATTACAACATCGACACCAATCCATCATAGATGAGACCGAGTTTTAATATTAAAACTTGAACGACCTTAATGCTTAAACATCATCTTTTTTTAAGGTCGTTTACACACCTGGGAAAAAAAAAAAGAGCGAAAGAAATTGTTCCGATTTTGTCTATTTTGGAATTTCCTGTTTAAGTCGTGAGATGGCAAGGTAATCATCGATTGCAGGTCAATTTTTTGAGATGACGAGGCTTTAGCTTCTCCAGACTGACCAAAATGACCAAAAATGATGAGAAATGAACATACAAAATTGAATGATTTACTGTATCTAATTTAGTTTTCTTGGTGATAGTGAAAGCTCTGCACTTATCACCCTAAAAATAATGAAAATTTATTTTATTTTACTAAAAAAGAAAGACTCTGAACGTCAATTTTGATGGATGGTTTTCATGATTTATGGAATTCTCGATGTTAAGAAACCGACATCTGGGCGAACTTTGCGAAGAATCCCCTTGAGTTAATTATGCGCCCTGACTCATTAGCATTCAAAAGCTCACCTTCATTTTATTTACGAGCGACCACCCTTTCTTTTACGACAAGCGTAGAGGGTAAAAAATTTTCCACCTCTTCCTTTTAATAAATGGGTGAACGGTGAAAATTTCACAAGATGCCCAGTCACCATCGGAAATAATAAAAAGGATGCAACCTTGTTGAAAAGAAGAAGATATAAAAATTTAATAAAGGTCACAGAAATCAAGATCAGCGTTGATATTTTTATTACTTTTTAGTACAAATTGGGTAGCACTAAAAACATCTTTGTATCCTCCCTAACCATAAAGTATGCAATCAAATTAATTTTATAACTTATATATCCATTCTCATAAAAACACCTAGCGTTTTATTCCTGACTAAAGACTAAAAAAAAAAGTTTTAATTCCAATTATTCAGAGAGATGAACTTGAAGCCATTTTTTATGAAGTTTATTCCCTCCACGCTAGCAAGTTTTCCAGTTTTCCTTTTCCCTCCCATTCAATTATTGCCACTTGTACTCACGAAATAAACACAAGTGTTTTCATTTAATTTTCCTTCTTAAATAGGCCTTTAAAATTTGCTTTGAGGGCATTAAAAGGTGGACCAGCAACTTTACGGTATATGGGAGGGGGAAGTTTAAATGAGGGGTTGTATAACGGAGGAGGAAGTATAAGGGAACGAAAGTATAACGGAAGGGGATGTATAAGGAGGGAAAGTATAAAGGAGACTTTTCCAAGTTTGTTTTTCGAAAAATTTTCTAAGTTTATTTTGAAAAATTGTCCGAGTTTTGTTTTTTTCCCATAAATTTTCCGAGTTTTTTTTTCAATAAATTTGCCAAGTTTTTTCCCAAAAATTTCCCGTTTTTTTTTTGTTTTTTTTTTCGAAAAATTTTTTAAGTTTGTTTTATAAAAAATTTTTAATTTTTTTTTTTTGAAAAATTTTCCGGGTTTTTCCTTTTCTTTTTTCTTGAAAATTATCTAAGTTCTTTTTTTTCGAAATTTTTTTTAAGTGTCAAGGTAGAAATAATGGGCTCTTTGGCCTACGGATGTGCCTCTCGTAATGGTTAGAAGTATAAAATTTCTCCCTACTAAAAATAATTATAATTAAAAAGTGGCAACTTCTTTATGGAAGTTAAAAACTGACCTAAGTAAAGTTGGTTAAAATTGAGAGTAAAATCGATTAAAAGCATAAAAACATAGGGTTCCTATTTAAAATAATGAAGTTAACACCTCTCTGCGCCACCCTGTATACCAAAACCAAAATCTGCAAATGGAGACGATTTCTTGTCCAAAAATAAGGAAGGTTATAATTTAACTTTTTCTTATAGGAGGAAATGCTTTGCCGTAAAGTTGCTGGTTCACTCTAGTTGGGACACCCTGTATATTTGAAATTTCCTGGCCTAAAATTCAGTAAACAAAAGAGTTTCTTGAGAAGATCATTAATTTTAGTTGAGGTAATAGGGGTCAAATAATTTTTTCTTTTGGCATTTAACATTTCCTTGATTTTGAATGGACTAAAATAGGCCATGTTTTATTGAGCACGCATGAAAATTTCTCAAATCACCTATGTAAACATTAATGTAATAATGCGGGTAACCCATGATTAGAATCACCGTGGGACGTACGTTATGACCTGTAGCTAAGAAGGATAAATGGCCAGTTGAGGCCGACCATCTTTTTTAAAAATAACGCTTTTTAAAAACGCAACATCCCAAATTAGGTTTATCAAATTTCTCTCTCTTTCTCCTACAAAAATCATAAAAATTTTCATTTTATAGTATTTTCATGGACGGATTGATGCAAGAGACAGACGAATTTTCGTAAACGTATTTTCACAACTAGCATCCGTCGTAAAGGGATTCTAAAAACTCTTTCCAGTATTCTCGTATGGGGAGATTCGTATGAACTACGTCTACACTTTGAATAAAAGCATTTTTACTTCCTTAAAGAAGTTATTGCGATACCCTCGACGTCTGGTTTTTGGGGAAGAGTCTTCCAGACCCCGGAGGGTCAAATCGAATATTGATCTTTACCGATCTCAACTTTGTCTGTGGTTCCGGCCGGCAGTAACATTTTTTTCCGGAACACTTTACGGCCACAGTTTTTAACCGATTTTCACCAAATTTTCACCAATTACTCCTTAGATTTTTTAAGAATTTTTGGTGTAAAAAAATTGCCCCTTTATTATAATTATTTTTTTAGTAGGGAGAAATTTCATACTTCTACCCATTACGAGAGGCACATCCCTAGGCCAAAAAGCCCATTATTTCTACCTTGAAACTTAAAAAAAAAAAATAAGCCAAAAAAAAAAAAGGAAAACTCGGAAAATTTTTGGGAATAAAAAAACTCGGACAATTTTTCATAAACAAACTTAGAAAATTTTTCGAAATAACTCTTCCGTTATACTTTCGTTCGCTTATACTTCCCCCCGTTATACTTCACCCTCTGTTATTTATAGTTTCCCTCTCATATACTTCCCTCACTTATACTTCCCCCCACTTATACTTCCCCCGCCGTTATATTTCACCCTCTGTTATTTATAGTTTCCCTCCCATATACTTCTCCTCACTTATACTTCCCCCTCTTATATACTTCCCACTCCGTGATACTTCCCCTCCCATGTACTTCCCCCTACGTTTTACTTCCCCTCCGTTATACTTCCTCCTCCTATATAGATACTTCTCTTTAAGGAAGTTTTCGTTGGAAGCTCTTCAAACCAATACTTTAAAACTTCAAGGTTTCTTTATAAATTAATAATCTTTCTATTTTGTATTTTATGTATTAGAATAAGGAAAAGAGCTCTTAACGTTTTATTAAATGAACTTAAAGTTTCGCACTTAATGCAAATACTTGATTGCATATTAAGAATGCAGTACAAAGAAGTCATCTCCTTTCACAAAACCGGATAAGGAGATACAATAAAGTCGTCCTTGAACATCAAAACATAAAATAATCCAGTAGTGATATAGAGATTATGCTAAGATAAATAGTGAGTTCAAAAGGCATTCACGTAAGTGGGACAAAAAATAAATCCTCTTTTTTTCTATCTTTTTAAGGAAGATATGTCGAATGTGACCTTTTACTCACGACGTTTGATTTATGTGAGAATTATTGGACCCTTTTCGATATTTTGTTTGAAAATGCGTAAAACAATTTCGTGAACGTCCCGAGATTTAGCGGAGAAAAAAAACGGGGACGTGAGTTTCATTTGACTTCTTTACATAACTATCAATTTGTAAAAAAAAGTATGTAACAAGTGACCGCTCGATAAAGACGAGCCACTGATTAATAAGTGAATTTTGTAAAAATTTCATGTGATTTACTCGTATCCTCAAGGTAATAGCGTAATACGCATTTTGAGTGAATCTATCAAGCTCGAGGGAAACATTCACTCCAGTAAGTTGGCTAAAAAAATCTCCTTTTTCAATCGAAACCGCGATGTTTTCTCATGATTCGACCTTTGGATTACGCACATTTTTGGCCAAAATAAATGAAACTTTGAGGTGGACCTTATACATGGTGTCCGGAAATACATGGAATACGTCTGGGAGAGCGTTAAAAAGTGGGTTTATGAAAAAAAGTTGTAAACCCCCCATAATTTAAATCAAAGAATTTGATGGTGTAGTTTAAAATGCGTTTGGATATACAGGGTGTCCCAAACAGAACCTAACTTCGTTATTTTAAATGAGAACCCCTATTTTTTATTTCAGATTCGTAATCTACGCAAAATTACAAGTTGATTAGACTATTCATGACCATTTTCGACAACTTTAAAAAAGGTCAAATTTTAGCGTTTTTTTGCGCTAAAATCCGTTAAAATCGACCTAAGAGTCTCATTTTTTTAACTTCCTTTAAAAAAAAGTTTTAAAAAAAGGCGCAAAATAAGGAAAACCCAGAAAATATTTGGAAAAAAACTTCGAAAATTTTTCAAAAAAAAAAACTCGCAAAATTTTTCAAAAAAAAAAACCAAGGAAAATGTTTTGAAAAAAAAAACTTCCCCCTCCGTTATACTTCCCCCTCCTATATACTTCCTCTTCCCATATACAGCGGTTGTTGAGAGGAATTTTTCTTTCGGACCACAAATTTTGAAAGAGCTACAGCATCTTTTGTGTTTGTGCATCAAAAATTGAAATTCCGTTAACAAATTGCTATTTCATTTCAGAAGTAAGAAACGGTTCTAAAAAAAGGCCGTTAGCGACAAAATCTCGTGATGCTGAATGCGAAAATGCTTGAATTTGTGTCTGTCGGAATCTTCGGAAAAAAATAAGTGAAATTAAAAAAAAATGAGTCTCTTAGGTCGATTTTAACGGATTTTAGCGCAAAAAACGCTAAATTTTGACATTTTTTAATTTTGTCGAAAGTAGCCATAATATGAATAGTCTAATCAATTTGAAATTTTGCGTAGATTACGAATCTGAAATAAAAAATAGGGGTTCTCATTTGAAATAACGAAGTGAGGTTCTGTTTGGGACACCCTGTATATCCAAACGCATTTTAAACTAAACCATCAAATTCTTTGATTTAAATTAGGTGGGGTTAAATTTAACTTTTTTCATAAAACCACTTTTTAACGCTCTCCCAGACGTATGCCATGTGTTTCCGGAAACCCTGTATACGATGAACCACCCTTTTCATTTGGTTTTGGGGCGTTTTCCTCATGTCCCTAAATTTTGGCCTGGAAGACCCAAAGACCTTGAAATAGAGAGTGTCACAATTCTCTTTGAGAAAGTTAAGTATTTTTCCTCATGGTATTTGCCTTCTTTTATTTTGAGCACAAAAAAACCATTTTTGACATCCGAATCCTCGTTCGTTCAGGTTCAAACACGACGGTCAAACAAACTGAACTTTTCGATTGCATCAACTGACCGATTCCCCGTTGGAACTGTGCAGAATTTCGTTCACGATTTTTGTGATGACCTACATCGTGATTTTATAAAATAATGTCATTAAACTTTTTTTTTTTTTTTTTGTTCTCCTCGCAAAAACGATCGTTCTAGATCTAAACTTATTTTTTGACCCGATGTCAAACACCGTGCAATTTTAGGTTGCAAAAAAAATGTACATAAAAAGATCGAAATTTTAGGTTCTTAAGACGCCCACAGTGTATTTTTCTTTCTCTAATATTATATTATTTTCGTCTAACCTGTAATAGGTCATGAGGACGCAACAAAGTGGTCGAGGTCACCACTCTAGATCATTTACAATCCTTGATAACGAAAGTTTATTAATTAATATGTGAACAATTTAGCTATTTTTTGAAAGAAGACCTTGCTATCTCACGACTTAAACAGGAAATTCCAAGATAGACAAAATCGGAAGTTTAGCTTACTCGAAAAGATGTTCCACTTGAGGTAAGAGTCCCCCAAAGATCATGAGGTCGTCTGAGGTGCCGTCCGTCCGTCTTTAGTTTGTATTAGGGGTACAAAATGAAACTCAGCCACACGGTAAATTTGAATTTTGTAGATTTTAGCCGAGTTTCATTTTGTACACCAAGTAGATCATTTTTTCAAAATTTTGAACATTTTAGGCGTTAAAGTCTATCAAAAGTTGACCTTCTCCGTGTAAGAAGGTTATTGAAGTATAACCATTAAGAAGGTTAATTTTAAAGGCTTGTAAATCATAAACCGTTACAGATATTGAAAAAATGCACTAAATAAAATCTGTTGAAAATTTAATTCTCTTTAATTTTTATTCTATTCATTTTTTCTCTAGGACGCACTGTTTTCAAGATAAATTTATTAAAAAAAAAATTATTTTCCGAAAATGGTGCATCATAGAAAAAATAATTAAGTGCTTTATAGGGAATTAAATTTCCTACAAGTTTTATTTATTAGGTGTACAAAATGACACTCAGCCGCAGGGTAAATTTGAATTTTGTAGATTTTAGCCGAGTTTCATTTTGTACACCTAATAGATATCTTGAAAATGAGAGTTTGACAAGCTCGGAATTTAAAATTTCTTTGAGGAACATTTTTCCGACACGCTGTTGTAAGGACTTACAAAGAAAGTTTTCCGGAGCAGAGGCTAAAGACGCATTTCTATTGGTTCCTGAAGACAATAGAGGATATTCCAGTTGGTAAATCGGACCTCGTTAGGTCATAGAAGTCATAAAAAGCGGAGATGACTCAAAAAAACGTTGACGACTCACATTCGAACGTGTGCCTCTCTAACCTTTAGATAATGATGGAACTATTTCGACTTAAGAACAATAATTCCATCGTGTTTATTTTAACAGTAGAAGCTGAAACACTAATTGCAATGTACACACACGGAGCAAGGACGTTTTTGGAAAGTCTTTCTGGTCTCTTCGTAAAAACGTCGGCGAGGACGGAACTAAAATCGATGGACCCCTCCGGCGTCTTTTAAGTGAACTTGAACTTTCGAAAGGTCCCAAAACTATTCAGACTCACTATTCTTTGTTTTTTAATTGCCTGAAGGGCACGATGACTAAACAAGATCAAAATAAAAGATTCACTTCCAATCTTCATCCCTAAAAATGACGTCATCTTCAGTACCCAAAAAACAGTCGGGGCCACAAGGGTTGCAGATGATCGAAATTTAAAAATAACAGACTCCAGAAACCAATAAAAAGTAGAATCACTTTTTACCTCCTTTTTTAGCGTTTTCAGATAGTAAAAGAACCATTTTTTAATGGGTAAACAATCCTTAAAAATTATAACCGTTATGAGGTTATCGTGACTAATAAAAAACATGTCTGGTCCGGATTGCGACAGTCCTTTTACCGCAAATATCCTCGTTTTGTTTTAAGGTTAATACCTGAATTTTTAAAAATATCAATTTTGAAAGGAAGAATTAAAGTACAGACCTTCTGACACGCCAACGGTTAATAACCGCAAGTCTCCTCAATCAGAAAAAAAAACTTTTATTTTTGTTAAACAAATTCAAGGACGACGCATGAAGTTTTTAAAGGTACATTTTGAGATTTCTTTATGGTAGATTAGCAAAGTCTTCCTGGGAGGATAATGACGGATCCTCTTTGTCTTTTTATTGCATGATTACACTTATGGACAAAAGTTCATATTTTTAAAACTATTTTTTCGTTTTCTCGTAAATGTTCTCGACCTTGTATGACGTCACTTTCTTTTATATTCTGGGAGGAAATTCGTCCTCGAATCTTCTTCAATAAAAACGAAAATCTAATACGACCTATTTAATACTTTCTAGATCAACTACATCAAGGATTTTAGTATGAAAATTCACGATTTTTTAAAATAATTAATTTATTTATAAGCTATAAACCTTGGTTTTATTTATTTCTAAATTAAAAATGTACAATCTGTCTTGTACAAGTCTTACACTAATAAAAGAACGCCCACAGGCATGGATTTTATCGATTTTCATGGAAGGTTGGTTTTTTACTTTCAGACGTATTTCCAAAAACAATCATTCGTAAGTATCACAATATTAACTTCCTTAAAGAAGTTATTGTGATACCCTCCGCGTCGGGTTTTTGGGGAGGGGTCTTCCAGACCCCGGAGGGTCAATTCGTATATTGATCTTTACCGATCTCAACTTTGTCTGTGGTGCCGGCATTTCACCCTCGCGGTTTTCAGGCGGATTTAGTTATCTGGGGGTGCTAGGAAAGATTCGAAAAACCTTCTGTCAAGGGTATATCAATAACTATCTTTTGAGAAACTTAAAAAGTTTTAAAAAGGGGTCCCTCATGAATGTGCAACTAGTGCCCCCGGTTTTCTAGCGATTGAATCTGCGCTTTTTCAACAGAAACCCTCTTTTTTACAAGATATATTTAGATAGTTTACTTTTTTTGACAGAAACCCTATTTTTACAGGATTTTTAAGAATTTTCATAGGTTTTTTAACAGAGAAACCCAATTTTTTGTCCCCAAAAAACGATTGATTTGTCCCATAAAAATTGGCCACACACAAAAAACTAACTTAAAAAAGGATGGGTTCTCCTTGGAACAATGAACCGTCCGAAAAATCCTTGAATTACATATTTTATCGTTTTTTTAATTATATCTGTATTTTTAAAGAAAATTGTTAAAGTTTAGAGAAAATCATTCTTAAAAAAACAGGTTCCTTCTGAAAAGGACCTTTTAGTCAGGATCACCTTATCCTTTTTGGGAAGAGAATTTTTGACCATGATAAGTACGTGAAAAAAATTAAATGTTAGACCATAGATCGATTTAAAAACTGTCATGTTTGACATAAGAAGAAAAAATCTAATATGTGAGCCTTTTTTTTTATCAAAAGAAAACACGACTTGTCTGAATGAAGACGTTTCTGAGATGTAGATAAGTTATGTCGACACCGGCATTCTTAAGCCTGCCCTTTGTCTTCCTCACTTTTTTCCTTCAACGTCCGTCCCTCCATCCGGCCGGCCGTATCATTTTTTTCCGAAACACTTTACGGCCACAGTTTTCAACCGATTTTCACCAAATTTTCACACAAATTTCTTTAGCCGGTGAAGAAGAACTATTTAATTATGAATTTTTTTTTAGTAGGGAGAAATTTCGTACTTCTACCCATTACGAGAGGCACATCCCTAGGCCAAAGAGCCCATTATTTCTACCTTGACACCCTCTCCCATATACTTCCGACTCCCAGATACTTCCACTCCGTTATATCTCCCTCTCATATACTTCCCACTCCGTCATACTTCCCCTCCCATATACTTCCCACTCCGTTATACTTCCCTCCCATATACTTCCCCCTACGTTTTACGTCCCTCCGTTATACTTCCCCCTCCTATATAGATACTTCTCTTTAAGGAAGTTTTCTTTGGAAGCTAAGTAGCCCATTAGGAAGAGATATAATCGTACAAAGAGGCAATGAGGTGTTCTGGAAAAAAAAAAAGGCGAAAGATTTTATGAAGTCAGACATTTAAAACAAAAATCTGCAAGGATTTACAAATTCTTGGAATCCAAGAGGGCGGGTTAAGAGCAGAAATAATAGAGAGGTTAAATGTCAAGTTCCCAAAGGATGGGTTCTCCTTGGAACAATGAACCGTCCGAAAAATCCTTGAATTACATATTTTATCGTTTTTTTAAAATTATATCTGTAATTAAAGAAAATTCTTAAAGTTTAGAGAAAATCTTTCTTAAAAAACACAGGATCCTTCATTCTGAAAAGGACCTTTTAGTCAGGATCACCTTATCCTTTTTTGGGAAGAGAATTTTTGACCATGATAAGTACGTGAAAAAAATTAAATGTTAGACCATAGATCGATTTAAAAACTGTCATGTTTGACATAAGAAGAAAAAAAAAATCTAATATGTGAGCCTTTTTTTATCAAAAGAAAACACGACTTGTCTACGAGAATGAAGACGTTTCTGAGATGTAGATAAGTTATGTCGACACCGGCATTCTTAAGCCTGCCCTTTGTCTTCCTCACTTTTTTTCCTTCAACCCCTCCACGTAATTAACTCCATTTTTAATCCAAGAATATAGGGATTGAATTAACTAAAGTTGCAAAATAAGACATAAAACGAATTACAGATCTTCGAGTTACGAAGATCTTAAAAACTATGTCTTTTGTGGTCGGTGGTTGTTAAAATTGCAACATGTGAGGCATTCATATTCACGTATTCCATATACGGGGTTAGATCCATTGCTAATCTTTCTAACCCGAATACTTGAGATGATTATTCTCCAGTTTTACTACGTGCTGGACACGTGATAAACCCCATGCCCCCAGGGTGTTTTTTGCGTAAAAGTTAAGCGCATTATGAGAATTATTTTTCTGAAATAAAAGAAGATAAAACAATTATTAAGGTTTTTTGTGAGGGAGAGAGAATGAAAATACGGATATTCCACGACCGGTTTCGGCGTAATACGCCTCATCAGGTGGACTATTTCCTCATTTTTCACTCTCATCTCATTTTCTACTTGACCTTTACTATGTGGTATAAGTGAGACAGCGGGAAGGTAACAGAATCTGTCTGTATTTAAGACCCTTCCGTTGTCTCCATACCCCCCAGTATCGGCCATACACTACCTCTTTATATTGGGCAGATGCCCCTATTTGTTTTTATTTTTATCAGGGAAATATCATTGCATTTTTAACAATTATTAAGGTTTTTTGTGAGGGAGAGAGAATGAAAAATACGGATATTCCACGACCGGTTTCGGCGTAATACGCCTCATCAGGTGGACTATTTCCTCATTTTTCACTCTCATCTCATTTTCTACTTGACCTTTACTATGTGGTATAAGTGAGACAGCGGGAAGGTAACAGAATCTGTCTGTATTTAAGACCCTTCCGTTGTCTCCATACCCCCAGTATCGGCCATACACTACCTCTTTATATTGGGCAGATGCCCCTATTTGTTTTTATTTTTTATCAGGGAAGACAACGGAAGGGTCTTAAATACAGACAGATTCTGTTACCTTCCCGCTGTCTCACTTATACCACATAGTAAAGGTCAAGTAGAAAATGAGATGAGAGTGAAAAATGAGGAAATAGTCCACCTGATGAGGCGTATTACGCCGAAACCGGTCGTGGAATATCCGTATTTTCATTCTCTCTCCCTCACAAAAAACCTTAATAATTGTTAAAAATGCAATGATATTTCCCTGATAAAAAATAAAAACAAATAGGGGCATCTGCCCAATATAAAGAGGTAGTGTATGGCCGATACTGGGGGGTATGGAGACAACGGAAGGGTCTTAAATACAGACAGATTCTGTTACCTTCCCGCTGTCTCACTTATACCACATAGTAAAGGTCAAGTAGAAAATGAGATGAGAGTGAAAAATGAGGAAATAGTCCACCTGATGAGGCGTATTACGCCGAAACCGGTCGTGGAATATCCGTATTTTTCATTCTCTCTCCCTCACAAAAAACCTTAATAATTGTTAAAAATGCAATGATATTTCCCTGATAAAAAAGATAAAACAAGTTTTTTTTTTGTACATTTATGTAAGAATTGCATTTTTTATCATCGGATCCTCAGGCCAAAAAAAATGGATTTTATCTTTTAAACATCCGCATATTTTTAAATCCTTGAGGTGAGAAAAGTTTAAAAACGATCTTTCTTCTTGAATGTGAATAAAATCATCAAGTTCTTTTATAGCATTATAATTAAGGGTTTGAAAATTAAAAATCAAGGACGGACCTAGATTAATCGTTAGGAAGGTTTTGCTAAGTCTTCTTCAACATGGAAACTTCCTTTTTTGGTTTATTTTTAATAATGATCCTATAGCACGATACTTGAGGTCTTAGAAAATTTTATAATAATTATTACTTTCAAGTTATACGTATAGCGTTTTTAATTTTTTCTGGACGGTTAATTCAAGATTGTTTCAACTTTCTTGCGATACCCTCGATTTCTGAAATTTTTTATGTCCTTTCATGCGAGAAACCACTTTTAATAAATTTTATGACTTTTCCTCGATTTTTCAGCTTAGAAGCTCCTTTGGAAAAACGATTTTTGCTAGTTTTTTAACTTCCTTAAAGAAGTTATTGTGATACCCTCGACGTCGGGTTTTTGGGGAATGGTCTTCCAGACCCCGTAGGGTCAATTCGAACCATCTCAACTTTGTCTGTGGTTCCGGCCGGCCGTCCGTCCTACATCCGGCCGGCCATAGCATTTTTTTCCGAAACACTTTACGGCTACAGTTTTCAACCGATTTTCACACAAATTTCTTTAGCCGGTGAAGAAGAATGTAAGAGGGCGATTTTGAATTTCGAAAAAATGGCGAAGATATGGCTGTTTGAAATTTTGAAAAATTCGCTGCGGCCGGAACTGTTGTTCCGATTTTCACCAAATTTTCACCAATTACTCCTTATATTTTTTACAAATTTTTGGTGTAAAAAATTGCCACTTTTTAATTATATTTTTTATGGTAGGGAGAAATTTCATACTTCTACCCATTACGAGAGGCACATCCCTAGGCCAAAGAGCCCATTATTTCTACCTTGACACTTAAAAAAATTTTCGAAAAAAAAGAACTTAGAAAATTTTTCAGAAAAGAAAGCTCTTTGAAAAAGAAAACCCGGAAAATATTTCGAAAAAAAAACTTAGATAATTTTTCGAAAAACAAACTTGCAAAATTTTTCGAAAAAAAAAAGAAAACGTGGAAAATTTTTCGAAAAAAAATTCCCCCTCCGTTATACTTTCCCTCCCTTATACTTCCCTTCCTTATAATTCCCCTTCCTTTATACTTTCCCTCCCTTATACTTCCCCCTCCTATACTGTTAATTCTCTTTAAGGAAGTTTTCGTTGTAAGCTCTTCAAACCGGTACTTTTTTTCTGCCCGAAGGAAAAACCCAAAGTGGAGGGTATCACAATAAGGAAGTTAAAAATTGCCCTTTCAACTAGTTTTTTGAGCGAGAAACCTCTTTTAATCAATTTTACGACTTTTCCTTTTTTTTTTTTTTTTTTTTTTTTTTTTTTGGCCTAGAAGCTCCCTTAAAAAACGGATTTTTGCTAGTTTTTTTCTGTCTCTAAGAAAGAGCCCTTTTCGACAACTTTTGAGCGATTTCAAATACATCATTCCCTTTTCCAGCATATTTTCCCCCTTATTTTTTTTTATGTTTCCAAAAACGATAAAGAAATTTGTTTGAAATAAAGGTGTTAGCCAAGATGCTGGGAAAAACGGGTGACTTTCCAAACTCCTTATCCCGATCTTCACGACCATACTTAAGAGAGTAAGGACGTCGAAGGTCTCGCCCTTAACATTTCCGAATGAAATTTCACGTATTTCCAAATTAACACATTCGTAATTTAAACCTTAAATTATTCAGATTCATGATTGATTCCCTCGAAGAATTTCTGGAAAGAAAAAGACGATTACGAAACACAAAAAAAAATGGATGATGCACTCTAACAAGGAATCCTGGAAGAGTCCTGACAAGAACCCTATTTCATAATGACTCGAATAAAAAAAACGCCAAAGAAAAAAAAAGTTAATTGTAAAGCTTGGCCTCGTTCATTACGACTAAAGATGTACTTCAACTCAGATAACCTTATTAAAAACAGGTTATAAAATGGCTTTTTAAAATCTGAAAATTGGTTTCAATTACTGTATTTAGGCACTTAAATCGTTATACAATAAAACATTTGTAAAAAGAAATGAAGAAGGATTTTTCATGTTTTATGATGTGAGATAAGTTCATGCTGGGAAAGCTAACTAGGAAAATTATTTATAAAAAACCTAGGACGTGCGGGAACATCTCATAAAGTTCTTCCTACATTTTTCATCCTTTAGATAAGTGAAATTTATTCTAATTTTTGAATTTCAAACGAAATTATCTACATACGACCTGAAAATTTTGTGTCTCCGATATGACACATTTTTTCGATGAAGGTCATTTGTTTCAAAAATGCGACAGCTCTTTAAAAAGGCCTTGATCATCCCAAAGAAGCGGAAGAAATGCTGAAAGCTAAATGCTTTCCGATACCATTTTAGTAATATGCCATGAAAACGTTTTTATGCCATTTTTATGACTTTTTTTTTAAGAAGGAGGTAGATATACCCCCTTAAACCCACTGAAAATATGCCATGAAATCGTTAAATTTATGCCATTTTTATGACTTTTTTTAAATAAAGAGGTAGATATACCCGCTTATACCTACTGAAAAATATGCCATGAAAACGTTAAATTTATGCCGTTTTTATGACTTTTTTTTTAAGAAGGAGGTAGATATACCCCCTTAAACCCACTGAAAATATGCCATGAAAACGTTAAATTTATGCCATTTTTATGACTTTTTTTTTAAGAAGGAGGTAGATATACCCGCTTATACCTACTGAAAAATATGCCATGAAAACGTTAAATTTATGCCGTTTTTATGACTTTTTTTTAAGAAGGAGGTAGATATACCCCCTTAAACCCACTGAAAATATGCCATGAAAACGTTAAATTTATGCCATTTTTATGACTTTTTTTAAAAATATATAGAGGTAGATATACCCGCTTATACCTACTGAAAATATGCCATGAAAACGTTAAATTTATGCCATTTTTATGACTTTTTTTAAAACCCACTGAAAATATACCATGAAAACGTTAAATTTATGCCATTTATATGACTTTTTTTTAAAAGAAAAAGGTAGATAAACCCCTTAAACCCACTAAAAATATGCTTTTTTTTTTTTTTTTTTTTTTTTTTTTTTTTTTTTTTTTTTTTTTTTTTTTTTTTTTTTTTTTTTTTTTTTTTTAAGAAAGAGGTAGATAAACCCCCTTAAACCCACTGAAAATATGCCATAAAAACGTTAAATTTATGCCATTTTTATGACTTTTGAAAAAATTCACTTAAATAACGGCTGGAAGGGATTTTCCTTCAAAGAATAACACAGGTTAGGGCCCAAAAATCCACTGAAATGGATGGAAAAAATGGAAAAAAAAAAACCCAGGTTCTACTTTTTAGGCCTAAAACCGTTGGAAATGGATCTCAAGATGAAAATAAAACAAAAACGGAACTTAAAAAACCGTCAAGAATTTTAAAATAAACAAAAATGTTAGTCTGGAAGTAGGCCTCGACGAAATTTCCTCCAAGTTCAAAACTAATTCAAGGGGGTTAATTAACTTCCTTAAAAAACTTATTGTAATACCCTCCACGTCGGGTTTTTTGGAGAAAGGTCTTCCAGACTCCGGGAGTCAAATCGAATTTTTTTTTCCTCTCGCAAGAAAAGCTCGTGTGGAGAGGAAAAAAAACGAGCTCTCCTTGCGAGGGTATCACAATAATTTCCTTCTAGAAAGTTGAAAGATTTCATTTCTTTTCTTTTTCTCAAAATCAGTCTGATTTTGGGTAATTATAGAGTGAAGTCATGCAGAATATCCTATTAATTATTACGTCATTGACCTTTACAGAATGCGCTTCTTTTTATCTAGAAACATCTTAAGAATTTAACCAAATAGAGGGTATTATACAATTCGTTTAACACTAGAATAGAAAATCCACTTCGTACTTAAAAATTGAATAACTCATCTCATAAAATGGCTCATTGTTGATGAGTTAATTTAAGCTGATTAAGTCATGAAGGAAAAAAAAAAAAGGAAATCCTAAGGACATTTTAAATGCTAATAATTTTTAAGTCATAATACAGTTTTCAATGCGTTTCAGTTACCAAAACAATGGAGAAGTGACTAACGTATTACGTAATTTATGCTAAATTTTAGTTTATTTTTAAACCCTTGGGAAGAAAGTTGGATTAATCTTTCGCCTTTAATGACGTCACTATAGTTACATTGGTTACTTTATGATACTGATAGACCTGATGAAGACAGTGAAAAAACGTCTTATCGAAGTCGGCTTAATCGTTTTCAAGCAGAAAACGAGGAATCAGTCCTGCCAACATCTCTTAAAAAAATTAACATTTTACAAGTTTCAATTGAAATTTCCGAAATACCGTTTAAGATTAGAGTTATTCCACTTCAAATGCACAAAATTTGATGCACGGATTTTTTTTCTTCTAGAATTTGACCTAGTGACAGTGAAGGCCGGAGAGTATTCGGTGTAGGCACGCGATTCCATCCTCAGGCCGCGCCTTCAACCGGCATTGAACTTTAAACTGAGTCCGCCTCATCCTTTTCAATGAAAAAAAGTGTTTAAACGTATATATTATATAGACCAACGTGTAATTTTGATGAAATTTCAAGTTGGGAAACTTAAAGAATAGACGGGGAAAAAACGAGGTTAAAATTATTTTTTAACATCTTTTTTTGGTCAGAGGTCTCAGAAACAAAAGTACCAGTTTGAAGATCTTCCAACGAATACTTCCTTAATGAGAAGGAACAACATAGGAGGGGGACGTATAAAGCAGGAGACGTTTGAGGAGGGGAAGTATACAGGAGAAGTTTAGGGAGGAGAAGTTCAAGGAGGGGGAAGTATAACGATGGGGAAGTACAAAAGGAGGAGAAGATTAATTTCAAGTATTTAAACAAATTCCTCGGTATAGATCCATAATCGATTTGACTCTACGGGGTCTGGAAGACCTCCCAAAAACCCGACAATAATTTTTTTTGTTAATTTTAACAGTAAAACAATAATTTTCTTAAGGAAGTTAAATGAAAAATTGAGGCAGACTGCACCCTTAAAACGCCAGTGTGTTTGTTGACAGAAAGACCTAGAAAAACGCCAAAAAATCATTAAAATGAGCCCCCAAAATTAAGAAAACAGACCATTTTTTTCGACACCTCCGAATTTGAAAATTCCCCCATGACGAAAACTACTTTTGCATTATAACTTCTGACGTAAAAAAAAGTTAATTATATAGTGTTTTATGTGTGATGAAGATATCTTAGGGTTTAATTTTTTTTCGATGTTCATTCGGCAATCTCGGGGTTTTAAAACAGAGATTACTGGGAGTAATGACAGAACTCGAGTCGTCTATAATTTTTTCATTTATAGGTAAAAATATTTCATTTTTATCACATAATATTGAAAAATATTTTGAAATCGAAAAAGTGATTGTTGGCGAGGAAATACGGCGAAAGCTTCCTTTCAAGCCCTTTTTAACTTCTTAAAGAAGTTATTGTGATACCGTCGACGTCGGGTTTTTCGGGAAGGGTCTTCCAGACTCCGGAGGGTCAAATGAATATTGATCTTTACCCATCTCAACTTTGTCTGTGGTGCCGGCCGGCCGTAGCATTTTTTTCCGGAACACTTTATTTTTTTATAAGGAATCATTATTTCTCAAATTAAAAATGTCGACAAAATTTTTTTGGTTAAGCACCGAGTGGTCTCGGAAGATAAGGAAAAGTACAACGAGAACAAAAGAGGATGAACGTGAGATTCTTGAAAAGATGGACGTACATAAGAAAAACACGATTACTGTTATTAGCGAAAGGATTTCAAGTATACGGCTTCGACATTAATTTTCAAGCTCCGCAGACGTAAATGATCCGAAGGTGTTTTAAAAGGTCTATTTTCGCAACAATCAAACATAGAAGAACTGCAAATAAAATTTCTCCTACAACAAGGGGTGTCAATTTTTATTTCATCTGTGGTAGTTTGCTTAAAATTAAGTAAAAATCGAAGAGAATTTCGTGAAAAACCTAGACATTTTCAAGTCAAACAAAATGAAACTCAAAAGGAAAATTCTGTGAAAACAGTAAAATTTCGATGAAAATGAAGGCCGGCGTTTGAAAACCGGCGAATCTATGGGGTCTAGAAGTCCCTCAGGTAAAAACCTACAATTAATAACTATCTTAATCATAATTAAATGGGTTTTTCTGTAATGAAAAATCGAGGAAAAAGTCTAAAAATCATTTTATGCCCAATATAGAAAACGCCATTTTCCTTAATAATTGCGTCCAAAGAACCGGACATAGAGAGTAATACAATAACATCTCTTTGTCGGAAAGGCTTTCTGGGTGCAATGATGCAAACGCGACTCCCCCACTAAGATTCCGATCCATATAAAAGACTCCGTGAATCCGCATTGGGGAGCATCACTTTACTACCTTTCACATCAGAAACATGAAGGCAGTGAGTACAAAAATATAAAAAATTTTATAGTGGGGCTAAGCCTAAATTTTATAAGTGAAATTTGTTTTAAATTTTGTGCTTCGAAAAGTGCTGTATGCACACGTTTTTTTTTTGTGCCAAATTTTTCTTGGGTATTCATCCAGTGTTAAAATAAGGGAAGAAAGTTTAAAATTTAAAGTTCGGATAAAAACTGTTCAAGATATCAAAAATTTGGGATCCTCAATGCTTATTTAATAAATTAATTTTTAAATTTTTCCTGAATTTCCTTTATTACGTTTTTAAGTATTTGTGGTTCGTGGCTTAGGGTTTATAAAAAAAAGTAGGAAAACCAATGAAATTCGTATTTTTCCTCATAAAAATGTTATAAATCAGGAAACCTAAAAACATCAAAAAACCAAATTTATTTCTTAATTAGCTTCCTCCAATTTATTAATCTGGCCACTCTGAACGGGCAATATGGCGATAGTTTCTTTGGGCTTTTTTTCCCCCTGACTTTTCTCTGAAATTCTAATTTTTTAATATTTCAGACCTTGGAAATAAGCAATCCATAAAGGGAATTTTATTTTTTCTCGGTGATATAACAGAAAATGATACACTTTTCTTCTTCTTTTTATATGGGACTTTCAGAAAATCGTATTTGGTCAATTTAAGATGAAAGGAGGAATCTTAGTGTGTTTTTAATAATAATTTAAAACCAAACTTGTAGAAAATGTTTTTTCTGTAGGATTCTTCACTTTAGACATTTCCTAACACTTTTTAATGATTTTTCAAGTCACTTTAGATGGAATTTTTACTTCTTTCAGAGGAATTGTTTATTTTATTTTTTTTATTTATTTTTTAGGGCTAGAAGCCATTAATTTTTTAATTTTTCAGATCTTAGTTGGGTTATTGGGGGTGATAGCGTTCGAGATGCGCTCGTTTGGACAATACGTACTTGCCACCAAGTGGAGCAGCTGGGGCAGGTGGTAGCGGAAGCATTCTTTCTGCTCCGGTTGGCGGATCAGGAGGATTCGGCTCTAGGCCAAGTGGTGGCAGCGGCTCATACAACCAGGGTGCGGTCGGCGGATCAGGAGGATTCGGCTCTAGGCCAAGTGGTGGCAGCGGCTCATACAACCAGGGTGGTAGCGGCTCATACAACCAGGGTGGCAGACCGTCTTATCAAGGAGGCAGTGGAAGCGGATCTTACAACCAAGGAACTGGAAATTACCAAGGAGGAGCTTCTGGAACTGGATCTTATAACCAGGGTAGTGGAAGCGGATCGTACAACCAAGGAAGTGGGTCGTACAACCAGGGAAGTGGATCTTATCAAGGAGGCGCTGGAAGTGGATCTTATCAAGGAGGCGCTGGAAGCGGTTCCTACAACCAAGGAGCTGGATCGTTCCAAGGTGGAGCTGGTTCATTCCAAGGTGGAGCTGGCTCTTTCCAAGGTGGTGCTCCTTCCGGACCTGTTATTCCGATTATTTCCCAGACCAACCAACCTAATCAAGGCGATGGTTCTTACTCATGGAGGTGAGAAACCTTTTATTGTGATTGTACCTAAATTTTTTCTAGCTACGAATCTGGAAATGGAATCCGAGCTGACGAGAAAGGATACGTGAAAAACTTTGGCGCTGGAGAACCCAACGAAATTCAAACTGCTCAAGGATCTTTTGGATACACCGCTCCTGACGGTACTCCTATCCAGTTGACGTACACCGCCGACGAAAACGGATTCCAACCTCAAGGAGCTCATCTTCCTACCCCACCACCGATCCCTGAAGAAATTTTGAAAGCTTTGGAGAAAAACGCCGCGGATGAGGCTGCTGGAATTTTCGATGACGGTATCTACAGAGGAGAAGGCGCCGGTGCTGGTGCTAGACCAGGAGCGGGAGGTTACCAAGGTGGTAACACTGGTAACTACCAGGGAGGAGCTAGGCCCGGTGCTGGTGGATATCAAGGCGGTTCAGGCGGATACCAATCTGGCGGAACTGGAAGCGGATACCAAACAGGAGGAAGACCATCAGGTTCATACAACGCTCCTTCAGCCGGTGGAAACGTCGGAGGTGGATACCAATCTGGAAACACCGGAGGCGGTACCAATCAGGAAACACCGGAGGCGGATACCAATCAGGAAACACCGGGGTGGCTACCAATCTGGAGGAAGACCCTCAGGACCCTCTGGAGGTTCATACAACGCTCCTTCTGCTGGCGGTAGCACCTTCGGTCAACGTCCTTCCGGCGGACAAAGCTTCAACTCAAACACAGGCTACTCTTACCCCAGACCAGGCAAATAAATCCCAAAATTTCTTTTCATCCTAAGCTCAACTATTTATTAGACTCTTCTTTACCCTAACGACGAAACGTTACCACTGATTTTTTTTAAAGGGTGAACGCCTTTGTAAATAAGCAATATTTACATGTAAATAAACGATTTTTTAATTATTTAATTTTAAATTTTTTTAACTAAATCCATCCAAAAAGCACAATTCTCAACTTTTGAAATAAATTAATAAACCCGGAGGAATCAAGGAGATATAGAAGGTAACGAGGCTTGGAAGTCGTGCAGAGGAGACCGGGAAGTCGGGCATCTTCGCGGAGGTCGCGAAGAGGAGACGGCCGAGAGGATCAAGGAGGCAGTGGACAGCGGGCGTCGAGGTGAAGGAGGCAAAGGTCATAAACCAAGTTTTTGCGCTTTGCCAGCTTCTTTCGACCGAGGCTCTTTTGGCCTAGAAACTATTTTTAACAAACTTTGGATTTTACCTCTGTCTTTCGGCCGAGGACTCTTTTTAAATAGATTTTTGGTCGCTCCGCTAAGTCTATTGGCAAAAAAAAAAAAAAAAATTTGGTACATGCGAGTTTACGATACCATAACTACGCGCATGCGTGAGCATTTATGTGTTTCAAAATTCATCTTTGAGATATGCCTAAAGTCAAACTAGTCTGAAACACGAGGGGGTTAATTTTTTCCTCTCGCAAGAAGAGCTCGTTTGATGACAAAAGGGGGGGGGGTAATTTTTTTCCTCTCGCAAGAAAAGCTCGTTTGGAGAGGTAAAAAAATCAAACGAGCTCTCCTTGCGTATTAACCCTTATCATCCTCGTATTATCAAACGAGCTTTCCTTGCGAGAGGAAAAAAATTAGCCCCCTCGTGTTATCAAACTAGTTGAAATTCAGGCTAATCTCAAAGATGAATTTTTGAAAGAACGTGGAAACTAAAAATTCTTGCGCATCATGGAAAAATCTCGTAAATACGCCATTGGTATAGTCGTACAAACATTAAGTTGCTGTAATGCCATCAAGAAAAGGTTTAGGAAAATCTGAAGGTTCAAAACGACCAATGGCCTTTAATAAAGTCGGCGAAATTTTCTCGGAATACTTTACTCTTTTAGTTTGCTCATTACTGTATAGATTGAATAATAATTTTTCAATAATTGATCACTTTCTTCGATGTTATTTCATTCTGCAGTAAAAAAAAAAATTATTTTTTTGTAAAATTATCCTCGTTGTGAAAGACGGTAGGCGTATAAAGTACGAAAGGAAGTAAATCCTTCTACGTCACGTTTTTATCGCGTATTCTCGGGTCGGGTCACGGGGTGAACCGGTTCTGTGAAAACGAATCATGTAAGAAACACGCACGTCCAACTTCGCATCGTCTTTTTATGATGATTAATCCGAAAAAGGCTAATAGGAATCACTCCATTTGTCTTTTAAGTGAGATTCAAGTTTGATTAATTTTGTGAATAAAACGACTTAAGCGTGACCAGAAGCCATATTTCAAAAACTTCATCACACGGAAGTCCTATAATCTTCAACAAATTTGAAGAAAACAATCATAAGGACCTACCTTAAGATTTTATCCTGAACCAGCTCAATTTTGAACGGATTTTCACCAAATCACGGAGATGCTTGATTTCCGGGCAGTGTACGGTTTTTTTAATTTCCTCAAATAAAAGGTGTTTAATATCTTTCTTGTTTATTTGAAATTCGCCAAAATGTAGAGATCTGTCTGTCTGAAGTATGTTTATTGCGCTACGCCCAACGTTTGGTCCTATGTAGTCGAATTTTACTTCAAAACTCTTGATTTTCATGAAATTTAGAGAAAAAGGACATTTTTATGTTAGAAAAGGGACCCTCGGAAGACGATTTTATGAGATATTGGGTGCAGAGTCCGAATCAGGTATGAAACTGACGATGATGTAGCGATTTTTACCTCAAAACTATTAATTTTCAGGATATTTTGCCAAAAAGGGGAGTTTGATGTAAAAAAAGGGACTCAGATTATCAGACATACCAAAGGGAAATTTTCTCTCACTTTTTGGACTGAAAATTTTTATTTTTTAAAATCGCTCAAAATGGGTTTTTGACGTTTCTTGGGGTGAGAAATACGAATCTCAAGTCGGTTTTGCGATTTGAAATTTTTTTTTCGACATACCAAAGGGAAGATTCTTCTCTCACTTTTTGGACTGAAAATTTTTATTTTTTAAAATCGCTCAAAATGGGGTTTTTGACGTTTCTTGGGGTGAGAAATCCAAATCGCAAGTCGGTTTTGCGATTTGAAAAATTTTTTTTTCGACATACCAAAGGGGAGATTCTTCTCTCACTTTTTGGACTGAAAATTTTTATTTTTTAAAATCGCTCCCAGTAGACAATGAATATTAGATTTGCTCCAACCGCAGTTTGAAACTGGTTTGATACTCCTAGAGCATGCGCAGAAGGACTTAAACGTCAAATCTGACATTTCTCAAATCGTTTTTCCGTCAAATATGACGTGCAAATCCTTCTGCGCATGCTCCAGGAGTTTCAAACCAGTTTCAAACTGCGGTTGGAACAAAGCTATAATGGAATCAGTGTAAACTGAAGATGATAAAACATATTTCTGCTTTTCACCCATTTATTGTGACATTTTTTAATTTGAATGATGTCCGGTGAAACTCCCTAAAACTCAGCTTCAAACCAAGGCAATATGGCGAAAGCCTCCTCCTGGACCCGACATAACTCCATTAAAAAGATACCGTAAAACAATCAAAATCCGATTCACTAGTTCTTCTTGAAAAATACTAAACACTAACGGTTTTGCGGGTTAGTCGGATTATTTTCTTGAAGGAGAAAGAGAGTTCCTCTTGAACCCTCCAAATTTTTTTAACTTCAATTATGTTGTTAGGATTATAGAAATAATAAAAGTTGCAATTTTAAAGACCAAGAGAAAAATGTTATTTTATTTCGAAGTATACTAAAACCATCCCAAGGTAAAATGTAAGAGGCATTCATAAATTTCTGAGGTACATCAAAATTCAAAATGCAAAAAACGAAAACAATCCGAGTAAATTTAAAAGGCTGACCTCGATCTCATGAATTTAATTTCGCAATTGACCTGCAATTAAGATTGAGAATGACGTCAGAGGTCATCTTCTTTCAGGGTGGCAGAGACAGGGGAAAGAGAGAAAAGGAAACTCTCCGCTCCATAGCCGGAATGTGGGTTAGAGGCGCCCTAGGGCATCGAGCCTTGAAAGTAAAAGTAACCCGAGATCATCACCTTGCGAAATCTTCTTATGTCTTTTTCTTACCTCTAATGAGAATTTTAAGTTCATAATTTAAAATCAACATATATTAAAAATATCTCGAAAATTTAAAACTTTTAGCCATAAAGACGTTCTCTATAAAAGATCCTTGATAGTTTTTTGAACAACTTTAATTAAAGCTCAAGAATTAAAAGTTTCAAAAATAACACGCTCGGTCAATCTTTTATTAACAGAAATAGGTGAAGGTTAATGAAAAGTATAATATTAACTTTTTTTAGATAATGTATATTTTTTGAACGATGAAGTCTTGCATAAGAAGGGTTGACGTGAAGATTACCGGGATGAGACACGCGAGAGCTCAGGTTGAAAGGTTGCGTCATTTGACCTTCACCCTGAAGAAGTTCGGATCACATTTTTGTATACCCTCTGGGGAGTCTTCCGATAAACATTTCAAAATCCTACCAGAATGTCGAAAATTCTTTGAGGCAGCAACGTCCTCTGGAAAATATGAAAAAGTTTTTTTGCATATTGGTCTTCCAGATCGCATGGGGTTAAAATTACAACTCTCCTTCCTTTTTTGGATCTATAACAACCTATCTTGAAAATCCCGAGGGCTTTTTTTCGAAATCCCCGAAAATGGCGAATTTTTTCCATGGGTATGGGAAATCCGTTTACAAAACCTTTCTAAAGAGGGTATCACAATAACTTCCTTTGGAGGCAGAGGACGTAGTTTTGGATGTCACTCACCCTCATCGTTTTATCTAGAAAAGGCCCATTTCGGGCTTTTTTCTCCATCTTTGGGGTTTTTTTTTAAAACGCCAATTAGTTTTTGTCCAAAAACACCTTTTACATTATTTTCGAACGTTTCTTTCGGTTTCCAGGCCCAGAAGTTTCCCTTCATTAATCAGACAAGAGAAACGCACTATTGTCCTCTTTTAATTTTTTGGCAGAAAATACCTTTTTTTTGGGATTTTTGTTGTTTTTTTGGTCTTCTGGGTCGTTTTCCAAGACGTTTTCTTAGAGAAACAGCCGTTTTTTCGGGTTCTCTCCCAAAAAATTTTTTTGAACCTAAATTTCCCCCTTTTTTGAGGAAATGCGGTCGGGTCTATTCTTTGCGTAATTCTTCTGACTTAAATTTCAAGTTCGTTAAACAGATTATCCTAAGAATGGATTTCTACGATGAGTTTCTAGAAAAAGAAAAAAAAATGCCTGTCAACTGTCCTAACCGGTCTTCAAGTCAGAAATTCAAAAATTCAACCTAATCGGAATGTTACTGTCTCCGAATCAGGTCGTTGCTCTTTTTTCTATTTTAATTCATCAACATATAAACACTTCCTTGTAAAATTTAGTGTCTCGTTGAAAACCGATCGAGCGAATCAAAAGTCCGTTGTTCGTGAGAAACGTGGAGTTGCCAAATAGAATGCAACAATTTTTCTTCTTTATAAAAACCAGACTCTTCATCTTGCAACGGGGTCATAACCTCAACATGCATGCTTCCTTAACTCAAATTTTTCACGTTGACCAACCTCGCATACCTAATAAGTCCTTCTCTTCCATTTTGATTAATGAAAAATGCTAAAATTCAGCGAAACTGTTTCTTAAAACTGTTCAATTATTAGCTTTGTTCCAACCGCAGTTTGAAACTGATTTGAATCTCTTGGAGCATGCGAAGAAGGATCGTCGTTCAAATAGTCAAATCTGAAGTCATCTGACGTCAAATTTTACGCACAGATCCTTCTGCGCATGCTCCAGGAGTTACAAATCAGTTTCAAACTGCGGTTGGAACAAAGCTATTGTCTTCCGAATTTTTGGGTAGATTTCTTTCAGAATTGACCTATTGCAATGGGTGCAGCATTCAAAAGAAAATCTCTTCTAGAGGATTTTAAAAAGTTAAAAAGTTCTTGTTTTAAAAATTTATAACAGATGAATGATGATAAAGGGAGAAATTAAAATAGCGACTGAGTCACGGCGTTGAAAGATGTTAAGCCGGCATTACGTAAAAGTATAACCGGTTTAACATATCCAGGCGCCTTACCAATTTCGTAATAATATTTATACTTCCCTCCCCTCACAAGATAAAAAAATAAAAATAATTAATTAAAAATTAAAAATATGCAAAACTAAAATGCTCTTAAATATTGTACAAAAAATTTTTATATTAAAAAATAAAAAATAAATAAAACTTGTAAATAAAATGAGCTGGGCCCAGGCGAGGACGTTCGTCATATTGCTCATGCGCCTGTGGGAAGCCAACTCAGTAGCCTGATTGAAAACTGAAATTGAGTTTTCCCAGGAATTATTCAAATTGAAAAATCACACCTGGACCTCCATTTTGTGAGTATACGCTAACTTCACAGAAGGTCCCCTAATGACGAACAAGCCAATATCTTATTTCATTTTTTTTTTCCTTCAGAATTCGCAAGATGATTATTTATCTCAGAAAAATTTCGCAATACAAATCTTCATGGACGAAAAGTCCAACTTTTTCTAAGATCAGGAGCAGTAAAGAGGAGCAATAAGTCCGGAGGGATGAGTAAGATGATACCTTGACTACCATAGTAGGAAATAAGGTCGTCCAGGTTATCTTTAAAAAAAATATTAAAATATGACGTAACCAAGACTTAGAAGGATACAATAAATCTTCAGATATTGAGATCCCTAAATTAGTCTAATTGAACGATTTTTTTTCGCGACGAAATATTGAAGTCGTGTAGTATAAAAAACTGGAAGTCTCGTTAGACGCCAATTATAGTTTTAAAGAAAGCGCAAGGGGAAAAAAATGGGAAAGTGGGGAGGTTTTAAAAAGCAGTGAAAGACCGGTGACATCACACGAAAAATATTCGAGGACATCTTTTTGATAAAAAGTGAAGGGCTCATATTCTGACTTTGTTCCTTTTTAAGTTTCCTGGACATTTAAAAAATAAAGACGCCTCAAGTTATATAATTAAATTAAAATTACAGAGGTTTTGATGATCAAAGATTTATTTTGAAATTCGAGATTAATCTAGATAAATAGTCTGTTACTTCACTACTTACTGAGTATCGAACATCTCAAAGGCCTCTCACTAAAGGTTGCGGTTCAGAACTACCGGGATGCGCTTTTTTTTCCAACATTACGAGTGTACACGGTCAAATCTTATGTCCGACAGAATTGTATAATATAAAAATTGTTACTGAAAGAATTTTGACATAAATTATAGCTCCTAATAGCTATTAATAGCTACTAATAGCTAATTTTATTATTAATAGCCACTAATATCTATTTTTATTATTAATAGCTACTAATAGCTATTAGGTAGATTTCTTTTCTTCAAAAATCTACCTATTGTAATGTACCAAGTAGTCGCAGATTCAAAAAATTTTCTATACGTTTTTCGTTTCATACCTCCTGGACCCCAAAACCATCCTCAGTTGAAAAGCTTATACATATATATATATATATATATATATTAGCACGATAACTGGAGCAATTTTAATGTGAGGGTGACGATATCCGGTATTTAGAGCTTTTATCTCAATAGCTCGGACGAGTTCGTTAATGGCTGAAATCGGACCAGCGATTCACCTACTTTACTTAGGGCTTAAAAGACAAAATTGGCATTTTCTATTGAAATCCTAGTCCTTTTGCAAAAAAAACTTTAAGACCTCTGCGAGGGCGTGTAAAAAATTAATTAAAGCAGGTTTGGACGAGCCAGGCGCAAAATATTGAACTAGCTAAACTTTAAAAAAAATTTGAATTTATACCGGGAAATCATTAAATATTTTATTAATAAAATTATCAGATGTTTTTCTAGGGGCTCAGTGGCGCAATTTTTCTTATATCATCATTTTTATAACATAATTATATATTTTGTGTTTATACATTTTAATTTTAATCATGAAAGAAATCTACCTTTTAGTCCCTGCTACCGCAGGGTCATTATTTTTATTATTAATAGCTACTAATAGTTATTTTTATTATTAATAGCTATTATTGCTATTAATTAATTTTTACACTTAGATACTTGACGATGCATGCCCAAACGATTTCTGTGAGTAGCACAGTAAGTTAGTAGCACTAATCATCGATTAAGAAATCACGCAAAGAATTTTTTCTGATTAATCAAATAATCACTTTTTTCTAATGTCGAGTTGGTCAAATCCATTTCTCAAAATAATTAATTAAATTGTTATCTAATAAACCACGCTGTTATATTAGCGATGTTAAAATATGGTTAAAAATTGCTCCAACTTGGTTCGTAATTCATTCATTTCTTTTCTTTAAAAAATTGTTATAAAGTTAAATAACCCAACTGAAAAACGGTAAAAAGTTTAAAGCAAAACGTACGTTTAAGAATGTTTGACCTTGCTCGCATTTAAATGAAGTACTGGGAACTTCATATAAAACATGTTCACATGCGAATCGCAAAACAAAAAAAAGTAACACGAAAAATCTACTTTTCCGTACTTTCAGATAATAGACAAAAAGTCCGATTTTTTATGTAACTGTTACGAAAAGAACGAAGGGCCGTTAACCGATCGTTTAGCAAAAGCGGACAAATAGCTTCTCCCTACCGATCGTGATCATTCCGGCATGAATAAATCATTCAAAGTAAACAACGTTAAAACATTAATACGGAAACATTTTCTGTTTATTTCTTTAGATAAAGTGGCCGATTGCGCCATAAGAAAAGGCTCATCTCTGCGTATGAAGTAATCGGACAGTTTTTTAGTCGATCGGTTCCTTTAAAAAAGCCGGTCATTTCTCACGCGCTGGGTAGCCTCTCAATAAATTAAACGTGTGATTTCACGTTTAATACAATAATTTATTTTGCCCAATTTTGAGTATGAGCACAGAAGACATAAATTTTATGTTCGTTTTAAATGATATACAGGGGGGCACACATCTCCTCCGAAAGTATTCTCGTCCAACTGTCTTCTCGTCCTAAGACTAACGTACAAAAACTGCTGCTTCGGAGAAATGCGGCAGCGCTCCGCCCCAGCAAGTCACGGTCGGTTTGTTTGTTTATTTTTGCGAGGATCAGCTCGTCTTGGAAACACCATCATCTAATCATTTTGGTGATTTAGAAGGCAGTGGATTTCATCGTTTTGTAGAATTAGAAGGCAATTTCATTTAATTTTAAGTAATATTTTATTTTACACATATTTTTAGGACGAGAAGACATTAGGACGAGAATACTTTCGGACGAGATGTAGGCACTCGATTTAATCGTTTTGAAGATTTAGAAGGCAATGGATTTCATCGTTTTGAAGATTTAGAAGGCATTGAATTTTATCATTTTGGAGATTTAGAGGGTAGTGAATTTTATCATTTGGGTGATTTAGAAGGCAGTGGATATCATAGTTTTGTAGATTTAGAAGGCAATTTCATTTAATTTTAAGTAATATTTTATTTACACATATTTTAAGGACGAGAAGACATTAGGACGAGAATACTTTCGGACGAGATGTAGGCACTCGATTTAATCGTTTTGAAGATTAGAAGGCAATGGATTTCATCGTTTTGAAGATTTAGAAGGCATTGAATTTTATCATTTTGGAGATTTAGAGGGTAGTGAATTTTATCATTCGGGTGATTTAGAAGGCAGTGGATATCATCGTTTTGTAGATTTAGAAGGCAATTTCATTTAATTTTAAGTAATATTTTATTTCACACATATTTTTAGGACGAGAAGACATTAGGACGAGAATACTTTCGGACGAGATGTAGGCACTCGATTTAATCGTTTTGAAGATTTAGAAGGCAATGGATTTCATCGTTTTGAAGATTTAGAAGGCATTGAATTTTATCATTTTGGAGATTTAGAGGGTAGTGAATTTTATCATTTGGGTGATTTAGAAGGCAGTGGATATCATCGTTTTGTAGATTTAGAAGGCAATTTCATTTAATTTTAAGTAATATTTTATTTTACACATATTTTTAGGACGAGAAGACATTAGGACGAGAATACTTTCGGAGGAGATGAAGGCACAGGGTTGAATCTATTAGTGTTAACTCGAAAACGAATTAAGATTGAGAAAAAAGTTAGATGGTGACCCCCTCTCATTTTGGGTGGATTTTCTGAGTTTTTTAAGTTTGGCAGCGATCCGCCGCCCCTAAAAATCTCGCTTTGATGACTCCGGAGATAAAAAAGTTAAACTACAACCCCCCTTCGAGCGTAGATTACGAATCTAAAAACGGGGTTTTGATTACGCATGCGCAGAACGTCCAAAACGCCAATTGGCCAAAACGCCAAAACGCCCTTTGTAACCTAACATAGGTCTCCTGAGCCCCACAGGGTCTCCCAGGACCCTTGGGGTCAAAATACGCCCCTAAATTTGGAGATGTGTGGAGACATAATGGAACCATTTAGTTTCGAGGATTACAATGATGGAATCTGGTTGCCCGGTCAACCTTTGTCTATTGCGGCAAAAGGAATCCTTTGACCCGGCACGTCGATATGCCACGACCTTCTCAAGGCGTCCGAAACGTATACGATCAAACGCTCTGCTCCGAAAGCCCCACTTTATTCCCCACCATTTCGGGACTCCGATAAGACAAAAGCGTGGGCAACAGTTTTTTTTTATAACCATTATTATTTGGTAATACGACTTTTGTTATAGACTTTAACGGTCGGGAATGAGTCAGTTCAAAAGCCTTTCCATTTTATAGACAGATCTCGAGCTGCCCTTACATAACGGCGCAGTTAAACTTGACCCAGAGTCTCGGAATTCAATGATGTCCCGCGATTTATGGCATTCCTCTCGATTTCATTAATGATCAAAATTAATATCACGTAGATAATAAATAATGCCCTCAATTAATTTTTTCACATCGAAAAACGCACGAAAAACAAGAAAATTTGGCCGATTCATCGAGTATGATGACCAGAAAATGTCGAAACGTAGATTTGGCAACTGGACTAAAAGAAAGAGGCTGATAGTTGCACTTTATTCGACGCTGATCTCATCAGGCCGAGCCTCTCACGACAATGGAAAAGCCCCTTCAATATTTGAAACTAGGACGTGTCCAATCTGGTAAAACGATAGTTTCTCGTATCTCCAAAATCAACTTTTTATATCGAAATAGCAAATAAAAAATTCGAGATTCGTTCGAAAATTATATTAAACTCGTACCTATTGAGATTTTTTACTACATCTATGACCTTTTAACTATTTTCAACCAAGGCGAAAAAGTTCATGTCTATCGATAATTACTCGGTCGGCATAAAATATCGGGTTCGAATACTCAAAATGGTCTTCCTTTCATTGTTCTCTAGACAAGCTTGAGGTCGACTAAAAGATTCTTTTGTATCCTCGTCCTTGCATGGAGAAAAACACCCTCCTGTTCAACTTGTAAAACTTTAAACTAACCCTATCACGAGTTCTAACCGAAGTTATGGAACCATAAAACATAAAACATAATGTCAACACACAAAAAAATTTTTTCTCTGGAGTCACGATTACATTCTTCGCTTTACGAGATCTTTCGTCCTGCGAGTTTTAAATGGTAATCTTTTTAAAGATTTAATCATTTTCGTTCAAAATAGAAAAAAATTAAATAAAAACTGTAAACGGTAGTAGACATCGTGTAATTTATTCAGTCAGCTATGAAGAAACTGAAAATCACTTCTTCACTTTATGCTCCCCCAAGTAATTTACTTTAAGACCTAATATGCAAAATGAGGACATTCAGGTGCTCAAACGTTTTTAAATCCGTGAAAACCTTTCGCCCACATTATCACCAGAAACAAAATTTTTTTTTAGTTAGAAATGTCAAGACAACTTAAAAAAATTCCAAATTTAGCGGTTTACATTTAACTTTTTTTTACGACGATTATAGAAGTTATATGGGGTGGTCCTTCTATCCTTGTAGTTGGGACAAAATTCATACCGAAGTACTGGTTTGAAGAGCTTCCAACGAAAACTTCCTTAAAGAGAAGTAACAATATAGGAGGGGGAAGTATAACGGAGGGGACGTACAACGGAGGGGAAGTATAACAGAGAGGGAAGTATAAAGGAGGGGGAAGTATAAAGGAGGGGGAAGTATAAAGGAGAGGGAATTATAAGGGAGGGGAAATATAAGGGGGAGGGAATTATAAGGGAGGTGAAGTATAAGGGAAGGGGAAGTATTTTTTCGAAAAATTTTCCAAGTACATATTCTTTTTTTTTTTTTTTGAAAAATTTTTAAAGTTTTTTTCAAGAATTTTTTTTTTAATTTTCCGAGTTTTTTTTAATTTCCGTGTTTTTTCGAAAAATTTTCCGGGTTTTCTATTTCTATTTGCGCTTTTTTTTTTTTTTTTTTTGAAAAATTTTCAAGTTCTTTCTTGTCAAGGTAGAAATAATGGGCTCTTTCGCCTACGGATGTGCCTCTATTAATGGGTAGAAGTTCGACATTTCTCCCTACTAAAAAAGTGGCAATTTTTTACACCAAAAATTCGTAAAAAATATAAGGAGTACTTGGTGAAAATTTGGACCGAAGATTCGGCCGCAGCGAATTTTTTTAAATTTCGAACAGACATATGTCCGCCATTTTTTCGAAATTCAAATAATCGCCCTCGTTAGTTTCTTGTTCACCGACTAATGAAAATTTGATGAAAATCGGTTGAAAATTGGGGCCGTAAAGTGTCCCGGAAAAAAATGATATGGACGGCCGGACTGCACCACAGACAAAGTTGAGATCGGTAAAGATTCGATTTGACCCTCCGGAGTCTGGAAGACCCTTCCCTAAAAACCCTTCGTGGAGGGTATCACAATAACTTCTTAAAAGAAGTTAAAATTCGGTTATTGTAAAAATCTAGACCGTATATCCTAAAATGAGATTCTATATAACCTTTTACGTAAATACGCCCGCCATTGGGGCCCCCGTAAATGTTCTCTTACGATCGTAAGAAGGGGGAAGTGCCGAAAATACCGCACTGAAAGGGGTTGCCGAGATGTGAAGTAAAACCGTAGGGAAGTACCGTCCTTGTGAAAAGAACTAGAGCGGGAGGCTCCTCTCACTCGCCCAGTATATATACGCATCAGAAATCATCCAATGGTCATCTCACTTTTTGCACTCGACAAGCACAATATGAAAACCTTCGTAAGTACCAACCCTTAAAAAAAATTAAGAAAAACAAAACGGGAAAATTTAAAATTTAGCGGTTCAAATTTAAACCATTTTTTTATTCTTAATTTTTCTTTATCAGCTTTTAATTATTTTAGTCATTTCATTCTATTTTTCATTTTGACAATGTCAACTCAAATAGCTTTGTTCCAACCGTAGTTTGAAACTCCCAGAGTATGCGCAGAAGGATTTGGAAGTCAAATTACAGTCGTCTAAATTGTTTGTCCGTCAAATCTGAATTCATCTGACGTCAAATTTGACGTGAAAATCCTTCTGCGCATGCTCCAGTAGTTTCAAGCCAGTTTCAAACTGTGGTTCGAACAAAGCTGCTATTTGAGCAAACATAACCAGAAATTTTAAAATTAAAATTGCTCGGGAAAAGCTCAAGATTTTTATGCTTTCCCTCCTCCCGTCAGCCTAATGTCCCGGGGAGGAAAACTTTTTTCCGCCAGTCAATCCAAGCCAACAAAAGCCCTTTTGGGAGATTCCCATGATCTTTAAATAAGCACCATTTTTCAATGGATTTTTGGGCGCTTTTCTGGTTATTTAGGCCAAAATTTTCGGGCACATTCCTTGGTTGTTTTCCCGAGAATTCGTCTGGCAAAATTCTTTTCCAGAGCATGCGCAGAAAGATTTGGAAGTCAAATTAGACATCTTCCAAATCGTTTGTTTGCCAAATCTGAATTCATCTGACTTCAAATTTGACGTGAAAATCCTTCTGCGCATGCTCCAGGAGTTTCAAGCCAGTTTCAAACTGCGGTTCGAACAAAGCTGCTATTTGTGCAAATATAACCATGAAATTTTAAAATTAAAATTCCCCCGGATAAGCTCAAGATTTTTATGCTTTCCCTCCTCCCGTCAGCCTTAAGTCCCTGGGAAGAAAATTTTTTCCGCCAGTTAATCCAAGTCAAAAAGCCCTTTTAGGAGATTCCTATGATCTTTAAAAAAGCACAGATTCTTGGGAGCTTTTCTGGTTATTCAGGCCAACATTTTCGGGCACATACCTTTGTTGTTTTGCAGAGAATTCGTCTGGCGAAAATTCTCTTCTGCATTGCGAAAAAAAAGAAGAAACAAATTGTTTTTAAATGCGGGCTTGAGTAAGAAAAAAACATAAACGCGTAAGCTTCCTGGTGCTTGAGAGAAATCGGTTTTATCTGATTGCTTATCATCAATGTTTATAGCCTCCATCGAATGGACCATATCGCGTCATTAATGAAAGTTCAAAACGGCAAATCTTAAAACTCTTAACTGTTATATAAAAGAAGAATCGATTTTTTTTTAGATTTTCGTCAATTTGGCAGCAGTGGTCTGCTGTACGATGGGAGCACAGCTGAACTCCTATTTGCCACCGAGAGGAAATACAGGATCTGGAGCTGGATTCGTTCAGGCACCGCGTTTCGGTGGTGCTGGAAGCTTCGGAGGTGGAAGCTTCGGAGGAAACTTTGGCGGTGGATATTCAGCACCTAGTGGTCCAGTCATCCCGATTCTTTCTTACCAAAACAACCCCAACCAAGGAGACGGATCCTATTCCTACAGGTGAGTCATCTTTAGCGTACAGCCTTAGAGTTCTCCAAACTTGATTAGTTTCAAATGATTTATCTCGGAAGTCCGAATCGATGGGCCTAAGGAGATCACGCGAAGACCTTTTGTCTTTAAATGTCATCCTTTAGCGGACCAGTAATAAACACGATGCCCTCGATATTCTTCGTGTATGTACCGTTGATTGGTTCACCTTTGCACAATAGATATTAAAAAAAACAGTGAGGCCAAAGGGTCGATCACGCTTATTTTGTAATTTTACCCTTTTTTTTTTTGCAGCTACGAAACCGGGAACGGGATCAAAGCTCAGGAAAGCGGACGTCAAACTGGGCCCGAATCGCAGGCGGCTCAAGGATCGTACTCGTACACCGGGCCAGACGGTCAGACGTACACCGTCACCTACACAGCCGACGAAAACGGATTCCAAGCTCAAGGTGCTCATCTTCCGACCCCGCCGCCCATCCCAGAAGCCATCCTCAAGTCCCTTCAATCTCAAGGGATCTCCGGATACCCTGGATTAGCCGGCGGATACCAAGGCGGAAGACAATCTTATTCCGCCTCCTCTGGTTACCATTACTGATAAAACTCTTATTTCTCTTAAGTACGCTTCAATTCAAGAATCTGTTATGTGCCAAACTCATTCTGTGTGATAATTTATTGTAAATACTTATATTTTTTTACATTTTTCAAATTATTTAAAAAAACATAAATATGCATTAAAGCATAAAAATTAATATATTTTTTTTTAATTGAACTCCCAGTTTCAAAATTTAAGGAATTAAGATATCAACGGCCCTTTGAAAACCCAGGAAATTTTTGTTTTGGTGAAGATATCCTAATTTGGAGGAGCTGTATTTTTCAAAGATTTCAGTCCAAAGATAAAGTTCTTTAAAAAAAAAAAAAGCTACTCTTTTCATTTCTGAAATTGAAAAATGCGGGAATTACGATGCTGAGTCGAAGACTTGTGATGCAGAAGGTAAAGATGCTTGAATTTGTGACAGTTGGAAATCATGGGGAAAAAAAGTAAAATAAAAAAATAAGTGTCCCAGGTAAATTTGAACGGATCGTAGAGCCAAATAACGCTATTAGCATTTTAACTTCCTTACAGAAGTTATTATGATACCCTCCACGTCGGGTTTTTGGGGAAGGGTCATCCAGACCCCGGAGGGTCAAATCGAATCTTTACCGATCTCAACTTTGTCTGTGGTTCCGGCCGGCCGTAGCATTTTTTTCCGGAACACTTTACGGCCACAGTTTTCATCCGATTTTCACCAAATTTTCTCACAAATTTCTGTAACGAGGACGATTTTGAATTTCGAAAAAATGGCGGAGATATGTCTGTTTGAAATTTTAAAAATTCGCTGCGGCCAAACCGTTTATCCGATTTTCACCAAATTTTCACAAATTATAATTTTCATTATAATTTTTAATAATTTTGGTGTAAAAATATTGCCACTTTTTAATTATTATTATTTTTTTATTTTTTTAGTAGGGAGAAATTTCGTACTTCTACCCATTACGAGAGGCACATCCCTAGGCCAAAGAGTCCATTATTTCTACCTTGACACTTAAAAAAATTTTTGAAAAAAAAAGAACTTAGAAAATTTTTTAGAAAAAAAAAGCTCAAATTTGAAAAAGAAAACCCGGAAAATTTTTCAAAAAAAAACCAGGAAAATTTTTTGCAAAAAAATTAAAACTTCCCCCTTTTATATTCTTCCCCTCCTTTATACTTCCCCCTTCCTTATACTATCCCTCCCTTCGTTATACTTTCCCTCCCTTATACTTCCCCTCCCTTATACTTCCCTCTCCGTTATACTTCCCCCTCCGTTTACGTCCCCTCCGTTATACTCTCCCTCCTATATACTTCTTCTTCCCATATACTTTCCCTCCTATATTGTTACTTCTCTTTAAGGAAGTTTTCGTTGGAAGCTCTTCAAACCAGTAGTTTTTAAATCATATGAATAGTCAAATCAACTTGAAGTTTTGCGTAGATTACGATTCTGAAATAAAAATATTGAAAATAACGAAGTTGTTGTCGCTCAGGGACACCCTGTATACCAAAACCAAAACCAAAATCTACTTAATGGAGTCGATTCCTCGTCCAAAAATAAGGGGGTTTACATTTAACTTTTTTTTTCGTAGTACTAAATGCTTTGCCGCAAAGTTCAGTCTAGTTTGAACACCCTGCATTTATCCTGTAATAATTATGAATTCAGATTGAAAGTAGATTTGGAACAGCTGGATGCAATAGATTCGCTAGTCTCTCAATACTTCAATTTTACAGAGAAAACCAGGTGATTTTATCATTTTTTAAGAAGGGAATTGAATTTTACTGGGAATAAATCTGGTGCTTATATGCATTTTAAAAGTACGAAAGAAAAGAAATCTAACTGCCCTAGGGGTATAGCTTAAACTTTACGGTTATCAAAAATTCTTTTTTCGGTTGCCTGCGAGAACCTCTTGAGCCGTTTGCGAATATACCCTCTTTGAATTCCTAATTTGAAATTTAAAACCTTCCGTGACATTCCCCCTTGCGAAAGATGAAACAAATGTCCCAACTACCCCTTTGTTTTAAAAATAAGTTTTAAAAACACGAATTTATAACGAGGTAAAAACAATATCTTTTCAAAACCCACCTCTAATAAATAATGTACGAAAAAAATATTTTTCGATTAAGCCATTCATCCTTTCTATATTCATGAGGGCGTTCCTTACCAATACTATGATAGATGGCACCTGAAACCGATGTCCAGTAGAAGGAAGACCTTTGGTCGTTCTTCCTTTTGGTCAAGTTCAAGGTTGATATTGCGTGATGGAACTGGTCCACCATTAAAAGTGGGGGAAATGGGAGATTCCCTAACTATATAAGGGTCAAACAAGGAAGAAATTACATCGAACTGGAATATCTAAAGGAGGAAATGCGTACTGTAAGTTTATTTCATTATTCTATCTCATTTATCAATCGAGAAAGCAAAGTATTTCACCCAAAAAACGATAGTTTTTTTAGATTTTTCACAATGTTTAATAATTTTTAATATTACGGAAGAAGATTTTTCTAAACAGTTTGAATTTAGGACTGTCTTAAGTCTGCTCCAAACTGGCAGAAGTCATAATGGCGGATGCCATTTTTTTTCTCTAAAGAACTCTATTATACTTTTTTTTAACGATCTCAAAACAAATGTTACTGCCACACCCTCTTTGGAAAGTTTTTGGAAATGGGTCTTCAAGACCCTCCAGGGTCAAAATGACCCGTTTTCTTTGTCAAAATTTGTCTGTGGCGCCGTCAGATTTTTTTTTTCACAAGACTCGGTTTTTTGTCTAAAATCTGCTAAATTTGGCATTTTTTAAATTAGTCCAAAGAGGTCATATGAATAGTCGAATCAACTTGAAATTTTGCGCAGATTACGAATGTGTTATAAAAAACTTGGGTTCTCAAGTTATAATTTATTAAAAACAACCATCAACAATTAGGTTCTTATTTATTTAACGAAGTTGGTGTCGCTCAGGGACACCCTGTACACCAAAATCATAATTCGTTAATTTCAATCGTCGTTTTTGGATATGGGTCTTCAAGACCCTGCAGGGTCAAAATGACCCATTTTCTTTGTTGAAATTTGTCTGGTCAGATTTTTTCAACCAATCTTCGTCAAAAAAACAAGGGGGTTTACATTTAACATTTTTCTGTAAGACGAAAATAATAGAATTTATACGGATGTTGAGTTGGGACAAAATTCATACCAAAAAAAGTGCTCCAATCGAAAAAATGAACTAAGTAAAAGTTGCTTAAAATTGAGCAAAGAATCAATTAAAAGCATAAAAACATATGTTTCTCATTTTAAATAACGAATTTGCTGTCACTCTGCATACCAAAACCAAAATCAACCAAATGGATTCGATTTCCCGATTTCCCGTCCAAAAATGGGGGGGGGGGGGTTACATTTAAATTTTTTTTAGGACTAAATGCTTAATGTCCACTCTAGTTGGAACACCCTGTATAGTTCGGCTGAAATCTTGAGGGAAGATTAAGGATAAAGGATTAGGGACCTCTTCAGACCAAAAGGACAGTTCGATAAATCGTCTAACTTTTAATTTCGTTTTTACACCTCATTGTTCAATCTCAAGGTTATTATAATTATTGGAGCCTTTATAATTCGCGACAAATCTATTGTATTAGCGACAATTATGAGGCAAGGATAACCGGTGTGGATGACCGATGTCGCGTGATGCTGAACGATCTAATTGCTCTTCGGTTTCTTTTCGCCAATTGTCTTTGTTCACGGAAGGTTTAGTTTAAAAAAATTTTTGAGCTAATTAAAATTCTTTTTTCATAAAGCACGAAAACGTATTCGTAAAAAAAGGAAGTCCGAAAGGGTTGTGATGTAATCGAAAACAAGTTCAGGGTCGACGACTTTCATTCACCTTCCTTTCGGTAGCGTCGCTGCACCGTTCAATGATCTCGGCCGGTTAAAAGGGGATCTTTCACCATAAATTTCGTATTTAAATTTTTAATCGGAATTTCTGTTTTTTTAATTATATTTTTTGGGGGTGACCGATGTTGAAGTTTATTAGACCTGTTGAGCAAGTTTCACTCATCCATGATTTTATGAGTATCTTTATTGCTTCTTTTATAATAGAAAATTTTAATTTCAGATTATCTTGGTGGCGTTGGTGGGAAGCTGTTGGGCGGTTCCGGTTAATAGGCGGCAAGCTCCTGTTTTCGGGCAGTTTTTTAATCAGTTTCAGAATGGGTCGTTTCCCGGTCCGCAGGAAGCTATCAACCAATTTCAAGGTATAGGCCAAGGAAACTTTCCTACTCCGCCCCCAGGATTCCCTCAACCGCCACAAGGATTCCTTCCTCAGCCGCCCCAAGGTTTCCTTCCTCAGCCGCCCCAGGGATTTTTTCCACAGCAAGGTCAAGGTTTCTTCCCGACTTTTCCGTCGGGAGGGTCGAGCGGTTCGACGCCCCAATCGGACTTCGTCGGAAGGAAAGAACCTCCGAAAATCATACCCATCATCAGCTACGACTTTACCCCCAACGCAGACGGTAGCTACAAATTCAGGTAATAAATAATCAGGCCTCATTTGTCAAATTGGCGAGCAGAATGGTCTCTTTTTTCCACTTTGCCCTCGAGAGCCTTCAGATTCTTCTTTTCTTAAGACTTTACGTACACCAAGAATACTCTTGTAGCACATTCGCGAACTAACATTCCCAGCTTTGTCCGCTAGGTAACGCTTATAGTCCTTTCACTTTTTTTTGCAGTTATGAATCTGGTGATGGGACGAAACGAGAAGAATCAGGTAGCCAGAAAGTAGTCGGGGAGCCGCCGGAGGCCGGTACCGTCTCGCAAGGTTCCTACTCTTACACGGACCCCGACGGTAATTTAGTCCAGGTTAGCTACACGGCGGACGAAAGGGGTTTCATCGCCAGCGGAAATAACATTCCGACCGCTCCGCCAATCCCTCATGAAATCCTCCGTTCGCTCGAAGCATCCGCAGCACACGACGCGGCTCAAAACAACGGCATCGTACCAGAAGTTTACCATCATTACTTCCGAACAGCCTACCGACACTACTAATTTTTAATATTTTTCTATTTTGTAAAAAAAATTATAAATAAATTTTAAAAAAACTTATTCATCCGTACCCTAGACAAAATGGCTCTACCCCTCTCTAACCGGTTATTGCCACAAATATTAGGTTTTAAATTCTAATTTTTATTGCGTAAGTATTCTTGGGGGTTTATTTTACTATATATAATTAACCAATAATGTAGGAAGAAATGACTGTGATAACGGGTATCTCGCGACGCGTTTCGGATTAAAAAGCCTCGTCAGGTGAGCTATTCCATATCACAATCATTTCTATCTTTTCACTGTCCCTCTATCTCCATTATTGGTTAAATTAGGTGTACAAAAATTGTAGGAAATTTAATTCTCTATAAATTTGTACTTAATTATTTTTTTCTAGGATGCACCATTTTCGGAAAATAATTTTTTTTAAATAAATTTATCTTGAAAACAAGGCGTCCTAGAGAAAAAATGAATAGAATAAAAATTAAAGAGAATTGAATTTGCAACAGATTTTATTTAGTGCATTTTTTCAATATCTGTAACGGTTTACAATTTACAAGCCTTTAAAAATTAACCTTCTTAATGGTTATACTTCAATAACCTTCTTACACGGAGAAGGTCAACTTTCGATGGACTTTAAAGCCTAAAATGTTTAAAATTTTGAAAAAAATGAACTACTAGGTGTACAAAATGAAACTCGGCTAAAATCTACAAAATTCAAATTTACCCTGTGGCTTAGTTTCATTTTGTACCTACACCTAATATTAGCTTTGTTCCAAACGCAGTTTGAAACTGGTTCGAACCTTCTGGAGCAATTTGGACTTCAAGTTTGACGTCGTTCAAATCGTTTGTACGTCTAATCTGACGTCGAATTTGACGTGCCAATCCTTCTGCGCATGCAGCAGGAGTTTTAAACAAGTTTCAAACTGCGGTTGGAACAAAGCTATAATTGATCTTTACTGATCACGGTTGTCTCTTGTGCCGGCCAGTCATCCGCAGCGAGTTTTACTCAGTACGCTCCATACTATCCAAATGTTTTTCTGTCTAGCTACCATTATTTTCGTTCTTCTAGCCTAGAAACACCCATTTTTAATCACAATTTCTAAGGTTTTCCCAAGCGCTGCAATCCTCAACCTTTTTTTTGCGTCATTGACGGCCTTTTATCAAAAAACAATCTTTTTTAAGACGTTTTTCTCAATTTATTTTTTTTTTTTTTCAATTTTCGATCCTTTTGAAATGCCACAAGTCTAAAAGTCTTCTAGCGGCCATCATAAAAGAGAATTACAGTTTATCGTCTTTATATACCTTAAAAACTTTCACTATTTCCCCTCCTGAAATCCTTGAAAGTATGATATTTAGGTACATCTTTTACTCCCTCTCGCACCTCTTCCTTTCCCACATCTAGTATGTGATTTATTGTCTAGTTCTATAATGGAATTGTATATAAAAGGGTCTTCTAAAAAAAAATTTCTAATAACTGGTCACAATCCGACATTTTTATGTTGCAATGATTGAATCATGGAACTATAAATAATAAAATAGAATTAAAAAATTTAAAAAACTATAAACTCCTGGAATAAAAAGAGAAATTCTTAAGAAAGAAAATTCCCTTGTTCTTCCAGTTTAGAAGATATCGATTGTTAAAATTTTACCTTCTAGGATCTTAAGTAAATAGAAGGCTCAATTTTATTCCTTAAAAACGATAGTTCAAAACGTATGATTTTTCTTTTTTGAAATTCAAAAAAATGTCAACTTTGCCAAATCTTCTGCATCCAGCTGCTCCAAAAGATATAATTTTTTCACAACAATCCTACCAACATCGACTAAATTATCTATATATAGCGGATTTTTCATTTTAGGTCCAATTTATGAGCCAGAAAAATTGGGAGAAGACTTTTAGGTTCAATTTTAATCTTTTTATTCCCAAAAACGATAGTTCAAAACGTATGATTTTTCTTTTTGAAATTCAAAAAAATGTCAACTTTGCCAAATCTTCTGCATCCAGCTGATCCAAAAAATAATTTTTTCACAACAATCCTACCAACATCGACTAAATTAACTATATAGCGGATTTTTCATTTTAGGTCCAATTTATTAGAGAAATTGGGAGAAGACTTTTAGGTAGATTTCGAAGAAAAAAATCTAATCTTCAAAATTTTTATCTGGACACATTGATATTTAGTTACATCTCTTTACTATCTAATATGGCGTGTTTTGCATTTCTTGAATTCTGTTGTGTCAATAGGTTAAGACAAAAAGACGAAAATGTTAGGGGGGTTCCGTGACTGAATTAAAAAAAAACTAATGTCCAGAATTATTTGCTCAGGACTAAAATTGTGTGTTGCGGATCTTGAAGATATGCAATCATTTCATGTGGGCTTCAATTCGGAATTCTCACGTCGGTAACTTCGGTTCTCTCACGTTTTTTTTATACGAACACCTATTATTTGAAAAGAAGAGACGATTCAAATAGCGGGAATAATTGATAATTACGTTCTTACCCAGTTTCGACGTGATTCTGGCGAAATTGTACTTCGGAATCTATCTCTGTTTTTTAGATTATCCAAAGGGAACTTATAGTTTTTCTCTGTATTTTGGAAGGAAAAACCTAAAATTTTTTACCTTTTGTTACTGCTGGTGTTGTTCTCGACCATCTGGTCGATTTTTGCACATTTTGCTTGGTTTTATGGCGCTTTTTTTACGTTTTTTTTAGCAAGAAAGCCTGAATTTTTAAAATTGTTGGTCGTTTTCATCGATTATTTTCCCATACAGAAAACCTTCTCACTCTATTTTCCCTTTTTAGCCAAACACCATTTTCACCAAATTATTGGGATTCTTCGGTCGTTTTCTACGATATTTTGGTGAGAAGAACTAAATTTTAACTTCCGTTATACTTCCCCCTCCTTAATACTTCCTCTCCTATGTTGTTCCTTCTTTTTAAAGAAGTTTTCTTTGGAAGCGAATTGTGAAAATTTGAATAATTTTGAACCAAAAAATGGGAAAATAACTAAGAAAACTTTTCAAACCCCCTCCTTATACTTCCCCTCCATTATACTTCCCCTCCTTTATACTTCCCCTCCTTATACTTCCCCTCCTTCATACTTCCACCTCCTTACTACTTCCCCCTCTTATATACTTCCCCTCCTTAATGCATCCCTCTCCTATATTGTTTCATCTTTTTAAAGAAGTTTTCTTGGAAGCGAATTGTCGAGAAAAAAAAATCGAAAAAAAACTGAAAACTTTCAAATAAAAAAAAAAAAATTTGCACCAAAAACTGGAAAAATAACTAAGAAAGCTTTTCGAAAGAAGCCCCCTCCTTATACTTCCCATCCTTTATACTTCCCCTCCTTTATACTTCCACCTCCTTAATACTTCCCCCTCCTTAATGTATCCCTCTCCTATATGTTCCTTCATTTAAAAGAAGTTTTCTATGGAAGCGAATTGTCGAGAAAAAAAATCGAAAAAAACTGAAAACTTTCAAATAAAAAAAAATTTGAACCAAAAACTGGAAAAATAACTAAGAAAACTTTTCGAAACAAACCCCCTCCTTATACTTCCCCTCCTTTATACTTCCCCTCCTCTATACTTCCACCTCCTTATTACATCCCCCTCCTATATACTTCCCCTCCTTTTTACTTCCCCCTCGTTAATGCATCCCTCTCCTATATTGTTCCTTCTTTTTAAAGAAGTTTTTTTTGGAAGCGAATAAATTGTCGAGAAAAAATCGAAAAAAACTGAAAACTTTCAAAAAAATTTTTTTTGAACCAAAACCAGGAAAAATAACTAAGAAAACTTTTCGAAACAAACCCCCTCCTTATACTTCAACTCCCTTATACTACCCCTCCTTTTTACTTCCCCCTCCTTAATGCATCCCTCTCCTATATTGTTCCTTCTTTTTAAAGAAGTTTTCTTTGGAAGCGAATATTGTCGAGAAAAAAATCGAAAAAAACTGAAAAACGTTCAAATAATAAAAAATTTGAACCAAAAACTGGAAAAATAACTAAGAAAACTTTTCCAAAGAAACCAATTCCTTAAACTTCCCCTCCTTTATACTTCCACCTCCTTAAACTTCTCTTCTTTTATACTTCCCTTCCTTTTTCTTCCCCCTCCTTAATGCATCCCTCTCCAATATTGTTCCTTCTCTTTTTGGAAGTTATCGTTGAGAGCTCTTCAAACAAGGACTTAGGCAATTCTTCTTAGGACCCCGGCCCCTCGACTTTGTACAGCCCATACCTAATTTTCAGAATCATTGGCTACAGCCATATAAAATTCTTAAAACTTGCCGTTATTAAGTAATAAAATAAAAACTGGTAGTTTTTTCTCCTCCAAGACGTGAATGTTATTGGGAAGCTTATTTGTCAAGGTCGATGAGGATGAGCATTCGTTAAGTAACGTTGTGCAACGATGTTAGGGCCGGAGAAAGTCCTGGATAGAACACAGAAACTCAAGGTCGGATCAATGGCTATTGGGCAATCTGTAGACTATCGCACCGTCCTGTCCGCCTGTCTGCTAGTTAACACTTTTCTTTCTCTCCTTCGCGCACGCTTCACGAAAGGACATCGAATGTCGTGGACATTATGACTCACAGAATCTTCGGCTTCTTTTAAGACCAATCGGGAAAAGAGTGAACATAAAATCATTTTTATCCTCCTGAGGGAGTTTAAAACGTCTCCTTTTACAATTTAGTAACAATGTCGCAACAAGCAATAAATTAAAAAGATGGGAGGACTTTTTTGAGAATCACATTATAAAATTCATATGTAAATGATTTATTCTTTTTTTGAAGAACACGATTTTTAACAAATTCTACAATAAAATATCGTTCATTCTGTCTCCGAAAAAGGTGGTTTATTTATCATTAGTGAAAGGTCAGAAAACTAAGGAATCATTCTTAAAATGCGCAATTTACGAAAGATTAGATGGCATCTACGGTTCATCAAGACCGCGTAACTTTTGGATTTTACAACTTGCTAATTCATACCATTACCATGAGTAATTTTTCCTTTTTAAGTATTTTATATCCGTTTTAAAAGCCCGTTTATGATTTTTACAAAACAAAATTCTTTTGAGTGCTAATTTTTTAAATAAACACTTTTTAAGAATGTCTTAATAAGGGTTTATTAATTCTGCATCTATGAATTAGTCATGGGACGTTGATTTATTTATTCACCCGGATATCGGTAGATCAATGATAGCCGGCATCAATTGGCAAAGACACAAATCAAATCCGCATAATTAAAAATATTGACTCATAGGCCTCTAAAAATAGTCGACAAAAAAACCCGTTTTTAAAGATGCGTCGGAGCATCTTCAAAGAAGGAATCTTAGAGAAGGAACAATTTAAAAGAGAGAAGGGGGAAGTATAGAAGAAATAAAAGTTTAAGAGGGGGGACGTATAAAGGAGGGGAAGTATGAATTAAGGGGAAGTATAAAGGAGGGTGGTTCAAGGAGGGGGAAGTATAAGGAACTAATTAGTTTTCCTCTACGGAGTCTGATAGACCCTTTTCCAGAGACCTTGACATACAGGGTGTCACAATAACTTAGACAAAACAACAACGAGTCGACAAAGAAATGAATCGACATAAAATGAGTCGACAAATAATGAGTCGACAAAAATATGATTCGACTAAAAAATGATTCGGCAAGAAAATAAGTCGACAAAATGACCAGTTTTAATAGATGCGCCGGGAGCATCTTCAAAGGAGGAATCCTAGAGAAAGAACAATTTAAAAGGGAGAAGGGGGAAGTATAGAAGAAATAAAAGTTTAAGGAGGGGGACGTATAAAGGAGGGGGAAGTATGAATTGTATGAATTAAGGGAAGTATAAAAAGATTCGAAAACCTTTTTGGAAAGCCATTGAAGGGAGGTTCAAGGAGGGGAAGTATAAGGAACTAATCAGCTTTCCTCTACGGAATCTGGGAGACCCTTTTCCTGAGACCTTGATATACAGGGTGTCACAATAACTTCGACAAAAGAAAAAAATGAGTCGACATAAAAAACCTTTTTAAAAGATGTGCCGGGAGCATCTTCAAAGAAGGAATCCTAGAGAAGGAGCAATTTAAAAGGGAGAAGGGAAGTATAAAAGAAATAAAAGTTTAAGGAGGGGGGCGTATAAAGGAGGGGGAAGAAATTGTATGAATTAAGGGAAAGTACAAAGGAGGGGAGGTTCAAGGAGGGGGAAGTATAAGGAACTAATCAGTTTTCCTCTACGGAGTCTGGAAGACCCTTTTCCAGAGACCTAGACATACAGGGTGTCACAATAATTTCGACAAAACAACAATGAGTCGACAAAAAAATGAGTCGACAAAAAATTAAGTCGACAAAAAAACCCGTTTTAAAAGATGCGCCGGGAGCATCTTCAAAGAAGGAATCCTAGAGAAGGAACAATTTAAAAGGGAGAAGGGGGAAGTATAAAAGAAATAAAAATGAAATAAAAACGCGGTGTCCATAATACCGTCTAATAAAAGTCAAGAAAAAAGTGTAGGAGAATGAAAAATAAGGAAATAGTTCACCTGATGAGGCGTATTACGCCGAAACCGGTCGTGAAATATCCGTTTTTTTTTCATTCTTTCTCCCTCTGTAACTTTTAATAGCAAAGAAATAAAAGTTTAAGGAGGTGGACGTATAAAGGAGGGGGAAGTATGTATTGTATGAATTAAGGGGAAGTATATAGAAGGGGTGGTTCAAGGAGGGGGAAGTAAAAGGATCTAATCAGCTTTCCTCTACGGAGTCTGGAAGACCCTTTTCCAGTGACCTTGACATACAGGGTGTCACAATATCATCGACAAAAAAAACCATTTTAAAAGATGCGCCAGGAGCATCTTCAAAGGAGGAATCCAAGAGAAGGAACAATTTAAAAGGGGGAAGGGGGAAGTATAGAAGAAATAATAGTTTAAGGAGGGGGACGTATAAAGGAGGGGGAATCATGGATTGTATGAATTAAGGGGAATTATAAAGGAGGGGCGGTTCAAGGAGGGGGAAGTATAAGGAACTAATCAGTTTTCCTCTACGGAGTCTGGAAGAACCTTTTCCAGAGACCTTGACATACAGGGTGTCACAATAATTTCTCTTCGAAGAATTTAAAAAATGAAGATACTACGTAAATTCTTGTGTTCAATAATTTTTTTAATAAAAAAAATTGTTGGATTTGATTATTGTCGTGATTGATCAGAAATACGATTTCGGATAAGTATACTGAATGCCAATGCCAAACAGGAGAAGTGCTTTAAAATCTATTATCAAGGTCCGAACCGTCACGTGTTTAACTTTTTTTTTTATAATCCAAAATGGACGTTTCGATGATCGCGGAACGAATGTAAAAATATTTAGCATTTAAAAAAATATTTAGCAAAAGGGCAAAGGTCAAAACTTATGTAAAGTTAATTATAATAGTGAAGTCTAAATATTTTGAATTTTTTTAACTTCCTCATTAAATTAAAGTTAGCCTGAATTTTCGTCTGTTAATATGCGATTCAGCTGGCAGAATGAGGTTAAATTTTTTTCTTCACAAAAACTTGAAGAAAACGCCCGTAAAAACGTTTTTTGCCCACAAAAAAATCGATAAAAACGATTAAGCATTCAGTAAAAACTGGGTTTTTTGGATAAAAAATTGAGGAAAATCAAAAATTTAGTCAAAAAGGTGTTTTGGTACAAAAATTGAGAAAGCACTCCAAAAAAAAAGTTACAAAAACGGGATTTCTTGTACGAAAAATTGAGGAAAAACTTGAAAAATTCGGCGAAAAGGAAGTTTTCAGTGAAAACTCCCAAAAAACAACCGTTTTGGAGAAAAATGTATGAAAAAGTCAGCTAAAATGTGTTTTTCATGCTAAAATCCGAAGAAAAAAGTGCCAAGTCCGCTCGATCGGTGGCTTTCGTAAAAAAATGAAATTAATTTTGAAACGAGCAGTTAGGACTTTTGCAAATTTGTGACGTTAAATAATGATGATTGCTTTTTGAACTAAATAATTAAATAACGATGGGTCATTTTCAATATGGCCCGGCGGCACGTTGACATTTTGGAAAGTGAAGGTGCCAAGGTTCCTCCACACTTCATTAATATAACATATCCAATTTTATCAGATCACTGAAGCACGAAATTTTGTACGACTCCTCATTTTGATTCGACTTTTTTTACATTTTAAAAATATTTGACGGAGTTTAAGGAGGAAAAGACCTTTCACCTTTTTCTGCCGAAATCCGTCCGATTATACAATAGATCCAAGAGGGGTTAAAGCCTCTTTGAACCTCTTCTTTCGAAACCCCATTTCGCCCGATTCGAGACTCTTAACAGGTGAACAGGTCCCCGAAAATCCTTGTTATTCGAATCGAAAGGTGTAATTTATACGAAGCTTCTTTGGATTTTTTTTTACTGCATTTTTAATGAATCCCGTCCCAAAAACGTAAGAGAAGTTAGAATCTTGAAGATAAACTTAAATATTCAAATCGTGTTTTATAATCTGTCTGGATTTCTCAAATATTAAAGATGAGCAACCAAAATAGAAAACGCTGTTAAAATTCTTACGTATCCACTTTTCGAATTAAAAGACTCCCTTACTGAGCATTTTTATAAGAAAATAAGAAAATTAAATGGAGATTCGAGTCTTCCTCGATTTGTCACGCCAATCACGAATTTCCTTATAGTCACTTCCTTAGAAAAACAAAAAGTTAAAATATTGATAGACGAATTTCCGGGAATACCGTGCACGCCACCGTCATTGAAGAAGGAAGTAATTAGAATAAGTCCTGCAAACCCACATTTTGTTTCAGACTTCTTTTCTAAACAGTCTTACCGTCATCTTAATTGATTGTCGAGATTTTGTTGCCCATAATAACCAGTTTTAAAAGTTGATGCTAGTGATTTGTTGCCTCTTAAAGGCGTACGTCGTGTTTGACGTCTAATTTTTGGAAGAAGCTGTAATTTTCTAATCAACATTCAAGAAAAACTAAGTTTTTGATTCTAAATTAGCTCTTTTGAAGTACCTATTTGAAACTCAGAAAACTCTATAAAAATTAGGAAAAAGGGCTGTGTTTCATGGGGAAATTACAAAAAAATTTAGAGAATCCTCCTGCCTGACTAAAATGATTTCTTTTGGCAGAAAGAGCTATAAAAGATGAGCAAAAATCTGGTAAAATGGTGCTATTTGGACAGAAAAGCCAGAAAAACGCCAAAAAAACCTTTTATGGTTGAAGTTATTTCTCGGCTGAAAGATCATAAAGGCGAATCACCAAAAATCCGATGAAGACGACCAAAAATCTGGTTAAATGGTACTATTTGGAAGGCAGAGCCGGAAAAACGCCAAAAGACCTTTTATGGTAGAAGTTATTTGTCGGCTGAAAGATCACGAAGGCAAATCACCAAAATCCGATGAAGACGACCAAAAATCTGGTTAAATGATACCATGTATTTAGAAAGAAGAGCCAGAAAAACGCCAAAAAGACCATTTATGGTAGAAGTTATTTCTCGGCTGAAAGATTATGAAGGCAAATCACCAAAATCCAATGAAGACGACCAAAAATCTGTTTAAATGGTACTATTTGGAATGAAGAGCAAGAAAAACGCCAAAAAGACCTTTTATGGTAGAAGTTATTTCTCAGCTGAAAGATCATGAAGGCAAATCACCAAAAATCCAATGAAGACGACTAAAAATCTGGTTAATGGTACTATTTGGAAAGAAGAGCCAGAAAAACGACCAAAAGACCTTTTATGGTTGAAGTTGTTTCTCGGCTGAAAGATCATACAGACAAATCACCAAAAATCCGATGAAGACGACCAAAAATCTGGTTAAATGGTACTACTCGGAGAGAAGAGTAAGAAAAACGCCAAAAAACCTTTTATGGTAGAAATAATTGGTCGGCTCTTAAAGGCAAATCACCAAAAATCCGATGAAGACGACCATAAATCTGGTAAATTGGTACTATTTGGAAGGAAATGCAAGAAAAACGCCAAAAACACCTTTTATGGTTGAAGTTATTTCTCGGCTGAAAGATCATGAAGGCAATCACCAAAAATCCGAGGAAGACGACCAAAAATCTGGTTAAATGGTACTATATGGTGAGAAGTGCAAGAAAAACGCCAAAAATACCTTTTATGGTAGAAGTTATTTGTCGGCTGAAAGATCATACAGACAAATCACCAAAAATCCGATGAAGACGACCAAAAATTTGGTTAAATGATACCATGTATTTAGAAAGAAGAGCCAGAAAAATGCCAAAATAACCTTTTATGGTTGAAGTTATTTCTCGGCTGAAAGATCATGAAGGCAAATCACCAAAAATCCGATAAAAACGACCAAAAATCTGGTTAAATGGTACTATTCGGAGAGAAGAGCAAGAAAAACGCCAAAAAGACCCTCTATGGTAGAAGTTATTTCTCGGCTGAAAGATCATACAGACAAATCACCAAAAATCCGATGAAGACGACCAAAATGTGGTTAAATGGTACTATTTGGAAGGAAGAGTCGGAAAAAACGCAAAAAAAGGCCTTTTACGGTAGAAGTTATTTCTCAGCTGAAAGATCATGAAGGCAAATCACCAAAAATCCGATGAAGACAACCATAAATCTGGTAAATTGGTACTATTTGGAAGGAAGTGCAAGAAAAACGCCAAAAAACCTTTTATGGTAGAAGTTATTTGTCGGCTGAAAGATCATGAAGGCAAATCACCAAAAATCCGATAAAGACGACCAAAAATCTGGTTAAATGGTACTATTTGGAAGGAAGAGCCGGAAAAAACGCAAAAAAATACCTTAATAATAGAAGGTGTTTCTTGGATCTTGATGGCAGGTGACCGAAAAACCGATAAAAAGGATGTTTCCCACAAGTAACCCCTGAAAAGAGTGTTTCTAGATTGAGAAAGGAAGGCGCAGGAAAAATTAAATTCAGCCCCAGGTGCCTGCTTTGCTGCCTACCCTGACTCGAAATGAAATATTCAGTCTGTAAAATTTCAAAGTTTTCCATAAACTAATTTATTACGGACTATTTCAAAATCTTGAGAAAGGTCAGTATTAAGTCCTGAAACCCCAAATGCTCCAATACAAACCACCACAATAAAAACCACTGAAAAAAAAAAATAGAAAGAGAAGAAAAAAAATCTTTCAACACTCATTTCCAAGAATACGCAATAAGAATGGAGGAATAGCAAACGTCATTGAAAGGGGGGAGTTTTGTGGGGGCACACGAGGGAGATTGAGACCCACGACCTTTCCTTTGACTATTATGTTAATCCTAAACTACTCGTACTAAAAGGCGGGGGGTGTTCTAAGTATATATTGAGAGGGAGACACCCAAAGATATCAGTATACAACAATCGTCGATCATGTACAAGGTGATTAGTGCTTCCATTGGATTATTGTGCTTCTTACTCCTCAAGTGCTTTAAAAAAGAAGAAAAAAAATCAATAATCAACATAAAACAGTGAAAATTGCATAAGTTCAAACTAAAAATTTGTGCTTCTTTTTTATCATCTTTCTTCAGATGGACTAAAAAATTTATAAATTTTGTCTTTTTACAGAATTTAGTCAATGCATTCAAAATATTCAAACAAAAAAAAATCTAAAATCTTAAACTTTTTTTTAAATGTGAAAAACAATAGATTTAGAAGAAAACATATCTGTCGAAGACATAAATTTTTCAAAAATTAATTTGTCCAGAAAACAATAAAATTTAATTAAGAAAGGGAATTATTTTAAATAATTAAAAAAAAGGAGAAAAATTAACGTGTAGAGCTAGTGCCGTTTTTTAAGGGGCAAAAGTCAACACACAATGACGTAGTGCGTTGTGGGTTTGCATAACCTCTTCCCCAAAATCTAAACTTAAAATTAATAATAAAATAATCTTTTATTTTTTATTATTAAAATAATCTAAAATTAATAATCTTTTCATTTTTTTAAACTTTACAGTTGGCCTCATTAGCGTTATTGGCCCTCGCATACGCGGCTCCACAACAGCCTGGACCTTCCACAGAACCCATTCCCATCTTGAAATACGAAAACAACGTTAATTTCGACGGAACTTATAATTGGGCGTAAGTTTAGAACTTTTTCTAATCTTTAAAAAAAAAATTAGACGTTAATAATTAGAAACTAGGAATGCTAAAAGGTTACTTCCAATTTTAAACAATTTTTTTAAATAAATAAAAAGGATAATTTATTTGTTCTAAGCGAAGATCGTGAGGAGAAAAGACGCAATAAGAAAAAATAAAATTGCGCCGCAAATAATCAGACATATTAAAATTTAAATTATTTATTCATCCTTACGTAAGTCGTATCAAGCAATTTTAAAAGATGACGCCTCCAATTTTCTAAATGATTTTGCACTAGTCTTGTTAAAAATGGATACTTTTAGGAAATTTATTAGTATAAGGAATATTTTTAAGGTTAAAACTTCAATTTTGGAGGCTACAATATTTATAGATTTTTTAACAAATACTTAAATACAGTTTGGCTGACAAAAAAGTAAGATTTTCTCTTGGAAACCGAAGATAGCACGGGTTTTAGGTAGTTTTGGAACATAAAAAAATTGAAGTTTTTTTTTTTAGATATGAGACAGGCAATGGAATCAAAGCTGAAGAAAACGGTCTTGTCAAAAATTTCGGTCAAGGAGAGCCGAACGAAATACAGACGGCGCAAGGGTCCTACTCGTACACCGCCCCAGACGGACAGGTCATCCAAGTGACATACACCGCCGACGAAAACGGTTTCGTACCCCAGGGTGCTCATCTTCCCACGCCGCCCCCAATCCCTCCGGCGATCCAACGAGCCCTCGATTACCTCGCTACTCTCCCCTCAACCCCGGAAACACCTCAACAAGGCTGAAAATACAAAAATGTTTATTTAATTTTTTTTGTAATAAACGCTACCCAAAAAATATCAAAAACCCTTCTTTTTTTAAATTATTCACTATGTAAAACTTCTAAAAATATAATATATGGTTAATGCCTATTTTTGACAATGCTTCAAGATTTATGAAGGCGGATGAAGATTCCGAGGACGGTTTGACCCTGGGAGTGGTTACCCAGGCATTGGAGCTGTCAAAATGACCAAAATTTTTTTGTTCATATTAGGTGTACAAAATGAAACTCAGCCACAGGGTAAATTTGAACTTTGTAGATTTTAGCCGAGTTTCATTTTGTACACCTAGTAGTTCATTTTTTCAAAATTTTGAACATTTTAGGCGTTAAAGTCCATCAAAAGTTGACCTTCTCCGTGTAAGAAGGTTATTGAAGTATAACCATTAAGAAGGTTCATTTTTAAAGGCTTGTAAATCGTAAACCGTTACAGATATTGAAAAAATGCACTAAATAAAATCTGTTGGAAATTTAATTCTCTTTAATTTTTATTCTATTCATTTTTTCTCTAGGACGCACTGTTTTCAAGATAAATTTATTTAATAAACAATTATTTTCCGAAAATGGTGCATCCTAGAAAAAAATAATTAAGTGCAAATTTATAGAGAATTAAATATCCTACAAGTTTTATTTATTTGGTGTACAAAATGAAACTCAGCCACAGGGTAAATTTGAATTTTGTAGATTTTAGCCGAGTTTCATTTTGTACACGTAATAATTATAATAAAAGAAAAGGGGTGCCTACAACTCATCCGAAAGTATTCTCATCCGAATGTCAACTCATCCGAAAAATAATAGAAATAGAAAAAATATAAACAGACAACTCATCCGACTGTCAACTCATCCGAAAAAGGGGCGTGGCCGTTTCGGATGAGTTGACAGTCGGACGAGAATACTTTCGGATGAGTTGTCTGTTTATATTTTTTTTAAATATTATACTTTAATAAAATAGAAAACAGTGAATACAACTCATCCGAATGTCAACTCATCCGAAAACTAACGTACAAAAATTGCTGCGTCGTAGAAATGAGGCAGCGTTCCACCCCAGCAAGTTTTAAACTCCTTTTTGGGCGTACCGAGCTCATTATCCATCCCAGGGCAGCCTACAGGGTGAGCAAATCCTCGCGAGAGGAAAAAAAAATCAACCCCCTTGTGTCATAAAACGAGCTGATCCTCGCGAGAAAAAAAAATTAACCCCTTTTGTCATAAAACGAGCACATCCTCGCGAGAGGAAAAAAATTAACCCCCTTTTGCCATAAAACGAGCACATCCTTGCGAGAGGAAAAAAATTAACCCCCTTTTGCCATAAAACGAGCACATCCTCGCGAGAGGAAAAAATTAACCCCCTTGTGTCCAAAACGAGCTGATCCTCGCCCTACAGGGTGAGCAAATCCTCGCGAGAGGAAAAAAATCAACCCCCTTGTGTCATAAAACGAGCTGATCCTCGCGAGAAAAAAAATTAACCCCCTTTTGTCATACAACGAGCACATCCTTGCGAGAGGAAAAGAATTAACCCCCTTTTGCCATAAAACAAGCACATCCTCGCGAGAGGGAAAAAAATTAACCCCCTTCTGTCACAAAACGAGCTGATCCTCGCAAAAATAAACAAACAAACCGACCGTGACTTGCGGGGGTCGAACGCTGCCTCATTTCTACGACGCAGCAATTTTTGAACGTTAATTTTCGGATGAGTTGACATTCGGATGAGAATACTTTCGGATGAGTTGTATTCACTGTTTTCTATTTTATTAAAGTATAATATTTAAAAAAAATATAAACAGACACTCATCCGAAAGTATTCTCGTCCGACTGTCAACTCATCCGAAACGGCCACGCCCCTTTTTCGGATGAGTTGTCTGTTTATATTTTTCTATTTCTATTATTTTTCGGATGAGTTGACATTCGGATGAGAATACTTTCGGATGAGTTGTGTGCCCCCAAGAAAAGCTGTAGATTTCAAATCTATCAGACACTTCAGCCTTGTCCAATTTAAGATGAAGCGTTTTTTAATGTTTTATGTACTCGCTCCCTGTGGACTGAATGAATTGAAATTTTCAGGATTCACTCTTGATATTAGAGAAGATATGCTCAAAATTTTAAGTCGATCGCTCCGCAACCGGTTGAATAAATTAAGGGAGGAGTGAATTTTGGTACATGTGAGTTTACGATGACAACGCGCAAGCGCGAGCTTTTGAGTATTTTAGTTCCCGCGTTTTTTCAAAAGTAGATTAATAGGTAAAAATAATAAAGTGTTATAGATACACATAATCACTTTTATTACCGAACCAACACTTTTTAGGGTTATCTTTTTTTTAAATTCTAACGTGCAGTTTTTAACTTCATTGCCTTCTAAAATATTCTATTTTTTATTTTCCATTCGCTTTTTTTTCACATAAAACATTGACAGAATTAAAACCTGAAAATATATTTTAATGATAAAAAAATAAAAATTGAAAAGCAAAGGGTTTATTTACGTTCCTTTTCAATTTTAAAAATCACAGTCCTTCGAAATCCAAATTTTTTTTTTCGTTCTTTCTTCAACTCTCCCAATTTCCAAGAAGAATTTTTTAGGCCACGGCGAAGAGTCCGAAATGCCTAAGAAAAATGTTTTTCCTATAAATATTGAGTATTGTCGATAAAACTTTTTTTAAATCCAAGTTAGTTTTTTTATGGACGGGATCGTATTGTCCATTTTTAGAGAAATTTTTGAAATGAAAATAAGCAGAATTACTGGAAGAGCTGAAAAACCCAATAGAAAGAAGTTGGCACAACTTTGAATTTTTATAATTTTTTTTTTCAACTTAAAAATTGTACCTACTCCCCTCTGCGATGAATATGACAAAGTAATATATTTACATGGAGATTTTTTTTCTAAAAGCTCTTTAACTCAAAGGATAAGTTATATAATTTTTTAAACATACAATATTTTCTAAAAGCCTGGGTAAATACAATAAGGTCCTAAATATCAAAATCTGCAAGTTTTTTGGATGGAACTTGCAGATATTGCGGGGATACATTAAAAATAAAATCGAACATCAAACATACAAGTGAGCTTTAATTAATAATCTTGTACACTTTTCTGGTAAATTAAAACCGAATCGCAGCTACTACACTAATCTGGACATCATTTTTTCGGTTTTTTTATCGGCGCAAAGATGCCGCTGCTAAGAATTGCGCAAGGCAAGGGTTCGATCTCCAGGAACAGACGGTGCCGCCTCTGGCCCTTTTCGCGATGTACAAGACTCTTTTTGAAGTTTCGAAGCAAAGTTCGTCGTCGCCGCAGGCGTTTTCGGATTCAGCCATGAAAGCTTCGTCGCATTCGCGGGGTGAAGACGCTCTCAATTCGGGCCCCTTAAATAAAGCAAAAAAAAAGATTTATAAAAAAACACCCGATTATTGGGCCTTTTCTGCTCGAGAAACAGTAATTTCTACTTTAGTTTGGTTGGCAAACTTGTTAGCCAAGAGTTTAAATAGGACTTACGCAAAGATAGCAGATTTGGTGTACGTTGCAAAGAGGGAGGAAGACTTCCTGACGATCCCCACCCATGTTGCAGATTTGACGGCATCTCATTTCGACCTCCTGTAAGACCGGGCACTCGCTGACATCTTCAACCACTAAAAAGTACTGTCAAATAAATGAACAAAATGAATTATCGTACCTTTGGAAGAAATTGAAGAAATAGATGGATGAATGCGTGGCTTTATTTCGTTCGGTATTTCTTGATTTTTTTTCTTTTCTTCTTTGGGAGCTTCAGTTTTTTCCTTTTTGTCGTATTTCGCGTTCGCTTTGGCGTGATGCTCTGCTACAGATTTGGGCATTGGGATTGAATGTGATTCGGGGGCTGTGGCTTTTTGGGCTGCGATGCTTGCTTTGAATTCGCTGAGGGCTCGACGCATTTTTTCAAGACTGTAAGCCGCCGCGAGCTGTGCCATAACTTTATCTTTGACTTCAAGTATTTCCTTGCTGTCCCTCGTCCCTTCGTGGGATCCAGTATATTTGATAGCTTCATCTATAATAAGGTCTTCCATCGCCTTCATCTTCCCGTCCATGTCTTCCGGTCTTTTCTTTTTATCGTAAGGAGTGTACTGCTTGGAGTACTGATCGACCATCCAATTCATCGACTTCTTCCTTCTATCGAGGCCAAAATAATCGGACCAGTTGATCGACTTCTTTTTTACTTCGACCGGCTTCGTAGCGCTAGCTTCCATCGTCAGTTCTTTCTGCCCTGTCGTCGTATGTGGCTGCTGTGTCGTCTTCACTTCACTTTTATTGTCGTTGTCGCTAAAATATTGTTCAGTTCAGCCGTCACTTTAGGGTCTGTTGTTTTATCGCTTTTTTTCTTCCTGATCAACTCAGGAGGGGATCTTTTCGTAATCGGAAAGCGCTTTTGAGCTTTATAAGGGTATCTTTCATCAAAAAGGGTGTCAGGATATCGTTTATGGTTTAAATTTCTTTTCTTCCATCCTAAAGGGTGGTTAAAAAATCATATCCTGTATTATAGGGGCCTGAATATTGCCGTTTCTTTTTATCCTTTCCCAAATATTCGAGAATCTCTTCCAGGTCGGATTCGGTCAACTCTTCGGGATCTTCGTCTCCTTTGTATTTATCCCAGACTTGATTGAGGATGGCCAAATAATCGTCGTTTTCGTCGTTGGTGTATCTATCGTCGAAATTGAGGCCTCCAAAATTTCTGACAAGCGCGTGTGCGTTTTGAATCCTCGTTTTGTCTCTTTCCCTAAATGGCGACGGCATCACAGGGGCGTCTTCCTGTTCGAATAATCGTTGAAGACCTTCCGGGTCCCTTTCGCGGAAAACCGATGATCTTTTAAGCTGAAGCGGAATCCTGAATACATCAATGATAAACAAGTTTATCAACATGAACAAACTTACCCGTGTCCTCCTTCTCCTTCTTCGAGATAATCCAACATCAATTTTTCAATCGCTTTCGTACTATCTTCATCTTCGTGTGTACCTAATTCCGAATATGGAAGAGCGACAGGTTCAAACCTGCCTGTATTTGATGACATCGACTTTTGATATCCATAACCTATATCTTCCGGCTGTCCATCTAAAGAAATCATAAATAAAATATTGGTGTACAAAATGAAACTCAGCCACAAAATTTGAATTTTGTCGATTTTAGCCGAGTTTCATTTTGTACACCTAGTAGTTCATTTTTTCAAAATTTTAAACATTTTAGGCGTTAAAGTCCATCAAAAGTTGACCTTCTCCGTGTAAGAAGGTTATTGAAGAATAACCATTAAGAAGGTTAATTTTTAAAGGCTTGTAAATCGTAAACCATTACAGATATTGAAAAAATGCACTAAATAAAATCTGTTGGAAATTAATTTTCTTTGATTTTTACTCTATTCATTTTTCTCTAGGACGCACTGTTTTCAAGATAAATTTAGTTTTAAAAAAAATTATTTTCCGAAAATGGTGCATCCTAGAAAAAAATAATTAAGTAAAATTTTATAGAGAATTAAATTTCCTACAATTTTTATTTATTAGGTGTATAAAATGAAACTCAGCCACAGGGTAAATTTGAATTTTGTAGATTTTAGCCGAGTTTCATTTTGTACACCTAGTAGTTCATTTTTTCAAAATTTTAAACATTTTAGGCGTTAAAGTCCATCAAAAGTTGACCTTCTCCGTGTAAGAAGGTTATTGAAGAATAACCATTAAGAAGGTTAATTTTTAAAGGCTTGTAAATCGTAAACCGTTACAGATATTGAAAAAATGCACTAAATAAAATCTGTTGGAAATTCAATTCTTTTTAATTTTTATTTTATTCATTTTTTCTCTAGGACGCACTGTTTTCAAGATAAATTTATTTTTAAAAAATATTATTTTCCGAAAATGGTGCTAGAAAAAAATAATTAAGTGCAAATTTATAGAGAATTAAATTCCTACAATTTTTATTTATTAGGTGTACAAAATGAAACTCAGCCACAGGGTAAATTTGAATTTTGTAGATTTTAGCCGAGTTTCATTTTGTACACCTAATAATATTTATCAATTTTTTCTTACCGTAAACGTACTGACGTGTGTAATAGACTGGAGGCGGCGCTTGAACTCTTTGTCGGCTTTGCACAGCTTCCAATGCTCTTCTCAGTGAATCATCTGCCAAAGTAGTGGCCAATAAAGCCACAGTTACAACTGCGATGTACATCTACAAAACAAAAAATAAATAAAGAACGCGGAAAAAGTGAACAAGTAGGGATGTATCTTGCCCTGGGCATCGACGTTTGCTTAGGTATGGTTAGGGTGCGTCTGACAGGTGTCTGACACCTGTACGAACAAGGGCGGAACCCATTTTATTATTTTTCCTTCTATTTTAAAAATCCTAAAAATCCTAATAAGTTCGTCATCGACGTATTCGTTCATCGACTCGTCGGAATTCAAACCGCGTCGGCGTTTACCAACTACGTGACCTTGAAATTCCATTTTCATCCTAAATTCCATTCCTTTTTCCTCCATTTTCACCCCATAAATGGCACATTTTTATTTAATTAAAATTTCCCTCTATAAATAAAAAAAAATCCCTTTTAAAAATACAAAACAAAAAACCTCTGTCATACCTATGTACCTATTTTACGATATAATTTCCTTTGATAAATACCGGGGCTTGATATTTTATTATTTCAATTTTCTGACAACAAAAAAATTCTTTCGTGATTTAAGTAAATATTTTTTAGTATTTATCATAAATTAACATTTTTTGATTGTTTTATTTTGATGAGAGAAAAACGGAGAGGAAATTCTTACCTTAGGACATGAAGGCGTAAGGCTATACTAAACCAGCCGTACAGTTTTAAATCAATAAAAAGCTATGGTCTTGCCCCCTGACGAACTTCCCGAGAACTTTACTGATCTATATCACTTTATTTTTGTTATTAAGTTGTCAGTAAACAATTTCAATAATCATGTTTTTATTTTTTTAATTGAACAATGAAGATGAACTTATATTGCCTGTTTTTGGAAAGATAATTATTCTTTCCATATTCTGGGATTTTTATGTTTAACTTCCTTAAAGAAGTTATTGTGATACCCTCCACGGCGGGTTTTTGGGGAAGGGTCCTTCAGACCCCGGAGGGTCAAATCAAATATTGATCTTTACCGATCTCAACTTTGTCTGTGGTGCCGGCCGGCCGTCTGTATCATTTTTTTCCGAAACACTTTACGGCCACAATTTTCAACCGATTTCACCATATTTTCTTTAGTCGGTGAGCAAGAAACTAACGAGGGCGATTTTTGAACTTCGAAAGAATAAAGTAAAGAGGGCGATTTTTGAATTTCGAAAAATGGCGGAGATATGCACGTTTGAAATTTTAAAAACTTCGCTGCGGCCGAGCCGTCCGATTTTCACCAAATTTTCACCAAGTCTCCTTATATTTCTTACGAATTTTTGGAGTAAAAAAATTTTCACCTGTTAATTATTATTTTTTTTTAGTAGGGAGAAATTTCATACATACTTCCACCCATTACGAGAGGCCCTAGGCCAAAGGGCCCCTTATTTCTACCTTGACACTTAAAAAATTTTTCGAAAAAAAATATAAAAAAAAGAACTTAGAAAATTTTTCAGAAAAAAAAGCGCAAATTTAAAAAACATAACCTGAAAAATTTTTCAAAAAAAAAGTTAAAAAATTTTTCGAAAAAAAAACTTCCCCCTCCGTTATACTTCCTCCTCCGTTGTACTTCTCCTCCTATATTTTTACTTCTCTCTTTAAGAAAGTTTTCGTTGGAAGCTCTTCATTTATTACCTATTTACTGTTATGACAAAAATTAATTTGTTGTAGGGGAGACAGCAATCTTCTTTTTCTTTTAGGAACCTTCGACTCCTGCCGCTGGAGATACGTTCACTTCCGGGAGTTTTCCTTGGTTTTTTGAAGAAATTAGAGCGATAAACTTCCGGTTTAACGGGTTTTGAAATTTTTTCTTCCTAATTTTACCTTAGCAACCTCTTCTGACCATACTTCTAGGAGTTTTCCTCGATTTTTCAGGCGTACAATCCCATTAAAACCCAATTTTTGGAAATTTTATCACTGTCGTTGGCCAAACAAACACCCTTTCCTTATTGTGAATGGGAAACCATTTCCGAAACGAAGGGTATCACAATTTTATTCTTTTAAAGAATTTCATATCGCGGGAAGCTTATTCAACACGTGCCGACCATCGATTCCTATTCTTCAGTAGTGGCATTCACGTTTCCAAGGCGCTTACTTTCGTATACAAACACAACAGTCTCTAAACTACTGCCCATGAGGTAACTGTTTCAAAGACTTAACTTTAACTAAGCATTAAGAAAGAATACTTGTAATTGCCGGAAGTTTCTTCCATCATTCGAGGAGTGTTGTTTGTGGTTTTAATATGAAAATTTTGTTTAGAAGTTAATTCTCCGAGTTACGATTTCCGAAACTTTTTATTCCAAGCAAACACATTTTTTCTAGTCAAAAGGTACGACAATTCCACTGAAAGGCTTTAATTATTCTTTCTAAGTCTTCTAAGCAAAGAATCAAAAAAGAAAAAAGAAAATGTAAACCTTTTTGAGAGTACATGTGAGTTTACGATACCATAACAACGCGCATGCGCGATGTGTTTAGTTCCCGCGTTTTTTCAAAAATTCATCTTTGAGATTTGCCCCAATTCTATGTAGTTTTTTTCGTCCCTCAAAGGTAGCTCGTCCTTCGAAAGGGAATTTTAACATCTGTTCAATTTTATAAAAGACTTTTATTATTAGTTTGAAGTTTACTTCCTAAAATATTATTTTTCAGTGCATCATTTATCTAGCTACTAGGTAATCAATTTTTTTCTCTATTTTCAATTAATCTCACATGGTTAGAATAGAATTTTTGATAAAATTTAGTGTAGCGACAATTTCTTAAAAATGATCATTCATATTTTTCTTTTTATCAAGTTTTTATCGAGTTGTTTAAAGAAATTAAGTTACAATTATTTGGAGTTAGTACGTATTTACTGTATTGAAGGATTTGAGAGAAAAAAAGAGATTTGCCTAAATTGATAACACGTACTCAAGGAGAGCTCGTTTGATAACACGAGGGGGTTACTTTTTTTCCTCTCGCAAAGAGAGCTCGTTTGATTTTTTTTTTTCTCCACACGAGCTTTTCTTGCGAGAGGTAAAAAATTAACCCCCTCGTGTTATAAAACTAGTTTGAATGGTACCGTTAACTCACAAGTCCCAATTGAGGAATGCTCGTTTATGATTCCATTTTGTTGGTTTGTAGGAAAAAATGGTACTTCCGAGGAAGATTGGAGTTCGCCTTGATCCTCCGGCGATCATTTTAGTTTACGACGTCTGGGGTAAAATCCGTATGAGGACGATGCCTGTTCGTAACGTCTGGGAAAAAACGAGCACCTCTTTTATCCTAGAAGATATCAAATCAAGGCACGAAGTCCTCAAATCCGTCCCCGATTCTTCTCTAATTAAAATGATCGAAGTTCTCAAAAGGGTTAAAAAAGGCGATTCGCTTGAAGACGCCCTTCAGTCTCAAAAGAAAGAGGATTTAAATAAAGAAACGACGCCAAATCTGACCAAAGATAAAACTTTAGAAAGAAGTAACTCACAAGATGAAGACACCGATTTTGAAATAGATGACGACCTACCCTTAGACGACCTATCAAACGATTTTGGTATACTTCTTTTTTTAAATTATCTGAAAGTCAATTAATATTCTTTATTTTAGGAATTTAAAGCCAGCCATCATATCCGAAGGGACTAAGTTTTAAACAAATAATTGTTGCCATTGTTGATTTTTGTTTTTTGCGTTCAAAATTGATTTATAATAATAAAAAAAAATTTAAAAAATCAATTTTTATAATCAAACTTCAAGGGTTCCCCAAAAGTTCACTGTGATCTTTCCAGCGACTTACACATTTTAAAAATCTTATTTTTGCTGTACCAAAAAAAACTTTATGTAATTTACTTCACAATCTGGTTTTATAACATTATTTCAAAAAATGTTAAACGTACGCTAACCAACATTAGCATCATCCCGTTAACTAAAATTTTGTATATAAAAATGGAAAGAACGCTTTGTACATTTAGTTTTCATCATGAAGTTTTTGAACTACATTTTGTATTTTTTTATTTTGTTTTTATTAATAGTAAGTTGTTTTGTTTAATTTTTATTGTTTAAATAATATTTACAGGTTGGAGAAAATGTTGATTCTAAGCGTGTGGAACAAAAATTAATAAGAAAACGGAGATGTGGTCCTGTGAAGTTTCGAATTAAGAAAAAACATTAAATTTTATAGATTACAAAGAAATTTTTTTTAACCATAAAAACTTCCAGAAATGGAGAAAAACAAATGGAAAACACTTTAAGTTGCGTAAAAAGATTTGAATTGGGAGAAAGATAAAAAATTACTACCTAACATGCAGTAAAATTGGAGTTTTCAGGTTGAAACACCAAAAAAAGTACTGGTTTGAAGAGCTTCCAACGAAAACTTTCTTAAACAGAAGAAACAATATAGGAGGGGAAAGTATATAGGAGGGGACGTACAACGGAGGGGGAAGTATATGGGAGGGGAAGTATAACGGAGCCGGAGGGGGGAGTATAAGTGAGGGGAAGTATAAGGGAACGAATGTATAATTGAGGGGGGAGGATGTATAAGGGAGGGAAAGTATAAAGGAAAATTTTCCAAGTTTTTTTTTCCGAACAATTTTTAAAGTTTTTTTTTCCGAAAAATTTTTAAAGTTTTTTTTTTAATTTTCCGACTTTGTTTTGAAAAATTTTCCGGGTTTTCTTTTTTAAATTTGTGCTTTTTTTCGAAAATTTTGAGTGTCAAGGTAGAAATAATGGGCTCTTTGGCCTAGGGATGTGCCTCTCGTAATGGGTGGAAGTAAGAAATTTCTCCCTACTAAAAAGAGTAATAATTTAAAAGCGGCAATTTTTTACACCAAAACTTCGTAAAAAATATAAGGAGTTTTTGGTGAAAATTTGGTGAAAATCAGGCGAACGGTTCGGCCGCAGCGAATTTTTTAAAATTTCAAACAAAAAATTTGCGATGATGCCTTAGATACCAAAGGATTTTGAATAAAATAAAGCAATAAAATTGGCAGGGTTAATATAATTTATTTATTTATTTAAATCTCACCCTGCATTTCGTTTTTAATAGAAACTTGAAAAATTAGTTTTATTAAAAAGATTTAAGAAAAATACAAACGGGTAACTAACGTGCAGAAAAAAGTCCCACTTTTGATTCCAATCCATAATGACTAGAAAATGGGGATTTTTTTAAAAATTGAAAAACACGAATAAAATGCATAGGTTCACAAGGGCACTTGATTTTTTTTTTCTAAGATGATTAATCGGCTTCGACACCACTGTCGAAAAAGTCTTTGATGTGTTGACCCACTTTGAAAGGGAATAACCTGAAAAAAAAAATTAGATAAAACATTTTTTATTGTTTTAATTACCTAATGGTGTCATTAAGTGCCATATAATAACTGGGAATAGTGGCTCCGTATTGGTTCCTTCTCATTGCCGAGACGATTGAAGATGCAGCAATTTTCGGATTTACAAGCCCAAGGGCGTTTTCAAACCTAAAAATTATATCAGACACTAGAAATTCGACAAAAAAACAAGATTTACCTCATTTTTGGCTTTTTACAAAGACCTGTGTTAACCATGTAAGGGAAAATACATGTAAATTTGACATCTGGAGCTTTGTTTTCTTCCCTGAATTCTTCAATTAAGCCTTCCATCATACCTAAAAATAATTTTTAAAAATAAAGTTTATTTTTTTATTTTTTATTTTTTCTAAAGAAGAAGAATAGGTTTAACCGATGAGCAAGAGGCCTTCTTCCTCATTGGATAATCCATTCTTCTTCTTTTCTGGACTAGCTGTGTGGGCCATTAATGGGGGGGGGGGGGCAGTGTTGGGCGTAATCGCAAGTTTCTTAATCACGATTACGATTATGATTGAAATCGTAATTCCGATTACGATTACAATCGTATTCGTATTTTTTTCTGCGATTACAATCGTAATTGTGTTTTTTTTGTTTGCGATTACCATTATAATAGTATTTTTTCTGGGATTAAAATCGTAATCGTATTTTTTTTCTGCGATTACAATCGTAATTGTATTTTTTTCTGCCATTGCCATTATAATCGTATTTTTTTCTGCGATTACGGTCGTAATCGCATTTTTTTTCAGCAATTACGGGCGTAATCGTATTTTCGTTAGCGATTACGGCTCGTATATGACATTTTTACTGAGATTACCTCATCGTTGAAAAAAAGAAATTTTTCTTAATTAAAAAAAAAGTTGAATAAAAAATCTCAGTACGACTACGCCGTAATTGCTGAAAAAAAGATGCGATTACGACCGTAATCGCAGAAAAAAATACTATTATAATGGTAATCGCAGAAAAAAATACAATTACGATTGTAATCGCAGAAAAAAAATACGATTACGATTTCAATCGCAGAAAAAAAATACGATTATAATGGTAATTGCAGAAAAAAATACGAATACGATTATAATTGTAATCGTAATCGTAATTAAGAAACTTGCGATTACAATCGCAATCGTGATTAGGGGGCGTACCCAGGAGGGGGCTTTCGCCATATGCCTTGGCGCCCTATCAGGGCCATCTCCAGAGGAGTGGCCTAACCAATTTATCCGCGGATTTTGTGGAAGAATATTTATTTGGAATTTAACTTCCAAACCAAAATCCCTCCACCCAACCCGGGATCGAACCCCGGTTCCAATGGTGGAAGACTGAACCTTCCAGCCATCGAGCCCGTTAACGTTTATTTTCTTAATAAAACAAACCTCGGACGGCAAATTTAGAGGCACAGTATGGCACAAGATTTCTTAAGCCGACAAGTCCGGCCATTGACGATAAAGCTACGATATGTCCATGGTTTTTGGCGATCATGTCAGGAAGGACGGCTTCTAAAAGCTGGAATAATTTGGTCAAAAATTAACTTCAATTTATTTTTTTTATACCCAAAAATGAGCGAAGACGTTGACATCAAACATTTTCGTGATTTCTTCCGGTTTGTGGTCTAACAACCGATGGCATGGCATAATTCCGGCATTGTTCACAAGGACTGTGACTGGTCCAACTTCTTTTGTGACTTTTTCAATAAGTTGATGCACTAGTTCCCTTTTGTGACATCACAACTGTTTAAAAAATGGTTATTTGGAAATAAAAATGATGAATAAACATACACATAAGAATGTACTCTTTTGATGCCGATTTCATTCATCAATTTGACTGTTTCTTCGTTTCCTTTTTCGTTTATGTCGACACAAACGACGGTTGAGCCGAGTTCGCCGTACTGAAGGGCCAACTCTCGCCCAATACCGTGGCCAGTTCCTGTGATCTAAAAAAGAAAAAAAAAACAATCTTAAAAGCTTTTCCTTCATTTTTTGAAGTTAAATGTTTCTTTAAGGAGAAATTTTTTATAATAAAAGATGTTGTTTGTTTCTTTATATTACCAACAGGTAGCAGTCAAACCTTTTTATATTAGGAGAGCAAATAATTGTAGAATGTTATAGAAATAAATAATTATAGAATAATATAATGTAGCCTAACAATTATAGAATGATTAAGTGAAGTTTTGCAAAGCCAATTCAGAATTCAAACGAATTTCGTCAAATTGAGCTTGAAAAAGCGAGAAAATGGAAGAAAATACATTAGAAAAAGGGGTTTTTCGCCGAAAAACAAGATAAACGAACAGAAATATGATAAAAGGGAAATTTTTAGACAAAAAAAATCCAAGTAGGGGGTTTATTGGATGAAAAATTGTCTGCAAAAAATGGAAAACTGCAGAAAAAAAGTGTTTACCAGGACGATTTCACCGGCGACAGACTTCTCTTGAGGAGGCATCACCAAATTGTAGAGTCCTTCGAGTATGGCGAAGAATATTTTGCCCAAAAGAACGAGGATATCCACAAGCAGGACTCCGATAGAATAAAGTTTAAGAAGCATCGTTTCTTCGTCTTCCCTGGAATTTAAAAAATGAAGCATAACTTCTCTAATAGATAATAAATTGATAAAATGATAACACGGTTATATGCCGGTAAGGGTCGTAAACATTGAAGAGATAAGGGTGAAAAGGGCGGGACTTAAACAGAATTTTCCCGCTCAAGTTTAAATTCACAATTGACATGTTTTAACATGTCTTGTTTACAAGCCTGCATTTCGACGTGAAAAATCTGCAATTCACCATAATGCTTTCCGAAATAATGCAATTGAACATAGGAATTACTCTTAAAAGTTCAAAAATTTTGATCATAATGCATTTAAACATAAAGCGTTTCGCCATAAACGTTTTTTCAATAAATGTGACATATAAAAAAGTGCAAGTAACCATAACGCTTCTAACCATAAAATTTATTTATTGGAGAAATACCAACAGTTTATTTTAATAGTCCTCCCATTCATTACAAAATAATTAAAAAAAAAAACTTCCTTTAAGAGAAGTAACAAGAGGGGGAAGTATAACGGAGGGGGAAGTATTAGGGAACGAAAGTATACCGAAGGGGAAGTATAAGGGAGAGGAAGTATGTATAACGTAGGGGGAATTTTTTATTTTTTTTTTCCAAAAATTTTCCAAGTTTGTTTTTTCAAAAAATTGTCTAAATTTTTTTTTGAAAAATTTTCCGAGTTTCTTTTTTTTAATTTTCCGAGTTATTTGTTTTTTCGAAAAATTTTCCGAGTTCCTTTTATTTTTTTCAAAAAATTTTCTAAGTTTTTTTTTGTCAAAAAATTTTGTGAGTTTTTTGTTTTTTGAAAAATTTTTCGGGTTTTCTTTTTGAATTTGAGCTTTTTTTCTGAAATATTTTTTAAGCTCTTTTTTTTCCAACATTTTTCTAATTGTCTAATGAAAACTGTGGCCGTAAAGTGTTCCGGAAAAAAATGCTACGGACGGACGGCCGGCCGGCACCACAGACAAAGTAGAGATCGATAATTGACCCTACGGGGTCTGGAAGACCCTTCCCCAAAAACCCGACGTCGAGGGTATCACAATAACTTCTTTAAGGAAGTTTAAAATTGTTTCTGCATATGTTTGTATGTTTAAATAAAAATTTTAGGTTATTATTTTGAATATTTCGGATTTTGTTTATTTTTTTCTTTCGCTAAATCATTAACTGTCGGGGCGAGAAAAAAGTAAGAGGGACATGTCCCCAAGGGTTTCTTAGCCAAAAAAGCGAAAAAAATGCTGCCATATCAATTTGTGCATTAAAATTGAACAATTTTTAGACCATGTCAAAGCCGGATAAATTGAGCTCGGTAAGTCGAATCCGGAAGGAGAAAAGCGACAATAATAACAATGCGGCGAGTAAAAGGTTGAATTTTTCTTTTGTTTTCTTCGTTTTTGTCAAAAGTTTATTGTTTTTTCTTATGAAGGCCAGCAATGAGGGTTGTCCATTTGGACTTGACAATGACGCAGTCGGAAGATGCTCGCGCGAAGCACAAAATGAGAGCTGCATTCGAAGATTTACGAGGCAAAACTGCATTCAACGATTGGGAACTAAGTTGCATCTTGCTCATTTACTACAAGGTGAACCGTTTCTCAGCCGTATCAATTTATTTCTTTTCTTTTATAGATGACCCAAGGGACGCCAATAGCGAGGCCGGAGTTTCGTAATTTCGTCCACAACGTGTTCGGAATCTCGCGTCAAGATATCGTCGAAAGAATTTCTCCGCGCTCGACGAACCCAATTCACCCGGCCTTGAACCCCAGGCGTTCGTCGTCCTCCTCTCCATTTTTACGCGTGGTTCGCTCGACGAAAAAATTGACTTCGTTTTTCAGGTCGCCTTTTTTTGTTTTTTATTTCCGCTCCCCGGAATCAACATCCGAATTCCAGGCTCAACGAGTCATTAGGGCATCCTTCTAGTTTTTTTCCTTAATCTTTCATTGCTATTAGGTGTACATAATAAAACTCAGCCACAGGGTTTATATTTATAAATTTGAATTTTTTAGATTTTAGCCGAGTTTCATTTTGTACACCTAGTATTAGGGGAAAAAAATGTCTTTAGCAGAGCCCAAAACACAGTAAAAGGGGAGGACGAGTGAACGTGCAAAAGGCCCCAAAATCAGGGAAATTTTTTTTTCTCTTTCAAAAGACCTGGAAAAACTTTTTAAAAATTATTTTTCCTCATAAACTCGCATTCACTGAAAATACCCCCCCCCCCCCTCGATTTCTTATCTTTAAAATTACGTCCTTGTGTTAATATTTCTCAATGACAAAACGTTAAATCGTCGCGTTAGTTCAAACACCGGACAAGTCATTTTTTATCAATTTTGAGTTAGTTTTTTTTCTTCATAAATTCGCATTGACTGAAGATACCGCCCCCCCCCCCCCCCCCCCCCTCGATTTCTTATCTTTAAAATTACGTTCTTGTGTTAATATTTCTCAATGTCAAAACGTTAAATCGTCGCGTTAGTTCTATCACCGGACAAGTCATTTTTTATCAATTTTGAGTTAGGCATAGTTACTGATGGTAAACTTAGTGGAGAATCGAATTCCGTTGGTAGTTTAACCCTATTACCAACAGAAAACGCGTAGTTCACGATTTAGCCAACAGGTTCATTGATTCCAATGAGAAATTAATCCGAATTTTGGCTCTCCTGAAAACCTAGGAAAAATGACTTATCCGGTGTTAGAACTAACGCTATAAAGATGTTCAAAAATTATTTAAGCTCATAAACAAAAAAATCAGCTTAAAATCAACGCGATTTCTCTATTCGTGGATAGGCGTGAAAAATATTGTCATTGACACACTTTTTTTTTCTTTCATTTGAATTTTATACTCAGATCGTGAACTATTTATTTCTTTCGTTGGTGTGTAATAAAGTTTTTTTTTTTTTTTAAACCCATTATAACAAAATTTATAACCTTTAGAGCTAAACTTGCACAACATTTTTGAAGGTTATGTCCACATGGTTTGATAATAATCTTTAATTTTTATAAGATTTAATCCAATTTATAGGTAGTTTGAAAAAGTTTACTTCATTGAACGCAAACAAAAGAGCCAAAAGAATCTCGAAATCAAGGTTTTCTGAGATTAAACATATTTTATAAAATGAGTGCTAAGGTATAGAATATAATTTTTTTTATCTGGATGACATCATACTGGTTATTTAAATAAGTTTTATAAATTAGATCTGAGGAAAAGAGGATGCCATAAACAGGAATATTTTTCTGTGAACTGTACGGGGGATATTTGTCCGTGAATGCGGGAAGGTAGGGAAAAACAACTGTTCCTCTTGCTCTCTAGTTTTTTCATGAACAACAACTCATTTTATGGCTCCTGTCAATTAAAACGTAAAAATAAAAATTGTTTTATAACGCATTTCTTGGAAACTTTGTACTTGATCCCACAATTAGAGTGTATTTACATGCTTTTTTAAGCGTAGATATGGTAAGTGACGTAAAAATAATTGAAGCGATGAGAATTTCGGATTGTATAACCATTAATTGCTGTCATTTAACTGAAAATACCCTTGAGTTTTACAAGGGCGAATAGACGCATTTTTTTTCTGTTTCTTCCTGTGCAGTTACGTTATTTTGTCACCAAGAAGGGCCCAGAAGGGGGCTTTCGCCTTATTGCCATCGCCTCCAAAGGAAGACTTTTTCAGGGAAAATGCACATAAAACGGCTATTGAAGTTTCAATATAATTATCTGTTCAGTTAAGATTGAATACAGTTGAATTCTTAAAAGTCAAACAATGGAGAAAAGAGTCGGAAAATTTTCTTTTCCTTTCCCAGAACTTAAAAGAGTGTTTTTACCAACTAGGTATCTTTTTCTATGTATTTTGGGATTATTGATCTAATTAGGTCAAAACAACACTTTCGTCCTAAAATAACCTCACTTCATCGTTTAAAGCTCTATGCTTAAAAGCTATTTAGGTATTTATTTCTCCTTTATCTCCTCCTTCATACTTCCCCCTCCATGATACTTCTCCTCTTTGATACTTCCTCCTCCTTGATACTTCCCCTCCTAAAATAACCTCTTTTCATCGTTTAAAACTCTATGCATAAAAAGTTATTTAGGTATTTATTTCTCCTTTATCTCCTCCTTCATACTTCCCCCTACTTGATACTTCTCCTCTTTGATACTTCCCCCTCCTTGATACTTCTCCTCTTTGATACTTCCCCCTCCAAAAATAACCTCACTTCATCGTTTAAAACTCTATGCATTAAAAAGTTATTTAGGTATTTATTTCTCCGTTATCTCCTCCATCATACTTCCCCTACTTGATACTTCTCCTCTTCGAAACTTCCCCCTCCTAAAATAACCTCACTTCATCGTTTAAAACTCTATGCTTAAAAGTTATTTAGGTATTTATTTCTCCTTTATCTCCTCCTTCATACTTCCCCCTCCTTGATACTTCTCATCTTTGATACTTCCCCCTCCTACATTGTCCTTTCTCTTTAAGTAAGTTTTCGTTTGAAGCTCTTCAAACTAATACTTTTATTTTATTTTTCAGGTGTACGATTCAATGTGTTTGGGCTACATAGGAAGGGAAGCAATGACGAAACTTCTTGTACCGACCCTTCTGACGAGGCGGCAGGAGCACGAAGCCGTCGAAAATGCCATCGTAAGTTCGAACTCATTTTCCCCAAAGTGTTGGAAAGCCACGAAAATCCCTTTTGGGTGAAAATGACTCAAATTGGCCCTCTGGAAGACCCTTTTTCGGAAAAACCATCCATCGAGGGTATCACAGTAAAGCGGCCCACAGACGCACAATATTATTGTGCCATATTTGGGTTTGCGCAATAATATTGATCGTGTGTAGACGAAATTGAAAGGTTGCACAATATATTGCGTGATGTTCAGAAAGTTGAAAATATATTGTACAAACGGGTAAATATTGTACCGTCTGTACGCAGTATTGCGCAATATCCCACACGTTCTCGTTTCTCTGTAACCTTTAAACTGTTTAACAAACCTTAACCTGTAAACTTTAACCTTTGAGTATATAAAGTACCTAGGGTACTAGTACTACTACTACTAGGGTACATAGAGGTACTTTATATACTCAAAGCTTTAACACGTGTTTCATTTTTTTGTTCATTTATTTCTCCCTATCAATGAACCAGTGTTTGGCCCATTTCCTTCCTTTCAGGGAGCCCTTTTTTTCTTCTTTTTTTCATTCGCGACCACAGCGATTATCGCACAACACAACACCTAATCACTCAACATGATCTTGAAATTATGATGATATGAAATTAAAGCGGGTACTGTACTACTGTTTGTGTTTGCACAATGTGGTTGTACGTCTGTACTCAAGATTGCACAATATATTGCACAACCGTCAATATCGACCCCAAACGAAACAGTTTTTTGCAGAAACCGACATATTGGACAATAATATTGAGCGTCTGTGGGGCGCCGTCAATATATTGTGCAACCCACATTGCACAATAATATTGTGCGTCTGTGGGCCGCTTAATACTACTTTGGACATGAAATCTGTTTTCCTGTTGATTTAAGATGTTTTTTTATTCTCACTTTTTTGAGGAAGTCGAGTCAGGGTCAGATTAAAACAAGAACATTTTTTTAAAACTTGAATCCAAGGAAATCCAGTTCTAGAATAAACTTTTAAAAGCATTATCGCATTTCACCGAGGCGAATAAAAAAAACCCTTCATCGATAGCTTATCAGCCTTTTCAAAAGAAAAATTATTGTAGAGGTCAATGATTTTTTTTTCTTAAACAAAAGGCCCAAAAAAAATATTTCCATTTGAATATTTTCTTAATTCAAAATCAATTCTCTTAATTTTTTCCTTATTGGCCGTGACCGTCAACTTTCGTAGTATTTTTTTCTTCAGTAATGAGATACTTTTATCTTCCTAAATGATAATCATGGTTCAAAAATACTTCTGTATATTAGTGACTAAATTTTATTTTGGTTGGCAGCCTTGGAAAATCACATTAATCAAATTAAAATATTTAAAAATGATTAACGAAGAAATGATTAAATCGTTAAATTTTTTTCCATCGAACAAAGTATGATTGAATTACCATTGCCTTCTAAGTACAAGTAGGTGGAATATGGACAGAGGAATTGAGAAACAATAATGCATGAATATTTAACGACCGGTTTCGTTTTAATAAGCATCATCAGGTGACCTATTTGTGAATTTTTTTAAAATTTATTTAAAGTAAAAATAATTTTTAACTTCACCGCTCACTTTTATAGTGCGAAAAACTCCTTAAAATTCAGAAAAAAATTTATAAAATACTAAAGTGCCACCTCGAAAAATCTGAAAAATTATGAGAGGTACATTTTAGGTCCCTCTAAAATCTGTGTTAATTTGGTGCCGCCACCTCTGATGGAACCACTTTTTTGACCCCTCAAAAGTTAAAAAAATTAATTTTTCACACTTAAAAGTTTTGGAAAAATTTCAAAAAATTCTCAAAGATGCGTCTTTAGATGATAAACAGTTTACAAAAAAATTGAGCTCTGTGGGATCATTAGTTCTCGAGATATTGAGGTTTTTCTATTAAAGGATAAACCCGTTTTTCTCGAAAACCGTTCGGTTTTTTGATATGAAATTTAAGTCAGTTCTTATTCACATAAAGAGGAATCTTTTAGAATTTTTTCGGCCAAATCGGAGTAAGGGCCGTTTTGCCCCCTTTTTCTGTGAACTATAATTTGTGAATTAAATTAATTTTTAAAATATTTCTTATGTATGATGTACAAAATTACCTTCACTATAGTCTTGTTCTTCCGGCGGCTCTAAAAGCACTACTCGATTTTAAAAACTCCAAGAGCGGGGAGAGTTTTTATCTGGTCATTTGTGCGCTTATCCAAACGACATAAGTCAGAATATTTTTAATCAAAAACCAAGATTACGAAAACGGTTATTAAAACAAAAAGATTCCATTATAAACGATAAAAATAATAATTAGGGGGTTATCCGTCAAATTATAAAATGTAAATCTGGTTTTGTTTATTAATTTATCACATTTTCTTTTAAATAATTATCACGTTTTTTAGTTTAAAAAAAGGTCCAATTCCTATAAAAACGTGTATATTGTCAAAATAATTAGTGGAAACCTAATAATTTACTGTAAACAAAAAAAAAACAAGAAACCAGAAACGGTTCCGCTAAGCTAAGCGAAGGATGAGAAAGGTCGATGTTTTTTCTGCGAATTCCCTAACTTTTTCCCACCTGAGAAATTCTAGTTCAATGAGTTAGGAATTGAAAAAATCAACTTTCCGTTCTTTTTGAGTCAATTTATTGCATACAGCTGATCTAAATTTACTCCATTTTTTGTCTGCCAACTTGCAAAGCACAAAAAAAAGATTATTAAGATTAAGAGAGGTAAAAAAAATTCGTTATGAACCAGCTTTCATCAGTAATTGGTATAAATTACGCTAAAAATGCTAATTATGACACTTTCATTTTTTTTCCTCTATTGTAAAAGTAATTTTTAGGATATGGTCGATTTATTGATGAGGAAAATGGACAAAGACAGAGACGGGCGAATCAGCTACAACGAATTCTGCGAGCAGATCAAACAAAACGAGCATCTCCTCGAAGTCTTCAGCCAAGTGATACCCGACCGAATGGATAAATACGCTTTTATGGTTACTTTCACTCCACGGGTCGCGACTTATCATTCAAAATACATGATGAAAAACACCGAAATTCCAGCGTTACACAACATATCGCTGTTTTGAAATATAATTTTTTTTTTCAATATCAAAATTGAGTACCAACTTAAAGATTAAAATCGATTATGTCACCAGAAACAAAAGTGGAGATTCAACTTGCCGATATTTTTTGTGTGCCTACTATCTTATTAATTAATTTTTAACCTAACAATAAAGTGTAAAAACGTCTATTTGGGTACTAAACTTTTTTTTAAAAAAGATTTTGAAAAAACCGGTTATAAAACAGAGAGAGCTCAGCAAATTGGAAAGTGCCAAACAGTAGATAAAAGTTTTTCATAAAGGACACTGCAAAATGAAGGATTCTCATTAATTTCCCAAATCCAAGCTATAATTTGGCGAATTTAGATATTTTAAAAAATTAAAATCATGATGTTTTTAAAGCGATAAAAGGGCCTCGAAATCACAACTTTTTATTGTTTGTTCGCTCCTTCCGCCGTCCACCTTAGCCTAAATTTGATTAATTATCATAAAAACCTTGAAGTATAAAACGCAATATTTGGGACTATTCGTTCGTTAACCTTTTTTTTTTATATATTGTGAGAAAATTAGGTTAAGTATGCATTTCAAAACATTTTAGCATACAATTAGGCCGTTTTTTTATTTAAAAATTTTTAAGGCTTCCCAGGACCCCCGAAAAGGAAGGCCTTCAAGATGCGACCTTCAAGTAACGCGAACCGCCCTGAACTTGACATTCGAGGAGGGGAAAGTGAGCAGACTAGAAAACCACTTTTACTTTCCATACTATTTTCGCTCTCTTACCAATAAGCAATTTTCGTATAATTGACGTCCTTTCAGTTCAATTTTAAATTTATAGTTAAACGTATTTTTTTTTCCTTTCGGTCATTTAACAATCGTGAAGATAACTGCAAATACTTATGGGAAAAAGGAAGATAAATGGGTTTTTTAAACGATAAAAAAGAAGGTTTTTACTACAAAATTTCATTAAATTCTCCATTGTTTTTAAGAGCTTTTATTCACTTTACTATGGAAATAAAATATAGTATCACTAGTGCTGCTATTATCATCTAGTGTCACTGTTCCAACGGAAGAACAATCCATCATTTTAAACAATTAGCGATAAAATATGGGAAAAAATTATTATTCCCATTACAATTTACTTAATGGCTTTAAAAAAATTAATAAGTTTACACAATTGCTATCATTTACATAATAAACAAATTAGAAGAGAAAAATTATCAATAAAATATCCTCCTCTTAGTTTGTAAAAAATTATTTGAAAAAATTTCCATTTCCTTTGGAAACGGGCGGCCGGCACCACAGACAGCCCAGATTATTCCCGCTCGGAGTCCCTGGGTCATCATTGTTGATAATAGCTTTGTTCCAACCGGAGTTTGAAACTCCTGGAGCATGCGCAGAAGGATTTGCACGTCTAATTTGACATCAGATGACTTCAGATTTGACGAACAAACGATTTAATGGACGTCGAATTTGACGTCCAAATCCTTCTGCTCGTGCTTCAAGAAGTTTCAAACCAGTTTCAAACTCCGGTTGGAACAAAGCGATTATTAATTAAAATAAATTTTAAAAAAAGGAACAAATTTATAGATTTATAAATTATGTAAGGACAATCTAAAATTGTTGCAATAAAAATTAAATTAAAATAAGTATTATTTCGTGGGTTCTTCCTGGTTCAATTAGTTTCTGATTAAGGTTAAAAGTCACAAATCGAAGGGTCCTACCGGGTTATTTTATTTATAAAATCGATTTTTTGTCTTCTTTTTTTAAGCCCAAAAATTGATTTATCTCTCCAAAATAATATTTTTCTTATGATTCTTCACTCGATACGACGGTAAAAGATTGTCAAATATGTATAAAAATGATGCTTTATGAACTGTAAAACTAAACATTTTTTTATTATGCCCCAAAAATTTTTGATACACTTCGCAGGTAAAATTGAAACCTTCTTTGGAAAATATTTGAAATCACTTGAATTTTGCCCTTACACTTAATACAAACATAATAACAAAATCAAAACTAGTGCATCCAGCTGATCTAAATCTTCTCAGGCAATCCAGGTTTTTGGGAAAGGGTCCACTAGCAGACTCCGTTATTTTACATACATTTCCTCAGAGAGAAGTTATTGTGATACCTCTTGGTTAGAGAAAGGGTCTCTCAGACAGGAGGAAAATACCGATTTATAAATTCGCTTTAAAAGAAGCCTTATTTTGAAAATCGATTTTTAATAAAAGTTTGGAAATTTTAAAAGACGCCCGAAATCAACCCGATTAAAAATCTACAACGAAAATTTTAAATAAATTACCTCGTCCCTCCTGGCATGTTGTGTCTTGTCGGTAGTTTGATTTAAAACGGACTGGCCGAGGCGGAAATTTGAGGGGGCGCTTCTACGATCGTCTCCCACCATGCGACCGTTCAAAACCGCGGCGAACCCCCACAAAACGCTGTCATCTCAATTGTATAGAACGGAATAAATCACTTGCATAAATTATTTCCGCCTACCTTATTTTCTTTTGATTAGGTTGTGGCTGTGGGACAGAAAAGGGGTCAAAACTGTTGCATCCAGCTGATCCAAATCTGCTAAGTCAATCCTCGGTTTTGGGAAAGGGTCCTCCAGCAGACTCCGTATGTCTTACACACACTTCCACAGAGAGAAGTTATTGTGATGCCCTCCTGGTAGGGTTGTTGCGATACTTCCGATATATCGGAATATCGATATTTTCCTTCCTATATTTGTACCGATAATTTCCTTCCGATATATCGGTTCATCCGATAATTTCCTTCCGATATATCGGTTCATCCGATAATTTCCTTCCGATATTTCGGTTCATCCGATATTTTCCTTCCGATATATCGGTTAATCCGATATATTGGTTCATCCGATATTTTCCTTCCGATATATCGGTTAATCCGATATATTGGTTCATTCGATATTTTCCTTCCGATATATCGGTTCATCCGACATTTTCCTTCCGATATATCGGTTCATCCGACATTTTCCTTCCGATATATCGGTTCATCCGACATTTTCCTTCCGATATATCGGTTCATCCGATATTTTCCTTCCGATATATCGGTTCATCCCATACTTTCCTTCCGATATATCGGTTTATCCGACATTTTCCTTCATATATCGGTTCATCCGACATTTTCCTTCCGATATATCGGTTCATCCGACATTTTCCTTCCGATATATCGGTTCATCCGACATTTTCCTTCCCATATATCGGTTCATCCGACATTTTCCTTCCGATATCGGTTCATCCGATATTGGTTCATCCGACATTTTCCTTCCGATATATCGGTTCATCCGATATATTGGTTCATTCGATATTTTCCTACCGATATATCGGTTTATCCGACATTTTCCTTCCGATATATCGGTTCATCCGACATTTTCCTTCCGATATATCGGTTCATCCGACATTTTCCTTCCGATATATCGGTTTATCCGATATTTTCCTTCCGATATATCGGTTCATCCCATACTTTCCTTCCGATATATCGGTTCATCCGACATTTTCCTTCGATATATCGGTTCATCCGACATTTTCCTTCCGATATATCGGTTCATCCGACATTTTCCTTCCGTTATATCGGTTCATCCGATATTTTCCTTCCGATATTTTGTAAAATATCGTATCGGATAAAATATCGGAAGGAAGGCAATATCGAATCAACCCTACCTCCTGGTACCAAAAATTGGATAAAAAAGTACCGTACGATTTCGAAAAACTGATAAAAACCCTGAAAAAGTGTTTTTCCTCTGTAAAGAGGGAAGTCCGGTCGAAAATGGAGTTTTCTGGACAGAAAACTGCGGAAAACTTCATACAATCGGGGAGAAAAGGTTTTTATTGGCCGAAAAATTAAGGAATATCGACAACAAACATTAAAAGAGCGCGGGCGCGAAAAAATTTTGGTATTGTAGATAAGTCCTTGATGTCAGCTCTAAATTAATTTACGTAACTATATGATTACGTAATCAGTTCTAACGGCTACAATAATTTTAAAAAATCCCTAGAAAAAATGGCAAATGAAAACATAAGTACCTGAGATAGAGGTGGGGAAACTCGCGAGTATCCCTCTTTTTTGAGTACCACAATCAGTTTCGTTTAGTCGTCCGCTAAAAATGGATTTTATTGAAAACGCTGTGAAAAATTTAGTTGAAAAAGGTGCTTTCGGGCCGTCTAAATTCGTCTCCGTCACATTCAGCGACGACGAGAAAAACCTGACACATTTCGCTTCCGTTATAAACTTCATCGAAATCAACATCGACGACGGTGAATCTAAAAAGATCAACGCAGTTCTTAAGCGTTCTCCGCAATCTGAAGAATCTCGTCAAATTTTTAACAGCGACTTACAGTTTAAAAACGAATTTTTCATGTATAGTGAAATAATACCTTTTCTCAACTGTGAAGATATCGTCCCAAAATTTTATTATGGTGAGTGTTCAGTTGATAAAAAAGAGTTCATGATTCTGGAAGATTTAAAATCAAAAGGGTACCTCCCGGCAAAACAAAAAGTCTGTCTGGACTTAAAGCATTTATCATTGGTCGTAGAAAAACTGGGAAAATTTCACGGCGCTAGCTATAAAGCGAAAAGAACGGTTCTGAACTTCATAAACTTCCATTATTTAAAGGTAAAGATTCTAAAGATTTTTATTATATGACGTATCATTCTATGATGAGAGGTTTTAACCCGATATCTAACGGAGAACTGGATAAACTATCGGAAAAGATGGCCGATATGAAAAGGTTATGGGAGAAACTTCAAGAACCTGAGGAACCCTTTGGAGTAATCTGTCATGGCGACTTTAATCGGAACAATGTATTTTTTCTTTATGAAAACGATGAGCCAAAAGACGTACGATTCTACGATTTTCAAATGTCAAGATATAATTCACCAGCGACAGATTTGTCTTTTCTTCTCTATATGAACACTGATGTCGAAATAAGAGAAGAGTGGGATTTTTTGCTCGGAGTCTACTGGAAAGGAGTGACAAGCGTGGAACCGGATCCAGGCTTCGGGTTTGAGCAGTTCTGCCAACATTTCGCTCAGAAGGCCCTCTATGGTTATAATCTCTCTTCATTTTATCTACCTATGATGATGCTACCGGAAAACGAATTGCCAAATGAATCGACACCTCCAAAAACTCTTGAAGAAAAGATAGAATTAATGCTCAGCAGTGGAGGCGATAAAGGAACCGAAGCTTTGGTCAATATTGTGCAGCATTTGATTCGTCGTGGATACATCCAAGCTTTCAACAATTCATATTAAATTTTCCAGAACTCCAGTAAACTGCCTTCCATCTCACTTCTGCTGGAACGTCCAAGTCTTCAGTTCTATTAGGTGTACAAAATGAAACTCAGCCACAAGGTAAATTTGAATTTTGTAGATTTAAGCCGAGTTTCATTTTGTACAGTAGTTCATTTTTTCAAAATTTTGAACATTTTAGGCGTTAAAGTCCATCAAAAGTTGACCTTCTCCGTGTAAGAAAGTTATTGAAGTATAACCATTAAGAAGGTTAATTTTTAAAGGCTTGTAAATCGTAAACCGTTACAGATATTGAAAAAATGCACTAAATAAAATCTGTTGGAAATTTAATTTTCTTTAATTTTTATTCCATTCATTTTTTCTCTAGGACGCACTGTTTTCATTTTGTACACCTAATAAAACAATTTTCCAGAACTCCGGTAAACTGCCTTCCATCTCACTTCTGCTGACAAGGAACGTCCAAGTCTTCAGTTCTATTAGGTGTACAAAATGAAACTCAGCCACAGGGTAAATTTGAATTTTGTAGATTTTAGCCGAGTTTCATTTTGTAGGTACATCTAGTTGTTCATTTTTTCAAAATTTTAAACATTTTAGGCGTTAAAGTCCATCAAAAGTTGACCTTCTCCGTGTCAGAAGGTTATTGAAGTATAACCATTAAGAAGGTTAATTTTTAAAGGCTTGTAAATCGTAAACCGTTACAGATATTGAAAAAATGCACTAAATAAAATCTGTTGGAAATTTAATTTTCTTTAATTTTTATTCTATTCATTTTTTCTCTAGGACGCACTGTTTTCATTTTGTACACCTAATAAAACAATTTTCCAGAACTCCGGTAAACTGCCTTCCATCTCACTTCTGCTGGCAAGGAACGTCCAAGTCTTTAGTTCTAGAAGCACTCGGCTTTCCATTAGTTAGATTTCCATGCATTTTTCAGTCTATAATTATGACGGGAATTTGGCGCATTTCCCTGATATTTTCGGCATTCTGCCGCTCTCTTACTTTCTAGGGCCAGCCCCCGAAACCCAGTCTGCTAATATGTACTTTGAGCGCTAGAAGAACGATTTTAATGACCAGATTACGATGGTGGGGGTGAAGGCAATTTGTGAGTCCCCCACTTTTAAAAACGACCTTCAGCATCATTCAGTGTCAGTTTCCAAAATGGATTTGGTTGAAAAAGCGGTGAAAAATTTATTCGAAAAAGGCGTCTTCGGCTCCGCCAAGTTCAAGTCGATCACATACAGCGACGATGAAAAGAACCTAACGCATTTCGCTTCAGTCATCAACTTCATCGAAATCAACATCGACGACGGCGAATCGATCAAAGCGGTCCTCAAACGTTCACCAAAATTCGAAGAGACGCGTAAAATTTTTAACAGCGACTTACAATTTAAAAATGAATTTTTAATGTACAGTGAAATAATTCCCTTTTTAAAATGTGAAAATATCGTCCCAAAATTGTATTATGGTGAGTGTTCAGTTGAAAAATGAATTTTTGATTCTGGAAGACTTGAAATCCCAAGGGTTCCGCCTAGCAAAACACAAATTAATTTTGGACATAAATCATTTATCAATCGCCGTCGAAAAATTAGGAAAATTTCACGGTCTAAGTTATAAAGCAAAAAAACAAGGATCTGAGCTTGAAAAACTGTATAAAAAACTTTCATCTTTTGACGACAGAGACAACAAGGAGTATCAATTTATGATATATCATTCAATGATGAGAGGTATTAAGCCGCTTATTGGGAATGAAGGAGTGAAAAAATTGGTGGAGAAGATGTCTAATATGGAGACTTTATTAATGAAGATTCAGGAGGCGGAGGAGCCTTTCGGGGTCGTTTGCCACGGCGACTTTAATCGTAACAACATGTTTTTTCTTTACGAAAACGAAAATCCGAAAGACGTACGATTCTTCGACTTTCAAACGTCAAGATATAAATCACCGGCGGTCGACCTGTCTTTCCTCCTATATATGAACACAGATGTCAACATAAGAAAAGATTGGGATTTTTTATTCGATGTCTACTGGAAAGGGGTGACAAGTGTGGAACCGGATCCAGGCTTCGGGTTTGAACAGTTTTGCCAACATTTTGCAGAGAAGGCACTTTACGGTTATATCCCCTGCTCCTTCTTCTTACCTACAATGATGGCGCCGTATGACGGAATAGAAATAGAATCAACTGCACTTTTATCAATTGAAGAACGTATTCAAGTTATGACTCAGCGTGGTGGCGATGAAGGAACCGAAGCCCTCGTCAACATTATTCAACATTTAATTGATCGAGGATACATCGAAGCGCTAAACAATTCATATTAGAAAAACTTAAAAAATTATTTTTGTAAAGCACTATTTTACCTTGATGTCAGATAAGATTACCCAACTAAAATAATAAATACCACTTATCTACCATTATGTAATAAGTTGACTATCGAATTGCAAGGCAATCTATGCTCCGGCGTTGCCTATTTTATAAGCTCCCACCACATTTTGCTATGCTATCGATCTTTTCGTATACACGGATGTTTAGAAGAAATGGATTGCCTATTTTATTTTTTAAACAATCAAAGATCGGAAAAAACTTTAAATGTTTTTTGACGAATAATTGAGGCGCTCCGGGTACGAAGGGCGAACTCAACATCGGACAAATTTTTTTTTTTCATTTTCAGATTCTAGACCTCTTGGTGAATACACCCATATAAATTTTATGTTGAGTTCGCCCTTTTTTCCCCTTTAAATACGTAAAATCCGATATGCGGCAAAGCTCTAACTGCGACATCCGAGCGGGTACGAAGGGCGAACTCCACATCCTAGTCCACAACCCCCACTCCTTTTCCCATTCCAGGGCATGACTTTTCTGTTGAGTTCGCCCGTAACATAAAACTTTAAAATGCGAATATCTCGAAACAACGTTATGTTGAGTTCGCCCTTCGTACCCGGAGCGCCTCAATTGATTGCAATTAACGAATTTTGATTTTGATGTACAGGGTGTCCCAGAGCGACATCAACTTCGTTACTTTAAAGGAAACGCTTATTTTTAACTTCCTTAAAGAAGTTATTGTGATACCCTCCACGTCGGGTTTTTGAGGAAGGGTCTTCCAGACCCCGGAGGGTCAATTCGAATATTGATCTTTACCGATCTCAACTGCGTCTGTGGTGCCGGCCGTCCGTAGGATTTTTTTCCGGAACGGCCACAGTTTTCACCAGACTTTCTTTAGTCGGTGAACAAGAAACTAACGAGGGCGACTTTTGAATTTCGAAAATATGGCGGAGATTAAAAATTGTTTGAAGTATTAAAAAATTCGCTGCGGCTGAACCGTTGGTCCGATTTTCACCAAAGACTCCTTATATTTTTTAAGAATTTTTGGTGAAAAAAAATTATCATTTAAAAAAAAAACTTGGAAAATTTTTCGAAAAAAATAAAACTTCTCCCTCCGTTATACTTCCCCCTCCTATATTGTTACTTCTCTTTAAGGAAGTTTTCGTTGGAAGCTCTCCAAACTATTTTTTACTTCAGATTCGCAATCTTCGCAAAATTTCAAATTGATTTGACAATTATGACTTCTTTGTACAACTTTAAAAAACTCCTTTTTTTGAATATAGTCATATCAACTAGAAATTTTGCCAAGATTACGAATCTGAAGGAAAAAAATAACGATGTTCTCTCTGGGACACCCTGTACACCAAAATCAAAATTCGGTGCGAGTAGTAGGAGCTGTTCACACTCTTTTCTTTTTATCAAAAAAAAGTATTATTAAAAGTAACAAAATAATAAACTTTATTAATTATTAGTCTTAAAAGTATTAAAATAATTAAGAAAACAGTTTATCTATGTTGGCCATTTCCTTTTTTAAATTTTGTTTTTGCTGTTTTTTGGGCACCGCATCTTCGCAGGTTATTTTGGGGGCGAATTCTTTTAAATTTTCATACAAAGAGATGTATAACATGGCTAAAGATGGAGCGCCGTTTTGAGTAAAGAGACTGATGATATAGTTAACGATGTTTTTCTTATATTTTAAATAGGCAGCGATGTTGTATAAAAAGGTCCCGTTGAAAAGCTTGGTGACATCGGTTGGCTTAAAACAATGATGGAGGATATCGTTGAGCATTAAAGTCGCTTTTAAACATGATTGGAATTCAGAAAAAGTGTGGACGACAGGCAAAGTGAACTTTTTCGAAGTGATCTTACTTTTTCGCACAGCCGGGTCCAATTTAAAGAACTTCCCTATTGGTTCAACCATCATCAAACAATCATTATAATCAACCTTCTGCGCATTCTTTACACCGCAAATATTTTTAGTATTTAAAACAACCTTTTTTCTATTCTCCTTAACTTTCTTAATTTGCGCTTCTTTTCTTTTTAAAAATTCGCATACTTAAAATCTCCAATTCTGTTTTCCATGGTTGAAATGACCATCGTTAAAATCACAGCATGTATATGATAAAGTTGAGCAATTTTAGAATTTTTAACCCAATATATTATGGCAAGCAAATAAAGTTTCCATTCTTCAGGAAATTTAGCCATAAATTTTGAGTTAACGTTGAAAAAGTTAAGCATAACTTTTTGATGTTCGTTTATAAAATTTGGACTTCGCTTCTGAATGATGATCTGCTCATGCAGATGTCCGTGAGATGTCACCAAAGGGATGCATTTGTATGAATTGTTTTTTCTGGACCAAAAATTAAAATTTGTTTCTCCTAAAGCGATTCCGGCGATGAATTGCACAAATGGGATTGTAATATCGCCGGCAGAAGGTGATGAGTAGTTTTCAATTTGAGGGTCGTTGAAAACAAGCTTCATGTTTATTAATGTCAAGATATCTTGGTCAACTCTTCCAGTTCTGCTTAACTTTAAAAACCAATTTGGCATAGTTTGTACTGTTCGAGATTTTGCGCTTTCCTGTTCTTCATCGCTCAATTCAACGTCTTCTTCTTCTTCTTCTTCCAATTCTTCTTCTAATCCTCCTCTTCTTCCGATTCCTCCTCCTCTTCTTCTCTTCTTCTTCTTCTTTGTCTTCTTCCAATACCTCTTCTTCCTCATCTGAATTTTCATCGCATACATCATCTAAGGTAAGCTGAGCAAATGAATCATTCAACACTTTCAAGTTATGACTTAAGCTCTTAATTTGATCCAATGTTTCAGAAGAAATATAATCAACAAGTGTCGTTCTCATATCAGTATATCCTAAGATTATTTTTTTAATAACTTTTTTCATAAACTTTCTTTTTTGCTGAGGCACCGATGTCATCATCTAAAAAAATAAATAAATAAAATAAATAAATAATAATAAAATTGTACCTTGGCAAGAGCTGTATCATAAGTTTCATTCTTAAGATATGAAAGAAAAGACCTGATGCTTTTTGCGAGACTGATTTATTAGAGTTTCGATACTTGGGGATATTTTCTAAAAAGTTAATAAAGTAGAAGCTATTGATGTAGTCGTTGCCTCGGATGACTGGAAGAAGTAAAAGAGCTTTAGGATCTTTTAATTGAAATCCATTAACGAATTTTGATTGTCGGTAGATTTTACAAGGAAGACCGTTGATTCTGGAAGAAAAATCGATTGAGTTCAACGGAATGAATGGAACGTCGAAAATGAAGAAATCGGAATCGTTGGTTAGAACCGGGGCATCATTGAGTTTTTTGGCGACTGCAGCGATTTCGCGATCTGCTTCAAAATCGGTCTGTAAGACAGCAATTCCCATTTCTGCAAGTTTCGCTTTAACCGTGATTCTTAACATTGTTGGAAAAAAATAGCTGGAGCGATGTCCAGGAGTGACTTTTTGAAGACCGATGACTCTTGTCGTCAACCTGGCGATTGTTGTTTTAAATTTTTTAGATTCTGAAGCACCGTCGAAAATGACAACAGGGACAATACCATTTTTCTGCATCATTTTGAATATACGAGATGTCCTTTGTCCGATTTTGTCGTAGTCACCACCAAAAGTGGCGGTCGGTCCGCATTGTACGGCGATGTAAGCGGCGATGCTGCATCCGTCCACAACAAGAGGGACATTCTTGAGGACGCATTTGTCATAACATCGCTCGTCGTTTTTATCCATGAAACTAAACAAACCTGGAATTCCCATCGTGAATCCAGGGATTTTTATGGCAGCTAGAATATTCCAAGTATTTACATCAGAGCACAAAAACACGTTTTTGTTGTGTTATCACTTATCAGAGCAAAATGGGGAGTTTACCTTACGGTTAACATTTGTCAGGGTTTTCGTGATACCTTCCCACCTTGTCCGCTTTGATTCAATTAAAAATAAAACAAATTTTTGCACTTTCTTTTAATATAAATAACGCTCCACTTTTCTAAAAAAACTTTGCTTACCAACAAAAAAGATTTATAAAACAAATATTACATTTGGCTATAGCGGGATAAGGGGGGCATTTTGGCAGAAATAAAAAAAAAGTACTGGTTTGAAGAGCTTCCAACGAAAACTTCCTTAAAGAGGGGACGTTAAACGAAGGGAAGTATAAGTATAACGGAGGGGGAGTATATGGGAGGGGGAAGTTTAAGTGAGGGGTAGTATAATAGAGGGAAGTATAACGGGGGGGAAAGTATAAGGGAACGAAAGTATAACGGAAGGGGATGTATAAGGGAATTTGTTTTTTCGAAAAATTTTTAAGTTTATTTTGGAAAAATTGTCCGCGTTTTGTTTTTTCCCCAAAAATTTTCCGAGTTTTTTTTTTTTCCGAAAAATTTTCCGGTTTTTTTCCAAAAATTTCCGTTTTTTTTCCGAAAAATTTAAGTTTTTTTTTTCGAAAAATTTTTCAAAGTTTTTTTTTTCGAAAAATTTTCCGGTTTTTTTTTTTTTTTTTTTGAAAAATTTTCTAAGTTTTTTTGTCCCAAAACCAAAATGCCCACCTTATTCGCTATAGCCGTTTTGAATTTGATTTTAAAAATTAGTGGAAAAAAATGTGAGCTAGATTACTTCAACCTATATTCAATTAATTAACAAAATCCATTGGAGAATTAAAAAATTAGTATAGCACAACGCAAAATTATCTAAAAACTTATTTACAAAAGTTATTTACACTTTATTTTCTTTAATCCAGTAAGAAATGAGAAAAAAAAATTCAGTTTAGATTCCTAGTCTGCTAAAAACTCCTGTGACACCAAGGGAACTCTGTTGACCATATCCATGGCTGCGTTTGTTCTACTCAGCTGGTTTAAATTTGTTTTGACACGAGGAGGAATCACTTTTTTAGTAACGCCTCCAAATGTGACATGTTTTACAGATCCGGTGGATAATCGTACCTAAAAGATTTGATTAAACTTCGGTTAAATAAAATTTAGATGAATAAAAAATTACCTTGTTGGTATTTCCAAGGCGAGCCCTGATGTTAGCTTTTACCACGTTGCTTTCTAAAATGGAAGTGAAAAATAAAGTACTTGTTTGAAGAGCTTCCAACAAAAACTTCCTCAAAGAGAAGTAAAAATATAGGAGGGGGAAGTATAACGGAGGGGACGTAAAACGGAGGGGGAAGTATATGGGAGGGATTTTCCAAGTTATCTTTTTTTCGAAAAATTTTCCAAGTTTTCTTTTTTTTTCGAAAAATTTTCCGGGTTTTCTTTTTTAAATTTGCGCTTTTTTTTCTGAAAATTTTTAAGTTCTTTTTTTTAAATTTTTCTAAGTGTCAAGGTAGATAATGGGCTCTTTGGCCTAGGGATGTGCCTCTCGTAATGGGTAGAAGTATGAAATTTCTCCCTACTATAAAAATAATAATTAAAAAGTGGCAATTTTTTTACACCAAAAATTCTTAAAAAATATAAGGAGTAATTGGTGAAAATTTGGTGAAAAGGACCAACGGTTCGGCCGCAGCGAATTTTTTAAAATTTCAAACAGACATATCTCCGCCATTTTTTCGAAATTCAAAAATCGCCCTCGTTAGTTTCTTGTTCACCGACTAAAGAAAATTTGGTGAAAATCGGATGAAAACTGTGGCCGTTCCGGAAAAAAATGCTACGGACGGCCGGCCGGCCACAGACAAAGTTGAGATCGTAAAGATCAATACTCGAATTGACCCTCCGGGGTCTGGAAGACCCTTCCCCAAAAACCCAACGTGGAGGGTATCACAATAACTTCTTTAAGGAAGTTAAAAATTAATATCGTCAGGCGGAGTTCTTCAGGGAGTTCTTCTCCTTTCTCAAAGGAGAGAAAGAACATTAATTTGAACCTCCAAATTTAGATTTTGGTGAAAAATGTTAAAAAGTGAAAAATAGTAGGGCTGTAGTATAGACATATCTCCGCCATTTTGGCAAAATTTTGGGAAAAAAGGCGAAATTTTGGCGAAAAAAAAAAGGAAAATTTGATCAAAAATTGAGAATGTAATACTCACTAATAGTTGTCGTTTTTAAAATTTTTCGTTCAGTTTCATCAGCTCTCATTGTTCCTTTGACTGCATGAAACAAAATTAATTTAAAAAAAATTAAATAAATAAAAACTAACTTGTTGGAACTTTGGGAGTTGGCCGAGAAATTCCATTCAATTTAATTACGTTTTCAGGTTTTCTATTACTACATTGGTTTTCTGTAACGGCTGTTTAATTACAGGAGTCCGAATAACCGTCGGTTCAGTCTTTTCCTCCAAGTCTTGAAAAAACACTTTCACCCTAAAAAAAAAAAGTAACAACTATATAAAAAAATAAAATATTACATTTGAAACATTTGTGGAAGAAACGTCAGATCCTAATCTGGCGAAGACTTTCTTTTTTTCGACTTCATCCGATTTTTTGGGCGCTTCGGTCGCTTTGAGATGAACAGTTTTGACCATTTTCGCCGGCTTTTCGCTTATGGTGTCGTCTAAAGATCTTTTCTGCGCGCAGGAGTCGCTTTCGGTGTGCTAATTGAACTGGTTTTGCTGTTTGCGACTTCACAACAGGTCTCGCTTTTACTTTAGAACTTTCCTCATTCGAGTCTTTTTTTATGTTAATAGATGCTAAAAACAGATTTTAGCTAATCAAATATTAACAATCACTTACAAAATTTAACTGCTGGGGTTCTTTAGGAGCAGCCTGATTGCCATTAGATAAAGCAGATTTTTTAACAGCCTATAACATAACATTAAAAATAGAAATTCAGAAAGAAAACACAATTTATGACAGTTTCAAGATATAATTTTGCTTTCAATTTTAGATAATTCAAAAAGAACAATCACGATTGGTGGTACAGGGGCCAACCAAAAAGTACTAGTTTGAAGAGCTTCCAACTTGAAGAGAAGGAACAATATAGGAGGGGAAGTATGGATTAGGGGAAGTAAAAAGGAGGGGAAGTATTAGGGAAGTAAATGGGGGAAGAATTTTCTTACTGGGCTTAGGTGTTTTCTCGTCGAGAAACACCAATCAGGTTTCTAGTTTTTTACGATGTTTACGGGTCCCTGAAGTTGTGGCCACATAAATAAAGGAGAACTTAAAAACAAATTACCTCATCATGTACAGCCTTAGCATGCCTCAAATAGCAATAATGTGACCCATCAAACTGATGCCCATATCCACCAGATATTCCTTCTTGATTTCTGGTAGCATATCCAAATTAATCTGGTTTTTCGAAAAAGTGACCGCGTACGTCTCGGAGAACTCTTTCGGTATACCGGCCGAGCTGAAGAACTTGAGCCATGAAGCTAAAAATAAAAAAAAAATAATAAAATAATAAAAAATAAAATCTGTAGAAACATACCTGCGCTGCTATCGTGCTTCATTGCTAAATATTAATTATAAACAAAACACAATGTAAAAATAAAAATTATATTTAATAAACTATTGCTAAAATACAAAACAGAAGGTTTTAAAATAATTCCATTCTTAAATTGTACAGTGTTGACTCCATTTGAAAAAAAAATCCCTCTACGAAAAAAAACCAAAAGAAAAACGTGGCAATAATTTAAAACTATCAAAATAGAACTAAATTCATAATTGTGCTATTTGCATTTAAATAATTTTTAATAAAATAAAACTTGAAGGTAACACTGTTTGTTATCATTTGGTTTTGGCGCCTTCATGAATTATCAGATTTCATTTTTTTAATCAAAAAACAATAAGTTTGTCGACTTTTGTTGTCCTCGTTTTGTGTATTTGAATGGTTTGATCTTTTGGTCATATTTTTGCTATGTATGTATACATATTTTACTAGTAGCCTTCATTTTAACTTCCTTAAAGAAGTTATTGTTTTACTCTCCAAGAAGGGATTGTTTTATACTTCCCCTCCCTATACTTCCCCTCCTTAAACTCTCCTTCTTAATACTTCCCCCTCTTTAAACTCTCCTTCTTAATACTTCCCCCTCTTTAAACGCCCCTTCTTAATACTTCCCCCTTCCTTTATTGTTCCTTCTCTTTAAGGAAGTTTCCGTTGGAGGCTCTTCAAACTAGTACTTTTTTTAAACTCCCCTTCTTAATACTTCCCCCTCCTTAAACTCATCTTCTTAATACTTCCCCCTCCTTAAACGCCCCTTCTTAATACTTCCCCCTCCTTAAACGCCCCTTCTTAATACTTCCCCCCCTATATTGTTCCTTCTCTTTAAGGAAGTTTCCGTTGGAACTAGTACTTTTTTTTAATTTGCAATTATTTGTGTCTTTTAGGTCGAAAATTATGAAAACAAATGACAGGGTTGTTTTGGCAGGCCTGAAAGCGATTGGCTTCGAACCCACGCCAGATCCAAGTGAAATTATCATTACTCTAAAGTCTAAAAGGAAATCTATTCTTGAAAAATTCTGCCTTGCTGTAACTAAAAAAGAACCGAAGAACACCAATCGTACGCTCTATTTTATGTCTTAAATCAACCTTTTTTTATGGTACTTTAGTATCATTCTTATTTGGTTTTCTTTTTCCAGAAATAGTGGAAGCTATATTGGAATTGGTTTACCTTCCTTCATCAATGGCAGAAGATTTTGTCAATGTATTTATTTATTTTTTTCTGAATTGGGTGTATTCATATCAGATGTCAAAAAATTTAAATATTTAGGTTAATACTTAGGAAATGATGAATACGCCCTATAATTTAGTTTTGGCAATCTTAAATTGATGATTTTAGGGCACCTTGGCTTGGGAAATCCAAATAAACATATGGAGAAATATTATGGAAGGATATTCTGCAAACAATATGAATCGGCTGCCAAATTAGTTCCGAATGAGCTTACAGATAATTTTTAAATGTCGCCCTCAACGAAAAAAGAGTAACTTCATTTCGCTAATTAAAAATTTGTACCGTATTTTTTAGTGTCCATATGAAGAAGCGAATGAAATATACAAATTTGTAAAAACGGAAAAGCCTGAAAATGAGGAGAAAAAGGATAATACAACTCTAAACGTAATTATGGCATTTGATAATGCAGTGTCAAAATTGGAAAAATACGACTAAAAAGGCGCAAAATGGGTACTTTCCTACCTACTATTCTTTGATACATATTAATTATTATATTATAAATAATTAATTATTATATTTTTGTCATTAAAAAGAGTTATGTATTTCTTGAAAGCCTTTTAACTTCCTTAAAGAAGTTATTGTGATACCCTCCACGTCGGGTTTTTGGGGAAGGGACTTCCAGACCCCGGAGGGTAAATTCAATATGATCTTTACCGATCTCAACTTTGTCTGTGGTGGCGGCCGGCCGTCCGTAGCATTTTTTTCCGGAACGGCCACAGTTTTCACCAAATTTTCTTTAGTTGGTGAACAAGAAACTAACGAGGGCGATTTTTGAATTTCGAAAAAATGGCGGAGATATGTCTGTTTGAAATTTTAAAAATTCGCTGCGGCCGAACCGTTAATCCGATTTTCAGCAATTACTCCTTATATTTTTTAAGAATTTTTGGTTTAAAAAAATTGCCACTTTTTAATTATTAATTTTTTTTAGTAGGGAGAAATTTCATACTCTACCCATTACGAGAGGCACATCCCTAGGCCAAAGAGCCCATTATTTCTACCTTGACACTTAAAAAATTTTCGAAAAAAGAACTTAAAAAATTTTTGAAAAAAAAAGGAAAACCCGGAAAATTTTTCGAAAAAAAACTTAGAAAATGTTTCGAAAAAAAAAGGAAAACCCGGAAAATTTTTCGAAAAAAAACTTAAAAATTTTCACTTGGCAAATTTTTCGGAAAAAAAACGGAAAATTTTTGGAAAAAAACCGGAAAATTTTTCGGAAAAAAAACTCGGACAATTTTTCCAAAATAAACTTAACAAATTTTTCGAAAAAACAAACTTTGGAAATTCTCCTTTATACTTTCCCTCCCTTATACATCCCCTTCCGTTATACTTTCGTTCCCTTATACTTCACCCTCTGTTATACTACCCCTCACTTAAACTTCCCCCCCATATACTTCCCCTCACTTATACTTCCCCCTTTCCAAACTTTGGAAATTCTCCTTTATACTTTCCCTCCCTTATACATCCCCTTCCGTTATACTTTCGTTCCCTTATACATACTTCACCCTCTGTTATACTACCCTCCCTTATACTTCCCCTCCGTTATACTTCCCACTCCGTTATACTTCCCCCCATATTCTTCCCCCTCCGTTATACTTCCCCCCATATACTTCCCCCTCCGTTATACTCCCCCCCATATACTTCCCCCTCCGTTATACTTCCCCCTACGTTTTACGTCCCCTCCGTTATACTTCCCCCTCCTATATAGATACTTCTCTTTAAGGAAATTTTCGTTGGAAGCTCTTCAAACCAGTACAGCATTGAGGTATTTATATTCATCAATTTTTCTACGGGATATTTTTTACAAGCTTCTTTTCTTGTTGGTATTGACAATGATAAGATAAGAGATAATACATATCCTGTTACTGATAACCATAAGACTTGTATTGTGCCTTTTTATTTAATTTATTACGTAATGGATTTAGAAACAGCCCTTGGAATCAAATTACGTTTCGACGACGTAAAAAATAACAAAATATTCGATTTGGTAAGAGAAAGTGAGAATTGCTTTTTCCTATTTTTTGCTTTTAGATGCTTCATGGCTAAGAATTTATATAAATGAACCTTATGTGAAGAATAGTGTGAAGCAGATAACAGACAGATCACCTCTTCTTGAAGATTATGAAGCAGCCTGGTTGCTTAAAGCGGTTTCTTGTGTCGACCTAACGACTTTAGCCGGTGATGATACTTTAACTAATGTATCAAGGCTATGCACTAAGGTTTATTGGAAATTTTGATTTTTAACTCTTACTTTATTTTCAGGCAGTCAAACCAATTTGTAAAGATATTATACAAGGATTGGCTGATAGATTTAATGATGATTGTGAATTGTTGAAAGTAAAGACAGCAGCAGTTTGTGTGTATCCTGCCAGAGTTGCTGATGCTGTTTTATGTTTGAAAAAACTTGATGTCGATTTGCCAGTTGCCTCGGTGGCGACAGGATTTCCGAGTGGGCAGTATCCTTTGAGTACGAGATTAGATGAGATCAGATTCTGTGTCGAGCAAGGAGCTCGTGAAATCGATGTTGTCCTTGATCGCAGCCTTGTCCTCTCGCACCAATGGGATAAGCTCTACAAAGAAGTTCGTGATATGAAAAAAGCATGCGGGGCGGCACATTTGAAAACAATTTTGGCCGTCGGCGAATGCGGTTCTTTCGAAAACATTTACAAAGCCTCCATGGTCGCCATGATGGCAGGCTCCGATTTCATTAAAACTTCAACCGGTAAAGAAGCCGTCAATGCCACTCTTCCTTTCGGCATAATTATGTGCCGTGCCATCAGAGATTTCTACGATAAAACCGGAATAAAGGTTAACATTCATTCTTCTGTATTTTTTTATTTTTCGTTTTTTAGATCGGGTTAAAACCTGCAGGAGGTTTAAAAACAAGCACTGATGCCATCAACTGGCTCATGCTTATAAAAACCGAACTTGGTGACGAATGGCTCAATCCCAAATTATTTAGAATCGGAGCATCCAGCTTACTTCAAAGCATAGAAGAACGTTTGTATACAATCGCCTTTCAAGAAGTGCCAATCAAAGATAGATATAAGACTGTCTAATTTAAATTGTAAGAAAGAAATTCTACATATTTTTTGTGTAATAATATATTTTTTATTGAATAAAAAAATTTATCTACTAATTAGTGTCTAATTTTTTATATTTTTTGACTTTCATTGGATATTTTATCCTCTCGAATTTTGAAATGGGTATGATTCTTCATGCTTGTTTCTTCGACCACCTTGTCTTAAATCCCAGTCTTCGCAATTCTGAAAATTAGATCAATGAGTGAAATAATAGGTGTACAAAATGAAACTCGGCTAAAATCTACAAAATTCAAATTTACCCTGTGGCTGAGTTTCATTTTGTACACCTAATAAATAAAAATTGTAGGAAATTTAATTCTCTATTTTGTACTTAATTATTTTTTTCTATGATGCACCATTTTCGGAAAATAATTTTTTAAAATAATTTATCTTGAAAACAGTGCGTCCTAGAGAAAAATGAATAGAATAAAAATTAAAGAGAATTGAATTTCCAACTTATTTTATTTAGTGCATTTTTTCAATATCTGTAACGGTTTACGATTTACAAGCCTTTAAAAATTAACCTTCTTAATGGTTATACTTCAATAACCTTCTTACACGGAGAAGGTAAAATTTTGATGGACTTTAACGCCTAAAATGTTCAAAATTTTGAAAAAATGAACTAGGTGTAAATGAAACTCGGCTAAAATCTACAAAATTCAAATTTACCCTGGGGCTTCATTTTGTACACCTAATAAAATTTTTTTGCTACATACAGTCCTTCCTTTATCTTCCAAACAAATGGCGAACGTTTTAGTCGTCTCGCATTGTCCTCCGTTTCTTTCCAAATTCTCGAAGCATTCTTGAACAGAATCTTGTATAAATTCTTTCAATTCTGGATCTCTGATTCTTCTCGTCAGAGTGCTCATCACGCTTGATTTATCCAACATGGAATTCTCATTGACCTGATAATTTATAAGTTTTAAATCCAAAAGACATAATTCATTTTACCATTTTCATCTGTCTGAACATACAGTGGATTATGCACTATAAATATAAAAGTTTCAAAATTGGAGGTTAGTTTGATAAGGTTAGGAACTTACAGCATCAACATGATCAAGAGGCGATGAATGCCTTTTACTTGAATTATAATGGCTGCCTAAATTGTAATAATTGTGCATTCCTGAATCTGAATTATAACCCGGCTCATGGCTTTGTCCTCGGCGGCTTTCATTTTTATCTCTTCCCCTTTGAGAATTTCTGTCTTTGCTTGAATTTGGACGATTTTTTCGGTTGTTTGAATATGAATCCTCGTAGTCGTAGTCGTCGTCGTTTTGTTTGTCTGGAAAATTGTTTTAAAATGAAAGTACTGGTTTGAAGAGCTTCCAACGAAAACTTCCTAGTAAAACTAATACGAATTTTCCCAAGTTTTTAGACAGAAAAACCCTATTTTTACGAAATTTCCCAGGTTTTTAGACAGAAAAACCCCATAATCACGAGTTTTCCCAAGTTTTTAAACACGAAAACCCCATTTTCACGAGTTTTCCAGGTTTTTAGACAGGAAAACCCCATTTTCACGAGTTTTCCCAAGTTTTTAGACCGAAAATTCCCATTTTCACGAGTTTCTCCAGGTTTTTAGACAGAACAACCCCATTTTCACGAGTTTGCCTAGGTTTTTAGACAGGAAACCCCCATTTTTACGAGTTTTCCCAGGTTTTTAGACAGAAAAACCCCATTCTCACGAGTTTTCCAAAGCTTATAGACAGAAAAACCCCATTTTCACGAGTTTTCCCAGGTTTTTAGTCAGGAAAACCCCATTTTCACGAGTTTTCCCAAGTTTTTGGACAGAAAAACCCCATTTTCACCAGTTTTCCCTGGTTTTTAGCGAAAACACATATTTGAAATACTTTTCAGAGTTTTTATCACTTAATTCGCAAAGAAACCTTAATTTTATAGGATTTTCGAAAGTTTTTCTAGGTTTTTTCTAGAAGTATCTATATAGGAGGGGAAGATAACGGAGGGGACGTAACACGTAGGTGGAAGTATAGGGAGGGGAAGTATAACGGAGTAGGAAGTATAACGGAGTAGGAAGTATAACGGAGGGGAAGTATAAGGGAGGGGGAAGTTTAAGTGAGGGGTAGTATATGTAACAGAGGGTGAAGTATAACGGAGGGGGAAGGTATAAGGGAACGAAAGTATAACGGCAGGGGATGTGTAAGGGAGGGAAAGTATAATGGAGAATTTCCCAAGTTTGTTTTTTCCCAAAAATCTTCAGAGTTCTTTTTTTCGAAAATTTTCGAAGGATCAAGGTAGAAATAATGGGCTCTTTGGCCTAGGGATGTGCCTCTCGTAATGGGTAGAAGTACGAAATTTCTCCCTACTAAAAAAAAATTAATATTAAAAAGTGGCAATTTTTTTACGCCAAAATTCTTAAAAAATATATGGAGTAATTGGTGAAAATTTGGTGAAAATCGGACCAACGTCCGACCAATCGGCCGCAGCGAATTTTTTACAATTTCAAACAGACATATCTCCGCCGTTTTTTCGAAATTCAAAAATCGCCCTCGTTACATTCTTCTTCACCGGCTAAAGAAAGTGTGAAAATTTGGTGAAAATCGGATGAAAACTGTGGCCGTTCCGGAAAAAAATGCTACGGCCGGCCGGCCGGCCGGAACCACAGACAAAGTTGAGATCGGTAAAGATCCATATTCGAATTGACCCTCAGGGGTCTTCCAGACCCCTCCCCAAAAACCCGACGTCGAGGGTATCACAATAACTTCTTTAAGGAGGTTAAAATGTTTTTAGGGTACCTCTTTGTGGTTTTTTTCTTCCATTATTGAGATCTGTGTTGCTTTGCCCTCTTTTGTTTTGCTCCTTTCGGTTTTGTTTACGGCGTCCATAGTCATCATCGTCTTCAGCATCTTCATCATCTCTATTCCCATATTTCCTGGTCAAAAAATTTCGCTTTTGCTTAAAATTTCTAATCATAAAAAGAAGATTTTGAAAAGACATTGTCCTTGTTAGTCTTGCCCCAATTAAAGTAAAAGAAAGCTTTTACCATAAAGATTCTACTTGTCAAGGTCGTGTACGGACAGTGAAAGTGCTGTGACATTACGGGATATTTTCCTTAAAAAAGTTCTACTTTTTCTTTTGTTACCTCGTCCGTTTTGAGTCCTGTAGCCCCACGGTTCGCACCTTTCCACTATCATTCGTTTGCCTTTCGTCTTCCATCAGGCAGCTTCTCACGATGTCTTCGTACTCTTCCACAGTTTTTTCGTCGTTTTCCGACCTGCATTTCAAACACTAAAAAATCCAGTAAAAACACTTCTATCGTTAAGTAAATACCTCAGAAATTGTTATTAAAATTGAAATGACAAAAATAAATTTCATTTTTGACTATGAACGTTGACTTCATCATTGGCCTTTTATACTCTCATTTTAGGCCGAAGCGCAATATCCCAATTAACGTCAGACACGACAGGAACTGGGTAATTTCGTTTTAATTTTTGCCTTCTTTTGTATCGAAAAATCATTGACCGTATCAGAAAAAAAGAGTGCATTATAAATAAATTTTATTTAAAAAAATGATTTTGTACAGTCTATTTACAATGAGATTCATTAATTTATGCAGGAGAAGCGTGGAAGCCGTTTTCGTCGGCTGAATAGTTCATTATTTGAAGTTTTCCCGTTTTATCGTAGTAGCCGTAGTGTCCTTTGACTTTGCCTCGGTCGTTTTTTCTTCGTAGCGAAAATGTCGGTTTTTGCTGTTAAAAAAAGGTTATAAATGATAGGTTAGAAAGTTGTTTACCTGTCGCCTGTGTCAAAACCGAATTTGTAAGACTCTGGCCCGCTTTGGCCATGAAGTTGAAATTCGACACGTTCTCCAGAGGGTCCCAACCTACGCTTTCTTTGGTAAAACTTGAAGATGAGAACTGAAAAATGAATAGTCATAAGCTTTTTAAATTTTTTTGACAACGATAGTCATTTTATGGACTATGAAGTACCAAATCTCCGTGACTGTCATCTGACACAATCGCATTTTCCCTTAACTTTTTCTTTTTTAAAATTAATTTACCTCTTCGTCGAATTTATGGTTGGGAGGCGGTGTTTGAAAGTGGGCCTCCGACGGTTGAGTTTCGATGGGGTCTCTGAGTCGTTCCGTTTCCGAAAAAGGAAGCTGGTGGACTTTTTTCTTAGCAGCGCTCGTCCTCGGTGGATGCCGAACTCGATTTTCAGGCTCTTTCAAATCGTCTTTTGGCCTTCGCTTGCTTTTCTTCTTTTTTGCTTTCGCTATTTTCTTGGATAACGCGTTTACACTTTCGGCAATTTACTGTGTCTTCGTAGACGGATGGATATTTTGGTGGTGTCAAGTAGTCGATGAGACCTTTGTTGCTGTCCCTCGTGTATCGTGGATGGTGACGGACAATGAAGGTACGCTTTCTACAAGTGTCCCTGATTCTTCTTTTTTGGATATTTTCGATGATGGACTAGGAACAGCATCTTTGCTTTTTGACTCCTTTCTAATTGGGCTGCTGTTTAAAGTGAATCCGATAGAAGGAACTTGCACGCTGTTCGGATCGAGATCAGGTTCGGGGACTACCTCTGCGGAACGTACTTCGGCTTCGGTGTGACCAAAACCGTCCTTCCGAACTCGCTGAGCTTTTCAACTCCTGAACTTCAGAAGTCGGCACAGGCGACGTTTTCGACGTCTCCTGAAGAAACCTGTAGGTATCGACCGGCGGAGGGGGTTCGTCGTCACCTCAGCAGAGCCGCTCTCCGCGTACTTCTGATCGATGTATTGCCTCAGGGTCGAAAATGGAAACAGCTGCCCGGAACTTGTTTGAATAAAAGTACTAGTGTTACGAAAACCTGCAACACATGGAATAAATTAGATAATATTAGTTCCGTGCCAGAGATGCAGCAGCCCAAGTTGAATATTTAATAGTACTGTAAAAAAGCGATTGATTTCAGCATTATATTAGGTGTACAAAATGAAACTCGGCTAAATCTACAAAATTCAAATTTACCCTGTGGCTGAGTTTCATTTTGTACACCTAATAAATAAAAATTGTAGGAAATTAATTCTCTATTTTGTACTTAATTTTTTTTCTAGGATGCACCATTTTCGGAAAATAATTTTTTTTAATAAATTTATCTTGAAAACAGTGCGTCCTAGAGAAAAAATGAATAGAATAAAAATTAAAGAGAATTGAATTTCCAACTGATTTATTTAGTGCATTTTTCTATATCTGTAACGGTTTACGATTTACAAGCCTTAAAAATTACCTTCTTAATGGTTATACTTCAATAACCTTCTTACAACGGAGAAGGTCAACTGGACTTTAACGCCTAAAATGTTTAAAATTTTGAAAAATGAACTAATAGGTGTACAAAATGAAACTCGGCTAAAATCTACAAAATTCAAACCTGTGGCTGAGTTCATTTAGTACACCTAATATTAATTCTTTCCATTGAAAAAAAGTTGACTCTTCCAAAAGTTAATTATAAGTTTCGTTTAAACTCGACTCGTATAAGCAAACCGCAAAGAGGAAGTTGGGCGTTTGCAAGAGCGGAACCTGACGTTTGAAGATCATGGGATTTCCGGCGAAACTAATTAGCCACAAAGATTATAAAAAATATTACGATTTTTCGTCAAAAAAGGGTTAAACAAAGATCTAAAAAAAATGCTTTTTAGTTTCACTTTTTTTTTTCTTTGAGGAAGTGTTCAACGGTGGAAAATTGACAACCTTTGTCACCTCGTCGCCATATTTACGGAAGCTCGAGTAAAAGAAAATTTGAACATGTTATTAATCAAATAATGAGACGGAAAAAAGGGAAAATTTTTATATCCGTCGCTTGACGCTAAATAGCCATGAAATTAAAGTGAAAACGACGTTCTCGCTTTTGAAAACACCCAAATTTTACAAAATACTAAAATTTCAGTTTTATTTTTTAGTTAATTTATTGGGTGTACAAAATGAAACTCAGCCACAGGGTAAATTTGAATTTTGTAGATTTTAGCCGAGTTTCATTTGTACACCTAGTAGTTCATTTTTTCAAAATTTTAAACATTTTAGGCGTTAAAGTCCATCAAAAGTTGACCTTCCGTCTAAGAAGGTTATTGAAGTATAACCATTAAGAAGGTTAATTTTAAAGGCTTGTAAATCGTAAACCGTTACAGATATTGAAAAAATGCACTAAATAAAATCAGTTGGAAATTCAATTCTCTTTAATTTTATTCTATTCATTTTTTCTCTAGGACGCACTGTTTTCAAGATAAATTTATTTAAAAAAAAATTATTTTCCGAAAATGGTGCATCCTAGAAAAAAATAATTAAGTGCAAATTTATAGAGAATTCAATTTCCTACAAGTTCTTTATTAGGTGTACAAAATGAAAACTCAGCCACAGGGTAAATTTGAATTTTGTCGATTTTAGCCGAGTTTCATTTGTACACTAATTATATAACCAGTAATGGAGGATGACAGTAACGAAAGGTTATATTATAACCTTTAGGTTTATTTATTCCCTCTGTTACAAATATTCCTGCCTTTTATCTTCTTATCCCTACAGATATGTTATGGCAAAGGGAGTAGAGAGGTATCCTATAAGTGACCATAGTGTTCAAAAAAGATAGCGCCACTTTCGCCCCTAAATTTATAAACTAATCACTTTCGTCTATTATAAATTCCATTTCATAATATACGCTCTGACGCCCATCTGAGACCATTCTCGTAAATATTTCCTTCTTCCTCTTTTATCCCAAAAAAATATCTAAAGGAAAAGTTTTTCGAGCCAATTTTTCCTACAGGACCTTTGATTTGATACGCTCGGCTTCCGTTTCGGCGTTTCAGATGTTTCCGCGATTTGGGACAATTTTTCTCGATCTGAGAAGGAAGGAGAATTGTCCGAAGAAGAAAGTCTAATGAAATACGTGGATTGAGATGTAAATCAGGAGTGAAAGGGTGAATCGATATTCAAAAAGTGACATAACGAGAATGGAAAAATCACAATTTTGAAGTAACTAGGCTTGAATAGCATGAAGTTTCTTAGTTTTGAGTCTTCCTACACTGGTAAGTGACAAAACTTTCGTTTTTTCTGCCCATATTAAATAATTTTCTCGATTGTAGGCGTGATGGGCCGAGAAATTGAGATTTTTAAGAACCGCTTTCTTCTAAGATTTTAACATCTCCATTATAGTGATTGAGGGCAATTATTACATATAATGAAGCGTATCTTATACGGTGTAAAATATGGAATGAAATTTTGGTAGATGGCGGTTGAGAAATCAAGGGTGACTAATAAGATTTTAAGAGAAGGATGAAAGTATTCGATAAAAATTAATCCGTTGAGCTTTCCACCCATTTTTTCTATCTGTTCTACATAATAGATTCATACTTCGAAACTTATTTTTCATACCTACGTTTATACTAATTTAGCTAAAGGGTTCTCATTAGCCATTATTGCAAGTTTTAAATCAATTTTATGGGCGTTTGTAGGTAGCTAGATTTTGAGACTTGCATCTTCAGTTTTAACTCTTTTTTCAACGAATCAATAACCTTAATGGATAAAGCAAACATTTTGGCTACATAATCCAATTTTTAAACTGTAAATTGAGACTTTTTTGTGGAATAAGAGATAATTTTAACTCTTTTCAACGAATCAATAACCTTAATGGATAAAACAAACATTTTGGCTACATAATCTAATTTTTAAACTGTAAATTGAGACTTTTTTGTGGAATAAGAGATAATTTTAACTCTTTTTTCAACGAATCAATAACCTTAATGTATAAAACAAACATTTGGCTACATAATCTAATTTTTAAACTGTAAATTGAGACTTTTTTTGGAATAAGAGATAATTTTAATCTTTTTTCAACGAATCAATAACCTTAATGGATAAAACAAACATTTTGGCCACATAATCTAATTTTTAAACTGTAAATTGAGGTTTTTTGTGGAATAAGAGATAATTTTAAATCTTTTTTCAACGAATCAATAACCTTAATGGATAAAACAAACATTTTGGCTACATAATCTAATTTTTAAACTGTAAATTGAGGCTTTTTTGTGGAATAAGAGATAATTTATGGGAATAGTGTGTTCTACGATGTACATACAATTTTTCAAAATTTTGTGCTCTTCTATTTGAATTTGGTTACAATTCTTTTTATACGATTTAATGGTACTTACAAGCATTTTGGAGATCTATTTAGGGTCTACTGATTCATCCTAGTCTTAAGACACGGCGGGGTCGACTGTATCAAAAGATTCTTCTTCAGTTCGACTTATACTTTCCTTTCTTCTCTCCCACCCCAATGAAACTCAAGACCGACAGGACTAAAGCAAGTAGAGGGCATGAATGAGGTTGGAAACCTTTAATTTTAAATTTTTTCATTTTATTTTCTCTTTTCAAACCGACTTTATTGGTATTTTCATCAAGGTTTGATGGTGTTAATAATAGCTTTGTTCCAACCGCAGTTTGAAACTGATTTGATACTATTGTTGTCGTTCGAATCGTTTTCCGTCAATTTGAAGTCCAAATCCTTCTGCGCATGCTCCAGGAGTTTCAAACCAGTTTCAAACTGCGGTTGGAACAAAGCTATGATTTAGTCTTTTTTTTGTTTAAAAAGCTGTTGTAATCGTCCATCCAATATCGGAAATGTGGTTGTGCTGTGTGGGCAAAAAAACTGTGATAATCCAGTCACTAACATTTTATAGCCATTCCTTATAAAAATTTCTAGAAAAACCTCATTTTCCGTAAAACTAACGTGATCCGCGAAGTGTAACGTTTTTTTAGGTAGTTTTACATGTTTAACTCCTTTTGAAGGAGTCTTCAGGGCTTCATCGTGCCTAGTTTTCAAATTGCTTGTCGGTGCAACATATTTTTTGGTTTTTACATCACTTTTATGAAGTTCTTGCTTTGATCCTTGTGGATGTTTGGCTACCGTATTAGTTCGATCTGCTGAGTGTACCATTCTTTTAAGCTTCTGTTGGTAGTTTGTATAGATTCTTTTAGTCTTTTATCGCTCATTTGGTGTCTGCGAATGATTGTCGAGTATCTTTCTGCCTGCTTTTATCGTTTTTAAGTTCTTGCTTGGAAGATTGAGGTTGCCCAGATTTAGGTTGTCTATTTGGCTGAGCATACCATTCTTTTTTAGAATCTTTTAGGTTAGCAGAATCCAAATTTTTGGAAGGCAGTTGATGGGTCGTTTGAGACTTCTTTAGAGCCAAAGGATATTTACTATATTTCAAATTTTTGTCTGATGCAGTTTTTAAATATCTCCCACTTGCTGGGGCATTTGTATCATCGTTTTGATGCAGAGAACCTCTTGAGGGCATGATTTTTCAGGTCAAACAGCGGGCACGTCATATGCGGACCATCCGCTAGACAAGCGCTTCGATCGAATTCTTTCGGTTCAAATATTTGCTTGTCACAAGCGAATCTATAATCGGCTTTCTTTATCGAATTGGATATTCCATTTTTGGTGCTTTGCAGCGATTGTCGTACTTTAGAGGGGATTCTCTTAAGTTTGGAATGATCTTTCGTCTTGTGTTGCATAAGATTTTGGTCTGGGGAGTATTTGGAGCAGTGAAGATCTAAAAGGCTTTCCAGCCGGTGTGGAAAATACGCGCCATTTATCAGTCTCGTAACGTGTACTGAATTTATCTTCGGTAGATGTACCAAAACCTTTAGATCTCTTAAAATCTGCAGATTTATCAGGGGAAATGGATTTACAAATGATGATTTCACTTGAGCTTTCATCTGCTTCTTCACTTAAATATGTTTTTTCGTGAATTTCTGTTTTTGATTTTTCGTTTACGTGAATTTCGGTTTTTCCATCAGTGAAAACATCAACTGATTTTTCTTTCAACGTACGGGTAAGTTTGAAAGCATTTGGTTCAGTGTAGCCTTTGTGCCATGGTTTGCAAGGTGGTACTCTTCTTAGTTTGACAGGCGGTATTTTGGTGCAGTTTCCATTTTGAAATCTAGTTTTGGCTTTTCGGCTCCGGCTCTGGAGGCGGAGATTCTGCGAACGGTAGTGGCCTTAAGAAGAACCCGTCGACTTTGACGTCGCACGGAATCGGTGGCGGTAAAGACAAAAGGTTAGGAAGATCCCAGTATTCGTCAGAGTTAGATGTCGATTCCGATTCGACATAATCGCGTGTCGAAGGATGACTTAGACTTACGCATCCACGACGCTCATAAGCACTTTTTACGGTCAACTTACTCGTTTTCCAGTAGTTATCGCAGTTATATGGAGCAGGCGGTATGCGTTTCGGAATACTCACTAGCTCTTCCGGTAGTACTAATGATGCAAGGTTTGACTTTTCTGAAGGACGGGACTCCGAACTGGCTTAGGTTCAGGAGGAAGAGGACGGCGTCTTCTTCGCTTTTTCTTCCTTTTTTTCTTGACCGCCTTATGTAGTGGATGAATAATCCTGAATGATAGATCCACCAAAGGTGGCGGCCTATCGATCTTCACTTGCTCCTTCCGCTCTATAATTCCGTGTGTGCGGCGCACTCAAACTAATGCACGTCTTTTCATCCTTTTCCTCCGCTTTTTCGATGTATGGAAACGATTTTTTTGTCCCAGCCATAAAAAGTACGTCTCGCTTTTTTCAAAATTTACGTCTTTAGTTTCGGATTCCTTATTTTCGATTTTTTTTGTCCCAGCCATAATAAAGTACGTCTCGCTTTTTTCAAAATTTACGTCTTTAGTTTCGGATTCCTTAGAAATGTCTTTCTTTTTTCGATTACAACAGCAAAGAATTTTAAAAATTTAATACACATCACAAATTCTACATCTGGTGACCATAGGAATTATCCAATTGTATAGCGGTTTTACAAGTCTTTTGAAGCCCTTTTATTGGTTTTAACTAACCAACCTTTATAAAAAATAACCGAGTGGAAAAATAGAAAAAGTGAGGCCACAGTGGTATTCGAACTACGACCTTTGTAACCTCATCGTCATTGGTGAACTTTGACCAATCCCAATCATCGTCATTGGTGAACTTTGACCAATAACAATTAGCATCCAATAACTAACCTCAAGATGGAACACTTCCTTTACAGCAATAAAAATTTAATTTACTTACCTGATTGTCAAATAGCAACGAAGAAAAAAAGTCACGTGAAGTACTTTTTCTCTCGCTGATGTCGGTACTCACCTTAATTATTGTTGGTTTCATTTAAAATTGAGCACACTTAAAAAAAAATTAAATATGAAGCCCTAATCAAAATTCCTAAAATGGGGATCCTACCTTCTAAAGAAAGCCGAAATAATTTTCTTTTTTTTTTTTTCGTCAAATTAATGTTAAGTAAACCCATAGTCTAACATCGGCTAACATTTTAACAAAATTAAAAAAACATAATTTTTCATCCAATTTATATAGCTCTTTTTAAAAGCAACAATTAATAAATTATATGCATAAAATATCAACATTTAATACAATATATGAAACATATGAAAAGGAAAAAAGTACAATACCATAGTCATAGACTAGCAAGGAAGGGGATAATAGGAGCACTGAAAAAAAGTTTTTTTAAATAGGCCTTTTGACAGTGTATAGGATAAAATGTCTACTGTGTAATAAGGCATTTTTTTTCAGTGTTTTACCCGTTCCCGATCCCTGATATAAGTTTACGCAAGAAATAAAGGATATTTTAAAATAAAACTTATATTTAAAAAGTAACGAAGAATTTTTTTGATTTTGTTTACATTGGAGTGTTTTGTTAGGGTCTACATAGATTCGGTTATAACAGTGCTTTTTTTTAAGTATAACTCTACTCTACCTTAGGTCAACTACGTTATTAACCCAATGTCCATTATTTTTTTTATCAAAAAAGAAATTCAGTACAATAAGTCGATCTTAATGACACTAACTATGAGCACACAGTTTTGGAGGCACATATGAAAAATTAAATTCTTTTTCCACAGTAAACATTTTTAAAATACAACACCAAGAGAATTTTGTTTATATATTTTTTTGAACTAATGAGAAGACATATTTTTTATAATTTTCTTTTTAATTCGAGTTCTACTCAAGTGAAATTTACTTATTGTGTATAATTTGATATATCTATATATATAGAGTATAGAATTTTTTTTTTAAGTGAATAGTATAATTTTGTATGCTCTAACATAAAAAAAAATCACAAATTTTTTTTTGCTTTTTTAAATATTTTGTACATAAAATTTCTACACCTAAGGAGAATAGGTTATGGACTAAAAGTAAAAATAAAAAATAAAATAAAAAAAGAAAGATGTTTAATGTCTTTTAAAATAACAATCGTTTTAACTTAGTCAGGGGAATGTGAAAAAAAAGAAAAAAACCAGTATCTAATGGGGAAGTGAACAAAAAGAGAATTTTTATTTAAAAAATAAGTCTAAAACAAAAAAATTAAATAAAGAACAACGAAAAAGTGCCTGTTTAATAGGCGAATGCCTGTATAAATTAAATTACCACATAATTAACAAGTATTTTCTAGATTAACTTTTTACAAAAATTTACACAGAATTTTTTTTTTATATGTTAAAACGTTGCATTCACTTATAGATTACCACTGAAAAACATCAAAGCCCACTGAATGTCAATTGTGGTTAGGCTCTTGCCAGGTTGAGTGGTTTTTATCTCACTTGGAAAGCATAATTGCAATTTTAATAATTCACATTTTTTTCAACGCTTCACTTCGATGTCATCATGGTTACAAATTCTGGAACAGAATACAAAAAGTTAAAAGGTAACTCAAAAAATATTTTTATTTAAACTAAATTTTGGGGATGAGAGAATCAAATTATAAAAAGAACATGTTTTTTAATTTTTTTTTTTTAATCTGCAGACTAACTACAAACACCAAACTTTGTGTATCTACGTGCATTTTATAATTTGATTTCTCTCAATTGCTTCTAGAGCACTTTTAAGTTGAGTATTTCAAAAAGGAGAATGTTTTCTAAACTCAACTTGGGTTTCCCATTTTTCCTTTAATAAAATTTAAAAAACCGCATTTTTGTCCATCCTACGTGTTCGGCCATGCAAAATGCGAAAAAGATCATGCAGAATAACGATGCCATTGCACGATTTTTAATTTTTTTCTTTCTTTCCTTAATCCTTTTCCTAGTGCAAAGTTGTGAGCATTGTAAGTGTCCAATTTTTCTACAACACTCACTAATGTATGTACATTTCCTCAATTATAAATTCAATTTAAAAAATATAAAACACATAAAAGTGCCGTGTATACAGTGTATTCTTTTATTATTTAAAAACCTAATATATTTATATATGTTTCTGAACAAAAAAAAGAATTCGAAAAAGGAATCACGAGCAAACATGTGGTATAAAAAGGTATTTTTGAAATCACCAGCTTAAGAAAATACCAAAATGAAGGATTTGAGGTGAGGGGAATAAAATAAAAACTATTCAGGCAGTTTTATACAGGATTACATACATTTTGTTTAAATTTTAAAATTCTAGAAAGTGTTCTTCTATTTTGGAGTCATGCACTCATTGGACAGGAGAATTTTCGGGTGTGGATTGTGTAAAACTTTAGTTAAAAAATTTATTGTTAAAATCAATTTTCGACTTCGGATTCTTTTCTTCTAATTCGTCATCTAATTTTTTGGCGAATAAATAATCGAAATCGTCCTCTTGAGAAAATATCTTCTTTTCTCTTTTTCTTATCTTTTCGTGCCTTTTTTTTTGGAGTCATGCACTCATTGGACAGGAGAATTCCGGGTGTGGATTGTGTAAAACTTTAGTTAAAAATTTTATTGTTAAAATCAATTTTCGACTTCGGATTCTTTTCTTCTAATTCGTCATCTAATTTTTGGCGAATAAATAATCGAAATCGTCCTCTTGAGAAATATATCTTCTTTCTCTTTTTCTTATCTTTTCGTGCCTTTTTTTCGGCTTTTTTCTTATCGGAAGCAATTACCGTTTTGAGGTTAGAATTCATCGTGTGGACGAATGCTAAAATATCCATGCTGGATGTGAATAAAATTTGAAAGGGAGGGAGGGATTTCACATGCCCTAAGAGCTGGTGATCTATCGGTGTTGGTTTAAACAAACACAACTAACATGACATTCCTTTTTTTTTTTTTGTTTTGGTTTTTTTTTTTAAAGCATACGTGTCTCACTGACCGAGCATCGGCTGAAAACTTTCGAGCAATAGTATGGAAATCTGCAAGGAGAGACAGCAACGTGTCATGATAAAGAAAAAACTAATTTTTTTTTCTTCCCGCCCTCAGACAAAACTTCAATGCAGATACCGGGACAAAAAAATTATTTAAGCTGCTTTAAGAAGAAAAAACTAAAAAATCTTAAAGCAGCCAAGTGACTTGTGACATTAAGGATTTTCACCTAATTCCATTTGTGCTCTATCTCTACGTGCAAACACTTTTCCTAAAGGATTCTAATCTTACCTAAAATTTATAAATTAAGAGAAACTGCTTTAATTAGAGTAGAATATTTTAAAAATATGAAAACTACTCTAATTAACATTGAAGTATCGGACATTGAAGTTTATCGGGAGAAAAACTTATTTAAACTTCATAATGGGATTTGTATGAACTAGAAAAAATTCTCGTTTTGAAAATTTAAAAAAAATTTCAAATTACAAGTGCTCATTCCAGAGAGAGGAAAAAAAATGAAGCTTTGAAATGGCATTGTTAATTGCAAGAGAAACTTAGCTTTTTAAAGAGTTTGGGGGGAAGAAGAGTTTGTGAGAACTTACCCTCGTAGTTGACCTGGCCGTCGCCGTCGATGTCGGCTTCTCGGATCATTTCATCGACTTCCTCGTCGTCGGTAAGCTTTTCGCCGAGGTTGGTCATTACGTGTCGGAGTTCGGCCGCGGAAATGAAACCGTTTCCGCCTTGTCGAAAACTCTGAACGCTTCTTCTCTCTCCTCTTCGCTGTCTGTGTCCTTCATCTTTCGCGCCATCATCGTGAGGAACTCGGGGAAGTCGATGGTCCCGTTTCCTAAAACGGAAAACGATTTGAATACAAAAGAATGTTTTTCTATAGAAGGAATCCTTAAAAGGACACCTCCAGATTAGTCAGCGGCAATTCTGCGGTTAAAGACAAAATTTCCGTACCGTCAGCGTCGACTTCATTGATCATATCCTGAAGTTCGGCTTCAGTCGGATTCTGTCCCAAAGATCTCATGACGGTTCCAAGTTCTTTTGTGATAGTTCCGTCTCCATCTTTGTCGAAGAGGGAGAACGCCTCTTTGAATTCTGCGATCTGTTCTTCATCAGTTGATCAGCCTAAAACAAAAAATTGCTCAAAAAAGATTTTAGGGGAAAATAATTAAAAATACACATTCAATGAGATAAAACAAGGAAGATCAGTGACCTAATTTTCACCAAATCATTAAAGGTCATCTATCTTCAGCGACGCTTACGATCTTCCTTGCCAAGTGCAACTATTTACAAAATACTCTCTTTTTTGTCTCTCCTCCCCCGTTTAAATAAGGACGTCTTGTTTTTAAGATCGATTTAAGGGATAAAAGTAAAGTTTACTCGGCTAAAAAAATCTAAAATTTTTTTCTGACATTGTTGAGACTCCGGTTAAAAATATATAAAAAAGGTTATAAGGGAGGAAAACCTAAATATTGAAGTTTGGGGGCGACCTGATTTTCTGAGGGTAAAATCAATAAAGGGACCTTTTAAATATAAAATTACTTCTGTTTTTTAAGATATTCTTGGACTAAAGAAGTCGTCGGTTTTTGCGACATTGCTTTGGCTCCCAGCGACTTTTTGTGTTGATTTCCCCTTCACGCTTTTATCATCGATTTTAATTTTGATGATTGCCCTAATTTCGATTTGGAAGGTTCAGCAAGTTTTGCTTCAGGCGCTTTATCTTTTCTCTTCAGATAATCCATGATTGATTTGGACTTTTCAAGTAATTTCTTGGAAACTTCACCAGACGACTTCATTTTTGTATCGCTCAACGATTCACTTTTGAGACATCGCCAATTGATTTGCCACCCTTGGAAACATCATCGGTAGACCTAACTTTCGCTTTTGGCAACTTGGTCAATTGATTTCGCACTTTTTGAGGCTTCATATGTTTTTGAAGGGATAGAATCGCTGGATTTGCCACTTTAGGAATCTCTCCAATAGACTTCTGACTTTTGATAACTTCTTCGGTTTTGGGAACTTCACTGGATGAATTTCCACCTTTGGGAGCTTCTTCAATCGATTTTCTGCTTTTGGAAACTTCTGTCGACTTTCCTCCTTTGGAGATTTCACCAGAATTCCCCCTCTTAGGAGCTTCTTCCATTGATTTTGGGATTTCTCCAGTAGATTTGGATACATCTTCTATTGATTTTCTGCTTTTGGAAACTTCTGTCGACTGCCCTCCTTTGGGGATTTCTCCAGTTGATTTAACGGCTTTGGATACTTCTTCTATTGATTTTCTGCTTTTGGAAACTTCTGCCGGCTTTCCTCCTTTGGATTTCGCCAGAATTCCCACCTTTGGGAGCGTCTTCCATTGATTTTGGGATTTCTCCAGTCGATTTAACGGCTTTGGAAACTTCTTCTATTGATTTTCTGCTTTGGTAACTTCAGTCGACTTCCCTCCTTTGGGGACTTCACCAGAATCCCCACCCTTGGGAGCTTCTTCCATTGATTTTTTGCTTTTAGAGACTTCCTCCGTCGATTTTCCTTCCTTAGGCACTTCCATGTTTGATTTCATCTTTCCAACTTCATCAGAAGATTTACCTTCCAAGTTTTCATCAGTCAAACTTTCTTCCGCAACATTAGAAACTTGCTTATTTCCCAAAGAAGGCATATTCAAAACAAAAATTTAAAACCTATTTCTTTAATTTTAACACATTAAAATCACGTTTAAAATTTAGTTTAAAAAAATCAGACATTCTCAGGGGACAAGGACTCCATTAGAGTTAAAAACTGACACAAAACTAAAAAATAAATAAATAAACGGCTATAAATGTAGTATCTATTCTCAAGTCACTTTTATGGGTTTCCTGGTCAACGCCCTTTGGCCAGAGACCAAGATGTACCATTTACTCAGCCTCAAATTCAAAATGTTGGACCTTTAACATTAATACTCCTTGTAAACAAATCAGAAAATCGTTAACAAAAAAAATCGTAAAAAAGTTAAGATTTTTCAGGAATCAAACTTATGAACCCTAAAATAACGGCAAGGACACTTTTCTTTAGATTGGGACGAAAATGTTGCAATCGAAAAACTCCCGATTTAAATTTAAATTCGTTAATTGATTTGAAAGTGTTAAAAATCTAACAGTAAAATAAATTTAAAAAAAGGAAAGAAAAAGCAGTTTTTAGAGGATTTGTCCGTTTTCTATCAGACCCGTCGTAAATCAAAGTCCTTTTTATCCACTCGTTAAAGCCACCTCGGGTCTGCTCAAAAAATGCGTTTTCGGCCATAATTTGTAATGGAAAAACGGAGCTTTTAGTGTAATAAAGAAGTTATTTCACAGCTCCTGCTTGTCTAACCTCCGTTTAGATTGTCTACTATCTAAACCTCCGTTTAGATTGTCTATTATTTAAACCACCGTTTAGATTGTCTACAATCTGCTAGCTTAACCTCTACTAAAATCGTCAACTGTCTAAACCTCTGTTTAAATTGTCCACTTTAAATCTCCGTTTATAAACCTCTGTTAAAATGGTCTACTATTTAAATCTCCGTTTAGATTGTCTATATATCTTCGTTTAGATTGTCTAAAGTTGTCTACTATCCAAACCTCTGTTTAAATTGTCTACTATCTGAACCTCTGCTTAGACTGTCTACTGTCTAAACCTCTGTTTAAATTGTTACTATTTAAATCTCCGTTTAGATTGTTTACAATCTGCTAGCTTAACCTCTGCTGGTATAAATTGTCTACTATCTAAACCTCTGTTTAAGTTGTCTACTATCTAAATCTCTGTTTAAGTTCTCTACTATCTGAACCTCTGCTTAAATTGTCTACTGTCTACAGTCTAAGCCTCTGTTTAAATTGTCTACTATTTAAATCTCCGTTTAGATTGTCTAGTATTAAAATCTTCGTTTAGATTGCCTAATAGTTATACCTCCGTGTAGATTGTCTACTATTTAAACCTCTGTTAAAATTGTCTACTATTTAAACCTCCGTTTAGACTGTGTACAATCTGCATGTCTAACCTCTACTAAAATCGTCTACTGTCTAAACCTCTGTTTAAATTGTCTACTGTCTAAACCTCTGTTAAAATTGTCTACTATTTAAACTCCGTTTAGACTGTGTACAATCTTGCCTAACTTCTGCTGAAATAAATTGCCTACTATCTAAACCTGGGTTTACGTTGTCTATTATCCAAACCTCTGTTTAAGTTGTCAACTATCTAAACCTCTGTTTAAATTTTCTACTATTTAAATCTCCGTTTAGATTGTCTAGTATATATTTAAATCTTCGTTTAGATTGCCTAATATTGATACCTCCGTTTAGATTGTCTACTATCTAAACCTCCGTTAGATTGTCTATTATTTAAACCACCGTTTAGATTGTCTACAATCTGCTAGCTTAACCTCTACTAAAATCGTCAACTGTCTAAACCTCTGTTTAAATTGTCCACTTTAAATCTCCGTTTATCTAAACCTCTGTTAAAATGGTCTACTATTTAAATCTCCGTTAGATTGTCTAGTATATAACTTCGTTTAGATTGTCTAAAGTTGTCTACTATCCAAACCTCTGTTTAAATTGTCTACTATCTGAACCTCTGCTTAGACTGTCTACTGTCTAAACCTCTGTTTAAATTGTCTACTATTTAAATCTCCGTTTAGATTGTTTACAATCTGCTAGCTTAACCTCTGCTGGTATAAATTGTCTACTATCTAAACCTCTGTTTAAGTTGTCTACTATCTAATCTCTGTTTAAGTTCTCTACTATCTAAACCTCTTAAATTGTCCTGTCTACGTCTAAGCCTCTGTTTAAATTGTCTACTATTTAAATCTCCGTTTAGATTGTCTAGTATTAAAATCTTCGTTTAGATTGCCTAATAGTTATACCTCCGTGTAGATTGTCTACTATTTAAACCTCTGTTAAATTGTCTACTATTTAAACCTCCGTTTAGACTGTGTACAATCTGCATGTCTAACCTCTACTAAATCGTCTACTGTCTAAACCTCTGTTTAAATTGTCTACTGTCTAAACCTCTGTTAAAATTGTCTACTATTTAAACCTCCGTTTAGACTGTGTACAATCTGCTTGCCTAACTTCTGCTGAAATAAATTGCCTACTATCTAAACCTGGGTTTACGTTGTCTATTATCCAAACCTCTGTTTAAGTTGTCACTATCTAAACCTCTGTTTAAATTGTCTACTATTTAAATCTCCGTTTAGATTGTAGTATATATTTAAATCTTCGTTTAGATTGCCTAATATTGATACCTCCGTTTAGATTGTCTACTATCTAAACCTCCGTTTAGATTGTCTATTATTTAAACCACCGTTTAGATTGTCTACAATCTGCTAGCTTAACCTCTACTAAAATCGTCAACTGTCTAAACCTCTGTTTAAATTGTCCACTTTAATCTCCGTTTATCTAACCTCTGTTAAAATGGTCTACTATTTAAATCTCCGTTTAGATTGTCTAGTATATAATCTTCGTTTAGATTGTCTAAAGTTGTCTACTATCCAAACCTCTGTTTAAATTGTCTACTATCTGAACCTCTGCTTAGACTGTCTACTGTCTAAACCTCTGTTTAAATTGTCTACTATTTAAATCTCCGTTTAGATTGTTTACAATCTGCTAGCTTAACCTCTGCTGGTATAAATTGTCTACTATCTAAACCTCTGTTAAGTTGTCTACTATCTAAATCTCTGTTTAAGTTCTCTACATCTAAACCTCTGCTTAAATTGTCTACTGTCTACAGTCTAAGCCTCTGTTTAAATTGTCTACTATTTAAATCTCCGTTTAGATTGTCTAGTATTAAAATCTTCGTTTAGATTGCCTAATAGTTATACCTCCGTGTAGATTGTCTACTATTTAAACCTCTGTTAAAATTGTCTACTATTTAAACCTCCGTTTAGACTGTGTACAATCTGCATGTCTAACCTCTACTAAAATCGTCTACTGTCTAAACCTGTTTAAATTGTCTACTGTCTAACCTCTTTAAATTGTCTACTATTTAAACCTCCGTTTAGTGTACAATCTGCTTGCCTAACTTCTGCTGAAATAATTGCCTACTATCTAAACCTGGGTTTACGTTGTCTATTATCCAAACCTCTGTTTAAGTTGTCACTATCTAAACCTCTGTTTAAATTGTCTACTATTTAATCTCCGTTTAGATTGTCTAGTATATATTTAAATCTTCGTTTATTGCCTAATATTGATACCTCCGTTTAGATTGTCTACTATTTAACTCCGTTTAGACTGTGTACAATCTGCTTGCACAAATTCTGCTGAAATAAATTGTCTATTTAAACCTCTGTTTAAGTTGTCTATTATCTAAACCTCTTTTAAGTTGTCCACTATCTAAACCTCTGTTTAAGTTGTCAACTATCTAAACCTCTGTTTAAATTGTCTACTTTCTAAATCTCTGTTTAAGTTGTCCACTATCTAAACCTCAAATGAATCTGTATAAGCTCCGAATACATTGCCTAAATTATAAATCTTTGTTTTAAACTCCCTAAACTCCGTTTAAATCGTCTACAATCAAAACCTCTGTTTCAATTGTATCAACTTTATTTAAATTTAATCCTATGCCTAATTTAGTTTAAATTATCTGAATTATTAAACCTCAATTGTCAACAACTTAAGCACCAATTTACCATTGCAATTTATAAAAAATTCGGGAAAATCCAGCCATCTGTTTTTAAGAGAAGCGAAATGAAAAATTTTTCATCTTTAGGATATTTCCCCTTTTTTTTTGGGGGGGGGGGGGGGGGTCCGTTACCCACGCCGACTTTAAACCATGCGCTAGTTCGCAAAAACATAATGGCCGCGAAAAAGTTTTACGAAAAAAAATTTAGACCGGCAGACGACTAAGCTCGTTCGCCACAATTTACCAACCAAAAACCTTGAAACTTTCATCCTTAAAGCATGAAAATTCATAACTTTTATAAGCCCTAAAAAAAAACAAGTCCAACATAACTAAAGATTCAGGCTACTACAAAAAAAAGTTTAAACAAAATAGAACTCGAGGTTTTTAGGAAAGAAAGGATACTCAACATTTTTTGAAAGAGTGAGGCAGAAATCGGGATATAAATAAGAACAAAAAAAATAATCATCTGTGAAAAAAAAAAATTTGATTCATGAGAGAAGTTTAAAAAAAACCTAAATGGCGGGGGGAAAACGAACGGAAAAGTTAAGTCAAAACTTTTGGGTCACCGGTTACGCAGTGTTTTAGGTTAGCTGCTTTTCCAGGAGATCCCCGGCCGCCGGCTCAAAGTTCAAACGGACGCATAAAAAAAAATCCGATCAAAAAGTTTTATTCTTTTTTTTGGTTTCCGGAACAAATCTTGTTTGAGGGGGGAAAAAGAACGAAGGTCACAAAAAACGACCCGTTAAAAAAAACTCGACTTTCCGGACCTTTTGACCTCCATTCACGCGCCATTTTTATTACTTTATTATAATAAAAATAATAAAATAAAAGGTTGAAAAATAAATGTTCAAAATGGGGTCAAAAAAAAGTTGAAACTTTTTTTTATGTTGACCCCACGAGGCCTATCGGATTTCGCAAACGTTTAGGTTAACATTTAAAAATTAAGAATCGCTAAAAATGATGTAGTATTAATATAAATAAGTGAGAAAAGGGTGGAAATGAAAAGGGATCGGAATAAAATGAAAACTTGTGAAACGATGATGGCGCAAACTTGTTTCGGGGGCATGTCCATTTTTATGTGAAAAGAGGAGATAATTGTGTTCGAATTTAGTTATAGGTAGGAAGATTGAAGTTTGAAAAAGTAAAAACTTACCATTTTTTGTGTATTAGATATGATCCAACTAAAAGACTAGTAAACACTGCCGGTTTAACTACAAAAGCCACACTGCACGGACTCTAGTGGAATACTTCGAATTGTCGATCCTCAGTTGTCGGGGTGACGTCACGAGTGCGAATGTATTCCTACGCCGAAAAAGTAGTTCCGGAATAAGATTGAGTTTTGAGGTGTTTTTTGGTAAACTGGGGTGTTCTTAGGTATTTTAAGGGTTCGAGATGAATTTCCGAAGGGACTCGGATGAGGAGAGGACGGGTTTGTGGGCGAGGAAAGTGGCTTTATAGTTTTGACCCCCCTGGCGCGGTCGTTGTTTACAAGTCGGCGCTCTTCGTCCCCCGCCCGGGAACGCGCTCACTCCCCGACCCTCCCGACGGTCCGGTACGAGAGAGGCTACGATTGGGCGAGATTCACCTGCAATGCGCCAACCCTTGGCGTCTACCGACTGTGAATCAACTCTCTCTCGCGGGCCGCGGCAGCCGGGCGGACCGGTGGGTATAGCGGGGCGGTGGAGGGATCCGTTTGCCGGGGGAATACGACGCGTTCTATCCCGGCTTCTCACAAAGGACATTTCCCGCGCCCGCCCTCCCGCCACGCACAAAACTTTTTTTTCCGACTTGTGTACACCTTGTGCACCCCGTTCCCTATGGCTCTATTGTGCGCCCAACTTGAAAAATCAGAGTCCATCTCTTAATTAGCCTCCAAAGACCTCATTGTATGGCTAGATAGGCTTTTCTCTCCCCTAGGCTTATGAACCTCAGCAGTGTTAAGCCTTCACAGAGGACGTGCTCCACCTCCTCCTCCAAGCAGAAACAACTGTCCTCTGTCCATATACATATAGTACATATGAGGCGCTAAGAGTACGAAGGGCGAACTCAACAAACGTAGTTTCGAGATATTCGCATTTTAAAGTTTCGGTTTTTACGTATTTAAAGGGAAAAAATGGCTAACTCAACATAAAAATTATATGGGTGTATTCACCAAGAAGAATCTGAAAATGAAAAAAAACTGGAAGACTCTTCCCCAAAACCCGACGTCGAGGGTATCACAATAACTTCTTAAGGAAGTTAAAAAAATTTGTCCGATGTTGAGTTCGCCCTTCGTACCCGGAGCGCCTCATATATTACTCTGTGCCTCAACTCCCAGCCTTTGAACTTTGAAGATGTTTGCGTAGTTTGCAGTGTCCAAGACCCACTAGGATGCGGACAATCCTAACCTATTATCATTGATCTGCTGTGAAACCTTTGACAGTCAATGAACAGCTTGGCATGTCTTTGACCTGGGCGTTGTCCCATCGGGAGTTTGCCTTTTCTCCTCTCTCTTTACACTCCTACAAATGTGAAAAAAGGGCCAATGGGGGTCATTTTTGACCCTTTAGTCAGTAAAATGGCTGTCAGATGTGAACTCAGGTGAGGAAACCTTCAAGTCTGCCTTCCACTCTCCCAATTTTCCAGGCTCCTCCGGCTGCTTGACGAGCCTTCAGATGTGCAGATCACAGAAATTATAGATTTTTTATTTTATTTTACACACGTTTACTATAATAACTGCAAATTTCCACGGTGTATATAACGATAATTCCATAAAAAAAACAGGCTTTGATATCCCCTTCATTCAAAGGAATTATTAAATAACATAATAAGATAATTTTGTATAAGTAGGAACGATCTTACGATTTTTTTCTACATCGATTAACTTTTTTGATGCTTTTTTATGGCCTATGTGTTCTTCCCTTTGATCTCAAGGAAACATCAACCTTTTTATTTTACTGAGCTGTACAGAGAAAAAGATTTTTTTTTTTTTTTTTTTCTGGAAAGAGTTTAACGTTGTTCTAAAATGAGGTTAATGAGATATTATGGTTAAAAAATTTTTTTGATTGATTTTTGGGTTTGTTTTGGCCAGGGGTCGGAAGCCGGTGGTGTTGGGCCACGAGTCCGGCCGCGCGGCGGAATCCCCTTGAATGCAGTTTAGACGGTTCAGCCCGTGACGATCCTTTCGCTCTCAGAAAAGGGGCGACCCCCCGCCGCGGGTGTTGGGGGTGGCGGACGGGAAAGGGTTGAAAAAGGGTTAAGCCGGTCGTGGATGACGAGGCGAAAGGGAGAAGGGAAAGCGGACGCTTCACTCCCCCCCCCCCCCATAAACTGCCCTTCGTAGACACATTTCGCGTTTGAGGCTTCCAGCACTAGAAATCCAAATGGTCATTTTTATCGCCTTCGTTTTCCATCTTCTAAAAAGCGATCAAGAAATAAGCCTTGCGAACATGAGGATTAGATGCAAAACTTGAGGAAGCTTAAAGATAAAACTTGATACATCAGGCCTTCCTGGATCTTACAATAATGAATTTTGAAAATTGATTTCTTTTTATGTACTTGGGAAAGTAAAATTCACTGCTCCTTCAAAATTGAAGTTAAAAATACAAGCGGCTAGGAGCGTAAGTTTTGACATTGAAGGCCGAGTTGAAAGGATTACGACGAAACTATCATCGGATTTTTTCATGTAATATGTTTTGGAAAGAGCTCGTGAAAACCTACAAATGGCTAGTGGTTTTTTTGGAAAAAATGTTTAGTGGAAAATTAAGTTTTCCATTTTCCAAAGGAAAACATTTCGGAAAAACTGCTCCCAAGACCGCCTAGATAATTCAAAATAAAACGAGCTTTGGTAAAAAATTTTCCGGCGATTTTTCGTGCTCAAATATAGGAAAGTAATGTTTGGGCGGAAGTTCTGCGATCTTTTGTTTTTGAAAAAAATATTCCCGAGACCCGACATTTAATTCCACATTTAATCACTTATAAGCATTTTTCGGAAGAAACCTGGGGGGGGGGGGGGGATCGCCTTAAAAAATTTGATCGGAAGGGGGGGGAGTGAAATTTCTCCCTACTAAAATGATAAATTTATGTTAAAAAAATAATTTTTTCACCAATAATTCTTAAAAAATATAAGGAGTAATTGGTGAAAATTGGTGAAATCGGACGAACCGGAGAATTTTTAAAAATTTCAAAGGGGGGGGAGTGAAATTTCTCCCTACTAAAATGATAAATTTATGTTAAAAAATAAATTTTTTTACCAATAATTCTTAAAAAATAATAAGGAAATTTGGTGAAATCGGACGAACCGGAGCAAATTTTTAAAAATTTCAAAGACAGCTCCGCCATTTTTTCGAAATTCAAAATTTTCTCGTTTCTTGTTCACTAACTAAAGAAAATCTGGTGAAAATCGGTTGAAAATTGTGGCCGTAAAGCGTTCCGGAAAAAATGCTACGGACGGCCGGCCGGCCACAGACAAAGTTGAAATCGGTAAAGATCAATCTTCGAATTGACCCTCCGGGTCTGGACCATTCCCCAAAAACCCGACGTCGAGGGTTCACAAAAACTTTTTAAGAAGTTAAAAGAGAAAATGTTGAATGGACCATTAGTTTTTCCAAAATTTTCCGTGTGATTAAATGACAGTAATGGGATAATATTTTCATTGTTCATCTTTTATTATAATTAGTATTAATTAAGAAATAATAAAACAAAACGAATTTCCTAGAAAATGTGTATTCGAAGAATAATAAAATTGTGTTCTGATCGACGTTTTTCACTATAACGTCACTCATCCCTCATGATGTCATCCTGAAAAGGTTGACTCATTTCGAGGTCGCGAAAAGGGAAATGAGTCAACAAATGAAATCCACCGCTTAATAAAGCGAGTAACTATTTACACTTATGTTGCTAGAAAAGGTGAGGAGAAAATACAAACTTTGTTTTCAAGCAAAGTCATTTAACCAGTTGTAATGAGGTTGTAAATTAATCTCAGGTACAGTGGAATATTTCAGAAACTTTGAAAATTTAGACGGTTTAAGGTGGGAACGCCCTTTGAGCATCCCCACTTCATCCTTATTTTCATCGATTTTTAAATTATCTTTTTAAAACTTAAATGTGATGTTATTTTAAAATGTATTCGTAACAAATTGTAAGTTCCGGGAGTGATAAATCTCAACTTTTCGCCCACGTGACCATCTGAGTGAACGACGACCTTGATCGATGTGTTCTTTCCTGTTCATTTTGCATTCAAAAAAGAGAGAAAAAAATATTTTTTCTTAATTAACAGCATACAAAATATTCTGAATGAATTCGCTGATTTTGAGCATAAAAAAATTTAGGCCTCCAGAGGGATTCGATCCTACGACCTTAGATGTACTTGCCCAACACATTTTTCCTCAATGTTGGCCAAGAAAAACCCATTTCACGCGAAAGCGCGATGAATAGTTTCTGAGTAGATTCCTGTACATCACAAAGACGACCTCAACAAAGGCGAGTTAGGTATACCTCCCTAATTATTCATAAGAGAACCCTTTAAAGTTCCTAAATTAAAAATTTAATATCATAAATTTTAAATAACGCGCAAACTTTCTAAAGAAGGGGAGAAAAAAAAGGTAATTAGGTAAAAGAAATTAAAGTTTCTCTTAATTACACATTACGACTTTCATAGAGGATCTTTGTGTCAGTCCATAATGGAGAAGTTGTCGAAAATAGGTGAAATATACAGCGCGATTTCGAGGATGCTTTTTAAACGTTTTTTTGAGAGGTAACTGGGAAGGATGGACGAAAAGGGTCATTCATTGCTTGATAACTTTTTTGATCCTTGAATGCTATGCGGTTCTCCATCTCGTGTTTTTTGACAAACGATCCCTTTGAAGAAAGCATGATGCATATCGGGATTTTCTGCAACATCACATGCGTCGTCATACGTTATTTTAGGATAGTCGTCTTCAAAGTGGGGCTTCTAAAAACATTTTTTATCCCATTGAAAGCTACGAATGCAACAGACATAGGACCAATTTTGCCACGGAGAAACTTACGGAGGCGAGCTCATTTTGCAGAAGGATATCGAGAAACTGTAACTACTTCATGATATTCGTCTACATCGTTTGGTTCATCACTCCAACCATTTTTGGACCTGTGATGAGCCTTTTGCTTAACTGGAAAGAAATGACGTACACAAATTTATTTACGGATTACCAACAACGTATACATTTGATGTTGGCACACCCTTACGAGAATTAAGGTACACCTGGCAATCAATGCTTAATAATGTTTTTTAAAAGATACATCTTTGAGAGCGTTAACTGCGTCATTATGGTCTTCATCTGGAAAACTTTAGACATCTCCTTTTTCGTATTTGTCACCATGCTTCAAGCACAATACGAAGTGCTTTATGATTCCCTAAAAACCAAAAATGATGCCAAAGAATGACTGCAGAAGACCCTTAGAATTAAAAAAAATTGTCCAGGATCACATCCGTTTGTTGAAGTAAATTTTAAACAAAAATAAGAAAACTTAATTTTTTATAGTACAAGCAAAGGTTTGAAGGAAATGCTAAGTCCTATTCTTGGCCTTCAAATTTTGGACAGCGTAATCCTTATCGGATGTCTGGGTTCGAGCACTGTCAAAACGGTAAAGAAAATGAGATTTAGATTTGTATAAAAATATTTTTAGTCAGAAAACTCCGATTTTTTTTCTTCGCTGTTGGATTCGATTAGATTCGCATCATTTCTTTGTTTAGCGCTGGGAGAGTTACTGCTTTTCTGCTGGCTAAGCCACGTCACAAACGAATCCGTATGTAAAAGTACTGGTTTGAAGAGCTTCCAACGAAAACTTCCTTAAAGTAACAAATATAGGAGGGGAAGTATAACGGAGGGGACGTACAAAGGAGGGGAAAGTATATGGGAGGGGAAGTATAAGTCAGGGATGTATAAGGGAACAAAAGTATAACGAAGGGGGAAGTTTTTTTTTTATTTTCCAAGTTTTCTTTTTTTTTTTCGAAAAATTTCCCTAGTTTGTTATTTCGAAAAATTGTCTATTTTTTTTTTTAATTTTCCGAGTTTTTTGTTTTTTCGAAAATTTTTCAAGTTTCTTTTTTTTTCAGAACAATTTTTTTTTTTTTTCCGAAATTTTTTTAAGTTTTTTGTTGTCAAAAAATTTTCTAAGTTTTGTTTTTTGAAAAATTTTCTAAGTTTTTTTTAAATTTTCCAAGTGTTTTTTGAAAAATTTTCCGGGTTTTCTTTTTTTTTTTTTTTTCTGAAAATTTCTAAGTTCTTTTTTTTTCGAAATTTTTTTAAGTGTCAAGGTAGAAATAATGGGCTCTTTGGCCTAGGGATGTGCCTCTCGTAATGGGTAGAAGTATGAAATTTCTCCCTACTAAAAAAAATAATAATTAAAAAGTGGCAATATTTTACACCAAAAATTCGTCAAAAATATAAGGAATAATTGGTGAAAATTGGATGAAAACTGTGGCCGTAAAGTTTCCGGAAAAATGCTTCGGACGGCCGGCCGGCACCACAGACAAAGTTGAGATCGGTAGACCCATTCGAATTGACCCTGCGGGGTCTGGAAGACCCCTCCCCAAAAACCCGACGTCGAGGGTATCACAATAACTTCTTTAAGGAAGTTAATAGAAGTTTTCTCATTTTTCTTTTTATAGAATAAAAAACTCGGTGCCGCCATACACGAGACGGACTGGTACAGCCTAAAAGGTAAAAAAGATTTGATCCTTCCGATTATCATCAGCCAGCGAGACATGAGCTTTACGGCACTTAACATGGTGGGAATAAATCTCTTCAGTTTTCTCGACGTATGAAATTCAAAAGAAACCATAAGATTCATTTTTTTTTTTTAGATTTGCAGACTTTCATACAGCTATTTTACAATCATCGATCAGGTATCGGACGCTTGAAAAGAATTTTTGTGATAAAATTCTTGGTTGCTTCATCGTTTTTATCTAACACAAACAAATGCTTATCAATGCTATACTTTGTAATAAATCACTATACTCACCTAAAAAGTGGGAAGAAGTTCTAATAAACCTGCAGGACTCTTAAGGGGGGGAAAAACTCTATTTACGAAGTCTGAAGAGGAAGTAAATTGATTCAAAAAGGTGAGAGTTTCTAGAGACGGAAATAACTAGAGGTTTATGAATTCTTGAGTGGAATTCCCAGTTGGAATATGAGGGGAAAAGGAGGCATGTGGGATATGGAACGAAACGGGGGCCCGAAAAGGAATTTCCACTAAGATACCATGAGGTAAACCTTCACAGTTTCTCATCCCAAGGGGACAGCCTATATTTTGCCAAATTAAATTTTTTTTTACACAACAAATTTTTTTAACGATTACGAAAAAACGAGATAACAAGCCTTGAATTGCGATAGTAAATACGTCATTTTTTCTACACTCAAAAAATAAACTAAAAAATTTCTTATCAACTTCCTCTGAAAATTTCTATACGATAAAATACGCTTTTGGCCGTTTACCAAGCGCATTTTTTCCCTAATATATTTAATTAGAGTGAAAAGCAGTGGAAACTGGTCTTGAATTCGTTTTGTACATTTTCATGTTCTTATCGCGATTTAAATTATATAAAACGGACACCCGTTTAACTGGTAATTGGAATTTTTTTTCTCTATTTTTATAAATATAACTGGATTTATTATTTCAACTTGTTATGTCATTTTTTAACGCAATGCGCAATATGAGGATTTTCAGTTCAAATATTTGAATTTTTTTAAATCTCACTTTTTAGCTTTTTAGACAGAAAAGTACTGGTTTGAAGAGCTTCGAACGAAAACTTCCTTAAAGAGAAGTACAATATAGGAGGGGGAAGTATAACGGAGGGGACGTACAACGGAGGGGGAAGTATAAGTTAGGGGAATATAAGGGAGGGGAAGTATAAAGGAGAGGGAAGTAAGGGACGGAAGTTATAAGGAGGGGAAGTATATGGGAGGGGAAGTAGGTATAAAGGAGATTTTTTAACGCAATGCGCAATATGAGGATTTTCAGTTCAAATATTTGAATTTTTTTAAATCTCACTGTTTAGCTTTTTAGACAGAAAAATATTGGTTTGAAGAGCTTCCAACGAAAACTTCCTTAAAGAGAAGTAACAATATAGGAGGGGGAAGTATAAAGGAGGGGACATACAAAGGAGGGGGAAGTATAAGTCAGGGGAAATATAAGGGAGGGGAAGTATAAAGGAGAGGGAAGTATAAGGGAGGGAAAGTATAACGGAGAGAGAAATTTTTTTTTGAAAATTTTTTTAAGTTCTTTTTTTTGAAAATTTTTAACTTCCTTATTTTAAGTGTCAAGGGAGAAATAACGGGCTCTTTGGCCTACGGGTGTGCCTCTCATAATGGGTAGAAGTATGAAATTTCTCCCTACTAAAAAAAAAATAATTAAAAAGTGGCAATTTTTTACACCAAAAATTCGTAAAAATATAAGGAGTTTGGTGAAAATTTGGTGAAAACCAGATTTTTATGTTCATAGACCGACGATATCTCATTTTAAAAAAACTAGGACAAAAAAAAGGACTAGTTTGAAGAGCTTCCAACGAAACTTCCTTAAAGAGAAGGAACAATATAGGAGGGGGAAGTATAACGAAGGAGAAATATAAGGAGGGGAAGTATAAAGGAAGGGAAGTTCAAGGGGGGAGTATAAGGGAGGGGAAGTTCAAGGAGGGGGAAGTATAAGCGAGGGGAAGTTCAAGGAGAGGAACGATCTTTGGGTTTCAAGCCCAATACCGTTCTCATCCCCAACGTTTTCTTTAATACTTCGTCGCGTTAGTTCTAACACCGGATAAGTCATTTTTAATCCTATTGAGTTTGGCATTATTTCTGATGGTAAATTTTGTGGATAATCGAATTCCGTTGGTAGTTTAACCGTATTACCAACAGAAAACGCGTAGTTCACGATTTAGCCAACAGGTAATGCATTGATTCCAATGAGAAATTAATCCGTATTTGGGCTGAAAACCTAGGAAAAATGACTTATACGGTGTTAGAACTAACTCGACGACTTCTTTCTTCTTTCACTTTTTCCAGTACGCTACCTCAATGTCGACCTGTCCCCCAAAACGTTAATTCCAGTAAAAACCAGAGGATGCTTTCAGGTTAAAAAAAAACAAACAAACCATTTTGGCGAATTTCCGGGTGTTTTTGATTTCATTTTTTCTACTGATAAGTCGAAAGATGTAAAAATAGAATCTTCACTTTTATGTCGTTCACAGCTGGTTTAATTAATAACGAAAACAAGGTAGGGGATGAACATGCCAATTTGCATGAGATAATCACTCCTCCGCTAATTAGTTGATGAGCTGTATGTTCTTCCTCATCGATTTTTTTATCCTCTCCCTTTTCCGTATAAATTATTCCCCAGCCCTATTTTTCCTGGTGAAAAAAATACACAATTAAATATAAACTCGGAGATGAATGATTCTAATAATAAACGTTAGTCAGATTTTTTTTTGTCAGCAATCTTCACCTTATTTTTAGTCGCATTATATAAGTTAGTAAATTACAAATCGTTTTCGATGCTCTCTTTTAAAGGGTAAAAGAGGTTTTTCAAAGATAAGTTTTTGTTGACAAACTGTCAAAAGCGGTCATTCGCTACGGAGGTCATCTGTTTAAGGAGTGCCTTTGCCAAAAAATGTTGACATTTTTAAGATTCTTGATTAAAAAAAGGAAGTCTCTTTTTTATTTTTGGAGGATTAAAGTTTAATATTACAAGCCACAGAAGATATTGTAATTTAATGATTTTTTTTTCTCTGGGAGTATAAAAACACGTAAAGATTAAAGTTTAAAAAAAAGTCCAATAACTTAAATTACGCCTCTATTACCTTAAATTCCTTTCTTTGAAAAATGGCGAGATAACGTGATTTGGTGGGACTTTATTGATCCCGATGGTAATTAGTTTAAAGTTGGCTTTTTTTTGTGTTGAAAAAAGGACCTTGAGATAAAATGTAGGTCGTCTTTTCTTCGATTTACTAAGAAAAACTAGGTTTAAAATATTTCGAAAACCATCAAACTTCTAGAGAGCCATAGAAAAAAAATTTAAGTTGTCATTTTGTGTTATGAAAATTAGTCAAGATTGTAGGCCAAATAAATTTCCGACCATGAAATGCTCCAGAAAAAACCGGCGACGGACGGACGGCCGGCACCAATGACAAACTTACGGGTAAAGATCAATACCCTTTTTTGCACTACGGGGTGTGTAAGACCCTTTTGCGATGAGCGTGATGTGGAGGGTGTTAAAATAATTTATGTTTGAGAAAGTTAAAGTTGTATAAAATTAAAATAAATTTAAAAAAAGGGAAAAATACAAAAATTATTTTTTTTGTTTTTCCTAACTTGAAAGGAACTATATAAATCGTTCATTCTATCTAATACATCATCATACATCACTTTTTTTTTTGTGAAAAGCATAAAACAATGGGAAAAACAGTTGTCATTGTTAAAATGGTTAAAAATAGGTCCTTATATTTTTTACAAATTTATGTGCAAAAAAAATTTTTTAGTAGGGTTTTTTATACTTATTTTTTTAATACTTCCACCCCTTGCGAGAGTGACTTCCCTTGGGCAGAAAGACCATTTCTACTTCGAACTCCCTCCTTAAACTTTTCCTTTATACTACCCCTCCTTTATACTTCCGCCTCCTTTATACTTCCCCTCCTTTATACTTCTCCCTCCTTTACACTTCTCCTCCTTTACACTTCTCCCTCCTTTACACTTCTCCCTCCTTTATACTTCTTCCTCTTTTTTTTTTTTTTTTTTTTTTTTTTTTTTTTTTTTTTTTTTTTTTTTTTTTTTTTTTTTTTATTTATTTATTTTTATTTTTATTTTTTTTTTTGGCCTTTGCTTTCGCAATTAACCACTTCTACATTTTAAATTGTTTCAAACTCTATATTACCATTCCCTCCCCCCTTTATATTTCTCCCTCCTTTACACTTCTCCCTCCTTTACACTTCTCCTTCATTTATACTTGCTCCTCCTTTATACTTCCCCCTCATTTATACTTCCTCCTCCTTTATACTTCCCCTTTTTATCCTTCTCCCTCCTTTATACTTCCCCATTTTTTATCCTTCTCCCTCCTTTATACTTCCCCATTTTTTATCCTTCCCCCTCCTTTATACTTCCACCTCCTTTATACTCCCCCTTCTTACATTGTTTCCCCTCCTTTATACTTTCCCCTTTATATCCTTCCCCTTCTTTATACTTCCGCCTCCTTTATACTCCCCCTTCTTATATCGTTTTCCCTCCTTCATACTTCCCACTTTTATCCTCCCCCCTCCTTTATCCTTCCCCCTTATATCCTTCCCCCTCCTTTATACTCCCCCTTCTTTATTGTTTCCCCTCCTTCATACTTCCCACTTTTATCCTTCCCCCTCCTTTATACTTCCCCCTTTTATCCTTCCCCCTCCTTCATACATCCCCTTCTTTATCCTTCCCCTCCTTTATAATTCCCCTTCCTATATTGCTCCTTCTTTTTATGGAAGTTTTCGTTGGAAGCTCTTCAAACAAGCATGTACTTGTTGTACTTGGGGAAGTATAAAGGAGGGGGAAGGATAAAAAGGGGGATGTATGAAGGAGGGGGAAGGATAAAAAGGGGGAAGTATAAAGGAGGGGGATAAAAATCCGTGGTAGATGTTAAAAGCTCGGGGCGTTGAGGTCGAAAAGAGCGAACGAAGCGTCTGATTAGATCCATAAGATAAAAAAAAATAAAGGGGAAAAGCAGGAGATTTAGCTCTCGTATGCCATGTTTTGAGATGGTTATTGATTTATCATGTCAACCGTTGTTTCCCTCCTAGTTTCATGTTAGAGTCGTCATAGTTTTTTTTCCGCAATAAAGTGAAACGTTTTATTTAAAACACGACTTTTTCCTTATACGGACGTCATGAAAATAAGTTTTAGAATAACCAGTTTATTTTTGCATGACCTATCTTCATTGTTTCTTTTTTTATAATTTTCAAGGCTTCAAAGTTGACAAATTTATGTCTAAATCTTGTCATAACTAAAAGAAAATCTCAAAGGAAAGTTATTCTCAGATCTATATCGGTCCCACTAATAAAGGCCCTCCATTTTAACGTATTCAGAATAAATATTTTCCTATTTTCAAAAAGAAGCCTTCAGAAAAAAAATCAGCTAATTTAAAGTCCAGAATATTACCTATACGCTAAAAATCTAAAAATAGCGTAAAAATTTCGGAGTTTTTAAATAAGTTTAAATACGTGTCAAACCTAAAAGGAGATTTCAAAATAATTAAACAAACGAAAATATTTAGGGTTTCAATCGTCAACATTTTTATTTTAAAACCGTCTTTTCCCCTTTTATATCATGGACCGTTTCATGAATATGAATAAAGAAGCTTCCGAGAAATTTTATTTGCCTTTAAGCTTTCCCCTAAGGCTCTTTTCCGGAGGGTTTTATCAACTTTTTTAGCCTTATTTAAAAAAAAAAGGTTTAAAAAGTTTGGAAAAAATGTAAAAAAAGTATTTTTTTTAAATCTGATACTAGCAAACAAACGAGCTGGGACTTTTTGAACGTCACATTTGTCACTTTTCAAGTATACAAAAATTTCAAGAAAAAAACGAACATTTTAAAGTGATATATTTAACGTTAGGTCTAGAATTGGCCTAGTATCAAAATGAGTTGAGAAATTGATTCTTTTGAAAAGTTTTGTGGACACAAAAAATCATGACTCCCTTAAAGATGAGAATACGCAGGTTTTTGCGGCCGTACACCCGTCCGGCCGTAGCATTTTTTTTCCGGAACACTTTACGGCCACAGTTTTCATCTGGTTTTCACCAAATTTTACACAAATGTCTTTAGCCGGTGAACAAGAATATGAAGAGAATTTCGAAGAAGAATTTCGAAAAAATGGCGGAGATAATATGTCTGTTTGAAATTTAAAAAATTCGCTGCCGCCGAACCGTTCCGGTCCGATTTTCACCAAATTTTCACCAATTACTCCTTATATTTTTTACGAATTTTTGGTGTAAAAAAATTGCCACTTTTTAATTATTAATTTTTTTTTAGTAGGGAGAAATTTCGTACTTCTACCCATTACGAGAGGCACATCCCTAGGCCAAAGAGCCCATATTTCTACCTCGACACTTGGAAAAATTTTCGGAAAAAAGAACTTAAAAAATTTTTCAAAAAGAAAAAAAAAAAGAAAAATCCCGAAAATTTTTCGAAAAAAAGACAAAAAAAAAAAGGAAAACCCGGAAACTTTTTCGAAAAAAAAAACTTTGAAAATTTTTCGAAAAAACAAACTTGGAAAATTCTCCTTTATACTTCCCACTCCGTAATACTTCCCCTCCCATATACTTCCCACTCCGTTATACTTCCCTTCCCATGTACTTCCCCTCCGTTATACTTCCCCTCCCATATACTACCCACTCCGTTATACTTCCCCTCCCATATACTTCCCCCTACGTTTTACGTCCCCTCCGTTATACTTCCCCCTCCTATATAGATACTTCTCTTTAAGGAAGTTTTCGTTGGAAGCTCTTCAAACCAGTACTTTTTTAATAGGGAGAAATTTCATACTTATGTATTACGAGAGGCACATCCCTAGGCCAAAGAGCCCATTATTTCTACCTTGACGCTTGGAAAATTTTTGAAAAAAAAAAAAAAACTTTCCCCTTTCTTATTCTTCCCCTCCTTTATACTTCCCCTCCCATATACTTCCCCCTCCGTTTTACGTCCCCTCCGTTATATTTCCCCTTCTATATACTTCCCCTTCCGATATACCCCCTCCTATATTTTACTTCTCTTTAGGAAGGTTTCGTTGGAAGCTCTTCAAACCAGTACTTTAATTAAAAACCATGACAATTCCTGAAATAAACCAATCCAAGATCTTTTGGCTTGAAACGCCCTGGGCTTAACTTTGTCGACTTCTCAGAAATCCGCAAAGTTTCCGGAGTTTAAATCAAATAAGACGTATTTGACTAACAAACTAGTATTTTTGTTTAAGTTTCCAGAAAAATATCGAAGAGCAAAAAATTGAAGGGTAAAAAAAGAGTGATGGATTTCCCGTAACAATATCTTCACGGAAAAAGCTATTTGTTTCAGCTGTCAATATCAGAAGAAGCACCTCCCCCTCGTCACAAGTTATTTTCAGTTCCTAAAAGGCTCCACGCCTACCACTTCATAAAAAATAATGATTGAAAAAGCGTTTTCAAGTTGTAAAGTATATAAATTTTATCGTAGGTTTCGCTAAAAATAAAAAAATCTGAAATCCAACAGATTTATTTCTCTTGCAGAAAACGTGTTTTTCACAACTGAGAAATCGCATGTTTTCAGAGCATATCAATCCCGTTGATATTTTAGAAAACAATCATGACGGTATTTACGACGAAAATGAAATGTTTTTCTTCAAGATAAAATCTTAATAGCAAAAAAATTGAAAAATAGATAAAATCGATGGGGGAAAAAATTAGTAAAAGTCCCGAGATGTTTGTAAAAGAGCTGTGAAGCGTTAGAAAAGAGGAAGTTCGGTTCATCGAATTGTTTTCCGATTTTGCGGTCTCGAGCGGTGTTTTTCGCTTGAACTTTTATTCTTGTTTACCTTTCATTATAAAATGCCTTTCCGTGAAATGCAAACTCCGTATCAATTTACATTTTTTAAGATAACAATCACAGTGTTAAAAAAAAAGTCTGTGTACTACGTTAAAAGTGGACTTCGGTTAAATTCGGATAAATTTAATATTCGTACAAGTTCGGTTATCCCACTTCTGATATAATATGTTGAAGGCATCCTCATAAAGACCAAAGAAAAGAAGATCTTTGAAACCTAGATCTATGAAGAAAGTTGTAATTTAAAGAGGAACTTCTATAAAAATGAAAATAGCTTCGATTTTAACTTCGTTAAAGAAGTTATTGTGATAACGTCGGTTTTTGGGGAAGGGTCTTCCAGACCCGGAGGATAAATTCGAATATGGATCTACACCGATCTCAACTTTGTCTGTGGTTCCGGCCGGCCGTAGCATTTTTTTCCGGAACACTTTACGGCCACAGTTTTTAACCGATTTTCACCAAATTTTCACACAAATTTCTCCAGCCGGTGAAGAAGAAACTAACGAGGGCGATTTTTGAATTTCGAAAAAATGGCGGAGATATCTGATTGAAATTTTAAAAATTCGCTGCGGTCGAACCGTTGGCCCGATTTTCAGCAAATTTCACCAATTACTCCTTATATTTTTGACGAATTTTTGGTGTAAAAAATTGCCACTTTTTAACTATTATTTTTTTAGTAGGGAGAAATTTCATACTTCTACCCATTACGAGAGGCACATCCGTAGGCTAAAGAGCCCATTATTTCTACCTTGACACAGAAAAATTTTCGAAAAAAAACTTGAAAATTTTTCAAAAAAAAAAAAAAGAAAAGAAAAACTTGAAAATTTTTCAAAAAAAAAAAAAAAAAAACTTGAAAATTTTTCAAAAAAAAAAAAAAAAAAAAACTTGAAAATTTTTCAAAAATAAAAAAAAGCGCATGAGTATTTAAAAAAAACCGGAAAATTTTTCGAAAAAAAAAAAGAAATCTTGGAAAATGGATTTACACCAAATTTTCTCTCAATTTTTCTTAGTCGGTGAACAAGAAAGAGAGCGATTTTTGAATTTCGAAAAGATTTAAAAAATTCCCCCTCCTTAAACATATCCCATATACTTCCCCTCCTTTATAATTTCCCCCTCCTTAATACTTCCCCCTCCTATATTGTTCCTTTCGTTGGAAGCTCTTCAAACTAATACTTTTTTAATGATTCGAAGTCGGAGGTATCTCCCCGCTCCTTTCATCCCTTGTCTTTCCCTCGGGCTCAAATTAAACTGGGTGGAATCTGCCAATAACTTCTTTATCCTTCGTCGTCCCTTCGGCTCGGTTAAACAATCTTCTTGTTACGGAAAAGAGGATTACGTCGCAAAACTTGACCCTAAAGGGCATAAAGGACGGTATGCTTCCCCCCCCCCCCTCCACCAATTTAAAGCAAGATTAAAATGAGCTCTCGGTCTATTTATGATGGGTTATTCCTACGGGACTCAATTTAGATCAGAAATGAAGTTTTAATATTTTCCGGTAGACTGAATTTTAATGGTTTCTGTGTTCTCAGAAACTCGAGGGAAATACGGATATATTTTTTTTTCCAAATTCAAAAATACCTAAAATTATACTTCCCCTCCTTCATACTTCCCCCTCCTATATTGTTCCTTCTCTTAAAAGAAGTTTTCATTGGAAGCTCTTCAAAATTTTCCAAGAAAGTTTTCCAGAATTTTTCTTTTTATTTCGGAAATTTTTTCAAATTTTTTTTTTGGAGTTTCTGACTTGCACAAATTGTATAATAAAACTGAACGTGTGGCTTTTCATTGTGGTTTTCCAATATGGTTTCTTATACCTTGAACTCGAAACCTTTTTTACGTGGTTTTACACCAATTGATTGAAATATGAAGGGGGAAAAAATGTAGAAACTGGCTTAGGATTCATTTACATTCCCGAGGCGATCGGTATGCAAATCTCGTTAGCGGGAGAGACACGGGAATTCACTTCCGCTCTCTACTTCAATGTTGGAGATAAAATTTAGTGAATTATTCGTATTTCATGTGTAGCAAAAGTAATAAAACATCATAAAAACCTGTTTTTGATTTTCTCTACTGATGAAAGATAATCATCCGTTCTTAAAAGTACTGGTTTGAAGAGCTTCCAACGAAAACTTCCTTAAAGAGAAGTATTTATATAGGAGGGGGAAGTATGTGGGAGGGGAAGTATAGTGGGAAGTATAAGGGAGGGGAAGTATAACGGAGTGGGAAATAAAAGGGAGGGGGAAGTATAGGGAGGGGGAAGTTTAAGTGAGGGGTAGTATAACAGAGGGTGAAGTATAAAGGAGGGGGAAGTATAAGGGAACGAAAGTATAACGGAAGGGGATATAAGGGAAGGAAAGTATAAAGGAGAATTTTCCAAGTTTGTTATTTCGAAAAATTTTCAAAGTTTTTTTTTTTCGAAAAATTTTCCGGGTTTTTCTTTTTTTTAAGTTCTTTTTTCGAAAATTTTTTTAAGTGTCGAGGTAGAAATAATGGGCTCTTTGGCCTAAGGATGTGCCTCTCGTAATGGGTAGAAGTACGAAATTTCTCCCTACTAAAAAACAACAATAATATAATAAAAAGTGGCAATTTTTTTACACCAAAAATTCGTAAAAAATATAAGGAGTAATTGGTGAAAATGTGGTGACATATCTCCGCCATTTTTTGAAATTCAAAAATCGCCCTCGTTACATTCTTCTTCACCGGCTAAAGAAATTTGTGTGAAAATTTGGTGAAAATCGGATGAAAACTGTGGCCGTAAAGTGTTCCGGAAAAAAATGCTACGGACGGCCGGCCGGCACCACAGACAAAGTTGAGATCGGTAAAGATCAATATTCGATTTGACCCTCCGGGGTCAGGAAGACCCCTCCCCAAAAACCCGACGTGGAATGTATCACGATAACTTCTTTAAGGAAGTTAACATTCAAGGGTACTTTTGCTTCATGAGTTTAAATTTTAATTATGTCCTTATATGAAGTTGACGTTGAAAAATATTATCGGGCCTCCCAAATCTGGAAGACGCCTTCACTTTATTTAGTGGCAACCTGATGAATATACAGATCAGAGTGACACCTGTTGATCACCGCCGCATCAAAATCAACAAAAATTTTTTTTTGGACGGTGAAGATGGGCCGTACAATATTTACCCAATAAAGCGAGCGTCTATACAGAGTACGTGACTCGGCTGGGAAATGGGTCGGGGGGGTCGACGAAGGAAGGCACGGAATGAAATAACTTGGGGAGTCCGACGGAAGGAAATAATGACGATAATACCATCGCCCCCTTCTACTTTTTCATCCGAAATAAACAAGTAAAGAGAAAAACGAGTTGAGAGATGAGAAAAAGAGTCTTTAATAGCTTTTATTTATCTTCGAGTCGAATTCCCGAGAAAAAGAATTTCGACAAATTAAATAATAAAAGCCCTTGATGGCTTGTTCACAAAGAGAGCGATATCGCCCCCCAGGGAGCAATATCGACCATTAAAATAATAATACTTGGCTAAAAGTAATCAAGGCAATTTCTGCCCCCCGGGTGGCGCTTTAAAATTTACCTCCTCGATGACAATACCTGTTGAATCACAAAATTTAATTAAACTCTCCCCAGACGTCACAAAGACATTTGGTGGGCATAAGACGAATTTTAAACTTCCCTTAAATCCTTAAAGATACAGACATGTAAATTCGGCCAACTTGTGGAACGAGTGTTTTTGTAAATTCGGCCAACTTGTGGAAATAGTTGATATGTAAATTCCGGCAATGTGTACCATAAATATGCTAGTATATTACTTTATCGATTTTGAATGCTAATAGGAATTAACGAAAATTAAATATAGTACAAAAATTGTTATGAAACGACATTTCAAAATAAGATTATTCAGTTAATTAATAAAAGTAAAATAAATAAATTGCTCGGCAATTAATTTAATAAGAAGCGTAAGTTGCATGTATTCGAATTCTGTGACAAAGTAAAAAAAAAAAAAAAAAAAAAATCTACCTAAAACATGTAAACTTTAAAAATTAGTAAAAAAATAAGGTTTTATTTTATATTTGTTTTTATTGGTATATTGACTCGCCTTAAGCATTAATTGGCCGAATTTACTTGCAAGCCTAAAACCAAAGTTTGGCGGAATTTACCAACTCGTCAAGGGTCAGATTGATACGGGCAGGTATAGGATTGGCAGAATTTACTACCTCCTGAAAGAAGTTATTGTGATACCCTCCACGTCGGGTTTTTGGGGAAGGGTCAAATCGAATATTGTTATCTTAACCGATCTCAACTTTGTCTGTGGTGCTGGCCGGCCGTCCGTTTTTTTCCGAAACTTCGCCAAATTTTCTCACAATCTTCCTCAGTCGATGAGAAGAAAGAAACGAGAGCGATTTTTGAATTTCCAAAAAATGGCGGGGATATGTCCCGTTTTGAAAAACTGCGCGGTGGTTGAACCATTGGTCTGATTTTCACCAAAAACTCCTTGTATTTTGTACAAATTTTTGGTGTAATAAAAAAATTGTGTTTTTGTCTTTTTAGAAGGGAGAAATTTGATACTTCCACCCTTTGCGAGAGAGGCATCCCTTGGGCAAAATGCCCATTATTTCTACCTTGACGCTTGAAAAAACTTTCGGGGGAGGGGGGGGGGGGGGGATTTTCCGATAGGCAGGTGGATTTCTTCCCAAAACAATATTCAGCTGTTAGGAATGTAATAAATCGTCGCGTTAGTTCTAACACCAGATAAGTCATTTCAATCAATTTTGAGTTAGCCAAAGTTTTTGATGGTAAATTTTGTGAAGAATCGAATTCTGTTGGTAGTTTAACCCTATTACCAACAGAAAACGCGTAGTTTACAATTTAGCCAACAGATAACGCATTGATTTCAATGATAATTAATCCGTATTTTGGCTCTCCTGAAAACCAAGGAAAAATGACTTATCCGGTGTTAGAACTAACGCGACGAAATCTATAGGCATCGATCAAATAAAAAGTGTTAAAAGTAAAATTTACTTAAAATTGCTCTTAAAATCCATTTCCGTCGATAAAACATGAGGTTTTCATTTGAAAAAGTGAAGTTGTCATCTGTCTGGGCCACCCTGTATACCTAAATTTGAATAGATTCACAGTTAAAAAAATAATGGGATCTTTGCCCGACTTTTTTAAAATCCGAAGACTGGCCATAAAACTAGTTGGAAACTGATAAATTAATCGTGTTTTTTAAATTGAATCGTAGATCCTTCATAAAAAGAGGTGGAGGAAGCTTCAATTAATAAACCCATTCTGAAGGCTCAAAGGAGCAGAAGGAATCTCGTTGTCGATACGAAATGGAGCATGCCTCGTACGCCTTCATACGTCAAAAATTGATTCGCATACATCACCCCCTAAAAAAAACCCCTTAGGCGCTCACTTTAATTTTCACATAAAGAATTTTAAAATGATAGAACCTGAAAGGGAAAGTAGAGGATCAACACGGGGGAGTTTTTACTCTTCTCAATTAAAAGTTGCCGCTCCAGTTACCGTGTAAGAAAAGTTTTTTTTTCCAGACAGGGGGAGGCCTTTCGTTTATTTTTAATGGCCTTTAAATTAGAACTCGACAACCTTTTTTTTTCTCGGGACTTCTTGAGATGCTCATTTCCTAACAAGTTTGGAATGAATGCCTCTTAATAAATTATTTACCAACAAACCCCTTATAAAATAATATAAAAGTAAATTTCTCTCCCCAAATTTATAAAAAGTGTCCCAAAAAATTTGGTCATTTATTATCGAGATGACCAAACTTAATACGCCATTTGAAAATTTAAAGTTTAGATCGATATTTCATTTAAGAGATGTACTTTTTTTCTAATTATATTCAGGGTCGTTTTTATTTGAATTTTGCTGAATTCAAGAAGCGTGCAACATGACAAAAAAAATTTTTTTTAATTTATTAAACATGCAAGAAAAGTAATTACGTTTCGTTTAAAACGGATTTAACGTTTTCTTAAAAGGCAACCTTGACTTTTTTAATCACCCACTTGATGAGAATGCGTCATCAACGCTGGGAACAAGATCTCTTCCTTCACGCAAATGCGTCAGAGTAACCTCATTTTTCAAACAATAATTAATTTCTTTTGTAGCAGAAGATGAATTAATTAAAATTATGACTGAATCAAGAGTTGCGAAAATCTAGGTCGGCCTAGAAATCGATAAAAAAGGGGATTTTATGGCCAAAAATTCAAGAAAGACGCCAAAATCTGTTGAAAACGGATTTTTTGGGTCGAGAAACGTAGGAAAAGCTTTGAAATTGGGCAAAAATGGGGTCTCTAGGCCAAAAAAATCGATGAAAACGCTAAAAACCTGGTTAAAAGGAGGTTTCTCGGTCAAAAAACTCGAGATTTTTGGGGAAACGTAGGAAAAGCTATGAAATTGGGCAAAAATGGGGTCTCTAGGCCAAAAAAATCGATGAAAACGCTAAAAACCTGGTTAAAAGGAGGTTTCTCGGTCAAAAAACTCGAGATTTTTGGGGCGAGAAACGTAGGAAAAGCTATGAAATTGAGCAAAAATGGGGTCTCTAGGCCAAAAAAATCGATGAAAACGCTAAAAACCTGGTTAAAAGGAGGTTTCTCGGTCAAAAAACTCGAGATTTTTGGGGCGAGAAACGTAGGAAAAGCTATGAAATTGGGCAAAAATGGGGTCTCTAGGCCAAAAAAATCTATGAAAACGCTAAAAACCTGGTTAAAAGGAGGTTCTCGGTCAAAAAACTCGAGATTTTTGGGGAAACGTAGGAAAAGCTATGAAATTGGGCAAAAATGGGGTCTCTAGGCCAAAAAAATCGATGAAAACGCTAAAAACCTGGTTAAAAGGAGGTTTCTCGGTCAAAAAACTCGAGATTTTTGGGGAAACGTAGGAAAAGCTATGAAATTGGGCAAAAATGGGGTCTCTAGGCCAAAAAAATCGATGAAAACGCTAAAAACCTGGTTAAAAGGAGGTTTCTCGGTCAAAAAACTCGAGATTTTTGGGGCGAGAAACGTAGGAAAAGCTATGAAATTGGGCAAAAATGGGGTCTCTAGGCCAAAAAAATCGATGAAAACGCTAAAAACCTGGTTAAAAGGAGGTTTCTCGGTCAAAAAACTCGAGATTTTTGGGGCGAGAAACGTAGGAAAAGCTATGAAATTGGGCAAAAATGGGGTCTCTAGGCCAAAAAAATCTATGAAAACGCTAAAAACCTGGTTAAAAGGAGGTTCCTCGGTCAAAAAACTCGAGATTTTGGGGAAACGTAGGAAAAGCTATGAAATTGGGCAAAAATGGGGTCTCTAGGCCAAAAAAATCGATGAAAACGCTAAAAACCTGGTTAAAAGGAGGTTTCTCGGTCAAAAAACTCGAGATTTTTGGGGCGAGAAACGTAGGAAAAGCTATGAAATTGGGCAAAAATGGTGTCTCTACGCCAAAAAATCGATGAAAACGCTAAAAACCTGGTTAAAAGGAGGTTTCTCGGTCAAAAAACTCGAGATTTTTGGGGAAACGTAGGAAAAGCTATGAAATTGGGCAAAAATGGGGTCTCTAGGCCAAAAAATCGATGAAAACGCTAAAAACCTGGTTAAAAGGAGGTTTCTCGGTCAAAAAACTCGAGATTTTTGGGGAAACGTAGGAAAAGCTATGAAATTGGGCAAAAATGGGGTCTCTAGGCCAAAAAATCGATGAAAACGCTAAAAATCTGGTTAAAAGGAGGTTTCTCGGTCAAAAAACTCGAGATTTTTGGGGAAACGTAGGAAAAGCTATGAAATTGGGCAAAAATGGGGTCTCTAGGCCAAAAAATCGATGAAAACGCTAAAAACCTGGTTAAAAGGAGGTTTCTCGGTCAAAAAACTCGAGATTTTTGGGGAAACGTAGGAAAAGCTATGAAATAGGGCAAAAATGGGGTCTCTAGGCCAAAAAAATCGATGAAAAAAAAACCTGGTTAAAAGGAAGTTTCTCGGTCAAAAAACTCGAGATTTTTGGGGCGAGAAACGTAGGAAAAGCTATGAAATTGGGCAAAAATGGGGTCTCTAGACCACAAAAAATCGATGAAAACGCTAAAAACCTGGTTAAAAGGAGGTTTCTCGCTAAAAAAACTCGAGAGTTTTGGGGCGAGAAACGTAGGAAAAGCTATGAAATTGGGTAAAAATGGGGTCTCTAGGCCAAAAAAATCGATGAAAACGCTAAAAACCTGGTTAAAAGGAGGTTTCTCGGTCAAAAAACTCGAGATTTTTGGGGCGAGAAGCGTAGGAAAAGCTATGAAATTGGGCAATAATGGGGTCTCTAGGCCAAAAAAATCGATGAAAACGCTAAAAACCTGGTTAAAAGGAGGTTTCTCGGTCAAAAAACTCGAGATTTTTGGGGCGAGAAACGTAGGAAAAGCTATGAAATTGGGCAAAAATGGGGTCTCTAGGCCAAAAAAAATCGATGAAAACGCTAAAAACCTGGTTAAAAGGAGGTTTCTCGGTCAAAAAACTCGAGATTTTTGGGGAAACGTAGGAAAAGCTATGAAATTGGGCAAAAATGGGGTCTCTAGGCCAAAAAAATCGATGAAAACTCTAAAAACCTGGTTAAAAGGAGGTTTCTCGGTCAAAAACTCGAGATTTTTGGGGAAACGTAGGAAAAGCTATGAAATTGGGCAAAAATTGCGTCTCTAGGGCAAAAAAATCGATGAAAACGCTAAAAACCTGGTTAAAAGGAGGTTTCTCGGTCAAAAAAACTCGAGGGGCGATTTTGGGGAAACGTAGGAAAAGCTATGAAATTGGGCAAAAATGGGGTCTCTAGGCCAAAAAATCGATGAAAACGCTAAAAACCTGGTTAAAAGGAGGTTTCTCGGTCAAAAAACTCGAGATTTTTGGGGCGAGAAACGTAGGAAAAGCTACGAAATTGGCAAAAATGGGGTCTCTAGACCAAAAAAATCGATGAAAACGCTAAAAACCTGGTTAAAAGGAGGTTTATCGGTCAAAAAACTCGAGATTTTTGGGGCGAGAAACGTAGGAAAAGCTATGAAATTGGGCAAAAATGGGGTCTCTAGGCCAAAAAAAAATCGATGAAAACGCTAAAAACCTGGTTAAAAGGAGGTTTCTCGGTCAAAAAACTCGAGATTTTTGGGGCGAGAAACGTAGGAAAAGCTATGAAATTGGGCAAAAATGGGGTCTCTAGGCCAAAAAAATCGATGAAAACGCTAAAAACCTGGTTAAAAGGAGGTTTCTCGGTCAAAAAACTCGAGATTTTTGGGGCGAGAAACGTAGGAAAAGCTATGAAATTGGGCAAAAATGGGGTCTCTAGGCCAAAAAAATCGATGAAAACGCTAAAAACCTGGTTAAAAGGAGGTTTCTCGGTCAAAAACCTCGAAAATACTGAGTGAGGAACGTAAATTTTATGTATCAAAGATTTATGAAGTTCTAATGGATATAGATATAAAAGTAAAGAGTTTTTTTTTGTTTATTTCATAAACACTCCATAATAGGTTCAGTAGCTTCTAAGTAATAAAGCGAAATCCTTTTTATGGCGTAATAAAGTTTGTCTTATAAACCGTAACTTAGAGGGAGGGTAAAAAAAATGTAATTAGAAAGTTTCCAACCCCAGGTCTTGGATAACTCAAATATTTGCAGTTTTTCTAAAAAATGTGTTTAACCTTTCAAGTTATTTTTCTATCAGCTTTGCTTTTTCTTAAAAAATATTTTTTTAAGGGTACAGAAAGTGAGGAAGGGGGGTTTAATAAAGTTTTATAGAGGAAAAGGAGATCCGAAGGGATTTAGAACTCTTCCAAAGGTCATCTCCTTTCACGAGGGCGCACCTTTTCGTCCACAAAATCCACCCGAAAATCTCACCCCCATTTTTAGAAAAGCCCTAGTTGAGCTTTAAAAACCTTGCTTTACTAATCTTCGGCCCTGCTCCGAATTTTTAAACAAGTTAATCCATTCCTTGACTTCAAAAAAGTGAAAAATTACTACCATTTTTATGTAAAATTTTCTTTTTTTAAAAACACACTTATTTAGAGCCCATCAATAAATTGTAGAAAGAAAAAAAAAAGTTTGAGCGACCACTTTTCATTAGCGCCTGTCTAGCTTTCGTGACGCCTTCACCCATAAAATAGAGCCGAACGAAAATAATGTTTAATGGCTGACGTTTTTCATGAAATTTATCGTCCTTTATACTTTCATCATTTCGAAATGGTCTGAACATTCGGGTTAATTCGGAACCCCTTTTAGCGACGAATGAGAAACAAGCTAAGCCAGCAAGACGTAACGACGATGATGGTTTAGCGTTTAATTAAACCCAAGTGCGCATTTAGTAACTTTCTTGGTTCTTATTCGGTAACTTCCCCTCAAAATATTCAAAAATACTTGAATTATACTTCCCCTCCATTATACTTCCCTCCACTATACTTCCCACTTAATACTTCCCCTCCATTATTCTCCCCCTCCTTAATACTTCCCCTCCATTATACTTCCCCTCCATTATACTTCCCCCTTCTTAATACTTCCCCTCCATTATACTTCCCCTCCTTTGTACTTCCCCTCCATTATACTTCCCCCTCCTTAATACTTCCTCTCCATTATACTTCCCCCTCCTAAACTGTTCCTTCTCTTTAAGGAAGTTTTCTTTGGAAGCTCTTCAAACTAGTACTTTTGATTGAGAAGCCCAATTTTTACGGAACTTTTGAAAAGGAAACCCCATTGTACAGAAAATTACGAGTTTTCTTTTATGACAAAGAAACGCCATTTTTCGAGGAGGAGTAAAAAAAAGTATACCAACCCAAGTGCGCAGTTGGTAACTTTCTTGGTTCTTATTTGGTAACTTTCCCTCAAAATATTCAAAAATACTTTAATTATACTTCCCCTCAATTATACTTCCCCCTCCTTAAACTTCCCCCTCCTAAATTGTTCCTTCTCTTTAAGGAAGTTTTCTTTGGAAGCTCTTCAAACTAGTACTTTTGATTGAGAAGCCCAATTTTACGGGATTTTTGAAAAGGAAACCCCATTGTACAGAAAATTACGAGTTTTCTTTTATGACAAAGAAACGCCATTTTTCGAAGAGGATCAGTGAAAAAAAGTATACAAACAAAAAAAACTTCTCAACAACAATTTTTTTAAAGGTAATTTTGTCCAAGTAGCATTTAATTTTTTTTTTAAACTCAAGAGGAAGTTAAACGAAAAACGAGAAGCTTTAAGAAGGCTTATAAAATAATACCCAGGGCGAAATTCCTTCATTTAAACTTCGACAATGCAAATGCTTTCTAAAAGTTGCCGCTTTTACGTCGTTATGGGACAAGTTCATACATTTTATGGTCACTACTTTCCTTCAGAGCGCTCTCTGCATACATTTTCAAGTTTCCTTCCACCGATTTAAGTTTATGCGGGAAATCCTTTTCTCTTTTTTAAAAAGTGGACTTAGAAAAACGAAATATGAATTTTAATCGTAGTAAAAAAAGTGTCACGTAGGGTTTATACCAGTATAAAGATATATGTCCCTTAATGTAAAACTCATGTTTCGTAGTATTAAACGTCACATAATTTTTAATCATTGAGTGCTATTTCACGCATAAAATTTTTAAATAACAGTTTTTAGCTTCCTCAAAGAGGATTTACAGGCTTTCAAAAAGGATCTTCCTACTTAGCTGAAAACTGACTCTTTCCCGCAATAGCAAAGACTTTAACCAAATGAGCGTTACAGACCGAGCGTGATGGCTCAGTCTCATTCAATACCAATTAAAAAAGTGCTAGGTGCGCCAAAAGGATTTTTTAATAATAATTCTTGAAAGGGGAGATAAAGGTCCGTTTTTTTAACTCCTTAAGCGCGCGGTCATTTTTCCTCCAAATCTTGTAAAAGGATTACGACGAAACTATCCGTCTGATTTTGTTACCTTTTAACTGGAAAAACCTAAAAACCTGAATATCCTATTTTTATAATGGACAGTGCCTTAAAAACCGGTTTAAAATTCTTTTAAATGTCATTTTTAATAAAAAACTATCCTGTTTTTTGTGGTTTATTGACCTCAAAAACGAGGATAATGCCCTAAAAACACCTTTATGACGTCAATTTAGACCAAAAACTGGTTTTTGGGCTTTTCATTGTGGAAAAAACACCCTCTAAACCTGTTAAACCCCTTTTCATCATGATTTCGACCAAAAACCTCCAAAACGCTTTTCATACTTAAAAAACACCCGCTAAATTTACCTCCAAAACGCTTTTCATAGTGGAAAAACACCTTCTAAACCTTTTGAACCCCTTTTCATCATGATTTTGACCTCCAAAACGCTTTTCATACTTAAAAACACCCGCTAAATTTACCTCCAAAACGCTTTTCATACTGGAAAAACACTCTCTAAACCTCTTAAATTCCTTTTCATCATAATTTCGACCAAAATTTACCTCCAAAACGCTTTTCATACTTAAAAGTACTAGTCTGGAGCTGGCCCCGACGGGAACTTCCTTAAAGAGAAGTAACAATATAGGAGGGGGAATTATAACGGAGGGGGAAGTATATGGGAGGGGAAGTATAACGGAGGGGGAAGTATAACGGAGGGGGAAGTATAACGGAGGGGAAGTATAACGGAGTGGGAAGTATAACGGAGGGGAAGTATAACGGAGGGGGAAGTATAACGGAGTGGGAAGTATAACGGAGGGGGAAGTATAACGGAGTGGGAAGTATAACGGAGGGGGAAGTATAACGGAGTGGGAAGTATAACGGAGTAGGAAGTATAAAGGAAGGGGATGTAGTAGGGAGGGAAAGTATAAAAATTTTCCGGGTTTTTTTTTTTTTTTTCGAAAATTTTCCGGGTTTTCCTTTTTTTTTCGAAAAATTTTCCGGGTTTTCTTTTCTTTTTTTTTTTCGAAAAATTTTGTAAGTTCTTTTTTTCGAAAAATTTTCTAAGTTTTTTTTGTAAAAAAAAAATTTTTTTTTTCGAAAAATTTTCCGGGTTTTCTTTTTTTTTTCTTTTTTTTTTTTTTTGAAAATTTTTTAAGTTCTTTTTTTCGAAAAATTTTCTAAGTGTCAAGGTAGAAATAATGGGCTCTTTGGCCTAGGGATGTGCCTCTCGTAAAGGGTAGAAGTACGAAATTTCTCCCTACTAATAAAAATAGTAATTAAAAAGTGGCAATTTTTTGCACCAAAATTCTTAAAAAATATAAGGAGTAATGGTGAAATTTGGTGAAAATCGGATTAACGGTTCGGCCGCAGCGAATTTTTTAAAATTTCAAACAGACATATCTCCGCCATTTTTTCGAAATTCAAAAATCCCCCTCGTTACATTCTTCTTCACCGGCTAAAGAAATTTGTGTAAAAATTTGGTGAAAATCGGATGAAAACTGTGGCCGTAAAGTGTTCCGGAAAAAAAATGCTACGGACGGCCGGACGGCAAAATGCTACCTCCAAACGCTTTTCATAGTGGAAAACACCTTCTAAACCTGTTGAACCCCTTTTCATCATGATTTGACCAAAATTTACCTCCAAAACGCTTTTCATAGTGGAAAAACACCTTCTAAACCTGTTGAACCCCTTTTTATCATGATTTTGACCAAAATTTACCTCCAAAACGCTTTTCATACTTAAAAAAAAACCGCTAAATTTACCTCCAAAACGCTTTTCATAGTGGAAAAACACCCTATAAACCTGTTAAACCTCTATTCATCATAATTTTGACAAAAATTTACCTCCTACACGCTTTTCATACTGGAAAAACACCCGCTAAATTTACCTCCCAAACGCTTTTCATACTGGAAAAACACCCGCTAAATTACCTCCTAAACGCTTTTCATACTAGAAAAACACCCGCTAAACATGTTAAACCCCTTTTCATCTTAATTTTGACCAAAATTTACCTCCAAAACGCTTTTCATACTTGAAAGCTTTTCTTATGTAATATGTTTTTGGAAAAAGCTCATCAAAACCTACAAAATGGCCAGCGGTTTTTTTGGAAAAAATGTTTTAGTCAAAAAGTAAGTTTTCAATTTTCCAAAGGAAAACTTTTTCAGAAAAACTGCTCCCAAGGCCGCATAGACATTCCCAAAATAACAAGAATGAGCTTTTGTAAAAAATTTTCCCACAATTTTTAGTGCTCAAATATAGGAAAGTAATTTTAGAAGAAAAAAAAATTTTTTTATAAGAATATTGAATGTAACATGTAGAATTCCGTTCGTAACATTAGTATTGAATATCGAGTAAGGGCTCGTGGAAGCGTAAAGTCGAACATCGTCAAACAATAGAATTGAATTATTCGGTTCAATTTTCCTTCGAACATAATACCCTCTTGTCGACCTACGCCCTTCTACTCCACCCATGATAAACCAATCTTAAGAGAGTTTCGAGTTGTCGAGTTACGTCGGAGAAACTTACGCTTTCAACACATTCCGGCGAGACTCCTCTCCCGCCATCAAAACCTCGGATTACAACTTAATAAGTCTCGGGTAACGGCAAGTAATTTAGGGAAGGATTAAAAGGATGATTAGATTCGCTTTCAAAACTACAAAGTTTTAGGTTTCTTATTTCTAAAAAATGATGGTAGAAATTCAGGTGCCATCATGGAAATTTTTTTTTAGATGAGGTTATCTTCCGGGACGAAAATAACGAAATTGAAGACTCTCGTGACCTAAGGTAATCCCGATATCGGTGCCAGTGGGTCTCTCGTGGAAATCTCTCGAATTCGGCGTGTTTTCGAGGAGGATTACCTCCATGGCGGACTTATCATTCACTTTATTACCGGTATTCCCTCGGAAAATAAGTTATATTTATTGTTTTTAGGAGATCAAGGTCGCCGAATGGAGAAAATCTCATTATACATGATTGACTTGGGTGTGGTCGATATCAAGAAAATTGCAAATTTCCGACTCACGGAATATTTCCTTTTATCCCTGAATAAATTAACAAAAAAAAAGTTTCCGTTTGTAAATTCAACAAGTAAATCGACTTAAGATTCATGAGAAGCTCAAACAGTGAGGCTGAAGAAAAATTAGGTTTTTTCTCCGCTGATTTATTGTATACTTCCAACTAGCAAATCAATTTGGGCCCTTTTTTCCGTTCAAGACTATCCCTCGGGCTATTAAACTAATTCCATGAGTTTGTATTCAAGGGCCGAGAAAAGGGCTTATCCCGCCGCCCCTTTTTTCCTTCTCTCAAGCCAGCTTTTATTGGTTTTTTTCGCTCAGTAAATATTTTCTAGGTTAAAAAAATGTTTTTCTCCCTTCTTAGATTACATTTAAATTAAAACACGAATAAAGCTTATTACGTGTAAATTTGACCTTTTTCTAATTAATTTCGCTAGATATACTGGATAAAGGATCACCAGGGATTCCGGGGTTTTCGTGACTTTTTACCCATTTTTTCGGGGGCAAAAAGGTCATTAATTTTAAGCCTTGAGGGAATTAGCGTGTAGCCACTGTAGACCTTAATGTATAAGCTCCGTGCGAAAAGAACCTATCAAATTTACATTTTTAATTACAATTTTTGTCAAGATCAAAATTATCAATTTAGTCTTAAAATAAGTGTTGACCTTTATATACAGAATATCTAAGTATGCTAAAGAAAATGAAGATAAGGTTAAAAAAGAAAATAATGTGAAGGCCATTTCAAAGCATTTTTCATCTGCAGTGTTCTGCAAATGGCTTTTCCTCTGCGGATTTTCGTGTGATTTTTTTTTTCATTTGATTTGCTTCAGGGTTATCCATAAAAAGAAGATGAAAAGGGATGAATCAGTAAAATTGGATGACGATAAGCTTTTGTCCTTTGAGGTTGCAGAATAAACTAGTCAAACAGAAAGAGAAAAAAAGGCTCGCAAAAAGGGAGGAAGATGAATTATTCTTGCGCCAATGGAAGCCATTAAACCCCATCGGTTTAACTTATTCCTCTTTTATTTTCTTCCACCTCGATTAGCATAAAAATTCAATATTTTATAGTACGCATTTTCAAGGTTTACTTAATTTCGTTATCGTATGCGTTGCACGACCTACAACCCCGAAGTAAACGCGAGGATGGCGAGGTTAAACACGATATCGTAACGACCTAATTTCACCCTTTACATTCAAATCGAAATGTTCAACAAATTATGGAAATTAATCGAACAACGTCATCTTTGTATCAGATTTTCTTTAAACGAAATGCCACTTTTCAAAATCTTAAGAAAACACATTTTTAACTTAAGAAGTTATTGTTTTACCCTCCACGTCTGGTTTTTGGGGAAGGGTCTTCCAGACCCCCTAGGGTCAAATCGATGGATCTATACCGATCTCAACTTTGTCTGTGGTGCCGGCCGGCCGTAGCATTTTTTTCCCTGAACACTTTACGGCCAAAGTTTTCAACCGATTTTACAATTTTCTTTAGTCGGTGAACAAGAAAGTGATAAATTTTTGAATTTCGATAAAATGGCGGAGATATGTCTGTATAAAATATTAAAAAGTTTAAAAAACTTTTCTTCGGACAAAAATAAAACAAAATGACTCTCTTAGGTCGATTTTAACGCATTTTAGCGCGAAAAACGCTAAAATTTGACATTTTTTAAAGTTGTCGAAAATGGTCATATAACTAGTCAAATCAACTTGACATTTTGCGTAGATTACGAATATGAAATAAAAATAGGGGTTCTCATTTGGAATAAGGAAGTTAAGTTCTGTTTGGGACACCCAGTATATCCAGGCGCATTTTAAACTACACCATCAAATTCTTTGATTTAAATTAAGGGAGGTTTACATTTAACTTTTTTCATAAAACCACTTTTTAACGCTCTCCCAGACGTATGCCATGTGTTTCCGGACACCCTGTATACCGATCTCAACTTTGTCTGTGGTGCCGGCCGGCCGTAGCTTTTTTTCCGGAGCACTTTACGGCCACAGTTTTCAACCGATTTTACAATTTTCTTTAGTCGATGAACAAGAAAGTGATAAATTTTTGAATTTCGATAAAATGGCGGTGATATGTCTGTATGAAATATTAAAAAATTCAAAACTTTTCTTCGGACAAAAAGAAGTGAAAATAAAACAAAATGATTCTCTCAGGTCGATTTTAACGCATTTTTAGCGCGAAAAACGCTAAAATTTGACATTTTTTAAAGTTGTCGAAAAAGCTCATATGAATAGTCTTATCAACTTGAAATTTAGCGTTGATTACGAATCTGAAATAAAAAATAGGGGTCCTCATTTGAAATAACGAAGTTAGGCTCTGTTGGGGGCACCCTGTATATCCAAACGCATTTTAAACTACACCATCAATTTCTTTGATTTAAATTAAAGGGGGTTTACATTTAACTTTTTTTTCATAAACCCCTTTTAACGCTCTCCCAGACGTATGCCGTGTGTTTCCGGACACCCCGTATACTTCCCCCTCCTTAAACTTCCTCAACGATATACTTCCCCCTCCTTGATACTTCCCCCTCCTATATTGTTCCTTTTTTAATTGAATACCTTTTCTCCGCTCAAACAACCACTATCCCAAGGTGGGCTTTAAATAAAAGAAAATCAAATAATCCTAACCGCAATTAGTGAAGATAGCACACCTTAAAACTGTCTTTATTAATCGTAATTATTCATGGAGAATTAAATATGAAGTAAGGGTTTTTGATCGATCTGTATAGAGGGTGAGGCCCTGCATTGCGCTTTGGGATCCGTACTACCGCACTCAGGCCGTCGGTCCCCACCTGTGGCTCTCAGGCTACCTTGTTAGATCAATACTCAAACTATACTTACTCCATCATTTCCCTTTCTATTTAGATTTGACGTCGAAAAAATAATCAATTTTCAAAAGAGATAATTAAGGAGAATCCAAAAATACTGACCTATAGTTTATGAACTTAAGGTGATCTCGATGACGTCACTCAATTAATTTATAATTGAGTTTCATCGAGTTTTCCGAGCCCTTTTGTTTCAACTTTGATTGACTTTCACGTTTTATGAGTAGATAAAAACCTAATAAACTTTAAAAACGATTTCAATAGACCTTTTTTTTTAAATAAACAACATTAAGAAATTAAATTATTATTTTGAAGGCTTCTCCGTCTAAAGAGAAATAAATAAAAACTTTTTATTAATTCAATTGGATTCGATGTTATAAAAAATCAATAACAGAACATTCAATAATTTATTTAAAATTATAAGTCGAGAAATGGATTATTTTTAGTAATAGAGGAAGAAATGACTGTGATAACGGGTATCTCACGACGCGTTTCGGCTTAAAAAGCCTCCTCAGGTGAGGTATTCCCTCTATCACAATTCTATCTTTTCACTGTGAACCTATCTCCGAGAGATTTAGTGGATAAAGCGGGAAGCCGGAAACAAACCGAACTTACCGCCGCCACCGTTCTCCAAGAGATAGAGCCACTCACCACCTCATTATTGGTTTTTAATGACAGATTTGCTAGCTCATCTGACGAGGTTTTTTAAGCCGAAACGCGTCGTGAGATACCCGTTATCACAGTCATCTCTTCCTCTATTATTGGTTAATTGTTTGATATTAAGATTATTTTTTAGGTGTAGAAAAAAGAGAACCGCGATTTTCTTGTCATAAGGAGCGTCTCCTTTTTAGCTATTTTGGGTTACCCTATAATGTGGGTGATCTAGCTGGAATAATAATACACTGTAATAATAAATTAATAATATTTAATAAATTATTAGGTGTACAAAATGAAACTCAGCCACAGGGTAAATTTGAATTTTGTAGATTTTAGCCGAGTTTCATTCATCCTAGTAGTTCATTTTTCAAAATTTTAAACATTTTAGGCGTTAAAGTCCATCAAAAGTTGACCTTCTCCGTGTAAGAAGGTTATTGAAGTTAAGAAGGTTAATTTTTCAAGGCTTGTAAATCGTAAACCGTTACAGATATTGAAAAAATGCACAAAATAAAATCTGTTGGAAATTTAATTCTCTTTAATTTTTATTCTATTCATTTTTTCTCTAGGACGCACTGTTTTCAAGATAAATTTATTTAAAAAAATTATTTGCAATTAAAAGTTACAGAGGGAGAAAGAATGAAAAAATTATTTTCCGAAAATGGTGCATCCTAGAAAAAAAATAATTAAGTACAAATTTATAGAGAATTAAATTTCCTACAATTTTTATTTATTAGGTGTACAAAATGAATCTCAGCCACAGGGTAAATTTGAATTTTGTAGATTTTAGCCGAGTTTCATTTTGTACACCTAATATATTAGAATATTATTTAAACTAAATGAAAACTCTTTTTTGAAACATCAAAACTTGATAAATTCTATTTAAAATTTTTGATTGACATTTTGAGCATTTTTTTTCTGTCACATTAAAAATAAACAAGGAATTTTAACGTGGATAATGGCTCTAAAAATATTTATAAGATGAGGTTTTGAGAAACAGGTCATTATCGATCGTTTGAGGTCGACCTTCCTTTTTTAATATTTAATGCTTGTTTTAATGTTTTGTTTTTCAAAAAACAAATTTTTTCATTGACAAAAGGGCTGAATCGTAAAAAGGGTGATTTACAATCGCCCTTTTGTTTATTATAAAAAAAAGTGGGGGGCGAAAAATTCAAACTGGGCCAAACTAAGTTAGGAACTAAAACTGGCGAAAACTATTAGGGACTTTTCAGGGGCTCTTAGGTTCAAAATAATAGTAAATGGCCTTGTTGACCCTAAATTCTTAAAAATAGTCATTTTTCATACCGAAATCGCAAGGCAAAACTTTGTTAAATCAATAACTTCATAAATTCTCTTGGCGTTAAAATATTTGTAAACATCAACATTATAGAAAATTTTCAAAAAATATAATCATGAAAGACATTTGAAGTCAAAAGAACACAAAAGCTCTCTTGCTCTGCTAAATCTTCTCGAGAAAATTGCTTTTGAAAATTAATCATTCACCGTTTCTTCGTTCCTTTTTTTTGTTTCTCGCTTTTATTAAATTCTGAAGCTGAAAGCAAATATATTTTAATTACCCATTTTAAATTAGAATTTCAACCCTGACCAAAAACGTAATTTTTTCGCATTTGAATGTTCTGTAAAATATGGTTTGGTGTGAGAATAGAAGGGTATCTTAGGTGCTTCTTTATCACGCTAGCTTTCGGCCGTCGGCACGCCAAGGCCTTAAATTAGAGGAGAGATAAGAGATCCTACATTTCGTGGTTTGAATCTGAAAATGAAATAGCCGATTAGATTTTCCAAACGCATATCAATTAGCTATATCAGGATCGAATTATTGTGAATTGACTTGTATCATGGAATTTTTTTTATAAAATTTTAACTTCCATAAAGAAGTTATTGTGACACTCGACGTCGGGTTTTTGGGGAAGGGTCTTCCAGACCCCGAAGGGTCAATCGAATATTGATCTTTACCCATCTCAAATTTGTCTGTGGTACCGGCCGGCAGTCTGGCCGTCCGTCCGTAGCATTTTTCCGGAACACTTTACGGCCACAATTTCATCCGATTTTCACCAAATTTTCTTTAGTCGGTGAAGAAACTAACGAGGGCGATTTTTGAATTTCGAAAAATGGCCGAGATGTTTGTTTGAAATTTTAAAAAATTCGCTGCAGCCGAACCGTTGGTCCGATTTTCACCAAATTTTCACCAATTACTCCTTATATATTTAAGATTTTCGGTGTAAAAAATTGCACTTTTTATTATTATTTTTTTTAGTAGGGAGAAATTTCATACTTCTACCCATTACGAGAGGCACATCCCTAGGCGAAAGAGCCCATTTTTCTACCTTGACACAAAAAAAAAGAAAGAAAAGAACTTAGACAATTTTTCAGAAAAACGCTCACATTTAAAAAAGAAAACCCGGAAAATTTTTCGAAAAAAAAAAAACTCGGAAAAATTTAAAAAAAAACTTAGAAAATTTTTTGACAAAAAAAACTCGTAAAATTTTTGAAAAAAATAAATAATAAAAAGCTCGTAAAATTAAAAAAAAAAAAATTTCTTTGAAACTTAGAAAATTTTTCGAAAAACAAAAAAACTTGGAAAATTTTCAAAAAAAAACTTCCTCCTCCCTTATACTTCCTCCTCCTTTACTTTCCCTCCCTTCGTTATACTTTCGTTCCCTTATACTTCCCCCTCCGTTATACTTCCCTCTCCGTTATACTTCCCCCTCTTTATACTTCCCCCTCCTATATTGTAAATTCTCTAAGTTAGAGGAAGTTTTCGTTGGAAGCTCTTTAAACAAGTACTTTTAGTAGTATGAGAGGAAGGGTTAAATAGGCAATGACAGGAAAAAGACGGGAACTTCCTTTAGTATATGTAATTTCTACTATCGGAGTAATACTGAACTTTATCAGTAAAAAATAATTTTTTTGAATTCTGCATTTGAACTTTATGGGTAGATTCAATATATTCGTCCTAGAAGGATTTGAAAAGAATAAAAAAGGAATTTTCTTTTATTTATCGTCTTTCAAAGCGTGAAATTAAGGTGGAAAATGTGTGAGGGGGTCCGACCTATTATATACCATTGATGTTTATAGAATTGATGAAGAGAAAGGTGAGGGTGTGAGGGAAATTACTAATTACGTTTGAGTTAGAGCGCAGCTCAGTGGTATTGCAGAGAGCTTAATGCGGCAGCTTTTGCAATCCCCACCCTCTTCACGTTCTCTACGAGACCACTCATCATTACAATTTCAACCCGACCCCTCCCTTCGAGGCTACACGACCTCACTGGTGAAGAAAAAAAAAAAAACTTTCATTCTAAAAATTTGAAGGCATACTAAGGCCCCAACCCACAGGAAGTTACAGTTTGAAGAGCTTCCTTCAAAAACTTCCTTAAAGAAGAGACAATATAGGGGCGAAGTATCAAGGAGGGGGAAGCATAACGGATGAAATTTTTAAGGAGGGGAAGTGTAAGCAAATTTTTTTTAAATTTTCGAAGTTTCATTTTTATTTCAAATAATCAAAAAAATGTATACTGTAGTAAAAAAATGCGTTTGGATATACTGGGTGTCCCCTACAGAACCTAACTTCGCTATTTCAAATAAGAACCACCATTTTTTAATTTAAGATTCGTAATCACGGAAAATTTCAAGTTGATTTGACTATTCATAGAGCATTATTGACAACCTTAAGAAATGTCGAATTTTAGCGTTTGTTTTGCGCTAAAATTTGTCATTTCTAAATGTCGTTAAATTGAACTAAGAGTATCAATTATTTTTAAATTTCACTTGTTTTATGTCCGAAGATTCCAACTACCACTAATGCAAGCACCTTCACGTCCTGCATCACTAAATGACGTTGTACTTCCCCCTCCTATGTTGTTCCTTCTCTTTAAGAAGTTATCGTTGGAAGCTCTTCAAACTAGTACTTTTTTTTTGAGACAAAGAAAAGTGCATGTTTGACGAGCTTCCTTAGGAGGGGAAGTATTAAGGAGGGAAGGTACAAGGGAGGGGGAAGTATATGAGAGGGGAAATATAACAGAGGGGGAGTATAAGTCAGGGGTATAACAGGGGGAAGTATAACGGAGGGAAGTTTTTTTTTTTTTTTTTTTTTTTTTTTCGAATAACTTGCAAGTTTTTCTTTTTTTTTTCGAAAATTTTACAAGTTTGATTTTTCGAAAAATTTCCGAGTTTTTTTTTGTCAAAAATGCAATTTTTTTATTTGAAAATTTTCCGGTTTTCTTTTTTAAATTGCATTTTTTTTAAATTTTTTAAGTACATACTTTTCGAAAAATTTTTTAAGTGTCTAGGTAGAAATAATGGGCTCTTTGGCCTACGGATGTGCCTACCGTATGGGTAGAAGTATGAAATTTCTCCCTAGTAAAAAATGTAATAAAAATGGCAATTTTTTTACACCAAAATTTTTAAAAAAATATAAGAGTAACTGGTGAAATCGGATGAAAACTGTGGCCGTAAGTATTCCGGAAAAAATGCTACGGCCGGCCGGAACCACAGACAAAGTTGAGATCGGTGTAGATCCATATTCGAATTTATTCTACAAGGTCTGGAAGAAAACCCGACGTGGAGGTATCACAATAACTTCTTTAAGGAAGTTAAAATAATAATCTACTCATTTCAGACGTTTCAGCTCAACTGGCATCATTTGCCATTATTTATTCCAATCCGAGAGGCACTCGATAGCCCTAAATCGCCCTCATTCCACCTGGAAACAACGTGTTATGCCATATTGTGCATTGTCAATACACCGGCAATGCGGCGTAAAACGTATTTTTTATTGCGATTTGCTTATAGGGCAAAACTGCGGCGAGTTTCTTTTAGAGTGTACTTAGGGAGTTTGCTTTTAGGGTAAGTGGTATTTCAGCGTAATATTTGAAATACTCTACACGCCCAAATCTCACGGCTAAAACGTAGTTTTGAGGGTGAAATTAGAGTTTCAGAGCGAAAGGGCTGATCCCTGACGACAAAAAGAGCGCATATTTTATCGACGATGAGTATTCCACCTTCCCAGTTCAAAACTTCCATAATGGATTATGACTTTGGATCGAACCTTAGGGGAGGTTAAACCGAGGGAACATCAAGGACCATCAATAATTAATTTTGCACCCCCGTACTCTACCGTCCACGCCGAACGCCAAACACTAAATCTAACTTAAATTTTAGATGAGTGCATTAACCAAAGCTTTTAGTAAAGGGTTTCACCCCCATCGTACTCTCCGCTTCGTTTCCTTCGCTCCCTAGATATATTTATAATCGAGTTTCTTATTAGCATTTTAAAAAAGGGTTTTATTTGTAAATGTCGGGTTGAAACATGTCATTAGGTGGATGTGAGCCGTAAGAACGACAAGTAAAAACTTCTTTAGACGCGCTTAGCACTTTTTATCTTCCTTAAAGAGTTACTGTGATACCCTCCACGTCGGGTTTTTGGGGAATGGTCTTCCAGACCCCGGAGGGTCAAATCGAATATTGATCTTTACCGATCTCAACTTTGTCTGTGGTGCCGGCCGGCCGTACCATTTTTTTCCGGAATACTTTACGGCCACAGTTTTCATCCGATTTTCACCAAATTTCACACAAATTTCTATAGCCGGTGAACAAGAATGTAACGAGGGCGATTTTTGAATTTCGAAAAAATGGCGGAGATATGTCTGTTTGAAATTTTAAAAAATTCGCTGCGGCCGAACCGTTCGCGTTGGTCCGATTTTCACCAAATTTTCACCAATTTTTCCTTATATTTTTAAGAATTTTTGGTGTAAAAAAATTGCCACCCTTTAATTATTAATTTTTTTTTAGTAGGGAGAAATTTCGTACTTCTACCCTTTACGATAGGCACATCCCTAAGCCAAAGAGCCCATTATTTCTACCTTGACACAAAAAATTCGAAAAAAGGAACTTAATTATTTGTCAAAAAAAAACCGGAAAATTTTTCGAAAAAAAACTTAGAAAATTTAAAAAAAAAGGAAAACCCGGAAATTTAAAAAAAAAAAAATTTTACAAAAAAATCTTAGAAATTTTTTCAAAAAAAAAAAACTTAAAGTTTTTGAAAAAACAAACTTGGAAAATTTTTTTACTACAAGGTTTTGGCTCATGCGTAATCGCGCAAATAGGGAACGTGTATTGGATGCTATTAAAAGTTACAGAGGGAAAAAGAATGAAAAAAACGGATATTCCACGACCGGTTTCGGCGTAATACGCCTCATCAGGTGGACTATTTCCTTATTTTTCATTCTCCTACACTTTAAAAGTGGGGGTTCCGTATAAACGGATAGTTTTCCACCTTCCCGCAGTGTCCATAATACCGTCTAATGAAAGTCAAGTAAAAAGTGTAGGAGAATGAAAAATAAGGAAATAGTCCACCTGATGAGGCGTATTACGCCGAAACCGGTCGTGGAATATCCGTTTTTTCATTCTTTCTCCCTCTGTAACTTTTAATAGAAACTTGGAAAATTCTCCTTTCTACTTTCTTTTTTTTTCTTCTCTCCCTCTGTAACTTTTAATAGAAACTTGGAAAATTCTCCTTTCTACTTTCCCTCCCTTATACATCCCTTTCCGTTATACTTTCGTTCCCTTATACTTCCCCCTCCGTTATACTTCACCCCCCGTTTTACTTCCCCTCCTATATACCGTAGATACTTCTCTTAAGGAAGTTTTCGTTGGAAGCTCTTCAAACCAGTACTTTTATGGGCATTGAATGAGAATGAGCCGCCCGCTTGTAACTCTCATTCGGCTCCAGAGTTTAAAATGATCATAGAAGATGGTGCAGCTCACCAAAAGATACTTAAGCAGAGTCCGCTACACCTTTTACCTTTTAAGCTTTTTAAATGGCAATAACTACTCTTTTAATTACGCATATATCATTCTTTTGTCCTAAAGTTAGTTTATATAGGGTCCTATCATGGCCGATAAAAGGTCATTTTTGATTTATAAGAAACCAAACTAAAGGAAAAAGAGGTCGGGGGTAGAAATGTCATGGCATTTGGCGAAGGTATATTGTCGAACGACGAGATGAAAATTGATTGAAAAGAAAATAATAGGCGGGCGCGGCGGCCGAGGAAGAAGTAAAGGGGGGTGAATGACAAAACCTGTTGAACGCCGATTTCCAGGCCTCACTCAAACTTATTGAACCTGGAACATTTCCGAGGAAATCCTATTTTAAAAAGAAATAATTTCGCCTAAATTAAATTAAACATTTTATATAATCGCGTAAACCGATCGTCGATAACACATTGCGGCATTTTTCTCCCCACGTTAGCCTATTTTGTGAAGACCTACGTTGTATTGAAGCCTTTTTTTAAGAGCTATAAAGACATTTTTTTTGTCCTCCTTGTATTAACAAAAACTACTTTTTGAACAGATTTTTTATGGCATAGATCCCCTTAAACCGCTCATCTAGAGCTATTTCTGAAGTTGTATGGACTCTAATAAGCAACTCGCCTAAAAACGACGTTGTATGCCGCATTATGACGATTTGCTATTGGGGCGAGTTGCATTTCGATTTTAAAATATTTATGTTGAAACCCACACACCCTAAAAGAAAATTCACCCGAAAAACTACCTTAGCTGAATTGAGGCGCTCCGGGTACGAAGGGCGAACTCAACAAAACGTAGTTTCGAGATATTCGCATTTTAAAGTTTTATGTTACGGGCGAACTCAACAGAAAAGTCATGCCCTGGAATGGGAAAAGGAGTGGGGGTTGTGGACTAGGATGTGGAGTTCGCCCTTCGTACTCGCTCGGATATCGCAGTTACAGCTTTGCCGCATAGGTATCGGTTTTTACGTATTTAAAGGGGAAAACAGGGCGAACTCGACATAAAATGATATGGGTGTATTCACCAAGAGGTCTAGAATCTGAAAATGAAAAAAAAATTTGTCCGATGTTGAGTTCGCCCTTCGTACCCGGAGCGCCTCAATTGATGATAGAATAAAATTCAGCCTAAACGTTTTCAGGGTGAAAAGGAGCGTTGCTTTAAGGGCGAAAGACTGCCCCCGATGAAGAATTTTCGAAATTTAGCTTTATTCCAAACGCAGTTTGAAATTGGTACTCCTGGAGTATGCGCAGAAAGTCAAATTTGACGTCAGATGACTTCAGATTTGACGGACCATCGATTTGAACGATGTCATCTGTGAACCTCTGCAGGAGTTTCAAACTGCGGTTGGAACAAAGCTATTATGTATAAAAAATCGAATCCTCCGAACTATGTAAAAATGGCCCATTTATATTATTAAAATGTCGGATGGTTTTTCGGACATTTAGAATATCGACTTTGAATTAAAATTTGACGTGTTATTGCTTTGATAGTATGGGATAGAAAGAGAAAGAATGGGTGGCGGAGGGTAGAATTGTATATTTTATTTTAATGACAGTGAGGTAGGGGGCGGTTTTCATATCGACAGCGTGGTGCGCGCGCAGTTCTGTCGCAACGCACACTGCGGTACTGCCCAGTCGAACTCCGACTCCAATCACAACATAACTGCCGCCCGTCGGGGTCGGTGGAAGGCGGCGAGAGGCCGAGAATGAGTTAACATTTTAAACACGTCTTTCACATAAAAGAAAGATCTTGAAGGTCGCACGAAATAGGAAATGGGACTGCGATAAAGAAACGACACGAACGCTCCGGTGTCACATTTCGCTTTTTGAACGACTTAACCTACCTGACAGCGATAGTTGGCGCCCTCTACATAAGAGTGCTGCTTAAGACTCCTTAGATACAAAAGATATGCTAATCCCCCTAAAGTTCAGCTGATCTAAACTTTTGCCCTTCCTTCCTTAAAAAAAAGTTATCGAGGACTACGATAAAAATACCCCTGACAAACTTTCAAATAAGCACTAATGAAGAGACAAACAATAAAAAGGATTGAAGACTGGTTTTGATCTAATAGATCTCATTTTTCTGCGAACCGACATTTTGCTGCAGGGTAATCAGTGCGAGTATGCGGGAAGGTCGTGAAATATTATTAGGTGTACAAAATGAAACCGGCTAAAATCTACAAAATTCAAATTTACCCTGTGGCTGAGTTTCATTTTGTACACCTAATAAATAAAAATTGTAGGAAATTTAATTTTCTATAAATTTGTACTTAATTATTTTTTTCTAGGATGCACCATTTTCGGAAAATAATTTTTTTTTAAATAAATATTTATCTTGAAAACAGTGCGTCCTAGAGAAAAAATGAATAGAATACAAATTAAAGAGAATTAAATTTCCAACAGATTTTATTTAGTGCATTTTTCAATATCTGTAACGGTTTACGATTTACAAGCCTTTAAAAATTAACCTTCTTTATGGTTATACTTCAATAACCTTCTTACACGGAGAAGGTCAACTTTTGATGGACTTTAACGCCTAAAATGTTCAAAATTTTGATAAAATGAACTACTAGGAGTACAAAATGAAACTCGGCTAAAATCTACAAAATTCAAAACCCTGTGGCTGAGTTTTCATTTTGTACACCTAATATTACTTATTGTATCTCTCTTTATCAAATGTATGTTTGGGATTTTAATTAGAAAACGATAGAAAACGATTTTAATTAGAAAAGCTGAAATTTAGGGGATTAGCATATCTTTTGTATCTTAAGCGTCTTAAGCAGGCCTCTTATGTAGGTTAAGGAATGTAGGTTATCTTCCAGGTAGGTTAAGTCGTTCAAAAGCGAAATTTGCTGTAAAGTCATTCTTCGTTTAAAGAGAGTAGGAAAAAGAAAGTTATTGGATTACTCTTTATGAACGGTTTTTTGGGAAACCGTCTCTAGGCCCTATAGAGGAAAATCGATTAGTAATCTGTACGATCATGAGGTTACCTTGAGGAACCTCCTGTACTCAGCATGAAACCTTTAACCTCAAATTAGCCAACTATGGAAGCGTAGTTTGCCACGAAAGACGGCCTTTGGGATTTCCCTCCTAAATTTAAGAATTTATTCATTATGAACAGAGTATAAGGTAAAGATAAATAATAAATTAGGTGAAGGTAACGCCGAGGTTTGATCCCCGCCCGCATCAAAGGATCATCCGTACTTATCCAGCCTTCTTCGAAAATCTTCAGCGAGACAGAAAGGGCTAAGCTTGGTGGCTTTACTCACTTTATGTGGGTACCTTTTCGGACATGACTTTTTTATAGACTTCTCAAGGCAATACGAAAAGAAGGGATAACGAAACCCCAATACTTTTCTCCTGTATCTGGACATGGGCATATGTAGGTTTGAAAAAGGAAGATCAATAATGGATAGAAAGACGAATGAAAAGAAAAAGGGCCAAGTGCTCTTAAAGATCGAAGCATTGTCTTTTTTAAGGATTCTCTTGAGAAGGCACCCACTCAAACTCCTTTTCCTCTTCCTTCTTTTACTTAAGAGATTCGCCGAAGAAAAATTTTACGTTTATCACTTATCAAAGTGGAGAATTAATAGCTTGATGACCTCTCTATTCACAAAAATTTATCTTTAAAACTATTATTCTAGGCTTTAAAGTTGATAAAATTTAGAAACTTTTCCAATTTGCCCAGATCAATATTTTTGTTGAAAATTTTAACTTTTAATAAGCATTTTTTGGACGCTTCCGAACCGTTCACCCCCAAAGGTTACATAACCTATTTTAGAAAATTTAATGTGTTTAACCTTCCGCCGGCGTCTGCCTCGCTTTTTCCCCCACGCACGCCAGCGCGAGTGATGCGATCACGTAGTTCATTTCCCCAACAGATGGCCAGTTTTTTTGCATGTGCGCGCCACGGAAGAGAAGTATTAAATATCTTAGAGGATTCCCGCAGTTACCGCTGGGCAACTATAGTCGCCTGCGGTCTCGAAAGGGTTAATGAGGGTATGGAAGAATTTCCCCAAAAACCCGACAAGGAGGGTATTACAATAACTTCTATGATGAAGTTAAAATCAATAATCTATGAGTATAGAAACCATGGATACAATTTTAATATTGTTTTAACTATTATTTTATTTGACAAGTAAAATAAGTTTCACAATGAGGTAAAATTGTAGTTTAAATAACGATTCTTTTGTGTTTCTTTCTTTCAGGGACATCCTAAAAAAATCAATAATTAAAAAAAATAAAAATAGAGTAAAACAAGAAGCTCAACGTTCGGTTTTACATTTTTAGCAGTCTGGACTTGAGCTCCTTGTAGCATCTCAATTACAAGTACCTCTTGAGAGTTAGAGAGCCTTTTCGAGCAGATGACTTTGGGTGTAGATGACTTTTCAGAATTATCGGAAAAGTCGATTCGTATTTTTTTATGTTTTCCAGACGGTACATCGTCATTTTGTTCTTTTTATCGTTGATTTCATTATTTTCTGTTCGGTTCGACAACTTTTGTCGTTGATAACAATCTTATCTAAGTCGCTGCTCTTTCGCCTTTCGGAATTGAGTTTGATCTTCTTCTCGCCAGCTAAACGTGAGGAATCGATCGGCGGTTTTAATCGACTTGACGGCGACGGAGTTTTTACACTTTCAGGCATTCTAATTTTCATTCCAGATGTAGAGAGTGTCCTTTAAAAACATGAACATTAATACAGGTGGTGCTATCCAATGATAAGAATAAAAGCTCTTTTACAGGGCAAAAAGTAATTACACAAAAAAATTAATCAATTATTACTATCATTAACCATTAAATCGATACTGTGCAACATATTATGGATTACTTCTTTGTGAGATTACATGAATATAAAAGTAATCGATTACAATTGGCCCTACTATACTCTAATTTGTTGGTAGGTAAGTAATTGCGTTTTCCAACCACAGTTTGAAACTCATGGAGCATGAGCAGAAGGATTTGGGCGTCATTCGAATTGTTGGTCTGTCAAATCCGAAGTCATCTGACGTCAAATTTGACGTGCAAATCCTTCTGCACATGCTCCAGGAGTTTCAAATCAGTTTCAAACAGCGGTTGGAACAAAGCTAATATAATTGGCTCAATTAACCGTAATAGGTTTTTGGGGTCTCTAAATTGATTGGTGGTGTCGAAAAATAGGTATGCTTTTGCTGGGGTACCTCGGAAGTACCACGATTCAAATTTTATGAATTTCTAATAAAAATGAATGCATTTATGATTGTATTCATATTATGAATATGAATAAGCCCAACTCTTCCTACAGGTATCAAAGCTTACTGTTGATAGCACTCAAGCTTTTGTATGCTATATGCATAGTTTAATAATTCTATCGTAAGTAGCTTGAGAATTCATACTTAAAAGGACTTTCGTAGTTTTTCTCTCGTCTTTTCTGCTTCAAAGATAGACGCTTCCCTCGTGAAGTACTCGCAGAGTAAGGTCGCTGAGGTAGCGGAAGAGCGACTCTTTTAAAATCTCTACCAGCTCTTCTTTAGATAAATTGGAAAAATCGGCCGCCACACATTTCTAAGAAAGTAAAACAAATTCACAATTTAAGCACATGTTTTTTAAAATACAAAATACCAACCGTATGTAGAATTTCACTAAGTTCAGCCACCGATAGTAATTCAGGCTGTAAAAGATCAAAAACTGATAAACTATCCATACGGTTAAAAAATTTATTATTCAATAATAAAAAATATAAACGTTAACAGAAATAAAAACTTTCAAAATGATTGACTGTTATCAACAATGAAGGTTATACTCGCTGTGAAAAAGGTCGATATAAAATCGGAATCAAATGTTAAGTCGATTTATAAATCGCAAGGAGATTGGAAGAATAATCCTTCCAAAAACCAAATTTTTCCAACCTTCTTGATAAATCGGTCTCCTGTGGCGGTTGAAAACCGCTAGTTTAGGTGATGTTGAAGTATATAGTCAATTTATGCATTTTTTGCATATATCTGAAGATCGGATAGTCATATCTTCACAGAATTAGACTTTTTGGAAAGCTCTTTGATAGGCACAAATTCTTACTTAATGGTCAAGTCTCTAAAACGTCTAGTTTTTGAGATATTTTAAGTGTTTAACTTGATAATATGCTCTTTTGCCAATATCTGAAGATAACTCTTGATCGGATTGTCATATCTTCATGAAATCAGACTTTTGGAAAGCTTAATAATAGGAGCACAAATTCTCACTTAATGGTCGAGGCTGAAAAACCACTAGTTTTTGAGATATTAAAATAAAATGCCAATTTTACTGCCATTATCTGAAGATATCTGATCGGATGCTCTTTTGCCTATTTCTACGGTGACCAGATTTTTTTTTTCCTAAAAAGAAGGACATTTTCCAATCGTAAATACACCAATAAAATATACCCTAATGTATTATGATTATTAACTATTTTAAGGAATTGCAGGTAAAAATTTAAAAAATCTACCTAAAAGCGGTGATTTAGTAGACTGTAAGAATGAATACATCTCCAAGCAGTTTTTTTTAATCCAAAAAACATGGAAAATTAAGCAAGGTCAAACAACATAAACGAAAACAAGCGATAAACTGTGTGAAACCAAACCTTGTATGAAACCTCATTATATCCATGAGGTTTCACTCCTCCATTCGATAAACGATATCAGGATGGCCAACCATACGTGGTAGTACATGATATGGAACCCAAAAGCAGTACATGTCCTTCCAAATACGTCTGGTCACCGTACCTATATCTGAAGATTTCTCCTGAGCAGATGGTCACATCTTCATGACATCAGACTTTTTGGAAAGCTCTTTGATAGAAGCACGAATTCTCACTTAAGATACGTTAATTTCTAATAAAAAGACCAATGGTCCAAGGAATATGTGGTCTACAAATTTTTCTTCTTCTTTTTCCTCCGCCAACAATTTTTTTCGCTGTGTTTACTGAAAGAAAGAAATGGGTCCACTAGGGAAGCAATGGGCAATTTATGCTCTTTTGCCTGTATTAAGATATCTCCGGAATGGATGGATTCGCACTTCATGACATCAAGACTTTTGAAAGCTCTTTGATGGGAGCACAAATTGTTACTTAAGATACGTTAATTTCAAAAAAAGACCAATGGTCCAAGGAAAATGTGGTCTACTCTTCTTTTTCCTCCGCCAACAATTTTTTTCGCTGTGTTTACTGAAAGAAAGAAATGGTCCACTAGAAGCAATGGGCATAGAGGTTATTAAATAAAAGGGAAAACATTAAAATGATATATTTTTAAACTTTTTTAAAAATCATTTCCTAAACATAAACATCACAGAAGACACCTTAATTTTAATTCCCCACATTATGTACAGAATTTTAAAACAGAAACAAGACATAGTATTTACACATAAATTATATATTTGAGGCATTTAAAAAATATATATATAATCTCATTTTTATAGTGCACAATTATTGAAAGACAAATGTATAAAGTCTTAGGTTGCCGCATTTTTTATGAAATTTTTCGATTTTTTTGATTTTAATACAGGTATTGAATGACTGCCAAGATTTTTTTTAAAGAGTAAAAAGCCTCGACATTCTTTAACGAAGGAGTGTAATAATTATATCCGAGTTATATAATAATTTCTTTATTTAATTGGTCGCTTTTGGATTCTAGGAGACCTTCTTCCCATTTTTTGAGATGGTTGAGCGGTAGCACATGATACCCGAAAGCAAAATTAAGGCACCCGAAAGATAAAAAGATATGTCGTATGAGCCAGTAAGATCGTAAACATTCCTGGAAGCAAAATTTTTTAACCAATAAAACAAAGAGAATGATATACCTGCGATTGGAGAACCAATGGCAGCTGCTAACCTTGGAATAGAAGCAAAAGGCCAAAAGCATTCGTCAATTTTTCCAGACCGATAAGTCAACATCATAATAGAACGGAGAGAGGCAAAGAAAGCTTAAAAAAAAGATAATTTTAAATATGCAGTAAATAGAACTTACAAATAGTCAAGCCGAAGACAGCAGCAATCCAAACTGGTAGTAAGGCTCTTGAGATCAACCCACTGAACATAGTAGCAATTCCACATATGGTTAAAGCGATGTTGTTAATCCAAGAGAGCTAGCACCAGGGTATACTGGTGGGCTCCACAGATGATACGGCCAATAGTATTAGTTATTCCGATTGAGGAGACTAAAAGATAGCCATTTCTTTTTCATATCCATTCTTCATAGCACGGTCTATAAATCATTAAAATGAGATAACACCACGGTTTTTTACCTCCGAGAATATAAAAGGAACAAACATTCCCATCATGGTTAAGAATCCTGCAGCAAACTGAAGAAACATTGTGCACTGCTTCAGGGCACATTGTTCTTCCTGTACGTCCTTCCAAGTTGGCAGTCTTGATACCGACATCGAATAATCCAATCCGCTTGCCTAAAATACGTTTACGTCATTACATAATTAAAATAAACAGAATTACATGTGAAATGTATTGAGGAAGCCTGTTGAACTCGCTTGAAAGAAAATGTCATCTCTGTATAACGTCGGACACCGGCATCATTTTGGAAAGTGTGTTTCTTCTTGATTTGGCACTTTTGTAGCTACTATCTGAGGTTGTTCTTGATCTATATTTAATTGTTATACTATCTCTTCGTAGGTCCACACTTTCTTTTTTGGTACATAAAATACATCATCATGGATATGTTCTGCGATAGCTTCATCTTCTCCGATGTATTCTTTCAACGGATCGTAGTCTTCAGAGAGTTTTTTCTCCTTGGCTAAGATGTCTGAATAAAGAGGTATGCTTCTGCGCTTATCTTTATTTTTAGTGTTTTCTTTATGGCAAAGAGAATCTGATGATCTTCTTAAGTTTTCGGTGCTTGCGTTCATCGCTTCAGCTGCAGTCGGATACATGACATTGTTGTTTGCTCTCAAGAATTTATTTAACTCAGTTGGCTGTTGTGCTGTTATTCCTACTTCGTTTTCCAAACTGATGGTTGAATCAGCCTTTTTTAATTGATCACGAGCCATTTTAATTCTGTCAAGCAATGGTACATTTTTGTCATCGCAGTTCTCTTCTCCTCTGACAGGCACTTTCGTTGGTTTCAGCGGCTTATACAACGAGCTGAAGATCGAGCAGGACAAGATAATACCTAAAAATAAAGTCATATAAGGCAAAATTACATAATAAATTACCAGCATGACATAAAATAGCTCCTCGCCAACCAAACATCTGAATCAAACTAGTTGTGATTGGTCCCATAATGATTGTCCCAACGCCAGATCCAGTGACAGAAATTCCAGTCGCCAATGCTCTCCATTTTTCAAAATAAAATCCAGTCGTAATAACAGCAGGTACATAGATCATACTAAACCCGATACCTCCCAAAATCCATAGAAAATCCACAAAAATTCTATATTTGGCGCCAAACTTGATATAGCGAAAATAAAAGATGCGAAATACTTCCCAAGATTCCTGTGAATCGGAAGCCATATCTGTTGGCTAAAGCGCTTACAAATGGACCTAAAAAAAGATAAGTATATAATTTAAAAATAAAAAAACGAACCAGAGATCAAATAGAAGCCAGAAAGTAAAGATCCTGCAATGGTGGCTTTTGAGCTTGAAACATTGAATTCTAAGGCGATATCTTTAAGAAGCGCTCCAAAAGAGAAGACTATCCCATCGACGATCAAGTTGCAGATAAAAAGCAGCGACGATGACCCAACCCCATCCGCCGTCCGGAGGTACCGTCACATATGTCGTTATCGTCTGCGGTTCTTCATTGTCCTCTTCATTTTCGACTTCTTTCCGTTTTGTCTCATCCATTCCCACACTGAAACCTACTAAAACGATTTTACTGTCGACTTCTTACAATCTGCACCACAATGGAAAAAAATGATATTATGTAAACCCATACGCAATAGTTTATTAATTATTATCAAAGCAGATCCTCTTTGATGACCTTTTACTCTTCGCCATATTATTAGATTTTTCAATCCAGGATTAGGGGACGACTATTTTTTTAACATTAAAAAAAAGAAGTTATTTAATCTTTGTTGGGTAATTGATTTTAACGCTAGTTTCATACTTGGATAATCACAATTTTTTTTTTTTTTTTTTTTTTTTTTTTTTATTAGAATGATAAGGTATGTAATTAACTCATTTTTTGTGAACAAACTTCCTCAAGATATATATTATATCGTCGCGTTAGTTCTAACACCGGATAAGTCATTTTTCCTAGGTTTTCAGGAGAGCCAAAATGCGGATTAATTACTCATTGGAATCAATGCATCTCCTGTTGGCTAAAGCGTGAACTACACGGTTTCTGTTGGTAATAGGGTTAAGCTACCAACAGAATTCGATTCTCCACAAAATTTACCATCAGAAACTATGCCTAACTCCTAAAAATGACTTATCCGGTCTTAGAACTAACGTGACGATAATATATTCTTTCATATCTGAAGAATAAAACTGGTTATGAAAGATCATTTGAGAAAAATTAAATAAATAAAATAAATATGGCGAATCTTTGAAAAGCGAGCCATTTTCAGAAAAAATTCCCTTCACTTCCAGAGATGGGCAAAATCTTAATCATGAATCATGAATGATTAAGATTTTAAATCATAGGATATTTTTCTGTGATTAAGAATAAGATTAAAATCACACTCATGACTATGATTAAGAATAAAATCCTAATCATAGAGATGATTAAGAATCAACTCTTAATCACAGATTTCCTGTGATCATAGGAATATTTTTTTGTGATTAAGAATAAGATTAAAATCACACTCATGACTATGATTAAGAATAAAATCCTAATCACAGAGATGATTAAGAATCAACTCATAATCACAGATTTCCTGTGATCTTAGGAATATTTTTCTGTGATTAAGAATAAGATTAAAATCACACTCAGTCATGACTATGATTAAGAATAAAATCCTAATCACAGAGATGATTAAGAATCTATCAATCGCTAAAACTCCAAAATTTTAATCATTATTTATAATATTGACAGTCAATATTATAAATAATGATTAAAATTTTGGAGTTTTAGAGATTGATAGATTTTGAGTTTTTAGTTTTTGAGAGTAAATTGTGATCAGAGGTGACAATATTCACAGATTCCTGTGATTACACAATTTACTAATGATTGATCAAGCTTTTCCCATAATTAATCCCAAATTCCAATGATTAATCATTATTTTCCTATGATTAATCATTGGAATCTGGGATTATCATAGGAAAATTAATTATTAATCATAGGAATATTTTTCTGTGATTAAGAATAAGATTAAAATCACACTCATGACTATGATTAAGAATAAAATCCTAATCATAGAGATGATTAAGAATCAACTCTTAATCACAGATTTCCTGTGATCATAGGAATATTTTTTTGTGATTAAGAATAAGATTAAAATCACACTCATGACTATGATTAAGAATAAAATCCTAATCACAGAGATGATTAAGAATCAACTCATAATCACAGATTTCCTGTGATCTTAGGAATATTTTTCTGTGATTAAGAATAAGATTAAAATCACACTCAGTCATGACTATGATTAAGAAAAAATCCTAATCACAGAGATGATTAAGAATCTATCAATCGCTAAAACTCCAAAATTTTAATCATTATTTATAATATTGACAGTCAATATTATAAATAATGATTAAAATTTTGGAGTTTTAGAGATTGATAGATTTTGAGTTTTTAGTTTGAGAGTAAATTGTGATCAGAGGTGACAATATTCACAGATTCCTGTGATTACACAATTTACTAATGATTGATCAAGCTTTTCCCATAATTAATCCCAAATTCCAATGATTAATCATTATTTCCTATGATTAATCATTGGAATCTGGGATTAATCATAGGAAAATAATGATTAATCATTGGAATCTGGGATTAATTAAGGGAAAAGCTTGATCAATCATTAATACACTGTGTAATCACAGGAATCTGTGAAAATTGTCAACTGAGATCACAATTTACTCTAAAAAACTAAAAACTCAAAATCTGTCAAACTCTAAAACTCCAAAATTTTAATCATTATTTATAATATTGACAAATCAAAATCAATTTACACTCAAAAACTAAAAACTCAAAATCTATCAATCTCTAAAACTCCAAAATTTGATTTGTCAATATTATAAATAATGATTAAAATTTTGGAGTTTAAGAGATTGATAGATTTTGAGTTTTTAGTTTTGAGAGTAAATTGAGATCAGAGGTGACAACATTCACAGATTCCTGTGGTTACACAATTTACTAATGATTGATCAAGCTTTTCCCATAATTAATCCCAGATTCCAATGATTAATCATAGGAAAATAATGATTAATCATTGGAAACTGGGATTAATCATAAGAAATAATGATTAATCTTTGGAATCTGGGATTAATCATAGGAATCTGGGATTAATCATAGGAAAATAATGATTAATCATTGGAATCTGGGATTAATCATAGGAAAATAATGATTAATCATTGGAATCTGGGATTAATCATTATTTCCTATGATTAATCATTGGAATCTGGGATTAATCATAAGAAAATAATGATTAATCTTTGGAATCTGGGATTAATCAGAGGAAAATAATGATTAATCATAGGAATCTGGGATTAATCATAGGAAAATAATGATTAATCATTGGAATCTGGGATTAATCATAGGAAAATAATGATTAATCATTGGAACCTGGGAGTAATCGTAGGAAAATTATGATTAATCATTGGAATCTGGGATTAATCATAGGAAAATAATGATTAATCATTGGAATCTGGGATTAATTAAGGGAAAAGCTTGATCAATCATTAATACACTGTGTAATCACAGGAATCTGTGAAAATTGTCAACTGAGATCACAATTTACTCTAAAAAACTAAAAACTCAAAATCTGTCAATCTCTAAAACTCCAAAATTTTAATCATTATTTATAATATTGACAAATCAAAATCAATTTACACTCAAAAACTAAAAACTCAAATCTATCAATCTCTAAAACTCCAAAATTTGATTTGTCAATATTATAATAATGATTAAAATTTAGGAGTTTAAGAGATTGATAGATTTGAGTTTTTAGTTTTTGAGAGTAAATTGAGATCAGAGGTGACAACATTCACAGATTCCTGTGGTTACACAATTTACTAATGATTGATCAAGCTTTTCCCATAATTAATCCCAGATTCCAATGATTAATCATAGGAAAATAATGATTAATCATTGGAAACTGGGATTAATCATAAGAAAATAATGATTAATCTTTGGAATCTGGGATTAATCATAGGAATCTGGGATTAATCATAGGAAAATAATGATTAATCATTGGAATCTGGGATTAATCATAGGAAAATAATGATTAATCATTGGAATCTGGGATTAATCATTATTTCCTATGATTAATCATTGGAATCTGGGATTAATCATAAGAAAATAATGATTAATCTTTGGAATCTGGGATTAATCAGAGGAAAATAATGATTAATCATAGGAATCTGGGATTAATCATAGGAAAATAATGATTAATCATTGGAATCTGGGATTAATCATAGGAAAATAATGATTAATCATTGGAACCTGGGAGTAATCGTAGGAAAATTATGATTAATCATTGGAATCTGGGATTAATCATAGGAAAATAATGATTAATCATTGGAATCTGGGATTAATTAAGGGAAAAGCTTGATCAATCATTAATACACTGTGTAATCACAGGAATCTGTGAAAATTGTCAACTGAGATCACAATTTACTCTAAAAAACTAAAAACTCAAAATCTGTCAATCTCTAAAACTCCAAAATGTTAATCATTATTATAATATTGACAAATCAAAATCAATTTACACTCAAAAACTAAAAACTCAAAATCTATCAATCTCTAAAACTCCAAAATTTGATTTGTCAATATTATAAATAATGATTAAAATTTAGGAGTTTAAGAGATTGATAGATTTTGAGTTTTTAGTTTTTGAGAGTAAATTGAGATCAGAGGTGACAACATTCACAGATTCCTGTGGTTACACAATTTACTAATGATTGATCAAGCTTTTCCCATAATTAATCCCAGATTCCAATGATTAATCATAGGAAAATAATGATTAATCATTGGAAACTGGGATTAATCATAAGAAAATAATGATTAATCTTTGGAATCTGGGATTAATCAGAGGAAAATAATGATTAATCATAGGAATCTGGGATTAATCAGAGGAAAATAATGATTAATCATTGGAATCTGGGATTAATCATTATTTTCCTATGATTAATCATTGGAATCTGGGATTAATCATTATTTTCCTATGATTAATCATTGGAATCTGGGATTAATCATAGGAAAATAATGATTAATCATAGGAATCTGGGATTAATCATAGGAAAATAATGATTAATCATTGGAATCTGGGATTAATCATAGGAAAATAATGATTAATCATTGGAATCTGGGATTAATCATAGGAAAATAATGATTAATCATTGGAATCTGGGATTAATTAAGGGAAAAGCTTGATCAATCATTAATACACTGTGTAATCACAGGAATCTGTGAAAATTGTCAACTGAGATCACAATTTACTCTAAAAAACTAAAAACTCAAAATCTGTCAATCTCTAAAACTCCAAAATTTTAATCATTATTATAATATTGACAAATCAAAATCAATTTACACTCAAAAACTAAAAACTCAAAATCTATCAATCTCTAAAACTCCAAAATTTGATTTGTCAATATTATAAATAATGATTAAAATTTTGGAGTTTAAGAGATTGATAGATTTTGAGTTTTTAGTTTTTGAGAGTAAATTGAGATCAGAGGTGACAACATTCACAGATTCCTGTGGTTACACAATTTACTAATGATTGATCAAGCTTTTCCCATAATTAATCCCAGATTTCAATGATTAATCATAGGAAAATAATGATTAATCATTGGAAACTGGGATTAATCATAAGAAAATAATGATTAATCTTTGGAATCTGGGATTAATCATAGGAAAATAACGATTAATCATTGGAATCTGGGATTAATCATAGGAAAATAATGATTAATCATTGGAATCTGGGATTAATCATAGGAAAATAATGATTAATCATTGGAATCTGGGATTAATCATAAGAAAATAATGATTAATCTTTGGAATCTGGGATTAATCAGAGGAAAATAATGATTAATCATAGGAATCTGGGATTAATCATAGGAAAATAATGATTAATCATTGGAATCTGGGATTAATCATAGGAAAATAATGATTAATCATTGGAGCCTGGGAGTAATCGTAGGAAAATTATGATTAATCATTGGAATCTGGGATTAATCATAGGAAAATAATGATTAATCATTGGAATCTGGGATTAATTAAGGGAAAAGCTTGATCAATCATTAATACACTGTGTAATCACAGGAATCTGTGAAAATTGTCAACTGAGATCACAATTTACTCTAAAAAACTAAAAACTCAAAATCTGTCAATCTCTAAAACTCCAAAATTTTAATCATTATTTATAATATTGACAAATCAAAATCAATTTACACTCAAAAACTAAAAACTCAAAATCTATCAATCTCTAAAACTCCAAAATTTGATTTGTCAATATTATAAATAATGATTAAAATTTTGGAGTTTAAGAGATTGATAGATTTTGAGTTTTTAGTTTTTGAGAGTAAATTGAGATCAGAGGTGACAACATTCACAGATTCCTGTGGTTACACAATTTACTAATGATTGATCAAGCTTTTCCCATAATTAGTCCCAGATTCCAATGATTAATCATAGGAAAATAATGATTAATCATTGGAAACTGGGATTAATCATAAGAAAATAATGATTAATCTTTGGAATCTGGGATTAATCAGAGGAAAATAATGATTAATCATAGGAATCTGGGATTAATCAGAGGAAAATAATGATTAATCATTGGAATCTGGGATTAATCATTATTTTCCTATGATTAATCATTGGAATCTGGGATTAATCATTATTTTCCTATGATTAATCATTGGAATCTGGGATTAATCATAGGAAAATAATGATTAATCATAGGAATCTGGGATTAATCATAGGAAAATAATGATTAATCATTGGAATCTGGGATTAATCATAGGAAAATAATGATTAATCGTTGGAACCTGGGATTAATCATAGGAAAATAATGATTAATCATTGGAATCTGGGATTAATCATAGTAAAATAATGATTAATCATAGGAATCTGGGATTAATCATAGGAAAATAATGATTAATCATTGGAACCTGGGAATAATCATAGGAAAATTATGATTAATCATTGGAATCTGGGATTAATCATAGGAAAATAATGATTAATCATTGGAACCTGGGATTAATCATAGGAAAATAATGATTAATCTTTGGAATCTGGGATTAATCATAGGAAAATAATGATTAATCATACGAATCTGGGATTAATCATAGGAAATAATGATTAATCATACGAATCTGGGATTAATCATAGGAAAATAATGATTGATCATTGGAATCTGGGATTAATTATGGGAAAAGCTTGATCAATCATTAGTAAAATTATTGTGTAATCACAGGAATTTGTGAATATTGTCACCTCTGATCATAATTTACTCTCAAAAACTAAAAACTCAAAATCACAGCTTCCTGGGATTAATCACAGATTTCCTGTGATTAAAAGTTGATTCTTAATCATCTCTGTGATTAGGATTTTATTCTTAATCATACTCTTAAGAGTGATTTTAACCATACCTTTACTACGTAAATTAATCTTATTCTTAATCACAGAAAAATATTCCTATGATTTAAAATCTTAATCATTCATGATTATGATTAAGATTTTGCCCATCTCTGCACTTACCATGGCTACTTTTCTGGAAGACCCTTTCCTTAAGACTTAGGAGGGTGAACAAAAGCTTCTCTTTGAGGAAGTTAAAAAACTAAAAGTCTAAGGAAATGAGATAGCTCAGGCCTCAAGGAGGAAATTTTGTTTACTTCGAAAATATCATCGTACGACAAAAAGAAAAAAACCGAGAGGGCAGATAAACCAGATGAGACAAAACAAGATTCCAAGGACCACTACTCCCGGAATACAAATCCAATAAATAATTCTAATTTGTTTAAAAAAATCCATAAGATCAAAAAAAAAGTTTTAAGATTTACTTACATAGTTTAGGAAGAGAAAAAAACAATAAACAAAAAGTGACAATTCAAGAAACAAAAATCTTATCTTCTTTATTTTTGGAACAAAAAAATCTCTTAAAAGATAAATTCTGGAAACTATGCCCAATAGGAAAGTCGTTAATAATAAAAAAAAATTAGACCAGATAGGATTGTTTTGCCACCTGAACTAACATCTATAATTTAAACAAAAGCTTACTATTTTCGGATTTTCGCTGTTTGATTTAAGAGGGAAAAATAATTATTGTCAACGTTATGAAAACCAGGTATCTTCACGTGTAAATAAGAAACCTCAAAAAATCCAAAAATTTGCAATTTTTTTTAAAATCTAAGAAGTCTTTTTGAAAAGGACAAAATTCTTAAGTGTTGATTTTTCAAATGTTTTGGAAGACTTAAGAAAATGTTGATTGAGCATAAAACCTTCAGATCAGCAAAATTGGCTAACATCCAAAGGCTTTACGTTTTGTCTATACTCTATAAATTGAAATGGGGCATTCAATTTGTCATAGACCCACAAAGGTACGAAATGAACGATATTAAATTAACATTCAAAATAAGGCTTCCCCACGTCATTTGACGTTAATAGTCATCGGATTGTCATTCTCAAAAATAAAATGTGAATTTTAATTAGTGAGTAGTTTGAATGAGTTCAAAATGAAAAAGACTGTTTTCTTTTTCTTTGTTGATTTTTTATCCTAAAAGATCGATACTTAGGTAACCTAATCATAGATATGTCCATAACCTAGAACATCAACTCAAAAAATTTAGACTTTTAGATTTTAAAATTTTTGAATGCAGGATCAGCTTTAATGCACATTAGAAATCGCTTTTTAAATCCTTAGAAATCTTTGAATTTTAACAAGTTTAACAAGAAACATGAACTAGGGAAAGTAAATTGATAAGAAAACAAATTTTTAAATTTAAGATTAATTTTTTAATTGGACTTACGTTACATGACGGGGTGTTTATTCAGTCTGTAGGGGCCGACCGAGTATGAGAAAAGCGAAAACAAAACTGGACGGGGATGCCGGGCGCTTATTTCACCGTCCGGGATAAACAACGCACAGTCGACAGAGGTGGAATGAATTTCAAACTCGCGAGGTTTCCCTGCCAGACCGCACCGTTCGAATTATTAAGAAAATCAATTAAAATTATGTAATTTGAATCGAAAAATTTGCCCTTCTTATAGTTAACTCTGTTAATAAGAATTTATGCTAATTAAAACAGTGTTTAATAACGTGAATGTTAATTTTTAACTTCCTTAAAGAAGTTATTGTGATACCCTCCACGTCGGGTTTTTGGGGAAGGGTCTTACTGACCCCGGAGGGACTAATCGAATATTGATCTTTACCGATCTCAACTTTGTCTGTGGTTCCGGCCGGCCGTAGCATTTTTTCCGGAACATTTCATGCCATAGTTTTCAACCGATTTTCACCAAATTTTCAACAATTATTCCTTATATTTTTAAAGAATTTTTGGTGTAAAAAATTGCCACTTTTTAATTATTTTTTTAGTAGGGAGAAATTTCATACTTCTACGCATTACGAGAGGCACATCCCTAGGCCAAAGAGCCCATTATTTCTACCTTGACACCTCGAAAAATTTTCGAAAAAAGAACTTAAAAAATTTTTCGGAAAAAAAACCAGAAAATTTTAGGAAAAAAACCGAAACTTTAAAAAAAAAACTTAGAAAATTTTTCGAAAAAAAACTTAAAAAATTTTTCAAACAAAAAAAATTAGAAAATTTTTCGAAAAAAACCTTGGAAAATTTTTGGAAAAAAAATCCGGAAAATTTTAGAGAAAAAAAAAAACAGACAAATTTTCAAAAAAAAACTGACAATTTTTTGAAAAAAAAAACCGGAAAAGTTTTCGTAAAAACAAAGGATAATCCGGAAATTTTTTCGTAAAAAAAACATCCCCTCCCTTATTTTTTCTCTCTTATACTTCCCCCCTTTATACTTTCCCTCCCTCCGTTATACTTTCGTTCCTTTATACTTCCCCCTCCGATAAAAAATTTTCGAAAAAAAGAACTTAAAAAATTTTTCGGAAAAAAACCAGAAAATTTTAGGAAAAAAACAGAAACTTAAAAAAAAAAACTTAGAAAATTTTTCGAAAAAAAACTTAAAAAACATATACTTAACAAAATATAACATCTAATATTGAATGACTTCAAAAGTTACCACCAGAAGAACATTCATACAATGAATTACCTACTTCCCCCTCCGTTATACTTCCCCTCCCATATACTTCCCCCTCCGTTTTACGTCCCCTCCTATATACTTCCCCCTCCTATATTGTAACTTCTCTTTAAGGAAGTTTTCGTTGGAAGCTCTTCAAACCAGTACATTTAAGCTGAATTAAAAATTTTGTCATGTATACAGAATCTTAAGATCAGGGATTCCCAAACTTTTAAGCAACTTTTACCGGTCGAAATGTCCGTTGGACTCCCTTCTTTTGGAATTTAGAGACCCTTTTTTATGGAAAACCTCAAAAGCCAGGAAATTCTAATATTGTCTACCCGAATTCTCAGTCTAGAAAGGCGAAAAAGTAGGCTGAAAGACAGACTTATTAAAACCAGCCTTGACAATGATAATGGCCCTGATTGATTCTTGCAAACTTTCAACAAGTCGATACCATGCAATTATCGAATAAGGTTTGTTGATGTGGGTCAAGTAAATTTCCTCGTTTTGAACGGTTGAAGTCATTTTTTACACGTTTTACGCACGATCCTAACGGGAATTTTATATGATGCAATACCGAATTAAAATATGTCACCAGTCAAAGAAGTTTTACGCCTCAACGACCTGAAGGTCGTGTAGATAAAAGAACGGTATTTTTGAGCTTTTAGGGAAATAAAATCGATGACGTGAAAACTATTTTGAAACTGGAATGCAAGATCGATTAATCTCAGCCTCTCTGGTCCGGCAAAATTGAATGAAGTTTTCTACTTTAAACTTCCTCGCAAAGAAGTTATACGACGCCCATTGGTTCTTCCAATTGATTGGTGATCTTGGCGCATCATGACGTAGCAGGAAATCAGAAATGATCGGAAATTGACAGACAAGAAAGAGCTCAAAAATGGCTGTTGGTTTTCACAAATCACATAATATTGAAATAACTCACCTAATGAGAGTTTGGAATCGTAATAAATAAGATTGGAGTTCTTCATAATGACCGGAAGGACGGGTTTCACTTTCGATACCTAAAGAGCGGTATGTCTGGGGCCGAAGCTTGAAACGATCTGAAGGGTTTTCGCATTTGACCTGCCTCATTGGGCTTATAAAAAAAAGAAGGACCATTTCTAGGAAGGTCTTGACCGATTACGTTACTAGGTCGTTAAATCCCCGAAATCGAAAGGGAATAATAAATTGATTGACGGTTTCTCGAGGTAAGAAGGAAGAAATAATTGCGAGAGGGGTAAAAAGTGGCTGAAAATTTATTTATTTTTTTCCCATGCAAGGTCTTTTTACAAATTGCTTCCGTTTCAAACAACTTTTTAATGTCCACATGGGTTTATTTTGAGGGGGGAGAGGATTTTGGAGAAGGGGGTGCTGATGAGGTTGGCGTTGGCTTCAAAAGTGATATACCCTAGAGCCCTTGACATTTGCGTCCATCCCTTCAGAAAAAGTGACAGAATTCCCTATTTTCAAATTATCAAAAGCGCCAATTTCTATGCCATCAAAATCATTTACTGTAGTCTACTATCTGTCAAGCAAAAAATGACTTGAGAAAAGAGATTTTCGAGGTTTTCTTCAAACTTTTTCCCCTCTGTGTTCATTGTCTATAAAATCTGGTAAAATGGGGTTTTTCTGCGCAAACAAAACCAGGAAAACGCCGAAAAATTCGGTTAAAATGGTGCGATATTATTGTCTATCGACCAAAAAGCACCATTTTAACCAAATTTTTCGGCGTTTTCCTGGTTTTGTCTGCGCAGAAAAACCCCATTTTACCAGATTTATGATCATTTTCCTAAATCGTATTTTTCTTCTGGTCGAAAATTGCCCGTTTTACCAAAATTGAGGGCTCATTAGGCCTGTCGCATTTGTCCATTTCGGCGTTCTTGACAAACGGCAGTTTACCAACACTTTTTTTTTTTACGCGGCGGGCGTGACGTCACCCGTGTTGTTCTTTCTGTAATCGACTAATCTTAAATGCTCTTCCATTTCTTGAACCAGCGAAAACAGTTAATATAAAATTTATAATAATAAAAATATTTATAATATAAAATTTAAACTATTTAATAGTTTTAAACTTCCTTAAAGACGTTATTGTGATACCCTCCTGTGAAGTGGGATATTAGGTGTACAAAATGTAACTCAGCCACAGGGTAAATTTGAATTTTGTAGATTTTAGCCGAGTTTCATTTTGTACACCTAGTAGTTCATTTTTTCAAAATTTTGAACATTTTAGGCGTTAAAGTCCATCAAAAGTTGACCTTCTCCGTGTAAGAAGGTTATTGAAGTATAACCATTAAGAAGGTTAATTTTTAAAGGCTTGTAAATCGTAAACCGTTACAGATATTGAAAAAATGCACTAAATAAAATCTGTTGGAAATTCAATTCTCTTTAATTTTTATTTTATTCATTTTTTCTCTAGGACGCACTGTTTTCAAGATAAATTTATTTAAAAAACAAAAAATTATTTTCCGAAAATGGTGCAAAGTTTCATTTTGTACATCTAATAGAAGTGGGATAGAAGTGGGATAGAGGTGGGAGAGAGGTGGGATAGAAGTGGGATAGAAGTAAGATAGAGGTGGGATAGAGGTGGGATAGAGGTGGGATAGAAGTGGGATAGAAGTGGGATAGAGGTGGGATAGAGGTGGGATATAGGTGGGATAGAGGTGGGATAGAGGTGGGATAGAAGTGGGATAGAAGTGGGATAGAAGTGGGATATAAGTGGGATAGAAGTGGGATAGAAGTGGGATAGAAGTGGGATAGAGGTGGGATAGAAGTGGGATAGAAGTGGGATAGAAGTGGAATAGAAGTGGGATAGAAGTGGATAGAAGTGGGATAAAAGTGGGATAGAAGTGGGATAGAAGTGGGATAGAGGTGGGATAGAAGTGAGATAGAAGTGAGATAGAAGTGGAATAGATGTGGGATAGATGTGGGATAGAAGTGGAATAGAAGTGGAATAGAAGTTGGATAGATGTGGGATAGAAGTGGGATAGAAGTGGGATAGAAGTGGGATAGAAGTGGGATAGAAGTGGGATAGAAGTGGGATAGAAGTGGGATAGAAGTGGGATAGAAGTGAGATAGAAGTGAGATAGAAGTGGAATAGATGTGGGATAGATGTGGGATAGAAGTGGAATAGAAGTGGAATAGAAGTTGGATAGATGTGGGATAGAAGTGGGATAGAAGTGGGATAGAAGTGGGATAGAAGTGGGATAGAAGTGGCATAGAAGTGGCATAGAAGTGGGATAGAAGTGAGATAGAAGTGTAATAGAAGTTGGATAGATGTGGGATAGAAGTGGAATAGAAGTTGGATAGATGTGGGATAGAAGTGGGATAGAAGTGAGATAGAAGTGGAATAGAAGTTGGATAGAAGTTGGATAGATGTGGGATAGAGGTGGGATAGAGGTGGGATGGAGGTGGGATAGAAGTAGAATAGAATAGAATAGAAATAGAATTGAAAATTTAATAAATAGAATAAACGGCATTGTTTTTAATATTTTTTCCTCTTTCATTTAGTGTAATAAAAAAAGTTACTAATCGCATTTATCGTATATGAATTTATTGTAAATGACGAAATATTCAGATACAATTTTGTTTTACTTTTTCCTTATTGCAGTGCAATGTCGAAAATAAAATATTAAAATAATTTATTAGGTACTTAAAACCCTCTTAATTGCCCCCTAAAATTGATGGAAACTGTTAATTTTGTCAAATTCCTGGATTGTGTTTATTTATTACAAGGATTTTACCACGGGCGTCGATGCCCTGGAGGGGATTTCGCGGGACTGGAGGCATGTCGATCGGGGTGGCGTGACTGTGACGTCGGTAGGTGGGTCTCCTTCCTCGCCAATAAAACCTCTCCTTCCGTATCGCCTTATCGGATAAACGTGTTAAAAAATAAAGTTTTTTAAAAACAATATTAGGTAAATCCGGATTCCAAGGTGGATGAGAACATTTTGCATAATGGAGGGAGACACTCAAATTCTTCTATATTCGATGCGCGTGGATTAATTGTTTGAGGCTGGAGTGCAATCTAGTTTCATGAAAACTGCCCGTAAATATACACTTTCATAAATATGTTGATTGAATTTTGTGAAGGCTGCTCGGTGACCCTTGTGAAGCCATAAATATGCAAACGCTCCTCTGATTTGTTTTATTTTTATTGGTTCTTTGATAATTTAAAAATTATTCCTCTTTTTCATTTAAATTTGATTGCGTTTATACTCAGCAAGGGGCTTTTTTTTGGGTAACCAATAATGTAGGAAGAAATGATCGTGATAACGGTTATCTATCGGCTTAACCTCCTAAACATAACCTCCTCTTGGAGGAAGTTAAAATATTATACACAAAAATGAGTAATTTGACTTTAATAATGGAACAGAGACAAGACTTCAGGTATTCAAGTGAAAATTCAATCAAGAATTCTTTTTCTAAAATGAGGTTATGAATGTTTCATTTTTTAACCGGTAGGTTTGCCCGTTTATACCTGCAGAAGAGATCCGATGTATTCTAATTCAGTCTGAAGAACTTTTCCAATTCGTTCCAACTTCTGCTTGAGCAATATTTCACTTTCTGTTGTCGCGTTTTCCGTTATTTTATTTTTCATCTGAAAACCTTTAAATCTCGAAAAACGACTGAAATTTTTACCTGATATGTGATGAGCTTGTTTATTTCGTCGAGTTTGTGGTTAAGTAGGTTTTTTGTCTGCGAGAGTTTTTTCCTTTCGGAATCTATCAAACTTTGATTTTCCAGCCATGCAAAACAATCTCCTTTCTTAGTCAAACTACGCTTTTCAACCTAAGGAAAAAATAATTAGCCAACCGAAAGTGCTTCAGCTACTTACTTCAACTTCGTAATAAGTCCTATCGATTTTCCTTACAAAATTTATTATTTTGTCCATTTCCACTCTAATTTGTTGAACTAATTTCTAAAAATATAAACATAGTCTGTCAAAAATTTGAATTGATAAAAAAAATGGAGTAAAAAACTGACCACAGAATATTAACGCTAAAGAGGTATTGGTAAAAGAGCTGTTAAGGGAGCGGTGAGAGAAGGAACTGTGATGACGTCATGAATTGCAGTTATGCACGAAACCTCCTTACTTGATAGTGGAAGAGAAGTAGCTCTCCATTAGGCCTTGACAAACAAATCATGACGTCAGAGCGCTTTGAAAGGCTATAAAAAAGTAGTTTACGTACCTGAGATAAATTTTGATTATTCAAAACCAAGTTGCTATGAAAATCCAAAAATGTGTTTGTCCAATTTGAATTTTGAGCTTCCACAAATCTTTTTGAACGCGCTCCAACATGTTTAACCTCACTTTGATATTTTCGTGGTTCATCTATTGAGAAATCGTAAAGAAGTAAAAAAAACAAAAAACCAACCTGATTATCTTGAAAATCGTTTTCTCTCAAGACAGTATTGGTTGCGTTTAAATGGTCATCGAGTTTATAAGAGAGTTTTTTCAAGGTGGTCAAATATTCTTCAAGTTTTCTTTTCGTTAGTTCCTCTTTAGTACACGGGATGGAGCTGAGGTCGGAGATAGTCTCCATCCATTGGTGCAAATCTTTTTTTATCTTTGGTTTTTTCTTTATCTCTTCCGTACGGTTTTTTGAGTTTTTACTTTCGTTTTTGCTTTTTCGATCGCCTCGGCTGTCGGGCCATTTCTTCAATTTGTTTATTCTCAGAAATGGATATCGCTTTAGTTTGTTCATTACGAATTCCATACTGGGAGTTGTCAGCCATTTTTTGTTCTTTTCACAAACGAATTTTTCTTTATTTTCTTTTTCTTGTAGGCATATTTGGACCTCGATTTGAGATTTTTTGGGTACTACGTTCGTATGGTAAATAATTTCTTCGATATTTCCGACGTTTCTTGGTTTCTTGGTTATATGGTCGAAAATGTTTTCACTTTTGTCTAAAAGTACGCTCGATCTGGCTTCACGACGCCATAAAACTTTACTACTTGGATTTTTCATATTTTGATTGATTAATCCGGTGAGCCATGGTGTCCTTTCGTCAAGAAGGTCTTCTGGTTTGATGTAGTCGATTATATGATTGTTGGCCCGTTGGCTTTTGGCTTCGATGTTTCTTTTTTCGATGTTTATAATTTTTAAACTTTTCCCCATCGGAAAACTTGAACTTCGTTTTTTAACATTTTTACCTTTTTGAGATTGAAGCGACAGAGATTTTCTTTTCACCATAGGCCTATTGAGTAAAATCGGCATTTTTGACGAACCTTCATACTGCCCTTCGATCGTATTATATTTCAATTTCGGCTCAACGATCCGATTTTCCGGTTTTTCCTGAATGCTTATTTTTTCATCACTTTCTAGATTGGCGGAGACCAGTTTATTCTGCAATTTAGGTCCGGTCTCAACTTCCTGCTTGAACAACACTGTTTTATTTTTTCGAAGTTTTGACAGATCGACAGGAAAACTTCGGGCTTTCAATTTACTTTTGGTTTTATCTTCTTGTTTCTTATAATTTTTAGACAAATCATAACTTTTATTTATAAAATTAGGCTTTTGGGGGTCTTTTTTACCATCGTATTGAACAGCGACGGATAATCTTGAAGGAAATTTTTGTTCTGTTTTTACACTTTTTTTCATTATCGATTTCAACAGTTTATTATTTGAAATCTCTTTTGTATTTTTAAAATATTCTGAAGACCTCTGAGTTTTTTCAGACGGTACATGTTTCTGTCTCTTCATCGTAAAACGTTTATTTTTAACTATTTCGCTGTTTTTTAGCAGTTTTGAATTATTTTTGTCGTTTTGTGTGGAAACTTTTGTTTCTGGTTCAGGATTTGCTGTTTTTGAAGAATCTTTGGCGTTGATGGAAGGTGAAAGGAGATTAAAAAGTAAATCCATAATCGCTTTCATTGAGTCTTTGTCGAGTCCGTTGAGATTTTCGAAATCATCGGTTTTCCATGAGATTGTCTTCAGAGATTTATCTGTTGTTAAGTCTTCAATTTGGTAGTCGCTTCTTTCTTTTCGGATTGCTTCAATTTCAAAATCTTTCTGTTCTCGGACTTCATCAGTGCTTCGTCGACTTCGAGAAATCGTCGTACTTCTCGATCTAATTTTGACATGAAAGCCTTTTTGGTTCAAGGTTTGTGTCATTTCGTCGCATGTGCTTCTACGTATCATTTTTCTTGTTTTAACTTTCTTATGTACTATGCGATTCTTTTTGCTAGATAAGTCGGTAGTACGATCTTCTTAAACTCTTCTTCTAAACCGAATCTTTTATATTCTTCGCTTTTATTAAAAGAATCTTCAATTCTTTCGACGGAAACTATGATGTCTTTTTGTAAATATTTACTATGTGGTAATGGCTCTTCTTTTAATCGGTCAACATCTTTCGATTTGCAGCTGCTTAAATCGATTATTTCGGTCGTAGAGCTTGTCGAATCCAAATTGACGTATGTAGATGTCGAACTTTCATCTTCATTTCTGAGCCTTAAAATGACGTTAATTTTATCTTTTTTCTTATAATCAGGGAAGTTATAGTAGACTGAATAGTCTTTAGGGAACTCTTTAGTCGTAGTCATGCTTTTGTCGACACTGGGACTTTCGCATCCGAAAACGTTTTTGATTTCGTCAATCAGATTTTTTTCTGAATCTGACAAATTCGTAGATTTTTCGGGTAAAACTGGTTTTTCTAAGTAAGAACGGACGTCTAGAGGCGTGAAGGTTCTTTGATCTGGTAGCGTCCATTTTGGAAAATTCGAATTTTTTTCTTCTTCGACGATTTCGATTTCTTTCAAGAACCTGTAAATGGTAAGAAAACCTATCAACATAAAGCGCCACTTGTCAAGCGTAGGACAAAGAGAAACCAATAAGGAATACTGCGGAGAGAATGCGCCACCCGACGGGAGCTGCCGAAAGGAGGGTAGATAGGGAACCCTTCCCGGGGGAAGCCGAAGGTATATAACCCGAGAAACGTCGAGTAACAGACAGTCAGTTAAGTCCGAGTGGTGATAGTGAGTCAAAAGGTTTTGTGAGTAAGTTGTGTGTTTACGGGAGAGATCGGCAAAGGCGGGTATCGAAGACTCTACCTGCGGGAAGTCTCGGCTGTCGGCTGTTTGTGACGAGTCGTCTCTTGGTAACAGAGTAGTGGCAAGGAGTCGGCAAAGGAATCGACAAAGACGATTGACGATTAGAACCATCGGCAAAGACGATTGACAATTACATCTAGTCTGCAAAGGAATCGGCAATGGCGATTGACGATTAGAACCCGTCGGCAAAGATGATTGACGACAGACGATTAGTCGGCAAAAGACGACAGACGATTGGTCGGCAAAACGGCGATTGACGATTGGTCGGCAAAAGGCGATTGACGATTGGTCGGCAAAAGGCGATTGACGATTGGTCGGCAAAAGGCGATTGACGATTGGTCGGCAAAAGGCGATTGACGATTGGTCGGCAAAAGGCGATTGACGATTGGTCGGCAAAAGGCGATTGACGATTGAGGACGATTGACGATTAATCGGCAAAACGATCAGAAGAATCTACATTTCCACTATCAACGGAATCGACCAGACGTCCTCAACTACGACCATCCACCACGGAGCCTGCTCTTACGTCCAGACCGTCTCATCTTTACCGATGAAAATCCAAGGTACCCAAATTATTTTGTACTTAAATGAACCAGTAATAAATGTTAAATTTTTATTCTCTTTTTATTTCGCCACCCTCTAACCTGAACAAACCAAAGGTAGAACTCTCAAAGGGGAGTAAGAAATAAAAGAAAAAGTAAACGAACAAACCTGTGGTCGGACAACGTCCAAGAAATTTTTTATCGTCATTCTTTTCAGTTTCGGTGAAATGAGAACTTTTTGAGGTTAACTTCGTATTTAATGTTATATCATAATATGATTTTTCAACTTTAAAAATTGGTTCAGAAACAGTTTTTTTAACTTCAGTCTGAGTTTCCATGACATGATAAAGCTTGTATTTGTATAAATCTCCGATTGAAAAATGTGAATCTGAAGTAAGCGATGAATAAGATGTCGAACGTGTTATTTTTTCGTTTAAATATTCAGTTTGAGAAAAATATCAGACCTTCTGCTGTTCTCTCTGAAGTCGTAGATGGTATCGGTCTGGACTGCTTGGCAGCAAAACTCTTTTTGAAGAGAATCACATATTTTTTGAAGTACTTCTTCTTTTTTGATGAACAAGGACATAAATTGGCAGCACATTTTTCCTCTTTAGGTTTCGGAGAATCGAAGTTTACTGCAGTCTTATTATCGGTAAGCTTAAGATTTTCTCTAAGCGAATACTGCGAAATCTGCTTCTCTTGTTTCTCTTCCTGCTTCTTTGATTCTTCTGGACTTATTTTGCTGTCAAGATTTTCTCGGAATGAGTACTGCGAAATTTCATTTTTTTCTTGCTTCTTCGGTTCTTCATGATTCAACGAATGTCTAGATTTGAGACCCAAATCAAATTTGATTTCGTTACACATGTGTAGTTTACATGGACAGAAATCCGTATCGTTGATGACGCTGATGGTAGTTTGGCATTCTTGAACACATTTTTGATATACTTTAGGGACTGCTACGTTTCCTCGTTCTAAATCCCATGTGAGTTGATTTTTTGAACATGAACAGAAGTCATCGCTGTATGCGCTGATAACAGTTTGACATTCCTGTGCTTGTTTTTGCGTTATTTTGCCACAATCGCATTGTTGGATTTTCGCATTTGGACATGCGCATTCTTCCGGTTCAGGCTTAAATTCGGCGAAGACGGCGCTTTTTCGGCAATCCCATAGGGATCTTTTGGCTTTAGAAAGGAATCGACGAATGATCCACTTTTGTCGTAATTGTCTCTGCAGGGATGTCCTTTTTGCTGAGGCTTGAAAATCGAATCGACGAAAACGCGACCTTTTTCGAGAGTGTCATCCGAAATTTTGTCCAAGAAGCTATCGACGGGGGAAACGGTAAATGAACGTTTTGGCGAGTTCCTCGAATCGTGATTCTCATCAGCTTTACCGTCTTTGATGGACATGATGAATTGTTCGTTGGAAGGTTTTCTGCCGAGTCGTAAAGGTCGATAGGAGCAATGGCATCGAGGACACGGAGCTGAATAGTTCATCGGTAAAAATGAATTGTTAAAACCGCTGAAATTTCCTGGCTTGGCGCACCAGGTGGTTTCTTCTTTAGCTGGAAAATTTTTGAACTCAGTAAAAACTACGACAGGCTGCCGAAGATCACGCCTGTAGATCCCCTTCCCAAATTTAGGCGTCAAAGCAACATAATTAAATGTGTCTCTTAAAATTTTTGTTTTTCTTTTTCCTCTTTTTGCCTTCTTCGATTTCCTCTGTATATAGGATGTTCTAAATGGCGAAGAGTTTTTAAGTTTTTGGATTTCTTTTTTTTGAGCCTCCTGCTTGGAAATAGACTTACTTCTGAGCATTGCTTGTTTATTTGTTTTATTTATAAATTCATTTTCCTGTTTTTGTTCCTCTATGAATTCTTTTATGCATGATTCAAGGGATTCACAGCTACTGGAAGAGTCTCCACAACATTTTTCTTCTTTTTGAATTTCTTCAGCTTCGTACTGAATCCCTTTCGAAAGTGATCTGCTTACTGGACTCTCTTCAGTTTGAACAAAACGACTTGGAGACATTCTGTGAGAGTCAATCCCTCCGATGTCTTCCCAGTCGAACTGAACGCTCTTAGTATCAAAGTTTTTCTCATCTTCAACCTGAACACCTTTTGAATGATAAATTTTAGATACAAACGGTTTTTTTGTTGGGCTTCTTAAATTATCAAGACTCGGACTTCTTTTGACAGTAATGTCCGTTCTATCATTTTGACTTCCTATATCATTCGTGATTGTTCTTAAAAGGGATTCAATTGTCTCATGTCTTTCGATCGCATCATTTGAGATTCTTTCGGATTGTATGTTTTCGGTTTCTATCTTATCCTGACTTCTGAGAGCTTCAGGGCTCAATTCATCCTGCTTTTCGATTGGCTCGTTGGCTTCCTCAAAATAACCTCTTTTTAAGTTTCTTTCGCTAGCTCTTTCGAAAATAGTATCTCTGCTTTTAAACTGAACGCATTTCGCGTTCTTCCTGTCAAAAATCGAACAAAGCCTCCTCTTATCTTCCTTCCCTAATAATTTTTGAACATCCAAATATAAATCTACGCATTCTTTTTTCCCTGATAAAACGTTTTCTTCACAATCTTCAAGTGAATACTTAACTTTTTAGGAGTCTCTTGAGTTTTTATCCTACATGAATCAGGACATGCAGGCTTGGTATTTATTCTGCAAGGTTCTGGGCACGGTTCCCTTTTTATGCATGAATCAGGACATTTTGTTGCAAATTTTGATATTTCTTCAGGCTCTGGAAGAACCGCTGATAATCTTCTACAGTCGCAGTCTTTTTGGTCATCGTTCATTAGACCGAAAGGAATGGCATATAAACGTGTGGATGTTATATTGTTTAGATCGATGGCATACACGTTTGTATCTTCTATGACCTTATTTTTGCTTCTTAAAAGTTTCAATATTTCATCAGCTTTCTTCTCTTTGGTTTCTTTAACGCAGCATTTTTTAACTTCCCTTCTGTAAAATTGATCCCTTTTATTCTGTTTTTCTGATTGATTGATTTTGTCTGTTTTGTCACTGCATACTGTACTTCTGCTGCATTCTCTTGTTTCTTTGGATTCTTTCTCGCCTGTCGGTACGGAGAACGCTTTGATGCTAATAGAGTCGCATGGTGTGCAGTAAATTTTTGTGGGAGATAAAGCGTTTAAGTCGTTCATTATTCCTGAATCGATGGTACATTTTTGATGAAATGGAATCTGATCATTTCCACATTTTTCATTGCAGTGTCTATTTATCAATAAAACGTCGGAGTCTGCACCTCTCATAAAATCGACACATTGTCGACAATCTTGGCAAGCCTGGCTATTTTGGTCTTTTTTAAAATTTAAACTTGATGTGGCAGCATCCAAGTTTTTTTTCTCGATCACTACAGGTTGGTCGGTTATCACCTTTTTACATCGTGTACATGTCACATTTTGGTCTGAATATTTGACACGATCGATCTTGTATTTATGAGAACTCCTCGCCATATTCAGTTTGTCATAATATTCAGGGAAATAACATCTGGCTGGATTGACTAAGATTTCACTCATGCTTTTTGTCACATTTTTCTTCGTGTAGTTTCCAACGATTTCTTTGATGCGGTCAACGTTTGAGAAAATCTGCTGTAAAGTGGATTCCGATTTAGTTTTCATGTCTTCTGCTGATTTTGATTTTTTGACAAAATAATAAACGTTGGGGTTTCTCGAATTGGAAGGCAAACTTATTTTATAATGAGTCCTTTCTTTAGAAAATGATGCGTTTTCTGTTGATTTTGGAATTGGTCGACAATTATTCTTCATTTTTATAAAAAGATCTTCCCCTCTGGATGAAACAGCGGCTTCTCGCTTTTCTAAATATTGCTCACGAAGTTTTCTAATGAACCAGTTCTGATCCTGCTCTAAATCGCTTGAAGAACCGTTTTTATCTTGAAGAAAAGGTTGCGAGTCTTCCCCATATTTTATACTTTTTTCTGAATCATTTGAAAGGCTCATTTCTTTTTCGATTTGGCCCAGTTCAACGGCAACTTTTGAAGCACCTTTTCTAACCTGGTCGATCACTTCTGGCCGCTGAGTCTCATCGCATACGTTAAGCAACTTCTGAAGTTCTTGATAGCGAATCAAAACTTGTTTCCATTCCTCATCGATTTTCCCTAACCTAACTTTTCCTGAGTTTTCCATTGGTTAATTTTCAGAATTTACAAAAAATGTATTGTGTTACATATATAAAAGTGTTTATAATGATTATCAACTGATTTCTAAATTAGGTTATAATAGAAAAATAAAATTAATTTCAAAACTTTTTTTTATTGTTATTTTTGTTTACTACAAAAACCAGTTAGTTTAATTGCACTATTACTTTTTTGTGTGTGTAGATTTATATAATTTTTAAGCTTCATTCTTCTTATTTACAAAAAATTAAAAATAACCTATAAAATCACATTATTGTTCAAATATTTTGTTCATTAAAAAAGTTAAAAATATACACAAATAAATTACAAACTGTTTGATCATAAAATACCTCAATTTCAGTCATTTCGTTCCTAGTTTGAGATTCAGTAATAAAAAACTCAATTTAAGTACATATTTACATAATATACAATGTTAAATTACATTAAAAATATACTACTTGAAGTATTATAAATATTTAAAAAATAGAAGTCTTTATACAGTTCACAGCTTTTTGTACATTATATAACAAACTTAGAGAAGATGAATTTAAAATCACAATATATTAAGATCACATTAGTTTTGAGAAAACTTAAGGGGAGTATTACATGACTTTATCCTTATGGGAAAACCATGTCCACTTATGTACCTTTTTCTGGAAAACCACCCATCCAAATGACTCCAAATTTTTACTGTATATTCTTGAATAGTTAATAAAGACTTAAGGACGGCGGTTTTTTGAAATTTTAATTTTAAAATTTTTTACACCAATTCAAAATTTTGAAAAAAAAAAAGTCCACTTTTTTCTCCTGTTAGAATTTTTTAAATTTTTTCTATCAAATATTTCTAAAAACGGCTGTCCTTAAAGTTAAAATAAGCGATTATAAGTTCCCAAAAAAAATTTGAGCTCATTCGGTCCAGTAGAACTTGAGAAAAAGGTACATGAGTGTCCGAAAACGTAAGTTTTCAGGAGAAGGGAAAAACCGAAACTCGCCCGGGCGGGCCGGGAATTTTTTTGTTCTTCACTGTTTCTCGATCGATTTTTTCTTTCTTCCTATCGATTTGACTTTAGAATATCCCGCCCTGTTAGAGGAAGGGAAAAAAGGAAAAAAAATAAAAATAAGTTGGTACAAATGACCGATAGACAACAAAGATACCGAGGGAAGCCGTCTTACGGTGCGGTCCGTGCGGGAGAATTTAGTTGTTTATGCTATTTTTAAATTAAAATATAATGTCTAAATTATATACATACTATACATTATACATTATATACGTATTTACTTTTATTATTGGCTCAATTATTATCCCTATGTGTGTGTCATGTCTATTTTTTTCAGTACCTAATATCATGTGGAGTAATTTCTTGGTAAGTCGAAGGATTATGATTAGGATTAAAGGATTAATGGTCATTAAAAGTATTATAAATATTCATTTTAAAATAAATGAGGACTTGGAGAATTTAAATCATAAAGAAGAGTTTTCATAATCATAACAATAAAGTGATCTTTCAATGTAGTCAGACCTGAAAGGTAAAATCATATGTCGAATTTTTTTTTCAAAATTTTTTTGGACCACTTCTACTTGTCAAAACATCACAAAATTTTTACAGTAGACGCGGAAAAGGTTAAACTTCAATTTAAAAAATAAAAAAAAATCACTAAAAAATTTTCAAAATATGTAATACTCCCCTTAATGACGTAATAGGAATCAAAAATTTTAAGTCGAAGAGACTTGGACGGAGTTAAACGTAGTTTTCGCCTGAGCGAGGGAGTCGAGTGCTTCTCCAACTCCGACGTTTGGCGCATTCTAGATTCAAGTCTTCCTCTCGCTCGCTCCTCCCTTCTGAAGACGTGCAGTTGTTGTTTTGACTCGTCATGTAAGTGAGCTCCATCACGTTCTACAAAAATGTTGGAAAATTGGAAAATTTGAAAAGTGAACTACCTTATTTTGTTCTGAATCTGCTAACGGGTTGTTTGTAATATTCATGGAACGAGGAAGGAAGCCGTTTCCGACTCGTCCGTTCACTTTTCCGTTGTGGTTATGGACGAAACCGTTCATTGTGACAGGATCCAACTGCTGTATAGTAAGCCCTGGATCGACTCCTCCACTTTTATCGCAGCTTTCGACCCCATCTTAAATTCTTTATTAAGCACAATTCGGTTTTTCCAAAACAGTACTTACCATGTTCATCACTGTTTATTGATCTCCTGTAACAAATACAAATGGCGATTGCCAAAGTCAGAAGTAAAGTCAACCCAGCGATTACGGTTCCCAGAACCAAATAGAGTTGACCATGACTAGTTTTTTCGTTGGAAAGTCCGCTTATACCGATAACCTCAGGTTCGGGAGCTACAGTAGCATTCGGCTCTCCTGGAAATAACACGAAACAAACTTCAAAATAAAAAATCCTATATATTTACACCAAATATGCTTACTCAATGTCTTTTTGGTGACCATAGGACTAAAGTCAGATGCAGCGCCGACGGTAAAGCTTTGAAGTTTGATATCGTAAGCAGTATCTGGATGAAGATGTGTGATAACAAACGTTCTTGTATTTTCACCCTCCACTGTAGCCTTAATATAATCTCCTGCGCTTGTTGTCGCACGATAGTATACATAAAACCCATCAACAGGAGCCAAAACTGAATTCAAATACTAAAAAAAAAAATTTAGTTTTATTTTAAAACACAGTTTTTAAAACGTACCTCCCACTGTATTCTGATTTCTGTAGGACTTACACCTTCCGTTTGGATCAACGTAGGAGGATAAAGCGGCATTTTGTTGCTAGGAGAACCTCTTTGTAGGTGAAACATGGCTGACTTTTTTCCTAACTTGTTATCATTATTGGAATACACAGCAGCTATTCTGAATCTAAAAAATGGAAAATGATCAAACGTTTGTTTTTGAAGAAATTGTACCTATAGCGATGATCCGTAGACAAGTTGTCGACTTCATAACTTCTTATATGGGGGGATGTCTTCATTGCTTGTCATCCATCGAGAAGGTCTGTTGTCAAAATCTTGAAACTGGACTTTGAAAAATTGTATTGGAAGCCCTGCATTGCTCGGGACGGACCATCGAACCATAACTGATTTATCGGAGAGTCTTGTTATGTTTGGTTTAGTAGGAGGAATCATTTCAGCTAAAAAAAATTATATTAGGTACTGTCCATAACATTTTATTAGTGATTCTTATGTCATAAAGACACATACTTGAGATAAAATATGGCAGATAGAGATTAAAATTCGTTTAAAAAACGTCTAACCTTAATGCTTTTAAGGTTATGTACTACATAATAAATATTGATAAATAAAATTTTACCTTTATGTTTTTTGTCTTTTCTCCTTCCTTTGATCTTCCTTGTATGGTCTTTTTATGTCCCCTTCCTGGGGCGATAGAAGCTACTGAACTCCCTTCACCAGATTCTATAAAAAACACTGATCGGTCATTATTAAATTCTCTAAAATGATCACAAAATATAAATATACCTTCGAATTCTGGTTCTTCGTTTTCAGGAGGGTATTCGGATCCGATTTGGACTTGCGTCGGTGAAACTTGAAGCATCGCCGATCCGTAGGTTGTCCCAACAGGATTTGACGCGAAACACTGGTATATCCCGGCGTGTTTCTTTTGTATTTTTTTATCGTGAGTTTACCTCCTGAGGGGGTTATGTGAGAATCATTGTTCACCGATTCGCCATTTATAAGCCAAGTTATGACTGGTTCAGGAGCGCCGGTTACTTCGCAGAATAATTCAGTATCGTTATCTTCTTCTATCACAGCGTGTGTTGGTCCTTTAGTTACAACTGGAGGAACTAAAAAGTAAAAATATGAAAACAATTCTTTTTCTACAGTAATTGAGAATTTACCTTGAACTTCTAAACTAACAAGATAAGGTTGAACTGGAGGTACACCATTTCTGAGCTCACAAATATATTTTCCTTGATCTGAAGGCTGGACGTTGGTCAATGTCAACGCACCGTAGCTCAAATCGACCCGATCGTTGGGAAGAACATCATTCACTTTCCTCCACGACACTTTCGGCGGTGGCTGCCCTACGCCACTGCATTCCATCGTCACATTTTGCCCTAATTAACAAAGGTTAACAAATTGCTTTTTGTTGACTGTAGCTATACATACTTGCTTGTACGACATATTTTGACTGTGGAGTGTACAAAAATCTAGGAGGGGAGGGCTCTTTGGGCTGTTCAACAGTAAGGGTGATTTTTAAACTAGAATCGATAACCAGACCCGTTATGTAGTTGGTTGCGGAACATGTGTAAACTCCAGAATCTTTCTCGCTTACGTTGCTCAAAAGCAGTGAGCCTGTTGTTGGCAAAATGATTGAGTTTTCTGAAAATTAAGATTAAAAGATGCTATAAATAATAGGATGATTTTCAAACCTGGCATTAGGTTGCCATTGTGAAGGTACTGTATAATGGCAGCAGGCTTACTGACTGGTGGAGGGCAGTTGATTACCACACTGTTCCCCGCAGTAACAGTATACTGACGATGCGGTTGGTACAGAAACGGTTTTAATTCCGCCATCGTGAGTTTGGCAGGTGTACTAGCCAGAGCAGAAGCACCAAACCAAGCGACACACTACAAAATATTAAGATCATATTTAACTAATATTAATTTCTCTTTACTTGATAATCCCCTTCTTGCTTTTCATCGGTGAATTTGACAAGAAGCCTGCTTGTCGATGATGGCCTTGAGGAAGGAGGATGCTCGTGGGTTAAGAAGACACCGTTGTGCCTCCATCGAACTGCTTCTGAAGGAATGTTGAGCGAACATTCGAAAACCACATCATCGCCCACTGGAGCCACTATCGGCTCCGGAGATCTCGTAAATGATAAACCAAGCTCTGAAACAAAAAATTGCCATCTTAAAAACTATTTCAGTACAGAAGAGAAAAAAATTTAATAATTATTTTTGGCATTGATACTCTGCAGTTATGCCAATTTCAGTTGGGTGCCAAAGTTATGACTGATGACGTCTTTCAACAACGAATTCTGAAGCTATGACTGATTTTTGAATGAAAATATCAGCTATCAAATGCAGCCTATGGCGTCAAAAATGCCATTTTCAGGTTTATTGTGCATCACTTGTTGAGTTCACATTATATGCCATTTTTGAGCCAACTTTTGATTCGATAAGTCATCTCTTCAGCACTGGAGCATCACATTTTCTTGTAGTTCACAAAATGCAGAGCCATCCCAAATAAGAGAGTAAAAAGTCCAAATTCTGCCAATGAAAATGAGGAGCAAACATTTTTGGTCTAACATATTCCTTCTTCAGCAAGTTTGCAGCAAACATTTTTGGTCTGACATGTTCCTTCTTCAGCAAGTTTTAAGACTGCAGAATATGGTAGAAATATTCTTCAGGAAGAAACTATAGCTGTGAAGTAACACATTTTTGCAGCAAACGTTTTTGGTCTGACATATTCCTTCTTCAGCAAGTTTTAAGACTGCAGATATGATTGAAATATTCTTCAAGAAGAAACTATAGCTGTGAAGTAACACATTTTTACAGCAAACATTTTTGGTCTGACATATTCCTTCTTCAGCAAGTTTTAAGACTGCAGATATGATAGAAATATTCTTCAGGAAGAAACTATAGCTGTGAAGTAACACATTTTTGCAGCAAACATTTTTGGTCTGACATATTCCTTCTTCAGCAAGTTTTAAGACTGCAGATATGACAGAAATATTCTTCAAGAAGAAACTATAGCTGTGAAGTAACACATTTTTGCAGCAAACATTTTTGGTCTGACATATTCCTTCTTCAGCAAGTTTTAAGACTGCAGATATGATAGAAATATTCTTCAGGAAGAAACTATAGCTGTGAAGTAACACATTTTTGCAGCAAACATTTTTGGTCTGACATATTCCTTCTTCAGCAAGTTTTAAGACTGCAGATATGATAGAAATATTCTTCAGGAAGAAACTATAGCTGTGAAGTAACACATTTTTGCAGCAAACATTTATGGTCTGACATATTCCTTCTTCAGCAAGGTTTAAGACTGCGTGCAAGTTTTTTACGTATCCAAGGTATATAAAAGAAAATACAGGCTTCACAATGAAAGAAGCTAGAGAAGATATGATTGAAATATTCTTCAGGAAGAAACTATAGCTGTGAAGTCTATAACGTTTTTTTCATCCATCAGGCCGGAAGTGGTTAAAATAGGAAACCACAATTTCCCACAATAACTAAGGTAGATAAGAAATTAACGTTTAGTTTTTGTCTGAGCGTGGTTTTAGTCGGCGAGCAAATGGCACGATTTTGCGAATAGTCCCCTCGGCCACACGGCAGAGGGGAATTTTCTTCCCGGCTCAGGTCGACTTTTTTTTTTCCTTCTTGCGCTCCAAGCATCTCCTTCTACCTCCGTCTTCCACCTCCTTTCTTCGTATTCTCGTTCTTCCATACAGGATGAGGCTCTCGTCGAGTTGATTGTCAAGGTTAACCCTCCCGTTGAAGACCCCCGGCTTGTAATGTGCATCGTCGAAACAGGTTAAAAATTACATATCGGACCATTCGATCAATTTGGCCGAGTAACTGGATTCCTTCTTCATCATCTCTTTTTTTTTAACATCTTGTCAAAAATTTATAAACATACACCCGAAAAATATGTTCTTCATTGAAAATAAACCGAAAATTTTGATTAAATCATTTTATCACGGAGAACAGCATCCGTGCATGTAGATCATTATTTCATAATTACGATTTTAAAATTTGTAGTAAAAATTCAGGAGTTTTAGAAATGTTTTTAAGAGTCTCTAGGTTCAATGGGGCAGTCTGTGGACATCCGCACGCCACAAATTTTTACCTAACATCTCATATTCCTAATTTTGTACAATATTTACCAAAATTCACAAAAAAACAATTCATAAAAAGTAATTTTTTGAAAGAAAAAAATTTAAGTCGGGCATAACTCATAAAAAGTACTTTTAGGTACCTTTTTCTGTTCAAAGAAAGGCTGGAGGTTTAAACTAGATTGGCTAAAATCGCGGAAATGAAGCCTGCCGAAAAAAAGTACTTGTTTGAAGAGCTTCTAACGAAAACTTCCTTAAAGAGAAGTAAAAAGATAGGAGGGGGAAGTATAAAGGGGGGAAGTATAACAGAGGGGGAAGTATAAAGGAGGGGAACAAAATAAGTATTAATTATAACTTAAAGTTTTACGACTTTTTTTCCGTCCTGAATTTTTTTCAAGTTCTTTTCAAGACTAACTTGCAAAGATAAGGCTTTCGTTAATTTTCGTGAATTCATTTTTGAAATTCAGAAATTTTTTTCCCGACGAAATATGTTTCGGTTAATTATTTGGTTTTAGTTTTAGCCAATCAGCAAATACTTTTGCTAAAAAAATTTTTATTCCATTTTTCCCCTCTCTATAAAAAGGATCGAAAGGGAAATTTTATCAGAAAAAATGTCCCATTAATTATACCTAATGCAAATCAGGAGCGATTATCCAAAAACATGCAATTCCACTTGAGTCGGCCTCTTATAAAAGGAGGGGAACAATAATAAGTATTAATTATAACTTATGACTTTTTTTTCCGTCCAGAATTTTTTAAGTTTTTTTCAAACTTTAACTGTGCTTTCGTTAATTTCATTCATTTTTGAAATTCAGAAATTTTCTTTTTTTTTTTTCCGACAAAATATGTTTCGATTAATTATTTTGGAACCTAAATTATCAATGTTGACCAGCGTAATTATTTGATTGTTCTTAATTGATGTCTAGCTATTTTTCCTTTGACGTTACACAATTATTTGACTTATTCAAAACATTTACTATCGATAGCTGAGTTTTTTCCATAGATTATGAACATTTAATTTTAAAATATTTAAAACATTAATTTAAAGAATTTTTTCGTTCGGTATTGCTTTTAGAAAACAAGGAATCTTTTTACATAAAATCAGGTCAACGTAGGTAGACTTTTTACCTTTTAACAATCGAGATTTCAAAACGCCCAAACCAAATTGTGACGAAATCATTGTCATTTTTGTTTTCAACCATTTTATTTATATAGTCAATAAAGAGCTAAGCTTGCCAAAAATGTAGGTTTAAAAAACGTTAAATTTTGAAATTTTTTTAAAATTTTTAAATATTTTCTTGACTTTTAAATGAAGCGCTATTGTTATTTGTATATGCGTCCAATACGCTTTTAAAGGGAATTTGAGTAAAAAGAAAATGTGATAGTTTTTTAAGCTCTAATATTGAAGAGGCTGTTTTGTTTTTGTAGTTCAAAGTCTCTTGAAATATAAAATAAGACATTATAAGTTGATAGTAACTATTTTATAATTAAGCCCATTAGTTTAAAGAATAAAACCTGCGCAAAAAATACGGCGCTATGGTTATGCTTAAAAATGCAATACCTATTGGTCAATAAATTTAGCCTAACCGAGAGTTCCATTGATTATAGTAAGCTTTCGCCTGATTATTAACGGCCAATTTACTTGAGAAGAAATTTTTTTAAGTCTAATTTTATACTATTTAGAGGTAAGCGCCAGGTAGGCTCGGATTTCTCTACTAATCAAACACGAGGGGACGCGTTCTTAAGATTCCCACGTTTTACAAACTTCTGCCACCCAAATTGACTCACGTGTTTTTTAAAGAAAGTTTTGTGTAACTATAAAGATGCCTTAACAAACGAAAAAACGTAAATTAAATGCATTTTTAGGGGAGTATATTTTGACAGCGAATGTAAAATATCGTTCCTTAAGAGATCGAATTATTTGAAAGGACTTAAAAAAATGTCCTCGGAGCATCCCTATAATAAGTCCCTACGCTTTGCTCTTGAAAAATTCAAAGCTGTCGTGATCGGAAAGATCCTCAGCGAGAAGAAAAATTTGGTGAAAACCGGATGAAAACTGTGGCCGTAAAGTGTTCCGGAAAAAATTGCTACGGACGGCCGGCACCACAGACAAAGTTGAGATCGGTGTAGATCCATATTCGAATTTATCCTACGGGGTCTGGAAGACCCCTCCCCGAAAACCCGACGTGGAGGGATAACTTCTTTAAGGAAGTTAAAAAATAGAGCTTAGTAGCGCGTGGACGACTTAGCTGCTGGATGATATTTATAAATCGTTAGTTTGGACGGTGAAGAAGATTTCTTTATAGAAATAAAAAAAGGGAAAAACTTACGGCTCTGCAAAAAGAAGTAGGAAAAAAAAATAGAAGTCCTTTTTGAGTATTTTTAAGAGCAAGATCGCCTCCAGCTACAATTAATTCCACCTCCGAACTTGTCTTGACCTCGAAAACACCTGTGGCTCCGGTTCCTTCGAATTCTCAACCGTATAATCCTCCAATAGACACAAACACTGCACGGTTTTTCTCACTTTTCACTCACAGATGAAATTTTTTTTTGTAAAAAGCTTACCTGAACGGACGGTCGCGACGAGGAATATGACGACGGCAGGGAAGGACTCGATTCCGTTGGCCATTTCCTTCCGTTTGATTTCATTCCTGAAAGATGCGATGGGGAGTCTGAAGAACGGACTTTTCGTTAAGCATGCCCCGGACGGTTTCGAACTAGCAGGTAGACTGACGAGAAAACGGTCTCCCCCCTCCCGAAGAGAAAAAGTAAATGAGTCAACAAAGGGTAGGGCCTCTCTTGCCCCCTCTTTGGGCGTTTTTTAGGGTGAATGCACTTGTAGACTTCGACTTCTCATCCCTACTTCGCTTCTCTTTCTCCGTGTGTGTGTTATTTTTTTTTATGGATAAATATTGTTGCCTTAGCAATACGTCTTCTAACTTAACCGGGACATAAACAACATCATTGTCTAAAAACGAAAAATATTTCATTCAAAAACATTTAAAATCTTTTTCTTTTTTAAGGGACAAATCCTCAAAAGTTAGGAAAATCGTGAAATCTTGGCGGATTCAGCAGTTATGAATGGATTTTGTCCGGAGTGTTTGCTGTAAAAAAATAAACTTGGAGAGGTTTTCTACAAAGTTGAATGAACAAGGGAATGTTTAAAAGACATAAAAGTGGACAAAAGGAATTTTTATTTCCTTCTAGAGACGTGGTGATTTGTTAACAAATCCTGGCCTAAAAACCTTTTTTCGAACTACCTGCCTTTTAAATGAATGGGGTGGAAAGTGCGTGTCCGCTCTTGTACCGACAGGTAGTTTTGATCCACCACCGGTCGTTAAAAAAATAAAAATACTTTTATTTGTGTAAGATGATATTGGGACTGCGGTTCGGAAACTGCGCGAAACGTATCGAATAACAAAAAGAAGCCAAGAATCGGCTGAAATCACGTTTTTTTTTTGTTCTCCTTTTATTCCGAGGATGTCCTATGAATGAATTCGTTCCGAGAAGCCAAGTTTGGGTCAAAACGATGAGTGTTATTTTTCTATTGATAAAAAGGGCTTGTGGTTTTTCTAATATGGCTTTCCATAGGTGTTCTTATTGTTTTCATTTTATGGACTTTTTGTTTAACTGTCATTTATTATTAATTGTCAAAGGATAAAATTTAAAAAAAATTAATCAAAACGCTGAACACACCTTTTGAATAAACTTTTTTTAAATAAAAGTTTGCGCATTCATTGTTTTTTTGGGAGATTGTTCGGAAATATGGATATTTTTAACTTCCTTAAAGAAGTTATTGTGATACTCTCCACGTCAGGTTTTTGGGGAAGGGTCTTTCAGACCCCGGAGGGTCAAATCTTTGTTCTTTACCGATCTCAACTTTGTCTGTTGTTCCGTCCGGCCGTAGCATTTTTCCGGAACATTTTACGGCCACAGTTGCCAACCGATTTTCACCAAATTTTCACACAACCTCACACAACATAGTTGAATAAAAAATTAACATTTGCGATTTTTGAATTTCGAAAAAATGGCGGAGATATGCACGTTTGAAATTTTAAAAACTGCGCAGCGGCCGAACCGTTGTTCCAATTTTCACCAAATTCTCACCAAATTTTCACACAACCTCACACAACATAGTTGAATAAAAAATTAACATTTGCGATTTTTGAATTTCGAAAAAATGGCGGAGATATGCACGTTTGAAATTTTAAAAACTGCGCTGCGGCCGAACCGTTGTTCCAATTTTCACCAAATTCTCACCAAATTTTCTCCAAATACTCCTTATATATTTAAAATTTTTGGTGTAAAAAAGTTATCAATTTTTTACACTAATTATCATTTTAGTAGGGAGAAATTTCATACGTCCACCCTTTACGAGAGGGACCTTCTTTGGGCGAAAATCTCACTACTTCTACCTTCATACTTAGAAAAATTTTCGAAAAAAAAAGCGCAAATTTAAAAAAGAAAAGTTAGAAAAATTATCAAAAAAAAAACTTGGAAAATTTTCCGAAAAAAAAAAACTAGGAAAATTTTTCAAAAAAAAAAAACGAAAAAACTCGGAAAATTAAAAAAAATTCCCCTTCCGTTATACATCCTCTTCCTTATACTTCCCCTCCCTTATACTTACTTCCCCTTCTTTATACTTCCCCTCCCTTTTATTTCCCCCTCCGTTATACTTTCGTTCCCTTATACTACCCCCTCCGTTATACTTCCCCTCCCATATACATCCCCTTCCTTATACTTCCCCCTCCTATATTGTTACTTCTCTTTAAGGAAGTTTTCTCCAAGCTCTTCGAACCAGTACTTTAATAAATTATTAAACAAAAAAAACTGGTCTTTTGGAGAAAATATGTGGTTATTTCACTAGGGACGCGTTTAGTGTACTTTTTGAACCATAAAAATATTCTAGTTTTAAAAACGATTTTCTTCGGCTCGTTAGAATAGAAAATAAAGCGTTTTTAAAGGGCGTTTGGAAGCAGGTCTTCGATAATCTCTTTTCTTCGCCTATTATTTATAGGCTATGATTATATTTTACTCTCTCGTGATTTTTTTTTCTTTCCCTCCCCATACTCCCGTGGACAGAAGGAAACGTTTATGGCCGCTTTATGACATTCATTTCTGAGAAAACTGGAGCAATTATACTCGTAATTAGACCATTAGAGCTGTAGTCGAGGATTATAAATCTGAAGGTATTATAGTGTCAATGTCTTCTTTAATGGGAAGGGAGTTTTTACTATAATTTGTGTAAATTTGCGGTATTGTCTAATAGATTAAAATATTAATTACATTCCTAAAAGCTAGTTTATAGGTCGATTTCTCTTTTATCCTTCATTTTTTTTTTAATTCGACCTGTTTTTCAATTTTCACGGGGCGGACAAAGAGTTTATTAGGATACGTGTATTGTAAAATGACCCTGTTATCACCGATTTTCCAAAATTAGGGGCAGATGTCAAAAATACATCATTATCTAAAGCCCCGTTGTTTTCGTAGACAATAAGGTCTCACGGGTGGGCCCGACGGCACACGTCGTATCCGATACACAAAATGACAAGACCACCTAAGACAAAATTTACAAAATCACAGCGCTCCCTCCTTTTAAGTAGTTTGGGAAGACGAAAGGATCCGCACTTCCCGGATACCACCGGGGGTGCCACGTGCTGCCATGATACCACATTTTTTTGAAGCAATAAAAAAGAGTTTATTTTACATAAAACATTCCCGGACATGTTGAACGATTTGTCACTGTGCGGGGTCCGACTTAGTACAATTGTTCTTCCCCGGGGAAGTGTAGACCGCACAATCAATCATTCTGTACATCAAACAATACCTCGGGTCATATCCAACAATTTATAGAACCTTATTTGGAAAGATAAAAATAACCAAGAATGGAGTTTTTCTTTTTTATTAAAAGAAGCTCTAATGCATCTTGGCGTCATGCCATTTGTGGAACCAGTATTTAAATTTGATTTAACGAACTGATTACTTGGATTCGCTACTTTTAAAACATATAAACGCTTTGATGGATCGGGATGCAGCTTCGAGCTTATCTCGGTCTTAATTAAACCGAGTTCTTTTAAAGCGACCACCGCTATTTCGGCTTCACCAATAAGAATAAGGAATTTTTGACCTTGAGTGGCTTAACCACCAAGAAGCAGATTTAAAATGAATTTATAGCTTTGTTCCAACCGCAGTTTGAAACTGGTTTGAAACTCCTGGAGCATGCGCAGAAGGATTTGCACGTCAGATTTGACGAAAAAACGATTTGAGAAACGTCAGATTTGACGTTTAAGTCCTTCTGCGCATGCTCTAGGAGTTTCAAACCAGTTTAAAACTGCGGTTGGAACAAAGCTAATACAGCGCATCAATAAAAAGAAAACTTCTCACTTTCTTTTTTAGGGTTATAAGGGAGCATTCTTTTTAAGGCTTCGATTCGCCGTCCTTCGAGTAGATTTTATATCGATGCCTTTCCGATGGTCGACAAGTTTATTAGAACAATAAGGATTGGAAGGTGATTGTTAACCAAGTCCCTGGAGGGAGTGCAGCAATCTGATAACGAGGAGACCCTGAGAGAGCGTACACTACACTTTTATTCATGTCCGACCCCCTCGGGATTTATGGAGGCACCGTTCGAAAAGCGCACTAAATATATCGGTACGGGTTTTAATCTTGCGAACACCGTCCGGATTCCCCGATACGCGCTCCGGATTCCTTTCGGGGAAAACGTCTCGTAAATAAAATTCCCTTTTAGAAAATGAGAAGGTAATCGAATAAGTAGTGACCGCTTAATGATATAAACCAAGTTGTACTCCGAGTAACAAGCGCGTACCCCAAGTTAATACCCTCCTCCATTTCAAGGCTTGAACACGCAATTTAAATCTCATAATTTATCTGACGAATTTATTGCCGGAGGGTTTAATGGTTGTGGTAAAACACATTTTAATACCAAACCCTCGTACGTTTAAAAAGCCTACATGATAGAACGTGGCAGAGCATTTTTATTTTTAAAATTAAACAATGAAAAAAAAACTTCTGACATTACTTAACAGTACAAAATACGTCTCAGGTGGTAAGAGAAGTGGGGGAACGATCCCTGCCTCACTACCTTCCCCCACTCTTTGACAATCGCCGTGCAGTTCTCAGAAAAATTTGAAACCAACGGAAAGTACTGGTTTGAAGAGCTTCCAACGAAAACTTACTTAAAGAGAAGTAACAATATAGGAGGGGGAATTATAACGGAGGGGACGTACAACGGAGGGGGAAGTATATGAGAGGGGAAGTATAAGGGAACGAAAGTATAACGATGGAGAAGTATGAGGGAGGGGAAGTATAACGGAGGGGGAAGTTTTTTTTTTTCGAAAAATTTTCCGAGTTTTCTTTTTTTCTTTTTAGAAAAATTTTAAAAATGTTTTTGTCAAAAATTTTTCTGTTTTTTTTTAATCGAAAAATTTTCCGGGTTTTCTTTGTTTTTTAAATTTGTGCTTTTTTTTCTGCAAAATTTTCTAAGTTTTTTTTTTTTTTTTTTTTTTTTTTTTTTTCGAAAATTTTTCTGTATGTTAAGGTAAAAATAATGGGCTCTTTGGCCTAGGGATGTGCCTCTCGTAATGGGTAGAAGTATGAAATTTTTCCCTACAAAAAAAAGTTATAATTAAAAAGTGGCAATTTTTTTACACCAAAAATTCCTAAAAATATAAGGAGTAGGTGAAAGTTTGGTGAAAATCGGACCAACGCGACGGTTCGGCCGCAGCGAATTTTTTAAAATTTCAAACAGACATATCTCCGCCATTTTTTTTGAAATTGAAAAATCGCTCTCGTTACATTCTTCTTCACCAGCTAAAGAAATTTGTGTGAAAATTTGGTGAAAATCGTTTCAAAACTGTGGCCGTAAAGTGTTCCGGAAAAAAATGCTACTATAAGAGAAGTGGGGGAACGATTCCTGCCTCGATATCTTCCCCCACTCCCTGACAATCACCTTACAGTTATGTTCACAGAAAAAATTGAAATCAACGAAAAATTAAGGAAGTTAAAAGTTCATCTGAAAAGTGAAAACCGTTTAGGAAGGAAAAAGAGAGGACAGAATGATCAGGAATACTTTGACATAAGGTAGTGAGAGAAGTGGGGGAACGATCCCTTCCTCACTAATTTCCCGCTCTCTCTGACAATCGCCGCGCAGTTAATTTCTCAGAAAAATTTGTGAATCACCGGAAAAAAGTTCACCTAATGAGTGAAATCTGTCTATTGTGTCTTTCTTCCTCAGATGTATTTTGTACTATTACCCATTCTATCCTAGGCGTTGTATAATCCTCAAGCTGTTTCTGACAGTACAGGGCGATGACTCCCAAATGCTTTATTTCACGATTCCAGACAGTTTAGACTTCGCTTTTATAACAGAAATTATCATAATGATGGCTTTCATGTTGTAATTGACAGTTTCATCTTTATCCGGAGGTTTTTTTCAAAATTATAAATGATTTACAGTTATTTTAACATTGACAGCTCATGCAAATAAGTGTACTGACAATGGATTTTACTGTCTGGACATGATCGCTCATTAACTTAAGGGAAGAACGACGTCATTTACGCTCAGGGCTATAAATAACGACTGCCCTTATTTCCATATCTGTCGGTTTAAACCAATTAAAATCTCGTCTCTTTTGAGCGAGATCTCGACCTTGGTGCGACAGATGGTGCGGGATTCCTGAAAATTTTATTAATAATTTTTTTCTTTTTATTGTGAGAAGATTTTGTGATTCAACATTGAAGGGGGTTGATTTGAATAAGGATTTGAATAGAAGTAAATAAAGGGTGGAGCTTTGTTGATGAATTGACATTTCTTCGGCGTGGGAAGGTGAACTGATTGACGTGAAGGGAAAGAGATATGTAGCGGCCGCTATTAATAAGAACAGAAGTCTTCGGACATTGTTTGCAAATCCGAAGGTTCTTTTGTTTTAACGAATAAAGTCTTTACGAAATGTTTTCAGAGAGAGAAAAAAAGAAGACGGGAAGTGGTTTTTAAAAACCTCTGTTTTTCGAAAGACCGCAATGTTTTTCACACCTCATCATTCCGTCTCCTCACTTGTCCTGCTCCGCTACCCGAGCAAATTATATGAAATTCGGTTCCCATCCTATGATTGGACCCCCGACCGTACATTTTTTTTTTTCTCCCGTTTCCACCTTCTTCTTATTATAAGATCTGAAGTCGCCGCCCGCTCTTTTACGGATAAAGTGAATCATAGCGTGCAATAAGAAATTGTAACCACAAACCTGACGGAACTATATTTTCATACGGACAGGAGGTAAAAAAAAAATCTGTTTCACACACTTCTCTCTTAAAATAACTATTATTACTTCTGCATTTTTTTTCTTTAAGACAAACTAATGAATGGGTTAACCATATTTGGAAAATCTTGCCCAGAAACGTTGCAGTAAAAGCAATCATAGGAAAATTTTGTTCTACTATTATAAGATGCCTAATTTTAAGCAGAAAAAAATTATGCAGAGAGATGAAGCGCCCGAGGGGGAACGCCAAGGGGAGCTTTGAAAACGGGAGCAACGGGAGCAAGCTTGCTGTAGCGGCTTGTAGTTGATCGGCGGAGCAGTTGATATGTTGAACATTTCGGTGCAGTTGATGTCGGTGCAGTCGGTTCCGGTGCAATTGATCAACGCCCGCCTCAGTACGTGAGTAAGAACAGACAGATCATCTACTATTATAGGATGCCTAATTTTAAGCAGAAAAAAATTATGCAGAGAGATGAAGCGCCCGTGGCGGAACGCCAAGGGGAGCTTTGAAAACGGGAGCAACGAGAGCAAGCTTGCTGAAGCAAGCTGCTTGTAGTTGATCGGCGGTGTAGTTGATATGTTGAACATTTCGGTGCAGTTGATGTCAGTTCCGGTGCAATTGATCAACGCCCGCCTCTGTACGTAAGTAAGAACAGACAGATCATCTACTATAATATGCCTAATTTTAAGCAGAAAAAATTATGCAGAGAGATGAAGCGCCCGAGGGGGAACGCCAAGGGGAGCTTTGAAAACGGAAGCAACGAAAGCAAGCTTGCTGGAGCAAGCGGCTTGTAGTTGATGGGCTGTGCAGTTGATATGCTTAACATTTCGGTGCAGTTGATCGCCGGTGCAGTTGATGTCGGTTCCGGTGCCTCTGTACGTGAGTAATAACAGATCAAAAAACCTAACGGTTTTTGAGAAAAACGGGTCTATTCTTTTTAAGGAAAACCTGCAGAAAATTCCAGCATCTTCTAGAACTTTTTCGGCCAAATCCGCGTAAGGGAAAAATGCCCCCCCCCTATCCCACTACGGCCTTTCCTAAAATTGATGTAAAAATATAAATTTTTTATTAAAAAAAGTTTGAAAAATTTAAAAAATTTTAATTATTTTTTTTCTTATATCATTTTTTCTTTAGCGATAGAGAGATTCCGGGTTTAAGTCGGAGGAGATGGAGGAATGCAGACAGGCACGGGGCAATAGGTGTGCATGTAGATTAGGGTCCTGCGGGTAACTAAGCGTCCTCTCTCTGCTTTACCTTCCAACGTAACAAGAGGCTACTCTGCATTCCTTCTACATCTTTTCTCTCTCCCTGACATGTTTCCGAGTCGCGCGTCAACACAAAAGAAAATAGAACGTTTTTTTTACTTTTTTAAATATATTCCCCTCCCCCGCTGAACCTTTTCGAGCGTTCTTTGTTCAGAATTTCAATTTTAAATGTCATTATTTTCGCCATTTCGTATTCCTTTGGCGTTTCCCTTCTTTATAATTGAAAGGCTCACCAGAATAAAAGACGTAGGCGACAAAATTTTTATTAAATTTTGAAATTTTTTATGACCTACTTAAAGAAATTATTGTGATACCCTCAACGTCGGGTTTTTGGGGTAGGGTCTTTCAGATCCCGGAGGTCTTCTTTTTTCTAAAAAATTGAAATTGAGGCGCTCCGAATACGAAGGGCGAACTCGACAAAACGTAGTTTCGAGATATTCGCATTTTAAAGTTTTCTGTTAAGGGCGAACTCGACAGAAAAGTCACTCTCTGGAATTTTCGTGGCGAGATTTTAGAATCATCATAGAATCATCATTGAATCATAGAGAAAAGGGTTTTTTAAAAATCACCAAATCTCGAAAAGAAAAAAAAAATTAAATAAAAAAGGTTGAGAGTAGAGCTTTGCCGCATATCGGTTTTTACGTATTTTAAAGGGGAAAAAAGGGGAAACTCAATATAAAAATTACATGGGTGTATTCTTCAAAAGGTCTGGAATCTGAAAATGAAAAAAAAAAATTTGTCCGATGTCGAGTTCGCCCTTCGTATTCGGAGCGCCTCAATTGTTCTTCTCCTCCTTAGTATCTACATCCCCCTCCTTGAACTTCCCCTCCTTAATACTCCCCCTCCTACATTATTCCTTCTCTTTAAGGAAGTTTTCGTTGGAAGCTCTTCAAACCTGTACTTTTAGATGAAAAAGCCGGCTAATACGAAACTTAGAGTCCTAAAGAGTGTTCCTTGGCCGTCGGAGAGATTAGAATTATTATAATTATTATAGACCCCTCCCAAAATTAAACCCTGGCTACGTGCCAAATGTTATATTTATTTTTTTAAACTCCATACTGGAAGAAAATGCATTCCAGATTTTTCTTCACCTTTTTTTTCTCGCAACATTCGTAAAACATAAATTCGTTTTGACCTTTCTCTTTGTTCTTCTCCCTCCGTCTTTTTGGATCAAGTCCAGCTAATTATTTGGTGACTTGTTTTCGGCTCCCGTTTTAAGGACCTTATTTGGCCTTTTGCTTCATACCTTCGGAATCAACCCCACCTTTAACAAAACCCGGCACACGACGGGTCTAAATCTCGTTTTTTTATTCTCTTTTCTCTCTCTCAATTCTTCCCTCGTATCTTTCGCCTCCCTCCTTATTCACTCCCGTTTTTCTTTTTTTCTCTCTTCTACCTTTTCCCCCTTTCTTCACCACACGGAGCCGTTTATCCTCCGGTCAGACTTAAATCTTTTGAGTTAATTAACCGCCAACTGGATATTTTTCAGTATAAAACCACATTTTTATTCTTTAAAAAAAAGAGCCGTATCGTATAACGGCTATGCCATCTGGTGAAATTTGTCAGGGACAGCGCTTTTTCCAATTTTGGATTGCAATAAATTATTGTTTCAAATGTACAAAAATAAAAAAAAAAATAAAATAAAATTTTTTGACAAAAAAATTTTTCAACATTTTTCTGGAAAAAAAGAAAACTCGGAAAATTTTTCGAAAAAAAAAAACTTCCCCCTCCGTTATACTTCCCTCCCTCATACTTCCCCTTCGTTATACTTTCGTTCCCTTATACTTCCCCTCCGTTATACTTCCCCTCCCATATACAACACCTAAAAATTAACCGATTTCCCGTGGAGTAGGGATCACCTCAAGGAGTCATACGGTAATTTGAGATTGTATAAAAACCAGTTTAAAACAGCCAATATTTATTAATATTTATTCGCTCCATTCGAAATTGAAGAAATAAATGTGTTTTATTAAGAGAGTCTGATAAAGACGTAATGAAGACGTAGAGTAAGATTAAGTTGATTTATACATTCCATAAAGAAATGCTTTTCTGTCACTCCCGGATCGTTTGTTATTTATCAGAATAGACTTGAAACCGCACTATTTTCAAACGTCTCCATTTTAATTGTGGAAAGGTGCAAAACTCAATAAAAAGACAAAAAAAGGCGGAATTTTGGTCAAGATAAAACGTTAAAGATTAATTACGAAAGGGGGAGTTTCTCGACTGCACAACAAAGATTCTTGGAAAAGATTTACTGGGAACGGAATGCAGTTTTTAAGAGATTCTTGAGCTGTATTTTTTTTTCTCTCTTCTCCCTTTCTTCGGACGCACAGTAGGTGGGATTTTATTTTATTTTTCGAACTACCTTTTTCACATTTTAAACTCGTGTACAGAAACAAAAAAAAAGGGGGCATTAGTATAAGACGTGAAACGTGTAGTTTAAAAAAAAAATTCAGGGTCATTAGGTCGACAAAAAGGGATTTCCGCTCTTTAAAAAACTCTAGGATAGGTTAATGAAAGTGATACACGTCTACCATCTGAATGACCGTAGAACGCCATTATACGTGTAATCATTCTTGAAACGACTCCCAAAAAAAGCGTGCCAGGGCCCTTAAGTAAGTCTCTCATTCACACCGTCCTGCCATCAACCCGTCTAACGATCGCAGTTAAAAACCATGTTTGGATGCCCAAAAAACCATTTTTTCCTACTTAACATTTCTTGTGACAAACAACATTAGTCCCTTTCAAAAAAAAAAGGTAGGTACTACTTCGAAGAGCTTCCTACGAAAACTTTCTTAAAGAGAAGTAACAATATTGGAGGGGGAAGTATATGGGAGGGGAAGTATATAAGAGGGGAAGTATAACGAAGGGAGGGAAAGTATAAAGGAGGGTGAAGTATAATGGAGAAAAAGTATAAGGGAGGGGGAAGTTTTTTTTTTATTTTTTTGTTTGTTTTTTCGAAGAATTTTCAGAGTTTTTTTTTTCGAAAAATTTTGTAAGTTTTTTTTTGAAAAATTTTCTAAGTTTTTCCTAAAATTTTCCGTTTTTTTTTTGAAAAATTTTGCAAGTTTTTTTTTCGAAAATTTTTTTTAAGTGTCAAGGTGGAAATAATGGGCTCTTTGGCCTAGAGATGTTTCACTCGTAATAGGTAGAAGTATGAAATTTCTCCCTCCTAAAAAAAAAATTTTAAAAAAGTGGCAATTTTTTTACACCAAAAATTCTTAAAAAATATAAGGAGTAATTGGTGAAAATTCGGTGAAAATCGGACCTTTCAATCGAAATTTCAATCAGACATATCTCCGCCATTTTTTCGAAATTCAAAAATCGCCCTCGTTGCATTCTTCTTCACCGGCTAAAGAAATTTGTGTGAAAATTTGGTGGAAATCTGATGAAAACTGTGACCGTAAAGTTTTCCGGAAAAAATGGTACGGCCGGCCGGCACAACAGACAAGGTTGAGATCATTATTGTTGGTGAACTATGGTGAGTTAACTTTAGAGAATCTCTTCAATTTTTGTGTGTCTCTCCACTGGAATTTAGGTTTTATTAATACATTTCCTACAAGAACCACGTTTCTTAATTTCTTAATTTTTTTTTTTTAAATACGCTAATTTTCAAGTTAAAGGCTGAGGATGAAATCGCAGTAGATTTCGAAACCGGTCCCGTCAATAAAAAAGAAAAATTTTATTTAAGTTTATTTAAATAAAACCTAAATTCCAGTGGAGAGACACACAAAAATTGAAGAGATTCTCTAAAGTTGAGATCGGTAAAGATCAATATTCGGATTGACCCTCCGGGGCTGGAAGATTCCTCCCCAAAAATCCGACGTGGAGGGTATCACAATAACTTCTTTAAGCAAGTTAAACCCTTTATCCTAAGTCTTTTGACAGAATTATAGATTGTTTCCTTAGTGTTTTAGCCCCTGAAACTCCTTTTTCCCTTGTTTTTGGTCGATTTTACGGTGGTTTTGAACTCAGGAGCTTCTAGGTTTACAGTCATGAGACGCCCCCAGAAATTGATTCTGCAGGTGTAAATGATGAATGGTGTCTCGGTGTTGTGGGATACATTCTTTAGGAGAAACGTAAAAAATCGATTCGTCTCTCAAGGCTATTTTTCAGCCCTTCGTTTTTCAATTTGGTGTCCGAACTTGACTATTCTCAGTTTAATACGTTTGAAAGCTACCGACGCGATCAAACATATTAGTTCTAGTGGGGCCGTGGATGGAATAAAGAAGGCGTTTGACCCGGAGACCGTACCGAACCGATTTGAGCAAGGAACCTCACCGCGCGATGTAAATATAAAAAGAAAAGACGCTGAGGGGGACCCGCGCGATAAGTCAAAACGAAACATTACTCATAAGGTCTTATTAGCCGTCAATATCCTCACAGGTATTTCACACGCCTCTCATTAAAATGTTAATCCCTCAGTGAATCTATTTCACGGGCTTTTTATTGTGGTCCCGCCCCTTGAACCCGAAGGTTCACATATCGGTACACCCCAATCTATATGGTAATCCAACTCAAGCTACATCTCCTCTTCATAATAATCTTTATCCACCAGATTTTTGGTCTCCTTTCACGTTATTGTTTTTTTACAGCTATACGAAACTTAATTAATCAAAAGGTTCATCTCGTTAAGTCTCACGGATTGATTGATCTACCGCAAAATTGCAATCGAACACAAATGATGAGTTTGCGTGGAACCGCAGGCCGATTAAAAATGTAGGGCTTTAAATCGGCTTCTTCAATCTACCGCGCGTTCCAAACTCCAAGCAAAACCCGACCGTAAAAGTACGAACGGTACCAAGAGTATGAAAAGCATATCTCGACGCCACCAAGGGGAGCTTTGAAAACGGGAGCACTGGCGCTTCATCTCTTTCTCAGCAGTGTACATCGGAGGGCGGGGAAGTTGATATCATACCTTTTCTGGCTGCTGTAGATTATCGTACATACTTTTTGTCTAAAACAACTCGCCCTAATTTCACCCAAAAATCTACGTTTCATGCCGAATAGTCGACAATACATACTAACAATCGCCTAGTCCAGTGTTTCTCAACCTTTTTGAAGCCTGCGCCCCCCTAAGAGGAGGAAAATACTTACCGCTCCTTCCCTACTTAAGAAAAAAATAACTTAACGGGCTAGTTAATTTTTTTAACGGCCGGATAAATTTTTGCCCTATACTTAACGGGCAGGTTAAATTTTTGCCCTTTAATTAACGGGCCGGTTAAATTTTTGCTTTTTACTTAATGGTCCGGTAAATTTTTTAACGGGTGGTTAAGTTTTTGTTATTTACTTAACGGTTGGTTAATTTTTTGCCGTTTACTTAACGTGCCGGTTAATTTTTGGCCCTTTACTTAACGGGCCAGTTAAGTTTTTGCCCTATGCTCAACGGGCCGGTTAAATTTTTGCCCTTTACTTAACGTGCCGGTTAATTTTTGCCCTTTACTTAACGGGCCGGTTAAATTTTTGCCCTTTACTTAACGGGCCGGTTAATTTTTGCCCTTTACTTAACGGGCCGGTTAAATTTTTGCCCTTTACTTAATGGTTCGGTTAAATTTTTGCTTTTTACTTAATGGTCCGGTTAAATTTTTTAACGGGCGGTTAATTTTTGCCCTTAACTTAATAACTTAATTGGCCGGTAAAATTTTTTTAACGGGCGGTTTAGTTATTGCCCTTTACTTAACGGACCGGTTAAGTTTTTGCTCTTTACTTAACGGGCCGGTTAAATTTTTGCCCTTTACTTAATGGTTCGGTTAAATTTTTGCTTTTTACTTAATGGTCCGGTTAAATTTTTTAACGGGCGGTTAATTTTTGCCCTTAACTTAATAACTTAATTGGCCGGTTAAATTTTTTTAACGGGCGGTTAAATTATTGCCCTTTACTTAACGGACCGATTAAGTTTTTGCCCTTTACTTAACGGGCCGATTAAGTTTTTGCCCTTTACTTAACGGGCCGGTTAAATTTTTGCCCTTTACTTAACGGTCCGGTTAAATTTTTGCTTTTTACTTAATGGTCCGGTTAAATTTTTTAACGGGCGGTTAATTTTTGCCCTTAACTTAATAGGCCGGTTAAATTTTTTTAACGGGAGGTTTAGTTATTGCCCTTTACTTGACGGACCGGTTAAGTTTTTGCTCTTTACTTAACGGGTGGTTAATTTTTTTGCCGTTTACCTAACGTGCCGGTTAAATTTTTTAACGGGCGGTTAAGTTTTTGCCCTTTACTTATGGGAGGTTAATTTTTTAACGGGCGGTTAATTTCTTAACGGGCGGTTAAGTTTTTGCCCATTAGTTAACTAGCCGGTTAATTATCGCATTAATAAAAATTAAATTAAAAAAAAGGACTCACGCTAACGCCCCCAGCCACTTAGCCATTGGCCCCCTATCACCAAAATTTTTCTTAACGCCACCCAGACCCGGTATCAGCGCAACCATGGGGGCGGTAACGCCTCCGTTGAGAATCACTGGCCTAGTCGAACCGCCCTCGGTCTTTGGGGTGACTGCACTATAACCTCATTTTCATCTACGATTCTGTTAATATTCAGAAGATACAAAGAGTTTAAAGACGGATATGATTTTAGATGTTGTTGCGTGTGAGTAAGGGTTCTCATGCTGTATATTTCTGTAGGATTTACATATTATGAAATGAGCTTCTAGTGAGGCACCTGGATGTGTCGCGTTTTAGTAATACTGGAATGAGATGAGTTTGGAATAAATTTGGATATTTAATAGGGTAAAGGGAAGAAGAAAAAAAAAGAGGGTGGGGGTTTGGTATCAGATTCACTGATGCTATCAGGATCGGCGGTGGGCTGTCTGAAGGAGCGCCTGTCCCTCAGGTTTAAACCTCCCATTCCCCGATTCCAAATTACCCCAGCGAGGAATGTGTTTTGTCCAATGTAAGGGGCATTAAAGAAAAAAAAATTCCTAAAACCCTCGATCTGATATCATAACGCTCTCGGCGCTGCTCTAATTAAAGCGACACTGGACACTTATTTCAATTGTAATTAATCTCAGAATCCTTTTATTTATATACGTGTCAAGTGACTAGATTTAGGTCCATTAGGCCTAATCTGAATTTCATAGAACTAAACGCCCCTAACTAACTTGAATAAAAAAATCTTCACAGATGTTCCGTTTCAATCAGCGAAATCCATCAAAAAATGGGAGGAGATAGCCATTGTCTTGGACTTGCGTAACTTGATTAAAAAAAATTATCAAAGGCCGAACCCAGTTTAATTTCCCCCTCTGATCGAAGCCCTCCCTCTTCACCATTTGATAAATAGGTTTTAATTTAAACTCCAATCAATTTAATAGAAAGGCGCATGAATAACTCATCGGTTTCGAGAAGCCCGAGTACGAGACGGCTTTAAAAATGTTTCAAACACAGACGAACACGGCCACTTTTTTTTTTTTTTTTGCCAATCTCTAGCGTTTAAATATTCCAAACTCTAATTATAAAGCTATGAAGATTACTATGGAGGCAAACTACAAATTACGTAGATCCACCCCTTGAAAATATCATAAATGATCAGTTCACTTGGTTTTCTGAACCGTTTCATCCCCTTTTTAACCTCCTCGATTTTGCGATTTTCACCCAAGTTTACTAGGAAGTGTGTTTTGAAAATGGCGGAGTTCTGCTCAAACTTTGATGCGATAAGGCCGCACCAAATTAACTTTCTTAGTTATTGTGATACCCTCGACGTCGGGTTTTTGGGGAAGGGTCTTCCAGACCCCGGAGGGTCAAATCGAATATTGATGTTTACCGATCTCAACTTTGTCTGTTGTGCCGGCCGGCCGTAGCATTTTTTCCGGAACATTTTTCGGCCACAGTTTCCAACCGATTTTCACCAAATTTTGATTCCGTTGGTCCGATTTTCACCAAATTTTCACCAATTACTCCTTATATTTTTTAAGAATTTTCGGTGTAAAAAATAGTCACTATATAATTACTAGGTACTTTTTTTAGTTGGGAGAAATTTCATACTTCTACCCGTTACGAGAGCCCAAAGAGCCCATAATTTCTACCTTGACACTTTGAAAATTTTTCAGAAAAAAAGCGAAAATTTAAAAATAAAACCCGTAAAATAAATAAAAAAAGTCGGATATTGAAACTCGGAAAATTTTTCAGAAAAAAAGCGAAAAAAGAAAACCCGGAAAATTTTCCAAAAAAAGTCGGAAAATTTTTTGAAAAAAAAGGCGGAAAATTTTTTGAAAAAAAGGCGGAAAAATTTTTGAAAAAAAAGTCGGAAAATTTTTCAAAAATAAACTTAGAAAATTTGTTGAAAAACAAACTTGGAAAACTCTCCTTTATACTTTCCCTCCCTTATACATCCCTCCGTTATACTTCCCTCCCATATACTTCCCCCTCCGTTTTACGTCCCCTCCGTTTTACTTCCCCCTCCAATATACCTCCCACTCCTATATAGTTGCTTCTCTTTAAGGAAGTTTTCATTGGAAGCTCTTCAAACCAGTACTTTTTACTTTTTTTACATCCCTAGATTGCTGAAACCTAAATTAATTTATGAAATTATAAAATTATGGTAATTCCTTCTTATAAATTATCATAAAAATGTTACAAAAGTTCTTCATTTACATTCATAGATAAAGAAGAATCAATCAATATTACGATATTCGTATATTTAGGCATTAGGTTGATTAATAACAGGATATCTGTCGGTCGAAGCTCACTTTTTTTTTTTTTTTTTTTTTTTTTTTTTTTTTTTTTTTTTTTTTTTTTTTGAATTATGAACATTGTTTTTATTATCCACTAATGAGACACGGGTATACTGGCGGGCGTGTAGGACGCATAAAATATTTATATTTGAGGGGACTTTCACCCAAATCAATGGGAGGTCTTTCGGTCGGCGTGTGGGTTCTGTCTTTCCGGAAACACTGTGACGTTTAGCATATTTTTATTTGTTCAAGTAGTCCTTAAAACAATGAAAGTCATTAATATTTGGTAAATTAGTATTTTGGACAAAAATATAAGAAAAAGTGGGGAAACTGTAGCCTGAAATGTTCCGGAAAAAATGGTACGGCCGGCCGGAACCACAGACAAAGTTGAGATTGGTAAAGATCCATATTCGATTTGATCCTCCCAAAAATCGTGGAAAGTAAAACAATAACTTTTTTAAGGAAGTTAAAATGGACCTTTTGCCCAAGGGATGTCCCTCTCGCCGAAGTGTGAAACGTTAGTTAAATGAGCATAAAATTGCTCGTGATGTATGAGATCTTTACCAGTTCATATAGCATGAAAACATAATATATGAGTTGTCATATCATCTGGTAAAAAGTCAACTGCGGAATAAAAAAAAAAAGGTAAAAAAGTCAAAATATTTGTGTTTTATGTTATAAGTTACGGTCTTGAGGTTTTAAAACGCGTGTAAAAAAGCCGCCGCTTTCGAAGCTGTCGTGATGGATAGATTTTATGTGTGCGGTAATGCGAAAGGAAAGGTGGCGTATGCACCGGAAAGTTCCCTCCCCGGTTTCCGAGTCTCGAGAGATTCGTGCGTTCTAATGATTCCCATCCTACGCCGTAGATATGATCGGTTATAAGGACCTCCCGCGACCCGCATTTTAATGTAAAAAATTCCTACTACTTTTTTTTCTTTATATAGAAGAAAAAAGATTCGACGCACGCGTTCTGTAATTGAAGAGTACGCGGTTTTGGTGTTAGGTACAACTTGAATTATTCTAGAACAATAATACAAAATCAAGGTGCGGTCACATATACGTGAAATCCATAATTCATGATATTGTTTCTAGAGATTCATTTACAGGGGAGCAATGCTAACGAGCCCTGTGAAGCCGCTTGTTTACAAAATACTACACTTAGCGAACCCGAGCTAACTTATGGTTAGTCCCGACCTTTGTAGTCAATTTCAAACCGTAGGTCTGGAGTCTCAATTTATCTTCCATCTGCTCTACTTTCCAATACAATAATTTTTAATCGACCCTCTACGTCGGGTCTTGGGGAAGGGTCTTAATGAATGAATATGGATCTCAACCTTGTTTGTGGTTCCTTCCGGCCGTAGCATTTTTCCGGGACACTTTTTCGTTGGTAGCTTCAAACTAGTATTTTCGGGGGCACATCATCCGAAAGTATCTCGTCCTAAAACTAGAAAAATATAACTGTATTCGTCCTAACAGGCTACGCCCCATTTTAGGACGAGAGGACAGTAGGACGAGAAGACATTCGGACAAGTGGATTTCAATTTTATAGAATTTTTTAAATATTGTACTTTTAAAATAAAATAAAATTCTCGTCCTACTGTCTTCTCGTCCTAAAACTAGTACAAAAATTGCTGCGTCGGAGAAATGCTGCAGCGTTCCACCCCAGCAAGTCACGGTCGGTTTGTTTGTTTATTTTGCGAGGATCAGCTCGTTTTGACACAAGGGGGTAATTTTTTTCCTCTCGCGAGGATTTGCTCACCCTGTAGGCGGCCCTGGGATGGAAGATGAGCTAGGTAGGCCCAAAAAGGAGTTTAAAACTAGCTGGGGGGCTGCCGCATTTCTCCGACGCAGCAATTTTTGTACGTTGTTTTTGGACGAGAAACATTAGGACGAGAATGCTTTCGGATGATGATTTCTACTTTATTGAAGTATAATATTTTATAAATTGTATAAAAATTGAAATCCATTTGTCCGAATGTTCTCGTCCTACTACATCTCGTCCTACTGTCATCTCGTCCTAAAAAGGGGCGTAGCCTTTTAGGACGAGAATACAGTTTATATTTTTTCTTTTTCTATTACTTTTAGGACGAGAATACTTTCGGAGGATAGTAGGAACTCGTATTTTCAAAGTTTTTTGTTCGTTTATATTACTCGTAGAAAGAAGGTTTTCTACACAGATATTACTCGTAGAACTCGCAGAAAAGAAGGTTTTCTACACAAATATTACTCGTAGAAAAGAAGGTTTTCTACACAGATATTACTCTCGCAGAAAAGAAGGTTTTCTACACAAATACTCGTAGAAAAGAAGGTTTTCTACACTGATATTACTCGTAGAACTCGCAGAAAGGTTTTCTACACAAATATTACTCGTAGAAAAGAAGGTTTTCTACACAGATATTACTCGTAGAAAAGAAGGTTATTACACAGTTATCACTCGTAGAAAAGAAGGTTTTCTACACAGATATCTCGTAGAAAAGAAGGATTTCTCACAGATATCTCGTCGAAAGAAGGTTTTCTACACAGATATTACTCGTAGAAAAGAAGGTTTTCTACACAGATTACTCGTAGAACTCGCAGAAAGATTTTCTACACAATATTACTCGTAGAAAAGAAGGTTTTCTACACAGATATTACTCGTAGAAAAGAAGGTTTTCTACACAGATATCACTCGTAGAAAAGAAGGTTTTCTACACAGATATCACTCGTAGAAAAGGAGGTTTTCTACACAGATATACTCGTAGAAAAAAAGGTTTTCTATACAGATATTACTCGTAGAAAAGAAGGTTTTCTACAGATATCACTCGTAGAAAAGAAGGTTTTCTAGTCAGATTTGTTAGGTTATAAACTCTTATTCTCTGTAATTAGGGAGTATAAACCTTTGTTGATGCATTTCAATAAAATAATAACTGTTAGAGCGAATTGAATAGAGAACTAATTTATTATGGTCAGAGAATTCTTGTTCACTAATCCGAGAAATCGTTTGTTTCGCCCAATTAGCCGTTGGAAATGGGTGAACCGGAGTGTGAAGCATAATTGAGGTTATTTAGTTCATTCCAGATTTTTTTTGTCTTCCTAAATTATATTTTTTATTTAACTATTTTTCTTTAATCTATTAACTTGATGAGAAGGTAATGATACCCTGTGATTTAAAACAAGGAAAAAGGTCCTAACGAGGACACTAAACTGTGTAATTATGTAAATATAACACATGAACTCCAACACTAATTACCTCGACGTGAACCCGCTCATTAACCCGGAGTCATTTACAGATTGGCGTACTTGGGCTTTTGAAAATATTACTCGGTTTGTGAGCAGGGTGTTCCTTTCTCACCGGCCATTAACATTTTGAAAAAGTGACTCGAGTTCGATGGATCATTAAATAAATTATCGCGGAGCGGCGTCGCATAGGTGCCCCCTCCCCCCAAACGCCTCGGGCCTTCTAACTGACCCCTTTCAAATAAATGGGAGTTGCTCACAAACTATTTCTCCGACCATTTCTCCGTCGCTACCCGTTAAAACCCACACGATGCCAATCAAAAACAGTATCCAGTAAAGTAGGATAATAAAGATTAATTACATGAGTATTTCTCCGGCAAAGTACCGTCTCAAAACGAAGGAAAATACGGCAAAACGAGTATTTCGCGAGCAAAAGAGCGGAATGGAGGGATTTTCACGGTAGACAGAAAATACAAAACATCAGAAATGGTGTTTCTGAACCTCAGGTGTTCAAAACTCTTAAAATGGTTTTCAACAAAAAGCGTACTTAGTTTACGATACCAGAACATCGCGCATGCGCAAGCATTCACGTATTTAGTTCCCTCGTTTTTTAAAAATTTCATACTAGAGATTTACCTAAATTCAAACTTTATGTGGTTTTTTCGCACACCAAATTTTAAACTTTTGATAACACGAGGGGGTTAATAATGGTGTTTCTGAACCTACGGTGTTGAAAACTCTTAAAATGGTTTTTACAACTAAAAACGGTACTTGTGAGTTTACGATACCAGAACACGCGCATGCGCAAGCATTCATGTATTTAGTTCCCGCGTTTTTTAAAATTCAAACTAGAGATTTACCTAATTCAAACTAGTTTATGTGGTTTTTTCACGCTCCACATTTAAACTATTTTGATAACACGAGGGGGTTAATAATGGTGTTTCTGAACCTGAGGTGTGAAACTCTTAAAATGGTTTTTACAACTGAAACGGTACTTGTGAGTTTACGATACCAGAACAACGCGCATGCGCAAGCATTTATGTATTTAGTTCCCGCGTTTTTTTTAAAATTCAAACTAGAGATTTACCTAAATTCAAACTAGTTTATGTTTTTTTCACGCTCCACATTTTAAACTATTTTGATAACACGAGGGGGTTAATAATGGTGTTTTCTGAACCTGAGGTGTTGAAAACTCTTAAAATGGTTTTTACAACTAAAGCGGTACTTGTGAGTTTACGATACCAGAGCCACGCGCATGCGCAAGCATTCATGTATTTAGTTCCCGCGTTTTTTTTTAAATTCAAACTAGAGATTTACCTAAATTCAAACTAGCTTATGTGGTTTTTTCACGCTCCAAATTTTAAACTATTTTGATAACACGAGGGGGTTAATAATGGTGTTTCTGAACCTGAGGTGTTGAAAACTCTTAAATGGTTTTTACAACTAAAAACGGTACTTGTGAGTTTACGATACCAGAACAACGCGCATGCGCAAACATTCATGTATTTAGTTCCCGCGTTTTTTTAAAAATTCATACAAAGATTTACCTAAATTCAAACTAGTTTATGTGTTTTTTTTTACGCTCCACATTTTAAACTATTTTGATAACACGAGGGGGTTAATAATGGTGTTTCTGAACCTGAGGTGTTGAAAACTCTTAAAATGGTTTTTACAACTAAAAGCGGTACTTGTGAGTTTACGATACCAGAGCCACGCGCATGCGCAACATTCATGTATTTAGTTCCCGCGTTTTTTTTAAATTCAACAAGATTTACCTAAATTCAAACTAGTTTATGTGGTTTTTTTTTACGCTCCACATTTTAAACTATTTTGATAACACGAGGGGTTGGTGTTTCTGAACCTGAGGTGTTCAAAACTCTTAAAATGGTTTTTACAACTAAAACGGTACTTGTGAGTTTACGATACCAGCCACGCGCATGCGCAAGCATGTTTGTTCCCGCGTTTTTTTTAAAATTCATAGAGATTTACCTAAATTCAAACTAGTTATGTGGTTTTTTTCACGCTCCAATTTTAAACTATTTTGATAACACGATGGGGTAAATAATGGTGTTTCTGAACCTAAGGTGTTGAAATTCTTAAAATGGTTTTTACAACTAAAAGCGTACTTGTGAGTTTACGATACCAGAACACGCGCATGCGCAAGCATTCATGTATTTAGTTCCCGCGTTTTTTAAAAATTCACCTTTGAGATTTGCCTAAATTCAAACTAGTTTATGTGGTTTTTTTCACGCTCCAAATTTTAAACTATTTTGATAACACGAGGGGTAATAATGGTGTTTCTGAACCTGAGGTGTTGAAAACTCTTAAAATGGTTTTTACAACTAAAAGCGGTACTTGTGAGTTTACGATACCAGAACAACGCGCATGCGCAAGCATTCATGTTTTTAGTTCCCGCGTTTTTTTAAAAATTCATAGTAGAGATTTACCTAAATTGAAACTAGTTTATGTGGTTTTTTTCACGCTCCAAATTTTAAACTAATTTGATATCACGAGAGGGTTAATTTTTTTCCTCTCGCAAGGAGAGCTCATTTCATTTCTTTCCTCAAAACGAGCTTTTCTTGAGGGTGGAAAAACATTTCCCCCCTCGTGTTTCAAACTAGTTTGAATGTAGGCAAATCTTTAACAATTAATTTTTGAAAAAACGCGGGAACTAAAACACACGAAAGCTCGCGCCTGCGCGTTGTTCTGATATCGTAAACTCACAAGTACCCTAAAACAGGAAAACCTGCTCCATGTCTCCTTTTATCACAAATTAAAATCCAGCCTTCTTGCTTCATAATTATATTTTTATTGCCATTCATTCAATTATGTTAAGCGATTGTCACGTTTAGCATATAAAGAATCGTAAAAAGTAGTTAATCCTTTGATTTTTATGTTTCTTCTACATATTCCTTACATCATTTGCGATAATTTATCAATTGCTGAAACTCAAGAACTGGGTTAATTTTTCCTTAAGGAAAAGCGTGTTTGCACCAAAAACGGTACTTGTGAGTTTATGATACCAGAACAACGCGCGTGCGCAAGCATTCATGTTTTAGTTCCCGCGTTTTTTTAAAAATCATGTTTGCGATTTACCTAAAACTACGAAGTTCAGGAGCTATCCCGTAAGTGAAGGCGTGATTCCCAACTTTTGCACTAGAGTATAGTTATGTGGGTTTTTTTTTCACGCTGTGTGAATCTTATTTTCTGATTCTTTATATTTTGAATTTTTAATTAAATATGAAGGTAAAATATTTATTCTGGAATTTTTTGCTCAATGAAGATTGCCCATATAATGAATTTCTTCGAGAAGGAATGTTCTTTTTCTGCGTGTTGGAATTATAATTCTTTCTATAAAATAATTAATATTAATTACGTATAGGACTTATAATCATTGATTTAATAAAAAGAAAGATGTGAAGAAAAAGAGAAGAATTGCTACGATTCTTGGTAAGGGTCTCGATTAAGATGATGTAAACGTTGTTTATTCTCGGAAAAAAAGAGTTTTAATCAGTCTCTTTCAAATGCTTCGGGGACGGAGGAAAGTGAACTATGCCGAGATAAAAGCACCCGCCGACTTCGTGATCTGATTCCAAAACTGCTCCCCTTACGTCCGATAGCAATTAGCTCGTCTCTTTCGGAATCTAAACTGTTTTTTTAGCGATCCAAGAGGCTCAAGAGGGATGCAGGGAAAAAAAAAGGATTTTTTTTAGCCATTGAACGTTTGAAGTACCGATTTGAGGACTGCAGATAGAAAGCCGAACTTTCAGCTGCACTGATGCCTCCGAAGCCTCCAAAGAATATTTTAATCTTAAGACGTTCGCGGTTCGAAAGGAGCAGGTTGACAAAAATCCGAATAAGGAAGTGGAAAGGTTGGTAACGGTTCTACCTCTCGGCCCCGCGCGCGGCGGTCTCGTCGACTCGAAAAAGAGAAACAGAGTACCGTAAATTAAAAAGGCTCAGAAGAAGTGTGTGGACTATAAGGGAGGGCACACAATCTTAGATCTCATCTGAACGGACAATAGGACGATTATTTATCTGCCTCGGGTAAGTGTACTGATATTTACACCCATCTTGATAGTACGTTGGAGAGCTCTCTATATAATTTAGTCATAGCGACTTTCTATGCTAGCCCCGCGCAATGGGGCAATGTACAGTTACACTTGAATATATGACCTCTCCAACCCAAACGGAAATAGATCAGACGAACAAATAAGCCATCATCCGCGCAATGGGGCATGTACAGTACACTTGAATATGACCTCTCCAACCCAAACGGAAATAGATCAGATCAGACGAACAAATAAGCCATCATTCGTGGGTAGACAGTCCGAGAGAATAAAAAAAAAACTTCAAAGAGCCTTCAGAAAAATGCCATTCAAAAGGAAATTAAAATAAACCTTCCCACCACAGTAAAACGATGCTAATGTTTTTGTTCCGTTTTAGAATTATGGAAAACTGTCATAGGTGGAATCATCATCGGGATCACGTTGGAGTGCACCAATGGGGTGTGTGAACAATAGAGGAGATACGATGTCCTTGGGACCGTCTGCAGCCTTACACCTGCCCGGGTCCCAACACCTTCGAAACCCAGACGATCTCTTCGTCTCTCAATGGCTAGGGTCTAAGATAAAATTCATGGAGATTTTTTTATCACCGTTTCCAAGTGTTCTTTGTCTGCAATATGGATTCAAATTTAGACGCTTTATTGAGCGTACGTGACGCTCCAACGTTGCCATTTCTACCATGAAAATAAGTGTGAAATTGTTTAAATAAAGAATATCTGGGGTTTTGGGAAGTTGAAGAAGGGCGATCAAGAATAGAAACTTGTGCAGAGTCGAGGTGAAGAAAGAAGCGAGACCATGTCATTTCCGAAACCGAAAGGTATGTCGGAAAGAAACTGAGGGCAAGCATCCGCCGTTTTTTCCTCGACTTCTTTACCTTTTCTCAGTCCGGAAGATAACGCCGATGTGGTGAATCATCGCTTTTTTTTAATCTTCTCCGGAGCCCCGAAAAACCGTAGATGAAAGAGCCGCCGCTTTGGCGTTCGACTTTTAAAGGCGGCGAAGCTTCTTTTTGTCATTCAATCACGCCCACGGGAAAACTGACAAAACTCCCTCTTCAGCTCCGCTTTTGATTTACGGCGAGGCGAAACGACTCCGGACCCGCCGCCCTCTGATAGGGTACTTTTTTTAATTAACGTCTTCCTCTCCTTTTTACCGCTTTTTTACTCTGCCTAATATGGGACCCACTCGTGCCAAAAAGGTCATTAACAAACTTTTAAATTCCTAAGAACTTCGAAGAATCGACGTATTCAAAAAAATTGAATTCAAACCGTGGGAAAGCTTTTTCTTCATAGCTTTGTTCCATTATGTCAATTATAACCCATATATAATTAAAACTTCGCAGAAGGGTGAGAGAGCGTAAGAAATGATTGTCTTTATACAGTTCCTGCCGTCTCTGCTCTTTTCAAGGTGACATTTTTCTTCTTTGTCTCTTCTCCTGGCCGATCAATTATATCGCGCAGTATTCAGAGCAGCCACAAACCGGTGCCCATTGTCCGAGACAGCCGAAAAACCGACTATTTGAATTGAGTTACCTTTCCACCTGCCCTTTATAACTCGTTAAGTCTAAAAATTCCTCTCGCAAAATTTAAAAAATTCCTTCGGATAAAATTGAGCTTCATAAAATGGATTCTTTACGCGTATAAAGTTATTCTTTGCATATTAAGAGAATTAAGCCGACTCATCTTATGTTGGAATTCCGTTGTAATTGGGTACTTGAGTTTTACAATTCCGTTTACAACCTTAGCACGGTTCGGCCTTCGGGGGCTCGCTCGGAGAACAAGCAAAAGGGGCTGTTTTACTAGGAAGAATGTCTGGGGTCTTCTTCGCTTTTTTCCCCTCCTAATCTTCTTTTTTTCCCCTTTTTTTTGCTCTATCCTTATACAAAGATGCGAAGAAAATATAAGAAAAACCCAAGCTGCCTCGCAATTAGCTCGCCCGAGAGGGAAGAAGTGGGGAGTCGAAAAAGGACTTTCCGAGAAGTTCTTTGACTGAAGAAGTACAACGTGCAAATAGTCTTTCCCAACCTGTTCGAATTGTTTCGCTTATTTTTTTTCATTCATTGCTTATAAACTACATTTTTTTCATTAAAGTCCTAAGTTGAGCAATTTTGAAACCCGTGAGAACATAACAGTATGAGTTTCTTAATTGTATACCTTGCTCCGAACAATGAACCTATCTTGATGAAGTTTTTTAACCACAAAAATCTTCATGAATAAAACTTTTAAAATTTTTCAACTGACTTTAATGCCTTCCTGTTCATTACTTTTTTTAAATGAAAAATATCCTTAACCTTTTTGATGAACCTTAGGAAGTAGCGACCCAAAACGTGTAAAACCAAATCAAATCTTTTGCACACAGCTAATTGAATATAAAATTACTTGTTTAAAGAGCTTCCAACGAAAAGTTCCTTAAAGAGAAGTAACAATATAGAAGGGGAAGTATTAAGGAAGGGGAAGTATAGGGGGGGGAAATTTTTTTCGAGTTTCCAAGTTGTTTTTTCGAAAAAAATTTCTAAGATTTTTCAAGAAATTTATAAGTTTTTTTTTGAAAATTTCCGATTTTTTTGAATTTAAGAGTTTTTTTTTTTTTTTTTTTTTTTTTTTAAGTGTCAAGGTAGAAATAACGAGCTGTTTGGCCTACGGAGTGCCTCTCGTAATGGGTCGAAGTATGAAATTTCTCCCTACTAAAAAAAATGATAATTAAAAAGTGGCAATTTTTTTACACCGAAAATTCGTCAAAAAATATAAGGGTAATTGGTGAAAATTTGGTGAAAATCGGACAACGATTCGGCTGCAGCGAATTTTTTAAAATTCAAACAGCCATATCTTCGCCATTTTTTCGAAATTCAAAAATCAATTCACCGGCAAAAGAAATTTGTGTGAAAATTTGGTGAAAATCGGATGAAAACTGTGGCCGTAAATTATTCCTGAAAAAATGCTACTGACGAACGTCCCGACGGCCAGCCGGCACCACAGACAAAGTTGAGATAGGTAAAGACGTGGTCTGGAAGACCCTTCCCCAAAAACCGACGTCGAGGGTATCACAATATCTCTTTTTAGTTATCTAGGCCCTGACTACTTCCTCGGTGGATTTAGGACCGCAAGTCGCAGATAAAAATTAACCAAATCGAACAATTTTAATTCATAAAAAAATTTTGAGAGATTACCTTTAGAACTGTATATTTGGTCTAACTTTAGGGAGAAGATTTTCCGTAATTTTCAAACTAATGAAAACCATAAAATAGTCGTAAATAAACTATTATAAAAATATTCTTCTTAATTAATCAATGCATTAGAGAAATATTCAACGGCTTAAAAGCCACGTTAGACGTTTCGGAATGCGCTAATTGTTCTCTTAAAGGATTTCCATTTAAAAAAATTGAAAAATTATTACATATCAGCTTTTTATCAAAAGTAAAAGAAATAAGGGAAAAGATTTACGATTTATGAACTTCCCGCATTCTTACAAAAACGACACGAGAAAGTCAAATGGGGAAAACGGAGCAACCGAGACTAATTAGATCTGATTGAAATAATTAGATTAAGTACCCTCAATTAATTAACTAAAACTCTCCCTCATTCTACTCATCACTGTCGGCCGTTCTCATGGATTTAGAGGTAAGGTTCTCTTTAATTTAGTTGTAATTGCTTTTACTGTGATTTTCTTAGAAAAAATTTAAAGTGAAATCATAAATCTGAAGAAGTTTCGGTTTATATGATTTTCACAGTAATGAAAGTAGTCATTTTTAATAGTAAAACGCCTAATTTCGAGTGGAAGAAATGTTTTTGGTAGTTTTTGATGGGTGAAACGCGCCCGCGTTCTAAGATCACGTTTTGATTAGAGAGAAGACTTTTTTTGTTCTTGATTGTTCCATCAATTAGGCCTCTTCCCACAGATAAAAAAAAAAGCATGAAAAATTAAATAATACCGCTCGGTTTGCATTCAGGTATGGCCGAGATAACAAAACACATTCTAGTATTATTGATGCTTAAGAAAGGCAGTTAAATAATGTGTTTTTTTCAGGGCGAAGGCGTGTCATGGGAAAGACGTTCAAAATCACCGATCCTTTCTCACTTAGGACTCACAACTAATTTTCCTGTCGGCTTAAAGCCCCCCGTCTGTAACAATAAAGAAAAAACAGAAAGCAGGGATGCCTCGCGAGACTCTAAATCTATACGAGATGAAAATATAGATAAGCGAAGATAAAAACTCTTCCATATTAGCATCGAGATGGGACCTCGATGATAAGATCTTGTTGGATAACAGGTTTAATTATACCTGTGGGTTCGGAGGCTCAAGGGCGAGATTTTAACTCACAGAAGAGGATAAAAAGTACTGGTTTGAAGAGCTTCCAACGAAAACTTCCTTAACAGAAGTATTATATGGGAAGGAAAGTATAACGGAGGGGGAAGTATAAGTGAGGGGAAGTATATGGGAGGGGGAAGTTAAGTGGGGGTAGTATAACAGAGGGTGAAGTATAACGGAGGGGGAAGTATAAGGGAACCAAAGTATAACGGAAGGGGATGTATAAGGGAGGGAAAGTATAAAGGAGAATTTTCCAAGTTAGTTTTTTCGAAAAATTTTATAAATTTATTTGGAAATTTCCGAGTTTGTTTTTTCGAAAAGTTTTCCGGTTTTTTTTTTCGAAAATTTTCTATTTTTTTTCCAAAAATTTTCCGGGTTTTTCTTTTTTTTTTCGAAAACTTTACTAATTTTTTTTTCCAAAAATTTTCCGTTTTTTTTTAAATTTTTTAAGTTCTTTTTTTCGAAAATTTTTGTGTCAAGGTAGAAATAATGGGCTCTTTGGCCAAGGGATGTGCCTCTCGTAATGGGTAGAAGTACGAAATTTCTCCTACTAAAAAAAATTAATAGGGATCACAAAAACTTCTTTAAAGAAGTTAAAAGTACTAGTTTGAACAGCATCCAACGAAAAGAGAAGGAACATATAGGAGGGCAGGCCCGGTGACAGGATTCTCAGTGGTGACAGGACTCAGGTGCGTTTGTGTTAATAAAATATTATGTAGTACCTATGTAAACATTAATGGAAAATAAAGAGCAAGGCGAGTCTCACAGCAGCCGCGCGGCGCGCCACCACCGTGGTCCGTCAGTCCGTGATTAGCTCTGCTAAAGTGCTAAAGTAATCATTCTCAGTTCTCTGTACCATAACTCTCAAGCATGTTGATAAGGAAAAAACAGCTGTAAAGCATTTGAACTTTTGTAATTTTAATCGGGGGATTAATACTTAATACTTAAATTTAAAATTTTAATTTAAATCTCGTCGGCCCGGGCCCCCAGTGAGTCCGGGCCCCTATGCAATTGCCCCCTCTGCCCCCCCCCCTGTCGCCGGCCCTGTAGGAGGGGGAAATATCAAGGAGGGGGAAGTATATCGGATCAAAGTTTAAGGAGGGGAAGTTTCAACATGGACCGAAGATTTGAATACTGTAGGTGTTGCAAACGCGAATCTCCACCCATCATGCGTTTCTCAGCCTCCGTCATAAAATATGCAGCAGCTACTGGAAATATTTCAGAAATCCAGAATTGTTTTTCTTAATCTTTTTCATTTTGCGATTTGTTCGTATAAAAGATTCTTAGATCGATAAATCGGTATGAGGAATAAAGAAACAATGGTGATTGGTGAGCAACAAGGATGCGAGAAAGGTCGAGTATGGACTGAAACCCGATGAAAAACAAGTTTCGTTATTCAAGACGAAGCAAAAATAATAATGCTACAATAAAAGTACTCGGCCTCCGGTTCATATCCATGAGAGCCCCATTCGATCGTTTGAAGAAGGCGAATAAATTACGTTCGAACGTGAGAGGAGAGGGTGACTTCCTTTGACAATGTCCTCCCTCGTTCCAACAACGTTTCTTTTCATCACCGCTTTTTTTTCTTCTTCTTCTTCTCCTTTCTTTGTCTTTAACCTTGTTTCCCATGTTCGTCGATCTCGGCTTTATTGCCCAAGCATTGTTCGTACCAGTGGCGATTTAATTTTTTTTTTTACTCTTCCGTTTTCTACAAGTAAGAAAATATATTCTAGGCGGCGTGTGTCTCTGACTCCAGTTTTCCTTTTATTCCAACTGCCTTTTTAAGTTCGCTCCACTGCTGATCTTAATTAGAACATACAAGAACCTATCACTCCTTTATTTATTATGCTTTTTTTCAATGTCAACTTTGTCTACAATTTCAGACATCATGCAGCGAAAAAATTAGGAAGTTAAAAAGGGTTGTATCTATAGTCAAAAGTCCTGTGGGACTTCTGCGAAGGTTGGCAATCCTGTAAAGCTCCGAACGACAACCATCGGTTTGTATCTAACAAGCCCCCCCCCCCCTCCCCCCGCCACATCATCATTCATCACCATTCAATATTCGGTTTCGATCGCTTGTGAACAACAATAAATAGGTTGGTTATAAACAACCCTGGTAATACTCGTTGGAAGCGCCACGACAAAACATCAATGCTTCTGCAGGAATCGAACTCTGTGGATCCAAACGAATCCAATTTCATTTGAGAACAGATAGCCGATTTCTCTGCTGGCTGTTCCGACCGTCGGGAGCATCTCATCCGAAAGCTCGTCCTAAAAAAATAGAAAAAGAAAAATTATAAACTCTATTCTCGTCCGAAAGTATTCTCGTCCTAACAGGCTACGCCCCTTTTAGGACGAGATGACAATGGACGAGAAAACATTCAGACAAGTGGATTTCAATTTTTATACAATTGTTTAAATATTATACTTTAATAAAATATAAATCATCTCGTCCGAATGTATTCTCGTCCTAAAACTAACGTACAAATCTTGCTGCGTCGGAGAAATGCGGTAGCGTTCCACCCAGCAAGTCACCTTCGGTTTGTTTGTTTATTTTTTTCCTCTCGCTAGGATTTGCTCACCCTGTAGGCAGCTCTGGGATGGATGATGAGCTCGGTAGGCGCAAAAAGGAGTTTAAAATTTGCTGGCGTGGAACGCTGCCGCATTTCTCCGACGCAACAATTTTGTACGTTAGGTTTAGGACGAGAAGACAGTAGGACGAGAATACTTTCGGATGAGAATACATTACATTAATTATTAAGTAATGTTTATTTTAGACACATTTTTAGGACGAGAATACTTTCGGACGAGATTATTTCTATTTTATTAAAGTATAATATTTTAAAAATTGTATAACAATAGAAATCCATTTGTCCGAATGTCTTCTCGTCCTACTGTCATCTCGTCCTAAAAAGGGGCGTAGCCTGTTAGGACGAGAATAAGTTTATATTTTTCTTTTCTATTATTTTAGGACGAGAATACTTTCGGACGAGATGATTTCTTTTATTAAAGTATAATTTTAAAAATTGTATAACAATAGAAATCCATTTGTCCGAATGTCTTCTCGTCCTACTGTCATCTCGTCCTAAAAAGGGGCGTAGCCTGTTAGGACGAGAATACAGTTTATATTTTTCTTTTTCTATTATTTTAGGACGAGAATACTTTAAGATGAGACTACTGTCGAACGAGATGTAGGCACTCATATCGTCGACTCAAGCCGGCTTTAACCTTAGCCTACATAGCCAAGTATGACGGCTGAGATGTTTGCTTGGGTGTGAAAAATTTTGAAAATTTGGTCCTTCATCTTCGGATGGAATGCACTTCTTATAAGAAGAAATGTGCACCCAATGATTAGAAAACTGGTATAAGACTGATGGATTAATCTGTCTACGTGGCTACGTGACAAAGTCAGATCAATCAGATAAAAAGGGAACGGGGGTCTTCAGCTAATGGCCTTATCTAGAAACTCCCGGCCACGACAGTTGTCAATTAGACTAATGGTCGCGTTTAATACACAAAATAACGTTTAAAAAAAAAAGTTTTGGGATTTTTTTTCCTCTAATTAAATATTGTTGGAACAGGATTTAAATTGGAGAATGAACAATGGCAGGGGCGGTACGAGGTTACCTTGGATACTGAGCCATGTTCAGTCCTGCGCTCTTACTACACACTCCATTGTCCTTAATATCAATTTGAGATCTCGAGCAAAAAGACTCCTTTTTTTTCGTGAATTCCATTCCTTTATGGTGAAACAGCTAAATATAAACCTTGAAATTGATGACTTCAGTTTTACGACGTGATTAATGCTTGTTGAGAAACTTAAACTCTCTTTTGATTGCGTTTCTATTTAAATTCAAATCAAGTGACCATTAGTGGCTCTTTGTTTGGTTTTTAAGCCCTCCATGTTTATGTTTGCGTCCATGATGATGTGTAATCCGATCCTACCGTACGTGTGATGTCATGATTGAATCATTTTGTTCGTGATTAATGCTTGTTGAGAAACTTAAACTCTCTTTTGATTGCGTTTCTATTTAAATTCAAATCAAGTGACATTAGTGGCTCTTGTTTGGTTTTAAGCCCTCCATGTTTATTGTTTGCGTCCATGATGATGTGTATAATCCGATCCTACCGTACGTGTGATGTCATGATTGAATCATTTTGTTTATTTTTAATAGATGAATATTGGCCTCTGGAATACGTAAACGGTCATGCCAGTCATTCGACCTCATCCTTTACGAATACGATGGATATTTGTTCCATCCGCAGTTGGATTTGGACGTCAGATGTGATGTCAGATGACTTCAGATTTGACGGACGAGTCGTTCTGCGCATGCTTCAGGAGTTCCAAACTGTCTCTGGAACAAAGCTAATATTTGGAGCCCCAGTAAACAGAAGTGTGATGTCATGATAGAATCATTTGTTTATTTTTAATAGATGAATAGCCTCTGGAATACGTAAACGGTGATGCCAGTCATTTCGACCCCATCCTTTATGATATACGATGGATATTGTTCCAACCGCAGTTGGATTTGGACGTCAGATGTGACTTCAGATGACTTCAGATTTGACGGACGATCGTTCTGCGCATGCTCCAGGAGTTCCAACTGTCTCTGGAAAAGCTAATTTTGGAGCCCCAGTAAACAGAAGTGTGATGTCATGATTGATCATTTATTTTAATAGATGAAGCCTCTGGAATACGTAAACGGTCATGCCAGTCATTCGACCCATCCTTTATGACTACGATGGATATTTGTTCCAACCGCAGGATTTGGACGTCAGATGACTTCAGATTTGACGGACAAATCGTTCTGCGCATGCTCCAGGAGTTCCAAACTGTCTCTGTAACTAAGATAATATTTGGAGCCCCAGTAAACAGAAGTGTGATGTCATGATTAATCATTTTTTGTTTTTTGATGAATATTGATCTGAATACGTAAACGTCATGCCAGTCATTTCGACCTCATCCTTTATGACATACGATGGATATTTGTTCCAACCGCAGGATTTGGACGTCAGATGTGACGTCAGATGACTTCAGATTTGACGGACGAATCGTTCTGCGCATGCTCCAGGAGTTCCAAACTGTCTGGAACAAAGCTAATATTTGGAGCCCCAGTAAACAGAAGTGTGATGTCATGATTGAATCATTTTGTTTATTTTTAATAGATGAATATTGGCTCTGGAATACGTAAACGGTCATGCCAGTCATTTCGACCCCATCTTTATGACATACGATGGATGTTCCAACCGCAGTTGGATTTGGACGTCAGATATGACTTCGATTTGATTCGTTCTGCGCATGCTCCAGGAGTTCCAAACTGTCTTGGAACAAAGCTATATTTGAGCCCCAGTAAACAGAAGGATCCTTGGAACGTCAAGCAATATGTAAAATAACTTTAGAAAAACAAAGACTAAGTGATTTTGCGCCCACCCTTTATAATTCAAGATTTTTTAATTTCTGCATTATTAATTAAAACCATCGAGCTGATAAACAATCTTTAGAGAGAGAAACCAGATTATAAATGTTTTCATTAAATGACTCACGCTGTGCATTATAATCGGAAGAATTTGTTTTATAGAAAATGAGGCCAATGTGACCTTTATATGGTCCCTTAAATCTCACTAATTGATATAATTCTGATCTTAGTGGAAAGACTGCTTGAAGTGAATCTTGAGGAACTCAGCTTTGAGACGTTTTTCAGGTGGAAAGTGGACTCCAGGTTGGCAAACTTAACTAAGAAATCTTCGGAGTCAATTGTGTTTTATTTTAGAAGTGGGAACGTAGATTTTTTAAGTGCCTCGTTTGCTTATTAAAGAAAAAGACACTGAACGGAAGAAAGAAAAAAAAAGTTTGTTTACACCTTTTTATCGTTTAAGAGGCCGACAAAATGTGTTTGAACAAAACTCGAGTCTGAGATTAAAATAAATAGGAGATAAGAGGTGGTTTCTATTGGAGAAAACGAGATTACGGTATTAGTCTTTCGGGTCCGGATTCGCCGGGGTGTGCGGGGTGGCGCAAATGTTGGTCTACGGACTCCGTGAGAAGGTGTAAACTCTCAGAACACGACTCAGCGTTTCGTGTTGTGTCTCGAGAGCTGGGAATTACTCACGTGATTTAATCTCGGGCAAAGTCCGAATTGCGCAACGTGGCTAACCTGAGGCTTATCAATGAAAGGCAACGAGCACGTACTTCCTCCTTTATCGATTTCAGACTGTTATATTAATTTTTCTATTTGTACGTCAAATGTTATGACGTCAAGGGTCATCACTAAATTCGGAGCAGAAAATCTTCTTACTTGAAGAAAACATCTGCACCATCTAGCTCTCCTCCTTGAGGGAGAAAGGGCAGAATCAACGATTTTTAAAATTTTAGACTTTTCGAATTACCGTTCTTTTGGCTCAAGAAATGAGCACAAAAGGGACCCTTTGATGCACAAAAAGGACGAAGAATGGAATAAATGAGGTTAAGGGGCAATGTAAAAGAAGAAAAGATTTTAAAAGACGGTTAAGTAGTCCAAGTTATGCCGGCTGGAAAATCGTATTGACGTTCAACACCGGCAGAAAATGACAACACACATTCCAAGGCTGACAAGTTGGTACCGATTCTCCCCTTATTACCTGAGTTGGGAAGTGCACGGGGGCAACCCGAGACTCTCGCCCCCCTCTCACATTAGATATTCTTTTCCAGATTATATTTGTCCTCGGATTTTTAACAAGAGCATTGTACCCGAGTTCGGTAACTTTAGATGGTAAAGCTCCTTTACCTGGGGATTTAGGGGCTTTATATTTTCCCTCCAGGTGTCGTCTGCTTGGGCCCAAATCCCTCTTTCTCTTCGCCTAACAAGGATTTTCGGCCTTTTGAAAGAAAGTTGGGAATACTGAAAAAACCGCATTTCTCATTCTTCATAATCTAAAATAGAAATCTTTCCTGTTCACTAGGAAAAGTGGCAAAAAAACACACACGAAGAAGGTGAAAATTGTGGGTCATCTCAATGCCTTAAAATCGTTATCATGGATTATGCGAGCGTAAAGACAATAATTACCTTCGGGTTAATTAGCTGTATGGTGCAGCTCACCCTTCTTCACCCCACCATCATTCTATCTTAAGTACTATTTACCATGCAAACCGCTTGGTAAATAGACAGATAAGGCAACATGTTCCAGAACGTTTAACCCCAGTAGTTGGACGTGCTTGGTGCCGTCTAGACACCACGTTCGTGACGAATTACTCGTCCCTCTCGGACTAAGATGTCATTTAAACTCATTGATGCCCAGCATCAACACGTGCCCACTTTTGATGAATCTTAATCACACCATTCATTAGAAAAACTCCCAACAACTTATTCCCTACTTTAAATTTATGGATGCAAAATTATTTATGAAGTATCCAATTACCTTCAATTTTCAACGTAAAATTCATTTTAATGGTATTTGCCTTTGTGGTAAAAGGGTAAAGTGTCTCATTTAAATATAATAGACAGTCTATAAGCGAGAAATCGTATCGAATCTAGCAATTATTCGCGAAGACGAAAATAAATCCTCGGTCACATATCGAAGGAGGTATTCGTTTCAGACAATAGTAGTACATAAGCCACCTTTCCCACTGTTATGGTAGTGGAATATCCCAGCAATAAACTTGCGTTCGGTCCCGTGGTTTGACTTAACGAACCGGTATATTTACAACCCGTCTCTTTTATTGTCAGCGCCGCGGCGAGTTGGAGACGGGCCCGCTGGGCCTAGTCCAAGACCACCCTTTTGCTAATTGTGCCTTCCAATATACAAATGAACATTCTTCAACTGTTTTCAATTTTCAAAAAGGGACAATAAACGTGTAGTTCTCATATTATACGCTTGGGAAAGATAATAAAGCTTGAGATAGCTCGACAGATTTTCCTAAGATCCCTCCAGCCTATAATTACGATTGAGCTGAGATAAGACTAGAAATAGCGCGTGCGGACGTCTGTATACATTAACATATTTTAATTAATAGACGCTTACAGTTATGCTTACATTTATCAAAAATTGCGACAACCGTTATGCAGGTGATGTTTGCAGGAATTTGCGAGAAGAGCAGCTGGAAGTATACCTGTTATCCGAGTTCAAGTCGATCTTACAATTGTCACGACATCTGCCCACAGGTGGTTATCACCTGCTTTCCCCCCATTTCCGCTTTTTAACGTCCAATTCTGAAAGTCGAAACTTGTTTAAAAATGCCTTATTATCTAATTGACCCCGCGCTTCTTTACGCTTTTTTTTTAAATTTTTTTTATTCACTCACGGGTGTAATTTGTCCGTTGTTGGCGGCGCGGCGGTGAGGCGAGGCTGAACCCAAATCATAAACGGAGCCGGTTGTAAATTAGGCCGGGGGGAGATGGGAAGATAGAGCCGACATCTAATCAACTCCATAAATGGTAGCATGTCAGTGCTCACTGGATACCACCTCTTATTAATTTTCTTTCTTCGCCACCCGGGTAAATATCTCCGCTTTGACCGCCTTCCTCCACCTATACAACTCGCCTTTCAATACTTATTCAGTCTTTTCATACTTCTATTACCAAACAAACTGCCATGAAAATGAATTTATTAGTTCCTATTGCCCGCTTCAATGAATTGCAATTCTCACGGGCACTACGTCTCTTGTGTGTCAGCAAGAATCGAAGACTGTCAGCTTTCCTTTGCGGTAGATTATTTTCTAAGGGTCATCAGTGCTTCTAATCTGATCAAACTATTGTATGATGGGTTTCTTTTTTCTGTATCTCGGCAGAACAATCTCAGGAGTGGATCTTCTGTCTGCTTTAATGTTTATTTGCGATCTTGGTTATGGCGGATTCCATAGCTGTCAAAAACGCACGGTGATCTATGACTTTTAGCAAGGTTTAATAGGTCTGCACGACTATGTAGCGTGATTTATACTATCGTGCCTCCTGTGTCCAGCTGCTGTTATTTCGGGGTTAGCTTTATTATTTAAAACTTTATTATTAGGTGTACAAAATGAAACTCAGCCACAGGGTTTTGAATTTTGTAGATTGTAGCCGAGTTTCATTTTTACCTAGTAGTTCATTTTTTCAAAATTTTGAACATTTTAGGCGTTAAAGTCTATCAAAAGTTGACCTTCTCCGTGTAAGAAGGTTATTGAATATAACCATTAAGAAGGTTAATTTTAAAGGCTTGTAAATCGTAAACCGTTACAGATATTGAAAAAATGCACTAAATAAATCTGTTGGAAATTAATTCTCTTTAATTTTTATTCCATTCATTTTTTCTCTAGGACGCACTGTTTTCAAGATAAATTTATTTAAAAAATAATTGTTTTCCGAAAATGGTACATCCTAGAAAAAAATAATTAAGTGCATTTATAGAGAATTAAATTTCCTACAAGTTTTATTTTTAGGTGTACAAAATGAAACTCGGCCACAGGGTAAATTTGAATTTTGTAGATTTTAGCCGAGTTTCATTTTGTACACCTAATAAGTTGACTTAAAATAGCTCTAATTTAAAGATTATTATGAATAAATAGGCGTTATAAGAAGCTGACCATGAAAGAGGGTCTAATTGGTCTTTTTTTCAATTATATAACGGCCATTAGCATGAAGTAGCAGATGTGCAGGTTTGATTAATTGAAATTCAAAATTACTTCCATTAGAAGGATTCCGAAACAAATTAAGAAGTCAATTAAAACGTGATACCCTATATAAAGGAAATGTCTGTCGGGATTGAAATATTGGGTTAAGGTAAAAGGTGAACGAACTTGAGGTAAAAACGTCGGGTTTGATTGTTGGTAGGAATTAGATCGAAGGGACGCCCCCAAGTGGTGGTATTTACACTCTTGTTCGGTCCCTCGTTAGCTCTGCATACATTAGGCTCCGGGGCTCCTTCCCTCCTATCATTCCGTACTATTATTATTCGACCCTCTTGACTCTTATTATTGCTTTTGTTGTAGCCAAAGGTTCAAGGGCGCGGAGAGGAGTCGGGACTCCTTTTTTTGCGCCTCTCGCTCAACACCCACGCCGTCTTCCATCGTTTAACACCCTCTAAGCCCATTTCGGACAAGTTGAAATATTAATAATATTCAAACGTCTTCAGTTCCACATCATGTTCGAGCACATCAACAAGTTTATTTGTTCAACATAATGAAGATCCATGACTCGTTTTGATTCTCCAGACATAGTTTATTACCCAACAAGGTATAATTCTGTCAAACAACTTCACTTTAGCGTTTTATTCAAGCTGAAAACGTGTACTTGTCTTTTAGATTTTATATAAACAGAACATATGAGGCGCTCCGGGTACGAAGGGCGAACTCAACAAAACGTAGTTTCGAGATATTCGCATTTTAAAGTTTATGTTACGGGCGAACTCAACAGAAAAGTCATGCCCTGGAATGGGAAAAGGAGTTGTGGACTAGGATGTGGAGTTCGCCCTTCGTACTCGCTCGGATATCGCAGTTTTTACCTTGCAGCATATCGGTTTTACGTATTTTAAAGGGGAAAAAAGGGCAAACTCAATATAAAAATTATATGGGTGTATTCATCAAAAGGTCTAGAATCTGAAAATGAAAAAAAAAAATTTGTCCGATGTTGAGTTCGCCCTTCGTACCCGAAGCGCCTCATATGTTGGATCGTTTTTAATAACAATAATTGAGGAGAAAAACGGCTCTAAGGTATCTTTAATCTGAAACTTCATGTTATGGACTATTGACAGAGGATATTGGTTGAAAGTGGGGGTACGAAACTATAGAATGTAAGTAGATCTCCATCGTCTCGTCCTGGAGTTAAATTGATGATCCTGGAATTCTTCGCTTACTCCATTATCCCGAGGATTTACTCAACCAGTTTTAATGGATGAATAAGGTAGAGATATATTTTCAAAAGGCCTCGGCGCGGTGAATACAAAGTAATAACGAAAATTACAATAGCCACAGTCAATTAGAGGAAGAAGCTTATAAACGTCGGACGTCATAAATTTTTCAAAGACTCGCCTCTCCGCAAAAGACCCATTTTGATTGGTTCGATTAATCACCATGGAAAAACCACTAAATCAAAATATAGTAACGGGAATTTCTTTTTTCATGTTCGAAAGGAGTGGTTGGATACAGCTGTCACCTAGGTTGACACTATCTGCTATCAAACAACCTTTTTCATTTGTCTTCCAGAAGCGCTCTTCTTCTCACCCCTGTCTATTCACTCGAAGAAGCTCAATCGCCTCATTCACAACATAAAAATTTTTTGGATTCGAAGATAGAAAGTGGGCCTAATTGATGAAGGATGTGGTGAAGTCTTTTGCGGCTTGAAAGGCTCGAAACTTGGTCAATAGGACACAAAAGAGGCCGTTACATCATATTAATCCCGAAAAGAGTTTAACAAAAGAAGCCATGCTGTGATCGAAAAAATACTCAAGATAAGCCATGAAAAATTTTGATGTCGCTGTAACGAAAATAGAACAGTTTCTGGCTTTTTTTGGACCGAAAAAAATGTGAAAGATGATACGATATGGGATGGGATATAAATTTTGAGGTACACGCAATTAGCCTATTAATCAGTCGCAGTATGAGGCCCCAAAATGGTAAAAGACAAAAGGGATCCTGTCGCTCTGAGATAATCCTAATATCATTTAGATTATCAATTTTAAAGATCTACGCCGCAAAAAGATTTATTTAACGACCGTCGCCGTACGCGATTTTTGCTTGAGTTTTCAAACTAAGTAAAATTTATGTTGGGAATTCTTTATGCGGACAAAAGCCATTAATCCGAAAGCCTTTAAGGTACAAAAACCAAGATCAAATAGCTTCGCACATAAATCATTATAATGTAGTATTATACCACCTGAGTATTATACAGGTTAATAACAGGGGCATTGGCAGTCGTTTTATTTATGGTAATTATAATGGAGTATCTGATTTCTCCAAGATCTAATTAATATTTCCACTTTCATGTTGAGCGAGACGGAGTAAGGCGTGCTCTCCGTGTAATGGCACTTGTGCTAACCGGCTACACCATTCTATATTTATTGCCGGGTCCCCTCTCATTATTTTTAACGAACGTTCCCATTTAGCCACATCTTTTTTTAACATTCGCAATTGTTTTTTTTCTTCTTAAATTCTTTTATTCCCAGGCTTCTTTTTACGACCTTAAAAGCTTAAATCAAAATGAAAGATCGACCTCGTTTTATAACCTTATAAGTAAAGTATAAAACGTTTGTCTTCGTATGGCGCCTCGAGAAGTGGGGAGTTGCCCCAACACAAGTTTAAAGGGCTTAAAAAACTGGTTATGCTAAAAGTTTGCTGAAATATTTGAAAAAAATGAAACTTGATATGCATTTTTTCTACGTCTATGAAGAGTTTGCGGTCTCAGTCTGTGTGGTCCTTGGGCACACTCGAATCGACCGTGCGAACGGTACACTCTTTAGCCTCACGTCTCTCCTCCCGCGGCTCATCTAAATAACACGGTGAGGAAAAAGCGCCTATACAAACCACAAATTTCCATTCTCAACGCTGCAATCTTTTTAAAAAATGCACCCTGAGAAACTCCGACTTCCTGTTTGCCCTAGTTTCTCACACATAATCAAAATTCCTATTGTGCATCGATAGTTTTATTTCCTAGTAGTCTTATCTTTGTCGGTACCATCTGCTTAGCGCGCTTAATAATATCAAATGCGATAAAAATCTTCTCAACAGATCACTTCAGTAAATATTTAAGTTTTATTTGGACAGATGGAAGGAGTTGCAGTTAAATTGGTGAGCTATAAAACATACTATCAACATAATCAAATCGCCATCTAAAGCAAACGATAAAAGTGCCATAAATGCTAATAAAGCCTGTTGAATACCGATGTCTAAGGAACATCGGAATGCGTTTTATATTTCTTTTTAGTTGTCTTTAAATTCCAAAAGGGTAAAAGAGTAGGGAAAAAAAGAAGGTCCATGCGCGAATAAACCACGTGGGCGTCGGAAGAATGCGTTGTTCGAACACAAAAGAGGGGACGGCTTGAAATCAGTTAATGACCGCCTCCTTTCCCTGGAGGCAGAACCGTAAAACTGTTTATGGTATCGTGACCGACTCGAAAAGCTACACTTACGCCTCGTGACATCACCTGTTACGACTCTTCTAACCTATAAAATTCCACAAAAGACACAAACGTTTCTTGGGTCGATCTGATAAGAAAACCTCCAGAAGCGGATTGTTGTTGTTTTTTTTTGTGAGTGTCTCCTTTTCGACTTTTAATTCTCCATAAAGTTTCCTAATTGCAGAACGTGCGTTTCGTTTTATGTACTTGTGATGACAGTTTATTTATTTTTTTGTCTCTTCACATAACGGGACCTATTTTACAGCTAATTTGTCCCTGAAGACAGTTAATTTAAAAAAATTAATTAATTAAAATCAACTCTCATAACGCTAAGAATGAAACAGAGTTCCTTTCGCCCTAATGTCACCCTAAAAAAGAGTTGTAAGAAAGAATAAAAATGGCGGAATAACTTTTTAACGAATCGATCCAAATTCCAATGCCAAATATAACCTTATTACAACCTTCTCCCCTATCGATCTCAACAATCGATTTTTAAAACCAATTTTCCCTCGCATTTATAAACATAACATTTTCTTTTAGGGTATGGGTGAAAGGGCGAAAGGTCTTGTTTTGGATTGGACTTTTTGAAGTAATCAAGAAGCCACCATTATCTAAGATCCTATTTAAAAAACGTTTATTCATTCACTATCAAGACCCTTCACACATTCTCACACCTACGTTGAATAACAAACGGTCATCAACTAAACAAAAAAAATATAAAAAAAAAGATCAAAATAGTGCCCTATTAGTGTAGGCGTGGGTTTAAAAACTATCAACTTCCAAACTAATTTACTTTGCGATCCACCCGAGGCGTATTTATAATTAACAATTTTTTTTTCCATAAACTTTTTTTTATTAATCACACAAATTACGGCATTAAAAAATTACTCGTTTTCAGAATGAATCTACATAAATTTAAATGCGTTAAGGTGAAGATGAGGATAAAGAAATTATATCGGATTTTAACTTATTCAAATTTTGTGTCTTCCTATTTTAAATATTGTGATAACGAAATTTCACGGGCGATTTAAATATAGGGGGCTATTAAAGAATTAAGGGCAATTAATTAGTTTATTGAGGACGATCATAAATGTCAATTTATATCAGGGATCCTTCCTTCGGGGGTTTAAGGAGTGGATGGATGTGGGATGAAATAAACGATCAGGACCGGAAAAATAAATAAAAATTGGATTATAATTTCAAATTATTTAGTGACGAAAACTACGCGAAATTCGATTTTCAACTTCCTTAAAGAAATTATTGTTATACCCCCCCCCCCCCACGTTGGGTTTTCAGGAAGGGTCTTCCAGACAATGGAGAATCAAATAATGTATTGATGTACTTCCCTCCATAAACGTCTCCTCCTTTATACTTCCCCTCCTTAAACTTCCCCCTCCTTAAACTTCCCCTCCTTAATACTTCCCCTCCTTAATACTTCCCCTTTCTTAATACTTCCCCTTTCTTAATACTTCCCCTTCCTTAATACTTCCTCCTCCTAAATACTTCCCCCTCCTATATCGTTCCTTCTCTTTAAGGAATTTTTCGTTGAGTAAATTCAAATATGGATCTATACCGATCTCAATTTTGTCTGTGGTGCCGGCCGGCCGTCCGTAGCATTTTTTTCCGGAACACTTTACTTGATTTTGCAGTTTTTATCCGATTTTCACCAAATTTTCACAAAAATTTCTTTAGCCGGTGAAAAGAATGTAACGGGTGATTTTTGAAATTAAGAGAAACTCGTATGTCTGTATGAAATTTTAAAAATTCGCTGCGTCCGAACAGTCGGTTCGATTTTCACCAAAGTTTCACCAACTACTCCTTATATTTTTTAAGAATTTTTGGCGTAAAAAAATTGGCAATTTTTTAAATTAATTATCATTTTAGTAGGGAGAAATTCCATACTTTACGCCCAACGAGAGGGACCTCTCTTGGGCAAATATCCCATTATTTCTTCCTTGATACTTAAAACAATTTTCGAAAAAAATTTAACTTAAAAAATTTTTCGGAAAAAAAGCACAAATTAAAAAAGAAAACTTGGAAAATTTTTCGAAAAAAAAAACTCGGAAAATTTTTCAAAAAAAAAAAACTTGCCTCTCCGCTATATACTTCCCCTCCCATATATTTCCCCTTATGTTATAATTTCCCCTCCTATATACTTCCCCCTCCTATAATGTTACTTCTCTTTAAGGAAGTATTCATAGGAAGCTCTTCAAACCAGTACTTTTTCTCAATCGTTCGGACGTTTAAGCGAAGAGCTTTTTGGCTCCTAGATCAAACGAAAGGAGGTAAAACAATGTAATTAAAAATAAACGTGAAAAGAAAGAAGCAAAAAATTTTGTTTTTGAAGTTAAAATACACCCTATTAAAGAACGATAAGTCACTTCGGGGAAACAAAAAAGAAGAAATTATTTATTCAACATATCTAATATTTACTTACTTGTCCATGTACATGTAAGGGCAACGGGAGGGCGTGGGAAAGGAGTTCTCGAGGCGGCCTTATTTAATAGCCATTGTACCTTGTTTTGTCATGTGTACGGCTTTTCAACCCAGATCAAATACCGGAATTTCCTAATGAATTCCAATAGACTCTTACGTATTTGCCCGGAATTACACCACTGTACTTTCTCGTTAGGTCTTGTTCTTTTTTTATATTATCCTGATCCTATTTAGAAAAAAATAAATAAAAGGGAAAGTTCTCATACAATAAATTATCATGTGAACTATCGATATTATGCAAAAATAGTTGAATAACCTATGTTTTACTATAAAAATAATTCTTTTTTAGGTCAAATTTTAATTGAATCGATGTGGGCGTAAAGAATAAAAGGGTATTTATGAATCATCAAGTTATTCCATACTTCCTTTCATAAAAATTATGATTTTTGTGGTGAGACTCCATTGAGGTATTTCCTGCTACCTCATGGACCTTTCAACATAAATATCGTTTTTTTCTCTCTTTTTATTCTTCTCGCTTTTTTTTCTCTCCAAACAATCACCGAGTTCTTTTCAAGAGAAGGATGTCTCGAAAAGTGACCGACAGGTTTAAAAAGGTGGAGGGTACTTCTCTGATTCTAATTTAAAAAACATCCTCAGGTGAGGAAGGTGGGCCCTAGACTAATGACAGTCGAGTTAGGCTGCGATTATTCACACCTTTTAAAACTTTACAAAAGGGACTCCACCCTCTAAATTTCATGCACTTCATGGGTGGGGAAAAAAAATTAGGTGAAAATTTTTAAGTTCGGAATTCCACACTTCTATCGTAATATTAACTTCTTTAAAGAAGTTATTGTGATACCCTCCACGTCGGGTTTTTGGGGAAAAGTCTTCCAGACCCCGTAGAGTCAATTCGAATATTGATCTTTACCGATCTCAACTTTGTCTGTGGTGCCGGCCGGCCGGCCGTCCGTCCGTAGCATTTTTTTCCGGAACACTTTACGGCCACAGTTTTCATCCAATTTTCACCAATTACTCCTTATATTTTTTAAGAATTTTTGGTGTAAAAAAAATTGCCACTTTTAGATTATTACATTTTATTGACTAGCTCAAAGGAAGTAAAAAGCTTTGTCCCAACCGAAGTTTGAAACTTCCGGAGCATGCTCAGAAGGATTTGCAAGTCAAATTTGACTTCAGATTTGACGGACAAACGATTAGAATGACGTAAAATTTGACATCCGAATCCTTCTGCGCATGCTCCAGGAGTTTCAAAACAGTTTCAAACTGCAGTTGGAATGATGCTAATGTCATAGCATTCAATACAGGGTCGGAAAAACTCCTTCCAGACACCATAATCAGATGACTTCAGATTTGACGGACAAATGATTTGAATGACGTCAAATGTGACGTCCGAATCCTTCAGCGCATGCTCCAGGAGGTTCAAAACAGTTTCAAACTGCGTCCGAACGTTGCTAATGTCCTACTCACACCGCTAACGCGAGGGTGATATAACCCAGTATGTACATAGTTGAAAAAACCCTCTTTACAAAAAAAGGAGTGAGAAGTACTTTTTAAAAGTTATTAAAATAAAGAGATATTTTTAATAGTCTTATTTTCTTTAAAACGGGAATCCTTTTTAGAAAACTAATTTATTTACAGAATGACAAGAAATAGCTGTTATTTTTTACGTATAATTTTTTTTCTGGTCGTAAAGAAAGAGAAAATTGGAGTTAAAGTCTGAATGAGGGATGTTAAAGGGGGGGTTTGAGAAGATATATATATATTTTTTCTTTCTATGACATAATTCGAGAAGAGGCTCCCCCACTTGGGAAGGGGTCCGGAATGCGAGGCGTTCACTAATTATAAAAGGTGGTCGGTCGGCGGTTTCCGGTAGTAGGAAGGGGTTTCCTCATCGTCGGGAGAGCATGGAGAATGATAACCGTGGGACAGTCTATACAAAGGACCGATTGCGCTCTAGAAAACCCTCCGTAGCCCATTATCCCTTTCGTTTTCCGTCGATGGAATGCACCTGCGATCTCCCCTACCATCTTCCCTAAAAGACCTCACGATTTATTTTTTTCCGGGATTATCAACGGTTATAAAATTGATTCCTCCCCACGTCTTAATTGCCATATCCGCCTTTGATCTGAAACCGTGTCAAATTGACCACCTCATAAAATAACCCCGTTTTTATTACTTTTAATTATTGCTTTTAAAAAGTTCTCACTTTTTAACATGAATATATTTTATTGTTTTTACTACTTTAAATAATTACAGGTCACAATATGTCGTAACGCTATTGTGGGCTGTTAAAGGTGTAGGATTAACACGTTTATACGTAATAAATTCAAAACGTAATACTATTCTTTGTTTTACTTATACGTTTCTTCTATCCCATAAATAAATTAAAACTACCTATAACAATAAATTATAAATGATCAAAAGGAAAGTGCTGAATGTTTATAAAAGAGTTACTTTTTATAGCACATACTTACTTTTTATATGTGTTTGATTAAAAGTAGTTTTTTTAAGAAAATAATTTTAACTCCCTCTAAAAGATCGCCCAACTAATAGGCCCTCGCTAAAATACAAAAAGAAAAAGCTGAAAAAGCGGGCGAAGAGCTTAAGAAAAGGATTTTCTCCGCTCTCTCTAAAGTGAAAAAGCTGATAAAAGAATCTTACGGATTTTCAGGCGTCTTCTATGTTGTTTGGCCAGAAAAACTTTTTGATAATTTTTTTTTTCGGTTTATTTTGACAAGATCCCCCTTTTAACCGGATTTTCAGGCATTTTTTCTGTGATTCTAGGTAGTTTTTCCTTTTTTTTTATACCGAAATATCTAAAAACATTAGATATCGAAAAACTATCGAAGTACATGAGAAGTCCCTGTTCCGTGAATTTTATGACTTTCATACTTTTCCTCCTTGTTGGAAAAAGATTTCAACGTAAAAAAAAATCTTTGAAACTAAAAATAATTAATTTTGTGAAAGGAATCCTGTTATGGAAGAAATGAGACTATAAAAAATAAGAAACTTGGTATTTTAGGAACGTCATAATTTTCTTTTTTTATTAACTTTTCAAAGTAGAGCGCTTTACTTTAACTGTAGATTTGAAACTAGGCTCACCTAAATAATTTGATCGCAGGGTATATAATGAAAAAAAAAGTACTGGTTTGAAGAGCTTCCAACGAAAACTTTCTTAATGAAAAGTAACAATATAGGAGGGAAGTATATGGTGAGGGGAAGTATAACGGAGGGGACGTAAAACGGAGGGGGAAGTATAACAGAGGGGGGAGTATAACGGAGGGGGAATTATGAGGAACGAAAGTATATCGAAGGCAGGGAGAGTATAAAGGACGGGAAGAATATAGGAGGGGGAAGTTTTTATTTTTTTTTTTTAATTTTCCTAGTATTTTTTTTCCAAAAATTTTTAAGTTTTTTTTAATTTTCCGGGTTTTCCTTTTTTTGCGCTTTTTTTTGAAAATTTTTCCAAGTGTCAAGGTAGAAATAATGGGCTCTTTGGCCTACGGATGTGCCTCTCGTACTGGGTAGAAGTATAAAATTTCTCCCTACTAAAAAAATAAAAAAGAAGAACGGAAGTGGGTTTTCAGGAGCCACAAATGCCCCGGATTCCAATATTTTAAAAAGCTAAAAAAAGTATCGAAAGTCCAATTATTTACGGCAGCCCAGGACATAAACCGACGAAAATATTTCATAATTTTCAACCATAAACACGGGTAGGGAATTCATAAATCATTTTCTTAGCCATCGATCTCTGACGGAACGCTCCCGGTAGCGGAGCGGATTTTTTTTCTCAGTCGTCTATTTTTAAAAAAAAGTTCTGTGTTTAGACCGCCAAGTGGAAGGATAGAAAACAGTTTTTTTACTCATACTTATGAATTTTTATTTAAGGCTTTTTAGAATTTAGAATAGTATCAGGAGTGTGCTGCACGATTTATCCAAGTATGGGATCTCCCACTCACATTCCAGGCCGATGTACACGAGTCCCCCAAGTAATTTTATAAAGTCCCCTTTCTTCGATGCCCAAAATCCACCTACATTATCACCTCAATAAAATTATCCAGAAAAAGAAGCGGAAAAAAAAAACATTCGCCAACCGGACGGAATGTCGCCTTCTTATAAATCTTTATGGGACGAGTTCATTATCATTTTTTCGCTCTTCTTTTGCATTTTTATTAAAAAGAGAGAGCCTAAAAAAAGAGGGAGATAGAAAAGTGACAGATTGAAATTGTTAGAGTTATTGTGTTAAGGGATTATATTAATAAAACAGATATGTTGAAAAATGAGAAATGGCACTAATAAATATGTGATAGTCCTTAATTGGATACAACGTTTCGGATGACTTCTTAAGGGATTTCTATCTTTCTTGATTTATCGTGTCTTATTATTCAAATCATTAATATAGAACACTTTATAAAAAAACCAGTCAGATTTTTTTTAAAAATACCTTTAATAGGAGCTTCTTACTAATAAAAGAGTTGATGGTTATATTGTTGACGTCATTAAAACTGAGGGAAGATAAAAGGGTAAAAGGAGATATAAAATGTGTTAAAAATCAATAAAGAGATTTTATTTATTGAGTCACAACAAGTTCCAGGGAAATCGGTGAGGGGTTTACGAACTTAATTTAGCCCCCTCGTGAGTATAAATTAAATTAGAATTTTCGAGTGGAGTTCTAATCGTAAAAGGTTTATGAGAAGGGAGCCTCGTAGTTAAGAAACCTGCTTTGGAGTGCTCGGTGGGTCGCGGCGGAGGGTCAGAGTCTCTCCCGCTACGCCCGCCTTAAGTCTAATCTATTGACCCGAGAAACCGCTCCGGAATCCAGGTGCTATCATCGCATTAAGATTACCCAAGGGTGCCGCCCAAGACCATCTTTTATGCTTCAGACGTACATTTTGATCAATTTCTTATTTTTAAATAAATAACAACTTTTTTAACCTGTATTAAAATCCTCATTTTTATATCAGCTGTATTATAATATCGAATTTTTTAATATAAAAGGAGCTTGTTTTCCTACAGTACAAAAGTAATGGATCACCGCTTTTATTTTTTAAACTTCCAAAGATTGCAAAAAACTTAAATGTAAGCCCCCAACTTTTTTTTCTTTTGATTGATTTAGAAAAAAAATCAAGAGCTTCCAACGAAAACTTCCTTAAAGAGAAGTAACAATATAAGAGGGGGAAGTATATGGGAAGGGGAAGTATATTGGAGGGGGAAGTATAACGGAGGGGACGTAAAACGGAGGAGGAAGTATAAGGAAACGAAAGTATAACGAAGGGAGGGAAAGTATAAAGGAGGGGAAGAATACGGAAGGGGGAAGTTTTTATTTTTTCGAAAAATTTTCCTAGTTTTTTTTTGTCAAAAAATTTTCCGGGGTTTCCGAAAATTTTTTTAAAGTGTCAAGGAAGAAATAATGGGCACTTTGGCCTACGGATGTGCCTCTCGTAATGGGTAGAAGTATGAAATTTCTCCCTACTAAAAAAATAATAATTTAAAAAGTAGCAATTTTTTTACACCAAAAATTCTTAATAAATATAAGGAGTCTTTGGTGAAAATTTGGTGAAAATCGAACCAACGGTTCGGCCGCAGCAAATTTTTTAAAATTTCAAACAAACATATCTCCGCCATTTTTTGAAATTCAAAAACCGCCCTCGTTACATTCTTCTTCACCGGCTAAAGAAAATTTGGTGAAAATCGGATGAAAACAGTGGCCGTAAAGTTTTCCGGAAAAATGCTACGGACGGCCGGCCGGCACCACAGACAAAGTTGAGATCGGTATAGATCCATATTCCGGGATCTGGAAGACCCTTCCTCAAAAACCTGACGTGGAGGGTATCACAATAACTTCTTTAAGGAAGTTAAAAAAGGGAATAGATTTTCAATATAGAAACGCCATCTTGCGGAAAGATTCAGGCAACCCTTTAAAATCGATTTTCCCAAAAATGTGAAAATATTGAGACAAGATTTTTTAGTTTGTTGAAACCTTGAAAAGCTGTCGGTGCGGTAAATAAAACGCACCCTTAAAATCCATTTATAATGAATATCTGAAAGAAGGGACCCCCTCATAAATAAGTCAACCATTGTCGGAGGGGCCCCCTTCGTTTCGGTAGCCTTAGAAGCCTCCTCGGATGATTTACCGGCCGGCGGGGTTTCCCTCCTTCTCAGGGCCGGAGCCCTAAAAACACTCGGGAGTCTCCTTTACGCCTCAGGCCTTTGTGCAATCTTTAATAATACGCCCTCGTTAAAGGACAACTTTTAAGTCTGCTTTATCGGGTACTCCACAAAAAAACTTAAAAGGATTAAAAAGTGCCCAATTACTGCTCTTTTGTGTGGGCAATTTATGGAACGAAAATTAAATACCCTGTAAATTAAATATGTCGTCTTCGGCCTTCATACGTCGTTACAAAAACTAACTTTTTTTTTTATTTTAAATGCTTATCTACTCTTACTAACTCACTCTTACTATCTCCAGAAAGTCTTGGAGTTTGGCTAATACACATAATCTTTCAGAAATCCAACTTTTTTTTTCTACTATAAAGTAGCCAGGAATTCTCAACAAGTCTTTTCAAAATTCCAAAAATGGGATTTTAAACATTTTTTTCCTGTCTCATAACTTCAGGTATGCTCAAGAGGTTTCTTCGTTTTGTCCTCTCCATTAGTCCTGAATAGTTTATCTAATGGGGCGGACTGCAGTGGCCAGGGCGTATACAAAACGGAAGCTGCTTTTAACTTGTGGGCTTTCATTGAAAAAAAGTTATTGTGCCATAAATGGTTTTGTGCTTCACCCTCCCTTTTAACCGTTATCAGAAGTTTTGAAAAGATGTGGCGAGTTTGTGTCTCGGCAATTAGTTTGTCTTATATCCTTTAATCGCGAGGTAGACCGACTCAGGAGGCTTAATAACAGAGTTTGGATGACAGCAGTAGCCCCTAAGATATAAAAGCCTCGAAGCTACCAAGATTCCACCTTTTACTACTCTCTTCCAACTACTACGCTTCATTTCTTGAGCCCTCTTTTTCCATGTGGATTCTCTAGATCAAAAAGAGAAAATAGGCTTTATTGTGAAGGTTGTTTCACCTGTCGATAACTCATGGGATATTTATTCAACACATTAACCAGTTAGAGGCTTCTTTTAGAAATGTGAGAGATTCTATAGGAAAAAAAAATCTAAAGTGCCTCGTAATAAATTCGTTTCCTATAACGTTGACAGCCGCCTGCGATATCGTCGGGTTTCATTTGTCTTAATTTCGTCTTATCTCCTACGAGAGGGGAACAGACAAAAAAAAGTTTCGAAAAAAAGTTGAGTTCAAAAATATTTGAAAAAAAAAACAAAACAAAAACTTGACATTATACTTCTCCTCCTTTATACTTCCCCCTCCTTAAAGTTCCCCCTCCGTTATACTTCCCCCTCCTATATTGTTCCTTCTCTTTAAGAAAGTTTTCGTTGGAAGGTCTTAACTCCTTTAACTAAATGCTACAATGTCATAAATATCATTGTATACGGGGGTGCCGTACAAACGGATAGTTTGTCCACCTTCCCGCAGTGTCCATAATACCGTCTAATGAAAGTCAAGTAAATAGTGTAGGAGAATGAAAAATAAGGAAATAGTTCACCTGATGAGGCGTATTACGCCGAAACCGGTCGTGAAATATCCGTTTTTTTCATTCTTTCTCCCTCTGTAACTTTTAATAGCATAAATATCATTTATATCCTAACAGTCGAAATAGTTATAGTTCGAAAAATTAAACGTGTTCTATGAATTATACTTCTCCTCCTTTATACTTCCCTCTCCTTAAAGTCCACCCCCTCCTTTATACTTCCCCCTCCTGTATTGTCCCTTCTCTTTAAGGAAGTTTTCGTTGGAAGCTCTTAACTCCTTTAACTAAATGCTACAATGTCATAAAATCCTTTATATCCTAACAGTCGAAATAGTTAAAGTTCAAAAATTAAACGTGATCTGAAAATTATACTTCTCCTCCTTAATAGGCTTTATACTTCCCTCTCCTTAAAGTTCCCCCTCCGTTATACTTTCCAATCCTATATTGTTCCTTCTCTTTAAGGAAGTTTTTGTTGGAAGCTCTTAACTCCTTTAACTAAATGCTACAATGTCATAATATCCCTTATATCCTAACAGTCAAAATAGTTACAATTCGAAAAATTAAACGTGTTCTAAAAATTATACTTCTCCTCCTTTATACTTCCCTCTCCTTAAAGTCCCCCCTTCTTTATACTTCCCCCTCCTGTATTGTTCCTTCTCTTTAAGGAAGTTTTCGTTGGAAGCTCTTCAAACCAGTACTTTTATTTCAGATTCGTAATTTACGCAAAATTTCAAGTTGATTCGACTATACATATGGTCATCTTTAAAAAATGCCAAATTTATTGGCTTTTAGACAAAAAAAAAAAAAAAAAAAAAAAAAAAAAAAAAAAAAAAAAAAAAAAAAAAAAAAAAAAAAAAATTTGGCATTTTCAAAGCATATGCATAAAAACAGTTTGTGTCGCTCTGGGACACCCTGTATACCAAAACCAAAATCTACCAACTGGTACGACTATTTTTTTTTAGGACTAAATGCTTTGCCTTAAATTTCCTCTAGTTGTAACACCCTGTATATTAATTTTCCTCTTGGCCTGGTTAGGGTTTTTTTTAAGGAAGTAACAAATTACACCTTGTAAATTATGAAGTACAATTCTAGATTGATGATATGCATTCTAGTGGAGCAATATGTCAAAACACCCACCCAAAATAATGACAAAAACCCCAGTTCTCCTTGATGGCGAAGCCACAAAGTTTCGGTTTTGAATAGGAAAAACAGAAGACGAAAAATTATGGCCTCGAATATATAATGGTTGTCACATTGAAGGTTTCAAGATCTCCCCGGGCCCGCGATCACTTTTCTACGGATAGGGTGATAAATACCTGTGGACCCGAGAAAGAATTTCCATAATTCATACGGTAGGGAGTCTTAAAATACAAACAGGGCATTATTAATAATTATGATATTAATGAAAAGATCGACGTGGACTTGTTTTTATAATTAATGGAGGCGTTTGTATAAATATGGATAGACTCGGGTAATTTTTAGAACACGTTTAATTTTTCAAACTATAACTATTTCGACTGTTAGGATATAAAGGATATTTATGACATTCTAGCGTTTAGTTAAAGGAGTTAAGAGCTTCCAACGAAAACTTCCTTAAAGAGAAGGAACAATATAGGAGGGGGAAGTATAACGGAGGAGGAACTTTAAGGAGAGGGAAGTATAAAGGAGGAGAAGTATAATTTTCAGATCAAGTTTAATTTTTTGAACTATGACTATTTCGACTGTTTGGATATAAAGGATATTTATGACATTGTACCATTTAGTTAAAGGAGTTAAGAGCTTCCAACGATAACTTGCTTAAAGAGAAGGAAAAATATAGGAGGGGGAAGTATAACGGAGGAGGAACTTTAAGGAGAGGGAAGTATAAAGGAGGAGAAGTATAATTTTCAGATCAAGTTTAATTTTTCAAACTATAACTATTTCGACTGTTCGGATATAAAGGATATTTATGACATTGTACCATTTAGTTAAAGGAGTTAAGAGCTTCCAACGATAACTTGCTTAAAGAGAAGGAAAAATATAGGAGGGGAAGTATAACGGAGGAGGAACTTTAAGGAGAGGGAAGTATAAAGGAGGAGAAGTATAATTTTCAGATCAAGTTTAATTTTTTGAACTATGACTATTTCGACTGTTTGGATATAAAGGATATTTATGACATTGTACCATTTAGTTAAAGGAGTTAAGAGCTTCCAACGATAACTTGCTTAAAGAGAAGGAAAATATAGGAGGGGGAAGTATAACGGAGGAGGAACTTTAAGGAGAGGGAAGTATAAAGGAGGAGAAGTATAATTTTCAGATCAAGTTTAATTTTTTGAACTATGACTATTTCGACTGTTTGGATATAAAGGATATTTATGACATTGTACCATTTAGTTAAAGGAGTTAAGAGCTTCCAACGATAACTTGCTTAAAGAGAAGGAAAAATATAGGAGGGGGAAGTATAACGGAGGAGGAACTTTAAGGAGAGGGAAGTATAAAGGAGGAGAAGTATAATTTTCAGATCAAGTTTAATTTTTTGAACTATGACTATTTCGACTGTTTGGATATAAAGGATATTTATGACATTGTACCATTTAGTTAAAGGAGTTAAGAGCTTCCAACGATAACTTGCTTAAAGAGAAGGAAAAATATAGGAGGGGGAAGTATAACGGAGGAGGAACTTTAAGGAGAGGGAAGTATAAAGGAGGAGAAGTATAATTTTCAGATCAAGTTTAATTTTTGAACTATGACTATTTCGACTGTTTGGATATAAAGGATATTTATGACATTGTACCATTTAGTTAAAGGAGTTAAGAGCTTCCAACGATAACTTGCTTAAAGAGAAGGAAAAATATAGGAGGGGGAAGTATAACGGAGGAGGAACTTTAAGGAGAGGGAAGTATAAAGGAGGAGAAGTATAATTTTCAGATCAAGTTTAATTTTTTGAACTATAACTATTTCGACTGTTCGGATATAAAGGATATTTATGACATTCTAGCATTTAGTTAAAGGAGTTAAGAGCTTCCAACGAAAACTTCCTTAATGAGAAGGAACAATATAGGATTGGGAAGTATAACGGAGGGGGAACTTTAAGGAGAGGGAAGTATAAAGGAGGAGAAGTATAATTTTCAGATCAAGTTTAATTTTTTGAACTATAACTATTTCGACTGTTCGGATATAAAGGATATTTATGACATTCTAGCATTTAGTTAAAGGAGTTAAGAGCTTCCAACGAAAACTTCCTTAAAGAGAAGGAACAATATAGGAGGGGGAAGTATAACGGAGGAGGAACTTTAAGGAGAGGGAAGTATAAAGGAGGAGAAGTATAATTTTCAGATCAAGTTTAATTTTTGAACTATGACTATTTCGACTGTTTGGATATAAAGGATATTTATGACATTGTACCATTTAGTTAAAGGAGTTAAGAGCTTCCAACGATAACTTCCTTAAAGAGAAGGAACAGTATAGGAGGGGGAAGTATAACGGAGGGGAAGTTTAAAGGAGAGGGAAGTATAAAGGAGGGTGAACTTTAAGGAGAGGGAAGTATAACGGAGGGGGAACTTTAAGGAGAGGGAAGTATAACGGAGGGGGAACTTTAAAGAGAGGGAAGTATAACGGAGGGGGAACTTTAAGGAAGTTAAAATAGGGGTTTCAATTTAAAATAACGAAGTTGGTATCCGGGACACCCTGTACACCAAATCAAAATTCGTTAATTGCATTGAACAAGGGGGTTAACATTTAACTTGTTTTTAGGACTAAATCTTTGCCGTAAAGTCGCTGGTGCACTCTAGTTGGAACACCCTTATACTTTTAAAACTGTGTTTTTAATACACACAGACATTTGAATAATGCAATATGAATTTGAATCGCAATTAGCTCTCTTGGAAGTATGCAATTAAACTCGTTTTTACACGTTTTTTTCGTATGAGAAGATGGAAAAAGGAGGTCTGATGCTGACATAACCAAATGGAACACGATAATGACCCTTTGGATTGTTTATTTCCTTTTTGGTATTTTAATTAGGGGTACATTGTTGTGGGTGGACACATTGTTATGAAGTCCCTATTGTTTTCATCGCGGGCTCTTTGTCCGAACTCGCCAAGGGGCCTAACTGGGTCCACGTCTTTTACCCCTTACCTTTATCAAAGTCTTTTCAATTCCATTTATCAAGTCTCGAGGTTCTTTTATTATCGTATAAGATTTAAAAGGCCTCATAGGGTCTTTAAAGTCTTTAAGTTTTGTTCTTTCAAGATCCGACATCAAAATTCAAGTGTTTGCATTTTCCTTCAATTCTTTGTAAAAGGATTAAGAGGAAACTATTCATCGGATTTTCTTATAAAATGTGTATTTTGAAAGAGCTTTTCAAAACCTACAAAAACATTAGCGATTTTTTTGGAAAAAATTTTTTAGTCGAAAAGTAAGTTTTCCATTTTCCTAAGGAAAACATTTTCGGAAAAATTGCTCCCAAAACCGCCTACGCTTTCCCAAAATGAGGAGAACGAGCTTTAGCAAAAAATTTTCCGACGATTTTTAGCGCTGAAATATAGGAAAGTAATTTTAAAGGCGGAAGTGCTGTGATCTCTTGTTTTTTAAACAAAATGTTCCGGAACACTTTACGGCCACAGTATTCAACCGATTTTCACCCAAAATTCTTTTCCCGGTGAAGAAGAATGTAACGAGGGCGATTTTTAAATTTCGAAAAAATGGCGGAGATATGTCTGTTTGAAATTTAAAAAATTCGCTGCGGCCGAACCGTTAATCCGAATTTCACCAAATTTTCACCAATTACTCCTTATATTTTTTAAGAATTTTTGGTGTAAAAAAATTGCCACTTTTTAATTATTAATTTTTTTTAGTAGGGAGAAATTTCATACTTCTACCCATTACGAGAGGCACATCCCTAGGCCAAAAAGCCCATTATTTCTACCTTGACACTTAGAAAAATTTTCGAAAAAAAGAACTTAGAAGATTTGTCAAAAAAAAGTTAAAAAAGCGCAAATTTAAAAAAGAAAACCCGGAAAATTTTTCGAAAAAAACTCGGAAAATTTTTGAAAAAAAAAAAAAACTTTCCTCTCTCTTATACTTCCCTCTCCGTTGTACGTCCCCTCCGTTATACTTCACCCTCCTATATTGTTCCTTCTCTTTAAGGAAGTTTTCGTTGGAAGCTCTTCAAACCAGTACGTTTAATAGAAGAATTTTTCTTTGCCATTATTTTACGATATTTTCATGGTTTCGAGAAGAGATTTCTTTTATGAGGGTTTTAAATTTTATAATACTCTTTACACCTGGAATAATTGAGCATAAACAATAGCGCTCCCTGAGTAGTAAATCGAGAAATCGAGTTTGGGGTCCGGCGGGGGAGGGATTTCTTCAGGAATGGGATGTCTGACGAAGCCATTCCGCCCACGCAACGTTCCCACAGTAAACTCGGGACCTACTACCCTTGAGGCGTTTCTATCAGAGGAGATAAAGGGATTTCGGCTCACAACCCTTTATCAATCCGATCTTCAAGATATTGAATTTTAATTTTTCCTTGTCACGAAAAAAAAATATGCCGCTAAAAGAAGAAAAAAGATATAAATTCAAATGAGATATTCAAATCCGGGTTGAAAACATTTCATTAACCTTGATCGGGCGTTTTTATCAAAAGTAGAAAGAGAATGTCCTCTGAGGGTTTTGCGCGCCGGGTTCGACGGACTGACCAGTTTTATAGGAACTTGTCCTTCGGGAATTCCTGCTCCGCCGCAATTATTGTCGTGTTATGATCGGCGAGCTTAGGTGTTGTCTATGTAATAAATAATTTTTTTCCCCTCCCTCCAGCAAGTCCACCACTGCGTCTTTTAAACGATGTCTATATAAAGCCATACTGATTCCAAACCAGTTACATTTATCTCTCTTTCCTATATAAAATTCTCCAACTGTTGCTAGAAAGCCTTTGGTTACGCCATATAAAAGCCTTACTAACAGAAAACAATACCTTTTTTATCTATCAAGCGTTAGAATAAAGGGTGTCGAAAACATCCTGCCCACAAAATTCATTTAAAGCGCCAAGAGGAGCTTGGAAAACGGGCGTTTGGGCAGCCGACCAAGTTCCCAGAAAAGGGAAATTTTTTTAAGCTCAGAAAAGTGCAGTCACAACCATTAAAATGCTATTTATTTGTATCGTTTTTGAAATGAAGGAGAAAATCCTTCTATAAATACGGTAGAACTAAGACTCGTAGGTCGTAATTACACCTGTTGGTCGGTTTTTTTTTCTTTTTGCCGTCACGTCGATAATTGGAGGTGGTCAGGTACGAGCTGCCAAGTCCTGTCCACTCTAATTTCGTCTCATCTCTAAAAGGTAGATAATCTGATACATCCTGCCTAAGTCGATTATCGTGGATGTTTTAAAGGAAAGGTTTTAACCTCGAAAATTGTTTCCTTTTGTCGCTTCGAAAATTCTTCTCTCCGTTTAGCCCGCGGTGACACGAAAAGGTCCGTCACGCGATATCGGTAGCGTTAACCTCAGTTATCCGAGACTTTCGGAGTAACTCCACACCCTCGGAAAAACTCTTTAAAACGGTTTTTGATCCCCTTCTCATGAAATAAACAAGTTCACGGACTCATATTACACGTGTGGATTACCGAATTGATCGAGCTTGGAAAAAATGAACCGGTCTATCGTTACAGAAAGTTTAATCTCTCTTTTTTTTTAAGGAGTATGTAACTCCACTCGTTCGTAAAGAATTAATTTCACCTATCGTTTATTCAGCGATCGCCTTTCATGTGGGCCACACTTTTATTAGGTGCACAAAATGAAACTCAGCCACAGGGTAAATTTGATGTAGATTTTAGCCGAGTTTCATTTTGTACACCTAGTAGTTCATTTTTTCAAAATTTTGAACATTTTAGGCGTTAAAGAACATCAAAAGTTGGCCTTCTCCGTGTAAGAAGGTTATTGAAGTATAACCATAAAGAAGATTAATTTTTAAAGGCTTGTTAATCGCAAACCGTTACAGATATTGAAAAAATGCACTAAATAAAATCAGTTGGAAATTCAATTCTCTTTAATTTTTATTCTATTCATTTTTTCTCTAGGACGCACTGTTTTCAAGATAAATTTATTTAAATAAAATAATTATTTTCCGAAAATGGTGCATACTAGAAAAAAATAATTAAGTGCAAATTTATAGAGAATTTTTCCTACAAGTTTTATTTATTAGAATGAAACTCAGCCACAGGGTAAATTTGAATTTTGTAGATTTTAGCCGAGTTTCATTTTGTACACCTAGTAGTTCATTTTTTCATAATTTTGAACATTTTAGGCGTTAAAGTCCATCAAAAGTTGACCTTCTCCGTGTAAGAAGGTTATTGAAGTATAACCATTAAGAAGTTTAATTTTTAAAGGCTTGTAAATCGTAAACCGTTACAGATATTGAAAAAATGCACTAAATAAAATCTGTTGTAAATTTAATTCTCTTTAATTTTTATTCTATTCATTTTTTCTCTAGGACGAACTGTTTTCAAGATAAATTTATTTAAATAAAAAATTATTTTCCGAAAATGGTGCATCCTAGAAAAAAATAATTAAGTGCAAAATAGAGAATTAAATTTCCTACAAGTTTTATTTATTAGGTGCAAACAATGAAACTCAGCCACAGGGTAAATTTGAATTTTGTAGATTTTAGCCGAGTTTCATTTTGTACACCTAGTAGTTCATTTTTTCAAAATTTTAAACATTTTAGGCGTTAAAGTCCATCAAAAGTTGACCTTCTCCGTGTAAGAAGGTTATTGAAGTATAACCATTAAGAAGGTTAATTTTTAAAAGCTTGTAAATCGTAAACCGTTACAGATATTGAAAAAATGCACTAAATAAAATCTGTTGGAAATTTAATTCTCTTTAATTTTTATTCTATTCATTTTTTCTCTAGGACGCACTGTTTTCAAGATAAATTTATTTAAATAAAAAATTATTTTCCGAAAATGGTGCATCAAAGAAAAAATGATTAAGTACAAATTTATAGAGAATTAAATTTCCTACAATTCTTATGTATTAGGTGTACACAATGAAACTCAGCCACAGGGTAAATTTGAATTTTGTAGATTTTATCCGAGTTTCATTTTGTACACCTAGTAGTTCATTTTTTCAAAATTTTAAACATTTTAGGCGTTAAAGTCCATCAAAAGTTGGCCTTCTCCGTGTAAGATGGTTATTGAAGTATAACCATTAAGAAGGTTAATTTTGAAAGGCTTGTAAATCGTAAACCGTTACAGATATTGAAAAAATGCACTGAATAAAATCTGTTGGAAATTTAATTCTCTTTAATTTTTATTCTATTCATTTTTTCTCTAGGACGCACTGTTTTCAAGATAAATTCATTTAAATAAAAAATTATTTTCCGAAAATGGTGCAACATAGAAAAAAATAATTAAGTGCAAATTTATAGAGAATTAAATTTCCTACAAGTTTTATTTATTAGGTGTACAAAATGAAACTCAGCCACAGGGTAAATTTGAATTTTGTAGATTTTAGCCGAGTTTCATTTTGTACACCTAGTAGTTCATTTTTTCAAAATAGTGAACATTTTAGGCGTTAAAGTCCATCAAAAGTTGACCTTCTCCGTGTAAGAAGGTTATTGAAGTATAACCATTAAGAAGGTTAATTTTTAAAGGCTTGTAAATCGTAAACCGTTACAGATATTGAAAAAATGCACAAAATAAATTCTGTTGGAAATTTAATTCTCTTTAATTTTTATTCTATTCGTTTTTTCTCTAGGACGCACTGTTTTCAAGATAAAATTTAAAAAAAATTATTTTCCGAAAATGGTGCATCCTAGAAAAAAATAGTTAAGTGCAAATTTATAGAGAATTAAATTACCTACAAGTTTTATTTATTACGTGTACAAAATGAAACTCAGCCACAGGGTAAATTTGAATTTTGTAGATTTTAGCCTTACTATGCAGCGGTTACATTTCCTTTTGAAGAGAGAAAAAGATTTAAGCTGTTGAATGCCGCTCGTGCAAATCATGTGCTTAAAGAAGCGAAGAAAAAATAGACAAACGGATGATTTAAAGACGGGAACCGGTCGCCAAATCTGAAAAGCGATAAAACCTAATTATACAGATGTAGAAGATATGTAAATTCGATCATAAATATCCATCTTATTCCGGCATTCTCGTTTATGATGTATACTCCAGACTAATGAGGATTTGTTGAAATAAAGCCACCTTAGGCTATCAGGCGATAAAAGGCCGAAAAAGGGTGAAAAGAATATTTTCTCTCAAAGTTTTTTTAAAGAAATTCCGGATCTGAGGTGTAATCCCAAGTTTAGTAAAGGGGCCTTTCTCAGGTCCTCCCTAATTGGGGTAGAGTCCGTTGTAAATAGAAGTGTGGACCCGGTTTTGGAAAGAGACAGAAAGAGAGTAAAAAAAAAGCCCTTAAAATAACACACGGAGGAACTCTTTAAACAAAAACAAAGCGGGAACATCGCTCACCCAGGCACTTTACCTGTGGCGCTTGTCTGATTTAAAATACACGGCTTTCTTCTTAAGATCTACCATTTGATAACTACTGTGGGCCATCGGCATTCTAGACATCCGATCCCTCATTAATTTATTTATATAAATCAAGATTTAAGAGCCTAATGTAACCTTTGAGAGCATTCAAAAACACTGATCTAAGCCTAAAAACTTCTAAAGATTTTACATCACATTTTGGTGCATGTGAGTTTAGACAGCATAACGAAGGGCGCAAGCGCGAGCTTTCAAGGTTTTTTTAGTTCCCGCGTTTTTTCAAAAATTCATATTTAAGATTTGCCTAAATTCAAACTTGTTTGATATTACGAAGGGTCAATTTTTTCCCTCTCGCAAGTAGAGCTCGTTTGATATTACGAGGGGGTTATTTTTTTCCTCTTGTAAAGTTGTTTAGCTTGTTTAATTTTTTTTCCTCTCCAAACGAGCTTTTCTTGCGAGAGGAAAAAGTTAACCCATTCGAGTTATCAACTAGATTGAATTTAGGCAAATCTCAAAGATGAATTTTTGAAAAAACGCGGGAACTAAAAACACATGAATGCTTGCGCATGCGCGTTTTTATGGTATCGTAAAGTCACATGTACCGGCGAGGTAGGAAAATAAAATGTTTGTATATGAGGCGCTCCGGGTACGAAGGGCAAACTCAACATCGGACAATTTTTTTTTTTTTTTTTTTTTTTTTTTTTTTTTTTTTTTTTTTTTTTTTCATTTTTAGATTCTAGACCTCTTGGTGACTACACCCATATAATTGTTATGTTGATTTCGCCCTTTTTTCCCCTTTAAATACGTAAAAACCGATGTGTGGCAAAGCTCTAACTGCGTTATCCGAGCGGGTACGAAAGGCGAACTCCACATCCTAGTCCACAACCCCCACTCCTTTTCCCATTCCAGGGCATGACTTTTCTGTTGAGTTCGCCCGTAACATAAAACTTTAAAATGCGAATATCTTGAAACTACGTTTTGTTGAGTTCGCCCTTTGTACCCGGAGCGCCCCAATTAACCCAATCGTGTTATCAAACTAATTTGAATTTAGGCAAATCTCAAAGATGAATTTTTGAAAAAACGCGGGAACTAAAAACACATGAATGCTTGCGCATGCGCGTTTTTATGGTATCGTAAAGTCACATGTACCGGCGAGGTAGGAAAATAAAATGTTATGTATATGAGGCGCCGGGTACGAAGGGCGAACTCAACATCGGACAAATTTTTTTTTCCATTTTCGGATTCTAGACCTCGTGGTGAATACACCCATAAAATTTTTATGTTGATTTCGCCCTTTTTTCCTCTTTAAATACGTAAAAACCGATATGTGGCAAAGCTCTAACTGCGATATCCGAGCGGGTACGAAGGGCGAACTCCACATCCTAGTCCACACCCCCCACTCCTTTTCCCATTCCAGGGCATGACTTTTCTGTTGAGTTCGCCCGTAACATAAAACTTTAAAATGCGAATATCTCGAAACTTCGTTTTGTTGAGTTCGCCCTTCGTACCCGGAGCGCCTCATTTAACCCAATAGTGTTATCAAACTAGTTTGAATTTAGGCAAATCTCAAAGATGATTTTTTGAAAAAGCGCGGGAACTAAAAGCATATGAATGCTTGCGCATGCGCGTTTGTATGGTATCGTAAAGTCACATGTACTGGTAACTGGTAAGGTAGGAAAAAAAAATGTGTATATTCAGTGTAGGTATTTTATTTTTGTTCTAACCAAAATAGAACTTTTAGACTTTTCAATCTGAGGCTCATGGAAATTTTTTTCCCTATCTGTCTTCCTAGTGTGATTCTTTCAGGTAGACGCAACAAAAGGATTAGGGTGAAGGGAATTTAAAAGGACTCGTAATAAAAGATGAGGCGAGACGGAATATGAATTAGTCCCCCGATTCCGTTCTGCTCGTCATAGAGAATAAACAAAAGGACTCATTAAAATAATAAAAGGTGAAATGATCATTCATTTTTTGTTTGTCTCTTTTCTGAGCGGAGGTGGGTGATTAGGGGGGTTGAAAAGGGGGTGTGGCGTTGATTAGGAAGGCGTCGGTCGAAAACTACGGGCGCGTCATGGGATACTCTGTAATCCACTGTAGTATACTGTTTTGAGGTCCACCTTTTTTTTGTACGCCTTTCCCATGTAATCTGCATCGCCCCAATTCAATATCGGATTCTTCGGTAATAACCCATGGCGTCAACTCAGGCACCTGTTTATATCAATTACCACACAAAAGTTTTTCTTTATACCTGCCAGCCAATTACAGGAACAATACCTTTTTTTCTATTAAAGAAAATTATAATCGTTGGTTTCTATTGTTGTTCTACAAAGGGCGGAACGTTTTGCGTGCCTTTTTTTCTTTTACTTTCCAGGTGTCTGAGGTTGACCAGTTTTTGAGGGAGAGGAACGCAGAAGATAAGAAACAACGGTACCTTCGATGTTGAAATTGAATTAGGCCGCTCGATTCGACTCTGTCAGATTATAAACAAGTGTTTCATCTTCACCGTTGCTGGAACAGTTCCTACAGAAGATTTTTTTGGAAGAAAAAAACAAAAACAAAGATAAATCTCAAAACATCAAAAAATTCATTTATTGGCTACAGCAGGAAGGGGAGCATTTTGGCTCTTACTCCAATTTGGCCGAAAAAATTACAGAAGATGTGAAGAACTGACATTCTCAGATCAAAAAACCAAAGGGTTTTCGAGAAAAACGGGTTTATCTATTTTTAGGAAAACCTCAATATCTCTAGAACCATTGAGTAACCTTTGGGAGCATTCAAAAACACTGATCTAAGCCTAAAACTTCTAAAGATTTTCAATTTACAATCACCGAATTTTGGTACTTTTGAGTTTATGTTACCATAACCAAGGGAAAAGTGCAAGCGCCAGCTTTAGTGATTTGCGAGATTTGCCTAAATTCAAACTTGTTTGATATAACGATGGTTAATTTTTCCCCCTTGCAATGTCGTTTTGCTCGTTTGATTTTTTTCCTCTCCAAACGAGCTTTTCTTGCGAGAGGAAAAAAATTAACCCAATTGTGTTATCAAACTAGTTTGAATTTAGGCAAATCTCAAAGATGAATTTTTGAAAAAACGCGGGAATTAAGAACATGAATGCTTGCGCATGCGCGTTGTTATGGTATCGTAAATTCACATGTACCCAAATTTTTCAAACTTACTCCGATTTGGCCGAAAAAATTACAGATGTGAATAAGAACTGACATATCCAGATCAAAAAACCAGGGTTTTCGGAAAAAAAAAACGGGTTTATCTACTTTTAGGAAAACCTCAATATCTCTAGAACCTTTGAGTATATAAAGTTACTTTATATACTCAAAGCTAGAACTAATGATTCCGCAGAGTTAATTTTTTTATAAATTTGTTTAATAATTTCTAAAGACGCATCTTTGAGAATTCTTCCCGAACTTTTAATTGTGAAAAATTAATTTTTTTTCACTTTTGAGTGGTCAGAAAAAATTGATTTCTTCAAAGTGGCGACACCAGATTAATACAGTTTTTAGAAAGACATAAAATGTACCTCTGATATTTTTGATTACCGAAATAATGAGTAAATAAATAATCAAAATTCCTTATTTTTGGGACAATGTTCTATTTTTTTCCCTGTGATGCTCACAAAATAAAGAAATAAACAATATAAACGTGCCACTTGAAGTAGCGATGACTTAATAGAATAGATTTTGAAAAAAATAAAATGAAAAATCACGATTTCTCTGCATCATTGAACACCGAATCTTTTTTTAATGGAATAATAAAAAAGAAAACATTTTCTGGTGTTAGTGGTCGCAATTTTTTTGTGTGTTCCCACTCTTTTTTTTTTTCTTCTAAGCCGTTGTACAAACTATCGAAGGTCATGAAGATTCAATTCGACGTGTCTGGTTTTTAATACTGGAAGAATGATGATGCGGTCACGTTTACTTTCACTTCGGCGCACACGACGCCCTCCCTCGACGTTTCGCCTAAATCTATTTTATACAAAAATCTAGAAAGTTATAGTACGTTTATAAATCTTGTTCCTGAAATAATATAAAACGAAAAAGACAAATGGGGAAGAGGGGAGGTGCAGTGGAGCCAACTGCTCCTGGAATGTCTTATGGAGTAGTATGTTTCCATTGGTTGACTTCATGTGGAATTCCAAACGAAGCTCCCTCTGATCCATTGGTCGGGTTTTCTTAAGTGGGCAGAGGTCTGACCAGTTTTTCACTAGCGCCCGTCTCTTCACCCACCGTCTAGTTCGCGGAATTGAAGAAAGATAGCACCACATTACCGCTCACCCTGTTGAACCGTTCACTTCAGTAAAAATAACTTCTGAAGTAATTGTTTTACCCTCCACTTCGGGTTTTTGGGGAAGGGTCTTCCAGACCCCGGAGGGTCAAATCGAATATTGATCTTTACCGATCTCAACTTTGTCTGTGGTTCCGTCCGGCCGTCCGTAGGATTTTTTTCCGGAACGGCCACAGTTTCCAATCGATTTTCACCAAATTCTCACACAACTATATTCTCAATAGTTGAACAAGAAATAATCGTCTGCGATTTTTGAATTTCGAAAAAATGGCGAAGATATGCACGTTTGAAATTTTAAAAATTGCGCTGCCGCCGAACCGTTCGTCCGATTTTCACCAAATTCTCACCAAATACGGCTTATATTTTTTAAGAATTTTTGGTGAAAAAAAATGATCAATTTTCCATATTAATTATCATTTTAGTTGGGAAAAATTTCATACGTCCACCCATTACGAGGGGGACCTCCCTTGGGCGAAAATCCCATTATTTTTACCTTGATCCTTAAAAAATTTTCGAAAAAAAAAGAACTTAGAAAATTTTTCGGAAAAAAATCGCAAATTTAAAAAAAAAAAAACTCGGAAAGTTTTTCGAAAAAATAAAAACTCGGAAAATTTTTGGAAAAAGACCCGGAAAATTAAAAAAAAATTTGAAAAATATTTCGGAAAAAAAACTAGAAAATTTCTGGAAAAAAAACAGAAATTTTTTTGAAAAAAAAAAACTTTCCTCCTTTATACTTCCCCTCCTTTGTACTTCCTCCTCCTTTGTACTTCCTCCTCCGTTATACTTCCCCTCCCTTTTACTTCTCCCTCCGTTATACTTCCCCTCCCTTTTACTTCTCCCTCCGTTATACTTCCCCTCTTTTATACTTCCCCCTCCTATATTTTTACTCCTCTTTAAGGAAGTTTTCGTTGGAAGCTCTTCAAACAAGTACTTTTTCTTAGAAAAATCAACCTATTTTATTTGATCCAAGGTAGGACTGGTCTTATAATTTTTCCAATGGAAAAGGCTTCATTATTATTTATTTACCAACAGTTTGTTGTATTACTATTATGTATTTATAGGTAGACTAGGCTATAGGTAGACTAAGCCCGTAATACTTTCGTGAAATGCTGGTTTAGCATCAAAAACTTTCTAAGCCTCTTTTTCTAAACCTTCAAAATATGAAATACATATTTGCTTTGTTCCAACCGCTTGGTTTGAAACTCTTGAATCATGCGCAGAAGGATTTTGACGTCATATTTGACCTCGTTCAATCGTTTTTCCGTCATATTTGACGAGCTGATCCTTCTGCACATGCTCCAGGAGTTTCAAATCAGTTTCAAACTGCGGTTGGAACAAAGCAAATGCTTAGCATCGAACGAAAACCAAAACTACAAGGGGGAAAAAATAACAAAACGATTTATTATAAATAATGATTAGCTTTATTTTTTAAGTCAGCGTTAATACTCTAACGTGTAGTGCATTTTAAAACTCTTGTGGCAATGCTGCAATAAAGAATGAATTATTTTTCCCTCAAATCACCGAACAATTTATAACCTAGCAAAAAAAACGCAAGAATTCGTTGTTTTTATCGTAAATTTCCTCTTTTTTTTAATTAATTGAGCTCATTTAAAAATATGAAAGCTCATGGTAGCTGTAAATATTTTGCAAATTATAAAACTAGCAGCTAAAACTGTACTATTGCAACAGCGACTATACATCCATGCCAGAAAATGAAATATGTGTAATGTGTAAAAAATCGTCTTTTATATTATTTCTTTTTAAATATAAATTGATATGTATTAACAATAGAAATATTAACAGACCGTAATCTTTTCTGAATAAATAAAAAATAATTTTTTTTATGTCAACATGATTGCTTTCCACACTAGTAACAATACCTACATTATTTAAACGCTAACTATCAGTGGTGGACTGGTTTTTAAGGGTGCAGTGGGGGTCAAATTTTGGAGATTAGACAGCAAAAAACGTGATAACTTGATAAAAAGGAGGTTTTCAGACATAAAAAGGTTTCTTGATCCTAACCTTACTGGGAAAAAGGTTTCCATGAGGTTTTTTGGACGGCAAACCGAGGAGGCATAACTCCCAAGTCGATTGAAAAAGGGTTTTCTCTATAATAAAACCGGGATTAGAGGACCGTTAAAATGTAGACAAAATAGTTTTTGGCAAAAGAAAAGGTTCTTCTTGTCTATCAGAATGATGATTTTCTCAAAACGGAAAAGTGTCTTTTAAGTATCCCCAGATGCCAGTCCGCCACTGCTATCATCTCTTCTGTCAACTATAATAATAATCGATTGTGCGAGCATTTGTTTTGTGGTAAAATAAAAATTAAAATCTACAATTGAATATTATAAAGTTGACATGAAAAGGTCTAAAATGAATCTATACCATGGCCTTCATGACACATTACACATTTATAGGCTTTTCCACTATTGTGTGGTATATAAGTCAATAAAAAAAATATAGAAGGAAAATAAAGTAAAGCAAATATCACATAAATTGCCTTATACCACACATTCTACTTTTCTTATATAAAATTTGATTCCCTAATAATTACAATTTATACAAGACAGACCAATGTACATTTTATTGTTTTTATACATTCTGGACCCATGTTTATTATACCAATCACTAAAAAACTGGGTGAACTATCGGGTAAATAAAAAGAGGGGAAATCCATATTCAACCGTTGTTTTTATCATGAAACATTATCTCTTCAAAACAGAAGTTTTTTTTAAACAATTTTAAAAGTGATGATTACATGAAAAGTGTTTACACCCGTTATTAATATTTTTAAACATTTATCTAAGGACAAACTTTATCAGGAACAAACAAGACACAAAAGAAAAACTAATATTTTGAAAGACAATGGCTTATCCTAAGATTTTTTGAAAGTGTCACAGTTGAAGAAAAAATTAAGGCCAGCCAATGAAAAACAGAAAAATCATAAGGCACAGTAAATTATGAAAAACAAAAAAATCGCCTTTTCTTCGATATTTATGATATGATCGAAAGTTTCATAACTTTAAGTGTAACACTTATTCTTTCTTTTTATTGCCCAACAATTTGGAAGACGAAAATAAAAGGTGTTTCACTAAATATTGCTTTCTTGATCCCCTACTTATTCGAAAATAAAAATTTTGACTTCATCTCATTCGAGAGATTATACTTCATGATAATCAAAATATTCTTAAGACTAGAACGAAAATTGGCCTGAGAAAATTCATGAAGAATTATTATTTTGCCTTTGCAAAATATAAATATTTTTTTTATATATTTACATAATATGTACAAATTTATACAACCATTAGACTTAGATGTTGATTTTTATTGTTTTTCAATTGACCTAAATGAGGGCTTAAAACCAAAATTTTGCAGTGGTGGTAAAATGTTGAATAGTAAAATAATTGACTAATGTGTTCCCGAAAATTGACATGATATAATCAGAGAGCTATTGTGGAAATGGAATGTGAAATAAAAAGGAGGAATGGTTTTAAGCCAATACTAAAGAAACTCTCTAGGTCGTCGGGCGAAAGGCCTCTTGGAAGTATCTTCGTCCGTTTTTGGTTTCGTCGGTGAAGTTGGTGATTGGTCGGGTTGCTCTTGATCTGATGGTCGTGATTCGGTTGGGCTACTACGAGGGGGAACACTAGGGGCTGCACCTTTTGTCCTCGATTTCGATCTTCGTTTTCTAAGTACTAAAGCACCAATTTCACCTCCTTGAGTTCTCGCTTCCGAAGGGGTCGTCGCACTTTTCGAACTACTCACTTCGGCGCCGGATTGCGAAGAAGGGCTTACGGAGCCCAACCTCGATAAGACTTCCGTCAAAAGTTCTTCCATTCTGGCCACTTTTTGATTCAGTTTTTGTACTTCGAGTTTAACGTCGACTTTAAAGTCCATGATGTTCGTCATGATTTCTTTATATTCCGCCGGCGTCGCGGCGGGTTGGGGTTTAAATATTTCTTTTTGTTCGCTTTTGATCCCGCTGTCGTACGAGTCGAACTTTTTGACAGTGGTCGGCCTCACTGGACGATCTTCCAGCTCGACGATTTCTTCTATCGTATCCTGTCTTGAGACAGTCGCCGGCGTCATACCGGAAGAAGTCGCCGTCACTTTTTGAATTTTGGGAAACACTTTGTTCCCGGAACCTCCGTTACCGCCGCTGCTGGAACCGGAGGATTTCGCAGGAGAATCGCGGACGGAATGCGTTCTCGAGACGGAAGCGGCGCTACCAGTTTCCGTCCCTGAATCCAAACTGCTTCCTAGAAGACGTCCCCATTTACTGGCTCTTATCGTGGTCGGACGAGCCGCCACTACAGCCGTTGATGGTGCTGCCGTATCTTCTTTTTCCGCCACACTCGACAACTTGGGAGGAACCGGACTCGAAACTTCTCCACTCTTTTCTCCTTTCTCTGGATCTTGCGTCGGACTTTGTGACGAAGGTTGTGGCGTCAATGCCGTCCTATCCCGCCGAAACTTTGAAAATATCTTCCTCACTAAATGGTCTTGATTCTGATCCAACTGAGGTTCATTTTTCGTCTTTCTGCCAACTCTTTCTCTCTTCTCACATCCGCCACTTTTCTAAAAATCAACTACGCAAACACAAAATCAACTTTAGTTTTAATTCTTTAATAAATCTTACTCTATGTCTCAAATTGTAGGTTAAAATCAAATTTCGAGCAAACGAATTGGCAAAAGCTTGATAAAAATCTAGAACTTCCAATAGCCTATCTCTTTTAATTGTATGTAAATCACAGTAGGTCAAGGCCCGAACGTTCGCTGCGGATTGCCCGATTGCTGTATCTTTCCAGAATGAATCACCGAAAACGTCGCCTTTACCTAAATCAAAAAATTAGATTTGGGAAATTTTTAAGTTATATAACGAACCCAGTATGGCGACGACTTCGTCGTCTTGTATGACTTCCAGTGAACCCGTCACAATGAAACATAATGAGTCGATCGACTCTCCGGTGTGATAAAGGAGGTCACCCGGGGCCGAATGACTCATTGCAAAATGCATCGCCAACGCCCTTAAACAACCGTCGCTCGCCAATCTAAATGCAGGATGCTCGTTGAATACTTTTCTGTTCAAATGGACACAAATGTCAGCCTTCATATCTTTCGGACAGTAGTTTAATACCTATGGAAACAAAAATAAAAGTAATTACACGGCACTTTCAACAACATCACTACAATTTCTACAGTTTTCTCAAAAAATTATCGAACGCATATTTTATGCATTACTTCTTCGCGTTAGTTTTAACACCGGACAAGTCATTTTTCCAAGGTTTTCAGGAGAGCCAAAGTACGGATTAATTTCTCATTGGAATCAATGCATCACCTGTTGGCTAAATCGTAAACTACTGTAACAGCGGAAGAAGCGCCAACAAAAAGCGCCATCTGTCGATAAATCAAGGTAATGTGGCGGGAAGATAGCGCCACCCGAACCTTCAATCGGCAAAAGACGATACTTCCCAATCGACAAAAGACGATTACTTCAATCGGCAAAAGACGATTACTTCAATCGGCAAAAGACGATACTTCCCAATCGTCAAAAGACGATTACTTCAACTACCGAAAGGGAACGCCCTAACAAGGGAAGTAGTGAGAGGAAACCCCCCCCCCCCCCCACCCACCCAAAGGGTATATAAAGCCGAGAAGCGCCGCATAAGAGACAGTCTGTCCTATGAAGTTAAGTGAGTTACAAGGTTTGTGAAGTGTTGTGAGAGATCGGCAAAGGCGATTACTCGACGACTAAATCCGCGGGAAGTCTAGATAATTGGCTGTTTGTGACGAGTCGTCTCCGGGAATAGAGAGTGGACAGCAGAATCGGCAAAAGACGATTCCTGCAGTCGGCAAAAGACGATACTTCCCAATAGTCAAAAGACGATTACTTCAATCGGCGAAAGACGATTACTTCAATCGGCGAAAGACGATTCCTTCAGTCGGCAAAAGACGATTCCTTCAGTCGGCAAAAGACGATACTTCCCAATCGACAAAAGACGATTACTTCAATCGGCGAAAGACGATTCCTTCAGTCGGCAAAAGACGATTCCTTCAGTCAGCAAACGACGATACTTCCCAATCTTCAAAAGACGACTACTTCAATCGTCAAAGACGATTAGAGATCCATCGGCAAAGGACGATCCAACGAGTCGGCTTCCTCAAATTTCACCATCCAACGAGGACCCTGAGAACCTACACCTAGACCTTCTCACCGACATCACACGAAATCCAAGGTACCCAAATAAACTTGTATATTGAAAGAACCAAAATAAATGTTAAACTTTATTCTCTTTTATTTCGCCACCCTCTAACCTGAACAAACCAAAGCTAGAACTCTCAAAAGAGAGTAAGAAATAAAAGAAAAAGTAAACGAACGTTTACACTACGCGTTTCTGTTGGTAATAGGATTAAACTACCAACGGAATTCGATTCTCCACAAAATTTACCATCAGAAACAATGCCTAACTCAAATAAATGACTTATCCGGTGTTAGAACTAACGCGATGATTTAGATAATAGGATATCAATTACAGTTTACTTATTTTTTAAATAATCGATCATTTTTATGAGAAAACGTTACTAGTACGTCAATTTTCACACAGCAGCAAATACAGCACGCAGCTTTGATAGCATTTTTTTTTAATTTTCTCTTAATGGTTTTTTCTTTTTCTATTACTAAATTTTGCAAGCTTTTCGGCATTCTTAAATTGGTTCCAACTTACTTTAACGACAAACACAATACAAAATGAAAACATGATTGCACTCGCGGAAGTGGAAAAGAAAATGTGATTTATAACAAAATGATGACGGACGTGCTGTTAAGATGCTTGAATATGATATTGTTTTAAAGAAATCAAACTATAACTAAAATAAGAATGAATAAGCAAACAATAATAAACAATCACAGGGGCGCAAAGCAGAACCTTGTCAGTATCCAATCCTTTAGTCATAGCCCAAGTGGATACTACATAATCCATTACTCTTTCCGATAAGGCTTTAGGCACTTCATGAAGTTTCATAAATTCGCGAACGTTGTTTAACATGTCGTGATATTTGGCGGTGGCCGAAGTCATTTGCTGTATTATGGTCGTTACGTGACCAAAAATGGTCGCGTATAAAAGAGCTAAAAAGAATCTTTATAACAAAAACGTAAAATTTCATTGTATCTTTTACCTGCTATTATCATCATACAAATTGTAAAAATTTTTTCATTGTCGGTTTCTGCCGCGACATTTCCAAAACCTACACTAGTCATACACGTCATAGTAAAATATAAGGCAGTTACATACATTGTTTTTCTAGACGGTCCATTTATTAGTTCGGGAGAACTTGTTTCGTTTGACCATATGTATGAGTATGGCGATTGTGTGACATTGGCTAATTTCCAAAGCCACGAATATTGAAGGCCGTTATCGGCGTCGGATCTCCCTATTTTATCGGTTTACATTCATGCATATAGAAATTTGTTGAGGATATTATAAAAAATTGTGTACCTATTGAGTACCATATACAGGCTAGCCAGTGAGCAACGAGCATGTAGAAACACAAAAGTAGTATCAACATCGCAGCGCCGTATTCCAAATACCTGTCCAGCTTTCTAACAACTCGTCCGAGTCTTAACAGCCTTACTACCTTGAGCGCACTGAATAGACTTCCAATGCCCTGAGCGAAAGAATCAAGTATTTTAAAATAATCACTCCTTCCACAACTATTCAGTGATTTGATTGGCTACCGAGAATGTAAGTGTGAACATTTTTCTCTAAGCTCTTTGAACCCTAAATTTTCAGAACCGTTACCCAGATTCTATTCCCTGATGAAGAAGAAATCAAACCCAAAGAACGCCCAAAAAAGAGAGTTTCTTGGAGGAGGCGAAAAGCGTCCAAAACCCAGTAAAAAAGAGGGTAGCGTGCCGAAAAAAGCTGGGAAATATTTTATGGCCAGCAATAGACAACAAGCCTGGACGCAGGACTGCTTTAACACCCTTTCGAGACCGCGTCTGACGCCGTATTCTCTGCGCTACTGGAGCAGTACTTTTCCCTTCTCTTTGCCCCTCACTTCTCCCGACCGCTCTCAGCGCCCAGCGAAGCACAGAAAGCGACGAGTGATGCTATCATCACGTAGTTCATTTCTTCTCCAACAGATTGCCAGTTTTTGCATGTCGCTAGCGCCACGGGAAGCAAAGGTATTAAATTTTTTAGAGAGGCTTCCCGCTGGCGCCACTAAGCAAGTAAAGAGGCCTACGGTCTCCAAACGAAAAGCACGAATGGCAACTATAGTCGCCTGCGGTCTCGAAAGGGTTAATGGCGCTTCAATGGCGAACTGCGGATGATTATTGATAACCTTTGATAACCTTTCCCATTTAAGGAAGTATGCAAAGCACAATGATTAAATAAATCGAGGAGGCTTTAGGTTAATATGACTCATCTTTGAAAACAATAACAGTTTATGAGCACTTAAGGCTTGATACTACGAAATAATGGAATTTTTAGCATAAGATCGTCAGTTTAGTGCATTTAAAAGCTCATCCTAAGTGTGCAACATGTCTTTTAACTTTATAATACGTTTTTTAAAAAGGAAAAAACAGAGCTATTCAATTTTGTAAGTGATTATACCTTAAAAAATCAGCCTTTTTAAAGGCTACTGAAAAATTTATTTTAATTCATTCCAACAGTCTTGAAGGAAGGTAATTTTTGTGATTAAAACTATGTACAAAGTAAAAAAGTTCTATAGAAAAAAAGTTTTGGGCCTTAAATGTTATATTTTTCAAAATGGTTTTGTCAATGTCACACTTACATTCTGTGACACTAAGCTGTTGTCAACGTATCCAGCGCTGCTTCTTGTTTTTGGTAGAGCTGTTGTCAACGTATCCAGCGCTGCTTCTTGTTTTTGGTAGATTTTTTTTACTTACATCTTCGTCGTGGTCGAACGCGTTAAAAACGTCATATGGTAGGCACGAGAGTAAATCGATGACGAACCAAGACCTCATGTAGTTCATCCGTATGACTTTCGGGTCGGAAACGACCTCACCTCCCGGACCGACGAACGTCGTATGGAAGTTTAAAACGATATCGATAAAAAAAATGACGTCTACTATCGAATCGACGACGAGTAGGGAAACGTCTTCGGACGTTTTGTTTTTTAAAAGCGACGTTATAGGGCCATTCGCCGTACGTATCCAGCGCTGCTTCTTGTTTTTGGTAGATTTTTTTTACTTACATCGTCGTGGTTCGAACGCGTTAAAAACGTCATATGGTAGGCACGAGAGTAAATCGATGACGAACCAAGACCTCATGTAGTTCATCCGTATGACTTTCGGGTCGGAAACGACCTCACCTCCCGGACCGACGAACGTCGTATGGAAGTTTTAAAACGATATCGATAAAAAAAATGACGTCTACTATCGAATCGACGACGAGTAGGGAAACGTCTTCGGACGTTTTGTTTTTAAAAGCGACGTTATAGGGGACCATAATCGCCGTGTAGAACGTCAAGCAAAGTATAACCCAATCCCAAATCGCCTTGAAAGCGCAATAATGGAGTAAAATATGCGGAGGAGTTTTCGGCGCTTCTTGTCTGTACTGCGGCATAACATCTGCACTTAATGACATCATCTAAAATAGCATAAAAATCAATAAATTTTTATAAGTAAAAAGCCCGAAACAGACTAATCTGAGGAAGAGAGAGCCTAAGTTCCACCCTAACTTCCTGCATACTCGCACAATCGCAATAAACGTAAAATAGTTAACCTGATGAGGACCAATTAGGGTTTATTGCCTCTCTCTTCTTCTTATGTTTTTTATATTAGCTTTGTTCCAACGCAGTTTGAAACAGGTTTGAAACCTTGAGGATGCGCAGAAGGATTTGGACGTCAAATCTGTCGAATCTGAAGTCCAAATCCTTCTGCGCATGCTCCAATAGTTTCAAACCAGTTTCAAACTGCGGTTGGAACAAACCTATTAATAAAAATAACATACATGAGCAAGGTGAGATTGTTTTGTTGTATCTTTTATATTCGGAAGATGAGAAGAAAACTGGGAAACTAAAACAGATCTGCTTCTTGTCACCGAACGCGCCAACTTCGCAAATTTGCTCAGCCCTTAAAAAAAAATTAAGTAAATCTCTTTTAAAATTTTAAAATTAAATAATACCTCCTTTTGTATCCTCTGTTTCTATTGGCTGTTTTAAAGCGGTGATGTCTCTGAAGGTTAATAGAAACAGGACGACGAGGTCCCGTTCGTTTTTTATCGGAGCTATTTGCAGTAGCAGCCATAATGGAGTTTCTATATTAATAAATTAAAAAAATATATTAAAAACCAAAATAAACACATTAAAAAATTTAAATTAGTGCTAGGATAACCAATTTAAAAAAATTATTAGCTTGCTTAATTGGAAAAAAAAAATTAAAAGTTAAAACTTTCCCCTACAAATATTTTAAAAAACATTTTCTGTATGTAAAAAAAAAACACGCATGTCCAAATTATGAAAGGGAAGATTGTAAGTTGATCTTCTTTTCACAATGTGCACACACAAAATGTTAAAATTAACCAAAAAGTAATGTCTTTATTAAATGATTTAATGAAGTTAGAAACAAGGGCTATGAAGACAGCAGATTCTTTTAGTATCTGGTGTAGAAAAGGCAATTAATCACAGCCTTTGAATCCGACACTCTGGTTAAAAAAAAATAATGACATTACATTCTGGCTATAAATATCAAATTTTTATCCTCTAAAATCTATTCTAGACTTTTCTTTAAAACCTCTTACCACATTAATTTTAAAAAAAACACTAAATAACATCAATCTAGACATTTTCAAATGCTTCTGTAACACTGATGACACTGACCATGCCCATTTAGAAATTCCGCAAAAATAAAAAATAAGGGTTCATATGCAAAACAAAATGCCCTAGGACGTTACCTTTCAAAATTTACGATGAAAATAATTTTTTTTTTCATAATATATAATTTGTTTAAATAAATTTTAATAAAATTTATTTTTTTTGAGGAATGAATAGAACATACCTTTCGGTGTGCCTGCAGCCAGAGGAGGTAAACAAAAAATAAATTTGGTTTAAATATTGCAGCATAGGATGGTTGATTATTTTGAAAGGGAAATTTCCTAAACTAAATTTTTTTTAAACAATGTTTTATAAACAATTTAAAAATACCTGAAAAATTTTTTATAATTTGGATGAATTTTTTTTCCTTTTAAACTAAAATAATTGAGGCAAAATATGAAAGAGAGGATCAGATTTCATAATTTCCTATCAGGGAATATAAAATGGTACAGAATATCAAGAAATGAGATTTTCATTGTTTTGCTTTTTGAGTAGAGAGGCTTATTAGGTTCAAACGCGTCCTAGAAAACTCGTATTAAAGTCCCTTTTTCCTCATTATTTGTCATTTCTTTAAATTGCATTTTTTTTCCTTTAGTTTTTGCCCTCGTGTTCAACAAACTTGATTTTTTAAAATAAATAAACTAATGAAGGAAACTTTTCGTTCCTCTCGGGATGCTGTGTAAACCTCATCGCCTGAGACACTTTGTATAGGATTTTGGAATGATACAAAGTAAAAACTTTATTTTAAACTTTTTTCATCATAGTTATAAAGTTTAAATTAAAGTCTATTTTTTTAAACCAAAGGTAAGGTCCACTTGTTTCCGGAACTGAATTTTCATCATTTTTTAAAGTTTAAAAATTCGGAAACAGAAACCTTACCTATAAACATTTTTAATATGAATTTTATAATGAAAAGGCCAAGTTTTGAAATGCTGGTTTTTGGTCAGGAAAGGATTTTGGAGCAAAATCATAAAGCATAACATAAGAAAACTTATGGTATGCAAAAATAGAAGCTTAAAAAATAAAATGAATTGCTTTTATTCATGCGCGGAGTTGTTAAAATAAAAGAGGGGAATTTCGCAGCCTTAAAAGCCTTCAAAGCTTTTTAAAAAGCAAACTTTAAGCCATGCTTTTTTACAATTTTTTTTAAATTTTTTATTTTTGAATACAATATTAGCATTTATATGTTTTTTTAAACCTATAGCTAAAGCTATTTGTTACTACTCAATCACATTTTTTTTAGTTTTTTGTCTAAAAAAACTTTTGCAGTCAATAGAACACTACTATTCTTGCAATACAAATAATATATATTAAAAGACATACTCGTAGGTGGTGGTTCTGTAACCTTAGGGTAAAAGTTCCTAAAAGAAAATTAGAATTGTAGTTTTAAATCCTTATTTGAAATTTCCTATCGGAATAATAAAATTTCAGCTTCCTAAATATAAAAACACAATATACACTGCTTCCCTTATTATCAGCTAATTCTGCAAACTTTATGCAAATTTAGTAGTTTTCTTTAAGATCCTAAGTTCGATTAATAGCTTATAAACCTCATTTTTAAACTTTGAAGCCTTTAGAATAAAAAGATTTGTGCATTGGTGACTAGTGCGAGAAAAAGAAGGATAAGAAGAGAAAAATGGAATTCTACGGTAAAAAATATCTTACCAGAAATTGTGCTCTCCTACAAAACGTGTTTAATTTTTTATAAAAGAGAAAAAAAAGAAAGATTCGTTTTTAATTTTTACTACAGCATCACACTACCAAAGATAGATTTGGAAGAAAGTGGATACTACCATGAAGAAGAAGTTTAAAAAATTGTGAAAAAAAAATAACTTAAGGGTTTTTAATGGGGTGGAGGAGAGGAGAATCAACATCGTATGATCTCTTAAGGGATAAGGATTTTTAAATTATCATTCATGACATTTTTTGTGTTTGATGTTTTTAATGTAATCTAATATTCTAAGAAAATATTTGTGCATCGTATTCTATGACAACATACACTGATTTTATTACTCCATTGAACTAGCCTTTTGCATTAAACATCGAGAAACAAAAAGTCGAATATTTTATGTGTTTTTGTCTGTTTTTCTCGACTGTTTGTTTGGCTAATCTAATATATAAATGGGGGGAATAACTCACTATTTTTCTTGTATAGTAATATTTCAAACTGGTCGTGAAGCTGGGATTCTAGGCACTCGTCGATTCTTGATATTGTCTCTTTATCTGTGAGTTCGCCGTACATGAATGTGCACCTACAGGATTTCTGCATCACCTGTTAAAAAGAGAAAACATGAGGGAATATAATGTGAAAAGATTTTGGATTAGCTCGACTGAGAGCGTGCAACAAGTGAAGTGGCACCTTGGGGATTCAAGAGGATCAAGTGTCTACAACTTTCAGATTTCACCCCCAACCCACTTTTTTTCTTCTTTTTTTCAATACGATTGATTGATTTTAAAACGTTTTATAAACATTGAAGGAAATACTTTGATACTAATGAAGTCAAGTTCTCACCTCTGCCCTGTTATAGCCAGAGATTTTACAGAAAGACTCGTTACAGTAGACTATTGGGAAGTCGACAATCTGTGCATTCGCCAGGAGGAAACTGCTCCGCTGAAACAAAAAAAACTTTTTTAGCTTCTAAAATCCCTAAGAACATGTTGAAATATTTTACAAAGCAGCGGTGTTGGGAGCAGTTTCGGAGATGGTTTCATTCACTCCCAGCATCTTCGTCCAATTCTTGTAAAAGGATTACGACTAAACTATTCATCGGATTTTCTTATAAAGTACGTTATTGGAAAGAGCTCGTCAAAACCTACAAAATGGCTAGCTGTTTTTTTTGGAAAAATTTTTAGTCGAAAATTAAGTTTTCCATTTTCCAAAGGAAAACATTTCGGAAAAACTGCTCCCAAGGCCGCCTAGACATTCTCAAAATAACGAGAGCTAGCTTTTTTAAAAAAAATTTCAACGATTTTTAGTGCTCAAATATAGGAAAGTCATTTTTGGGGCGAAGGTGCTGCGATCTATTGTTTTTTAAACAAAATGTTCCGGCGGTATGATGCCCCTTAAGTATGTCTCACAAATTGAAATGTAAGCTTAATAATGAAAGTTTGTGCTGTAGCGGTTAGTATCGAAGCAGAATCAGCTCAAATTTTAACGCGAACGCTTAAAATAAGCAGAAATGAACACTTTCGTTTTTGCTAATCCAAGAAAAAATTGATAAGCCAATTATTGATGGCCATTTTCGCGCTAAAAGCCTTTTGAAAAGAGAGATCCAAGAGGCAATTTACTTTATTGGAACTGTTGGGAAAATAGGATGAGAGGCAAGAAAGAAGAGAAAACCCGCAGTCTTGATCCAGGGGATCTCAGAGAGTCACGTCGATACAAAGCCGACGGGAACATCAATGGCAAATCGGTTAAAGGAAAAGGGCATTTTCTTTCGCTACTCACTTGATTCTATTGCTTCCACCATTACTTTAAATAAAATAATTTTGAAAAGAGCAATTTGGCATAAACGCAGATTAAGTTTAGGTTATGATCAACTTTTCCGAATAGATTTAACCTAGTTTTCCAATTTATTGTATTTTCGAAACGTATTTTTATGCAAGGGTGAAGAAAACATGCCTTTTCGCCGAATCCCATTTTCCAAAACCTCAAGACAAAATCTCTTATCTGATATATTGAAATCCGCCTGAAATATACGACCCTTCTATTTTATAAAAATATCTTTAAGTCCTTCAACTGGGATAAAGGTATAAAGGGTGGATTATCTGAAGGGCAGGGATGACGTCATGAAACTATTGTTCCATGATCCAATCTAACAGGAGGGATCTAAAATTCATTAGTTCTAATACTAGTTACTATGGATAAAAGGACAGTTAAAGCCTTCTTTTTTGAAGGAGAAGAAAAAAAAGGGAAGTAACAGACAATCTGAAAGAGGAAATATGAGAGCACTCCACTCTGATATTCTTAATGAATCCTCTCCCTTTTGGACAAGCATTCACCTTTAACCCCACAATCTGAAGAGGAAATATGAGAGCACTCCACTCTGATATCTTAATGAATCCTCTCCCTTTTGGACAAGCATTCACCTTTAACCCCATTTCAAGATACTTTTCTTTTTGTTTTTTTCTTTTTAATTTTAGCCCTCTTTTGTCTTAATAATTGCAGCCTCCAAATTTTTTTTTATTTCATGCGCTTCATTGTAAGGAAAAAAAATTTTTAATTTTGTTTATATTTTGAAAAAAGCATTTTCTTCTTTACAGCCAGTCTCCATTTGAGTATTAGCAGATTTTATCCAGCTTCGTGAAAACGTATTATAAGGACCGGAGATTAGTTGAATTTATAAACCTTGCCTTTTTTTTGTGAAAATAACACCTTTTTTTTATTTTTATTTTTTTAAATCCCTTGGGAATAAGAATATTCTAAAATAAGATTATTATAAATACCAAAAGGTCTAAAAGTAATATAAAAAATCTACCTAAAAAATTCGTCCCTCAGGTGGAAAGTTAAGAGGAAGTTAGATTGAATAAGTTTAGGTATGCGGGTACCCTTCGTGTGTTGACAGCGATGGGGTTACTGACGTCAGTCATTAGGTCAAATTTAAATTTTAAAGGATGGGATGGAAACAGAAAGGAAGAAGAGATAACAAAAATTTTTCCCCCCCAAACGGGACTCGAACCCGCATCTTCGAATTGATTTCAATGCGCAAACCGTTCCACTGTTTTAATCTATTATAATTATTAACTATATTTTATTAATTATATTTAAATTTAAAATTTTTTGGGGTACTTGTGAGTTCACGATGCCAGAACACAACGCAGGCGCGAGCCAACAGGGCGACGCGCATGCTCGAGCTTTCATGTATTTTTAGTTCACCCGTTTTTTAAAAAGAGAGAGATTTGCCTAAATTCAAACTAGATTAATAACACGAGGGGGTAAATGTTTTTCCTCTCGCAAGAAAAGCTCGTTTGAAGAGGAAAAAAAATAAACCCCTCGTGTTATCAAACTAGTTGAAAACGCGGGAAATAAAAACAGGAATGCTCGCGCATGCGCGTTGTTCTGGTATCGAAAACTCACAAGTACCCCATAAGTTGTCGGAGGTTCTCCGATTTCGTACATCAGCCATTAGGAGAAACTTGTTTTTCCAAATCTTACTACATATTAAAAAGACTTCTCAAATTTTCTATCAACCGATTTTCGTGGACGTGGATTCGCTCCGCTGCCACCAGTAAGGATGTACAATTATGATTCTTGGAAGGTGAAAGAAAAGTGAAAATATGGGAAACGTGCCCCCTAAAAGTCGGACTATGACCGTGTCAATGTCCTCGTATCTAGGTCATCCCCAGCCAAATATAGCCACACCCCAAACAACCCTCAGCGCCTACCCCCTCACCCCCGCGAGCGGAATTCGGAAGACTTCCGTATCTTTCATCGGGCGTTTCCAGCTTTTCTTTATATTATTTAAAGGGTAAACAGAGATTTTGTGATTAGATATTGAATCGTTCGGAAAGAGAACCCTAAATAAATAGTAGGATCGTAAATAAAAATGTAAGACGAGAATCATTATTCTTTAATTTCCAATAAACACATCGAACTTCTTTCGGCAACAATTTAAAATTTTGATATTTTTGTTTTTCGTTTTTTGTATTTATTGGAAACGGAGATGCATCGGTTGTCTCTTTTTATGGCCTCCCGGTCTTTGTTATGGCTCATAATCTTAAACGATCCCGGGTCTGGCCGCTTTTCCGCGATTTACAACCAACCCGGGCCGCCTCTAACTTGAATCCGACTTACACTTGTACATTTCAATGAAGTAAACAACTACAATGTTAGACTGTAAAAAAAAAAATAAAGAATGGCTTCGCCTACTTTTAATACCGTAGCCAAACGTGTTTTGAAAGACTTTTTATCCGACGTAGAGGGTAAAACAGTAACTTCTTAAAGGAAGTTAAAAGCGGATTCTATCGTACATATAGCAATATCTATCGCTATTTAATTATAAAAATTGTTCCTTTGTGTATTTCTTATGCAAGTACAAAAAAATCCATTCAAAAAAGAGGTCAGGGTGAGGTCGATAGAGAAAAGCCACGTGGAATCTAAATACAATAGAAAAATATCAATTTCTTTTTCTATTCTTAGATAAACGGAGATAAAACTCAAGAGGTTTTTTTTTTCACTGTCGTGAGATTTGTTGGAAAAGTTAACTTTTCTAATAAATTCAATTAATGAAAGACCAATCAATAGAGCAGTTAGGGGGTAAAAAAAACAATCCCGGGCTTTAACAAAGCTTCCCCCCTTTTTTTGGTCCAGATTAAAAAAATTACTTATTCAACGTTTTCCAGTATTCAGCGTTCTAAAAAAAAGGGGTTTTTATTTCGGTTTTAGGTTTTTGCCCGGGAGATCCATTCCCTGGTAATTAATCTCGACGTTGTAATTACAGAGAAGGCAGGTATAGGAGCGGACATTAGTTAGAACAATCCTTGTATTAACTGCTGCATAACTGCCAAGATTTATGCGATTAAGATGAATCAAGTTTCCATTAACAACAGGGTGATATTCTAGTAAACATTTTGTTTTGAAGAAGAAAAATGATGGGGGAATGAATTCTACTTTAAGAAAAAGAATCTTTCGGCTTTCAGGCTTAAATGCTTCCTTGGGAAGGAAGTTTTTTTAACGAAGTTAAGTTGGGATGAGCTCCAGATAATTTAAGTATGATGCCTTAATTTCATCGAGTAATTTAAGTTGACTGTGAGTAATTAAATCTTATTAAGAGTTTGAGAATGTCTTTTCAAAGAGGCTTTATTAAACGTCTAAAAGTTGTCCTCCCCCTTTTTTTTCTGAGAGCGAAATTCCGTCGCGGGACAACCCTAATCTTACCTTTAGGAACTTATAAAAGTTTACGGTCGGATTATAATGGGGAGAAGAAATATCGTTTTGATTTTTTACCGATTTCTCTGAAGTTGACGTAAAAGATGGACGTCACGATTTTCGAGTGTCACTGTTTAAAGCAGATGAGATAAATCTGCATAATAGGATGGGAAAATCGAGGGACATAATCTGTCACTGTGACGTCACGAATGGTAATTCGTCTCTCGGCACGTGAGCGAAATTTACACTTTCATTTATTGAATTTTTTAACTAGTAAATCTCCCCACTCTTATGAATTCATGTTTGGTTCCATCCGTCTGGTTTTATCGACCAGAATGAAAGCTTAATTGTGTGACTTAGATTTGCATAAAAGGCTAGTGAAGCAAAGAGGTAATTCCCGAGGATTTGTCTGTCAACCGTAGGGATCTAAACTTGGCTTCCTTCACCCCCTTCAACCTCAAAACCACCCTCAAGACTCCTTTTTCCACCACCTCAGAAAAGCCTCCTCTTCACCCCCTACATTTAGAAGTAATTAATCGCCGCCTTAAAAGAAAATTGCGCTAAGTTTTAAAATCCTTTCAAAATCCTAATTGATTTCAATTGAAATAAAATACCCTCTCAATCTTTTTTAAAATCCGCTTCAATCTGAAATTTATAAGAACCCCAAGAAAATTACTTAACCTCTATAAGTTTTCAAGAAAAAAAAACTCTTTTTAAGGCAGTAAAAAAGGTCAAGGGAACCATTTTTGATATCGATTAATTTGACATTTATGGAGAAAAGAAAATTTTTAATAATAAAATTTCAATTAATCTAGGAGGATCTAAAGCGAAAAAAACTGGGGTCGTAAATAATTAATGCATGTAATTGCCTGAATTAAGCTAATTGCTTTCTAAGTCGACCATTAGGAGCTATCACTTGATGAATCGGCAACCCATTTTTTTTAACCTCATTTCTCTCAGGATCTACAATCAGGAAACTTTTAACACCTTTTCAAAGAAGAGGAAAAAAGAGTCTCCCGCCAGAAATGAAAACAAATAAACTTGGAGTAATCTGTCCGACAAATCTTGATTTACGACGAAAATAGAAAGTATAAAATCGTTTTAATTTCCTTTAAGAAGTTATTGTTTTACTCTCCACGTCGGGTTTTCGGGGAAGGGTCTTCCAGACCCCGGAGGGTCAAATCGAATATTGATCTTTACCGATCTCAACTTTGTCTGTGGTTCCGGCCGGCCGAAACTTCCCCCTCCCTTATACTTCCCCTCCGTTATACTTCCCACTCCTATATAGATACTTCTCTTTAAGGAAACTTATGTCCAATTTTACATTGGAAGTTAATTTTTTAAGAGAAAAAAGTAGGAAAGAAGGCAATATCAGTTGATTTAAAATGTGTTTTAAATGTTTTTAAAAAAATGGAAATAAATGAAAGTCCCCGAATTTCTGGAAGTCGTGTCTCCGCCGCAAGTAAATCAGGAATTGAAAATGTGACCAAAGTGTATAAAAAAAGATGGATTATGTTAGGTTTATTTGTGTTGACTTCAATGTTGAACGCGATGAATTGGATACAGTATTCGATAATAGCGAATATAACGATGAAATACTTTCGGGTTTCTTCGTTCGCCGTGAACTGGACGTCGATGATTTTTTTGGTCGTATTCATCGTGTTGGTTTTCCCGGCGACGGTCGTCTTGGAAAAAAAAGGTCTCAAGTTCTGCCTGATCGTCGGAATCGTCCTCATGTGTTTTGGCTCTTGGTTAAAACTTCTCGCGTTGAACCGGGACCTGTTCTCCGTCGCCCTTGTCGCTCAGGGAATTTTCGGAGCCGCTCAGGTCTTCGTTATAAGCATTCCACCTTTTCTCGCCGTCCAGTGGTTTGCCGCGAGTGAAGTTTCGACCGCTTGCGCCATCGGCGTTTTCGGAAACCAATTCGGGATGGGGATCGGATTCGTCATACCGCCACAGATCGTCCATCACAACGACGACATGGACGCAGTCCAAATTCATTTTTTATTTCTTTACATTCTTTACGCCGTACCTCTCATCGTTTTACTCGTTTTCGTCATTTTCGTTTTCGAATCTAAACCACAAATTCCACCAAGTAGATCCCAATTAAATCGAGAAGTACCCGATAATGTTTTCGCTTCTTACAAAACATTGGCCCATAATCGAGACTTCATTTTTCTTTTGGTGATCTACGGTATCAACATTGGGATCTTCCACACATATTCTACTTTGATAAACCAGATTTACCTTATTCACAATCCTGAAGGTGAGAGGGTGGCGGGATGCATCGGACTACTCCTGATCTCCGGAGGTATCTTCGGAACGTTCTTTTGGGGGATATTTCTCGACAAGACGCATCTTTATAAAATAACAACCGTCATCGTTTATAGTTGCGCCTTTTTTGGCTTGATAGGATTTACGTTTTCCATCTATTATGAGGTAGTCGCCACAATATTTGTCTCTTCGTTTATCTTAGGTTTCTTCATGAATGGATTTTTGACTGTCGCGTACGAATTTTCGAGTGAACTCACTTATCCTGTCCCTGAAGGAATATCGAGCGGCCTTTTGAACGCTGTGGGAGAAACCTCAGGCGTCATCATGATTTCCTCATTCGGTCTCGTCCTTGAACACTACAACGACTTCGTTATGAACCTTTCGATGGGCGCAATCCTTCTTATCGGGCTTGTATTCTCGTTTTTCATCTCGGGAAAAATTTTTAAGAGATATGAAGTGAACAGAAACTAAAACGAAAAATAATAAAATAACCACATGACTTTTTTAAAACAATTTTTGTTTTTCACAACTTTTTATGCATTTCTAGTTTTATAACCTCCCACTTGTGACAAGAGGCTGAGCGGGGTTTTCTTGTAATCTGCAATGCGGTAAGCTTTCCTTCAGAAAACCGATTACTTAACGCCTCCCCATGTTAAATTAAAACAATATTTTTTCAAAAATAAAAAATAAAAATTTGCCCTATCTACTAAATTATCCGTATAAATGAGACAGGAAAATATGAGCTTCCTTAAAGAAGTTATTGTTTTTGGGTTTTTGGGTTTTTGGGTCAAATCGATGAATCTATACCGATCTCAACTTTGTATGTCGTTCCGGCCGTACGTTCCGCCGTCCGTCCGTCCGTAGCATTTTTTTCTAGAACACTTTACGGCCACAGTTTTTTGAGCCCATTTTCACCAAATACACCTTTCTGAATAGTTGAACAAGAAAAGTTTGCAATTTTTGAATTTCGAAAAAATGGCGGAGATATACACGTTAAAAAAATGCGCTGCGCCCGAACCTTTCGTTTGATTTTCACTAAATTTTCACCAAATCGTCGCATTAATTCTAACACCGGACAAGTCATTTTTCCTAGGTTTTCAGGAGAGCCAAAATACTGATTAATTTCTCATTAGAATCAATTCATTACCTGTTGGCTAAATCGTGAACTACGCGTTTTCTGTTGGTAATAGGGTTAAACTACCAACGGAATTCGATCCACCACAAAATTTACCATCAGAAACAATGGCTAACTCAAAACTGACAAAAAAAAATGACTTGTCCGGAGTTAGAATTAACGCGACGAAAGACTCTTTATATTTCTTAAAAATTGTTGGTGTGATAAAAAAAAATATTTTTTTGTATGGAGAAATTTGATACTTTCACTCCTTGCGAGAATGACATCCCTTGGGTAGAAAGCCAACTATTTCTAACAACATACTTAGAAAATCATTACATTGTTCCTTTTTTGGAAGCTCTTCAAACTAGTACATTTTTCTCTCTCCTCGCTAAAATTAGCAGTTTTAATTCAATGTCCGTTGAGTGCGGTAATGGAAGCGTAACTATCCCCTTTGATTGGAATTGTCTGTTTAATAATTGAACCGAGTGAATATCAAACAGGCATCCCGATTGGGTGTCCCTTTGAACAAGATGACAGTTAACAGGGAAGGTGAAACCTCCGACAGCGTACCCAGATTATAATCACAGTCCATTTTATTAATCCATATAATTTTACTTTGTTATCTGATAAACTACTAAGATTTAATTAAAATCTGATCAAAAGAATTCAAAAAGACTTTTTTTTTAACTTCAAATTGCATGCTTGGATCGCATGACGGGCGTTTCTATAGGAACCTTTGTCAAAATAACATCTCGCACACGGAATTTTTTAAAAAACATTTTTACTAGTTTATGTAGGTCCTTTTTCGTGGGGGGAGGAGTGATTTCGTGATTGTTTAAGCACTTAATTCTTTGGATAAGAATTTTTTTTCTTTTATATAAAGATTATAATGACCGTAAAGTGCATGATTTGCAATCGACAAAAAAGGAGTATTTATAACACCGTAGGTCACGCGAAATGCCCATTTGTTAGATGAAATCCAGTCAGTGAATTCGATCCATTTTATTAGGCTCTTGAGTGGGTTTTTTTTCATTTGTAAATTTTTTACATTTTAATTTATATCTTATATTCCGCAAAGAATTAATTTTATTATCAAACAATTAACCAATAATAGAGGAAGAAATGAATGTGATAACGGGTATCTCACGAGGCGTTTCGGCTTAAAAAGCCTCCTCAGGTGAGCTATTTCCTCTATCACTATCATTTCTATCTTTTCACTGTGAACTTATCTCCGAGAGATTTAGTGGAAACAGCGGGAAGCCGGAAACAGTCTCCCTAAAGCTCACCGCCGCCACCGTTCTCCAAGAGATAGAGCCACTCGCCACCTCATTATTGGTTTTTAATTTTTATGACAGATTTGCTGCCATGGCTTTACTTTACATTAACATTTTAATTTATATTGCGTCTTATATTCCGCAAAGGATTGATTTTATTATCAACCATAATAAAATAATGCCATGGCAGCAAATCTGTCATAAAAATTAAAAACCAATAATGAGGAGGTGAGTGGCTCTATCTCTTGGAGAACGGTGGCGGCGGTGAGCTTTAGGGAGACGGTTTCCCGCTTTATCCCTAAATCCCTCGGAGATAGGTTCACAGTGAAAAAATAGAAATGATTGTGATAGAGGGAATAGCTCACCTGACGATTCTTTTTAAGCCGAAACGCGTCGTGAGATACCCGTTATCACAGTCATTTTTTCCTCTATTATTGGTTAATTGTTTGATAATAAAAACTTTTTTTAACTTAAAAAAAAAGTTAGGAAAATTAGCAGGTTTTCCTATTTAATTGTTGCTCAGGAAATGTAGATTATCCCGTTTCCAATCGGAAATTGTGCTGATAGACCTTGTTGAGGGTCCTATTGTTTACTGAACATGATCTCTATTTAGAACTGAAAACAAAGACGCTTTTGATATGAAAATTTCGTTCTAAATTGAATTGAAATTAAAAGATACTTCAGAATGACAAAGATGAATTGCAAAAAGTTCAATTATGACTTTGAAATAAACAAAAAAAACTTCATTGATTAACCTTTAAAAAAAATTGATTAAGGAGTAAAGTAATTGAAATTTTTGAAAAAGAAAGAGGGAAGGAAAAAGAGAAGAAAGAGACAAATTGATGCCGAGTTCGAAAAGGTGGAGGGGTGATTGAGTGTCGGAAAGTAGCCGAAGGGAGGTCACCTTCAAAACAAACCCTCGCCTTTGCGAATTCTTCAACCTAGTTTTACGCGTCAAACGTTTGTCTCAATCTGAAGATTTATGCCGTCTCGGCCACCCTCCCCTTTACTGTCGACGGCGATTTCCGTTCCTTCTTCCGTGACGAATCTTCCTTTTTAAACTAGATCCAGGATGAAAAAAAGGTGCTGGAATGCTTTCGATTCTACTTGAATCAGCTTTTATCTACATTCACGTCTCAAATAAATTATTTAAAGGGTAGGTGGAGCTGGCAGCGACGGGAACTTCCTTAAAGAGAAGGAACAATGTAGGGAGGGGGAAGTATAAAGGAGGGGCAAGTATGAACCGGGGGGAAGTATAAAAGAAGTTCAAGGAGGAGGGTGGAGGTATTAGAATAACATCTTTGAGGAAGTTACGCATAGCAGAACTGTCTTGCAGGTCAAAGTAACTTGCGCCGTTTATTACAATACCGTTGACTAGAAATCATGACTTTTGATTAACGACATTCAGGAAATGAAGGAATATTTTAAGATAAAGTTAACATTTCACCTTTTAAAAACCGTCGAAGGAAAAGCTCAGAAGGCATGTTTATATTCATCTCAGGCTTTCGTTAAAAAGGAAGAAGGGACCCCGAAGAGGGAAGAATATCTCAGAAAAGGGAGCACTCTGTTTGAGGCAGTTAGTTTAATTTAATACGCGCCCTACGCTTCCCTTCCGCCAGAACTTCGCCCTCCCCCCCGGCCCTTTTTCCTTCGGATTAAGTCTTGGAGGTGATGAAGGGTTCGGTTTTAAGGAGGGCTTTTCCCTTATCTCGAACCTTAGTTTTCTAATGTACGAACCATTTTCTTCCCTCATCCTTTCTACATTGTCTCTCCAAACTTATGTTTCTTCCTAAAGAGACTTATTCTTCATTGCAAAGTTTAAGAATCTAGAATATTTAATAAAAAAATTAGTATTAATGATTTAACCACATTTCAAACATTTTCTAATTTTACTCAGTGAGATATTGGCCTTAATTTTCAAATGTTATGATTTTGAGAGCAAATTTTTTATTTAAAAGAAATTAGTGAAGTCGAGTACCGAGTTTTATAACCTCATAAAAAAATCGAGATATTACGATCCATAAAATGACATCAAGAGGACAAAAATGCTGTTTTATTGTCTTCGAGCAAGAAAAATGTATTTTACTTATAAATAAAAAAAGGAAAAACATTATTAATCACTTATATGGACATTTCCAATATAGTGGACCTTCCAGTTTAGAGAAGTGTGAGGTCAAAAGGTATTGATAAAATTCGAGGTCGAAAAACGAATTGAATATTTTTTCTTTATTTCCCTTGGGCTATCGTCTATCTTCATGATCTACATTTATGCTCCAATATTGGTTTCCCTTTTCCCGCGGAACAAGGTGATCCTCCTTATTTATTTACGTCAAACCAAGTAAACATGATAAAATCACATTATTGTCAAAACGAGTAAAATACGCTTTCATATCGGAAAGTAGGGCGGCGATAATGAGAATAAAAGATCACAATCAAATATTGGGGAAATGATTTGAAATAAAAACATGAATAAAATGTAACGTTAAAGAAAAAAAAATTCAACTTTAATAAACTTTTTTTTTCTTGTTTTTGTTTTTGCGTTCTAAAGCCAGAAAAAAGCGGGGGTTCTATTATTTCTTCCACGGTCGACCCATTAGCGAAGCGCGGCTAAATTGTAAAGAATTCTTTAAAAATTTTCTTCCGTTAATAAAGGTCTCGAGGTTGCATTCTTCCTTTCTAATTTTCTGGAAAGATTTTTTTAAATTATTGAATAGATTTTTAATAAAGTGTCCATTTTTTTAAATATTGTGAATGAGAAAAAACCTAATAAAAACTCCTAATAAAATACCAGAGGTGCATACTTTTTCTTTCCTGATTAACACTTAACTAAATTAAAATCGCAACAAAAAAAAACTTGATTGAAGAGCTTCCAACGAAAACTTCCTTAAAGAGAAGTAACAATATAGGAGGGGGAAGTTATAGGAGGGGAAGTATAACAGAGGGGGAAGTTATAGGAGGGGAAGTATAACAGAGGGGGAAGTTATAGGAGGGGAAGTATAACAGAGGGGGAAGTATAAGTCAGGGGATGTATAACGGGGGGGAATATAAGGGAACGAAGGTATAACGAAGAGAGGGAAAGTATAAGGGCGGGGGAAGTTTTTTTTCGAAAATTTTTCTAAGTTTTCTTTTTTTTTTTCGAAAAAGTTTCCAAGTTGGTTTTTTCAAAAAATTTTCCAAGTTTTTTCTTTTTTTGAAAAATTTTCCGATTTTTTTTAATTTTCCGGGTTTTCTTTTTTAAATTTGCGCTTTTTTTTTATTTATTTTTTTGAAAAATTTTTCTAGTTCTTATTTCGAAAATTTTTCTAAGTGTCAAGGTAGAAATAATGGGTTCTTGGCCTACGGATGTGCCTCTCGTAATGGGAAGAAGTATGAAATTTCTTCCTTCTAAAGAAATAATAATTAAAAAGTGGCAATTTTTTTACACTAAAAATTCTTAAAAATATAAGGAGTAATTGGTCAAAATTTGGTCAAAATCGGGCCAACGGTTCGGCCGCAGCGAATTTTTTAAAATTTCAAAAAGACACATCTCCGCCATTTTTTCGAAATTCAAATATCGCCCACCGACTAAAGAAAATTTGGTGAAAATCTGGTGAAAATAGGTTGAAAACTGTGGCCCTAAAGTGCTCCGGAAAAAAATGCTACGGCCGGACGGACGGCCGGCACCACAGACAAATATTCAATTTGACCCTCCGGGGTCTGAAAGACCCTTCCCCAAAACCCGAAGTCGAGGGTATCACAGTAACTTCTTTAAGGAAGTTAAAAAAAATACAATAGGTTGATTTCGAAGAAAAGAAATCTACCTAAAAGTACAGGACAGAGAAAAATAGGGTTAAACTTAATGCTGGGAGCATAGGAAAAACGTTCTTGGAGTTATTTTCTCGTAACATAGTGGAGCCAACAAAGTTAGGAGTAACAAGTTAGCACGTGTTTCGCCACCGGACCAATTTACAAAGTTTTTTTTTCGACCTACTTTTTGATCAACCACATGTATTTATTATAAACATCTTAATGTTGTTAAATTAAAAAAAATTATTAGGTGTTGAATGTTGAAAGCGCTTGAGGGTGGAAACGTGAGGACCCTTTGCCTACTTAACTTGTAAATTCCTTACGTACTTGTTCGTCAACATAAACCTCATTTAACCCCCAAAGCGCCGAAATACCAGAAGCAATTACCTTCAAAGGGACCGAACAAACTCTGTTTTACGCTCCGCTTCTTTCTAGCTAACTTTTTAAGCCGGACGGTCCGTTTTATATGAAAGGGATTTTTTTTGTGTCGAGTAAATTTTTCACTTTTCAAAAATAAAGAGACCTATTGACAAACGTGTGATTTCAACTTTGAAGGTAATCGAGTGACCTAAAGAAATATCGGATCCGGCCACGGGAAACGATGCATGAAAGATAAGGCTCGTTAATGTACAACTTTGTTTATAAACTAACTTCAACAAAGCGCTACGCAAGTTACGCTCTCTATTTAAACTTGAAAATTTCCTCTAATAACATTACGAACTCATCGAAATTACTCATAAGCTTAAAAGTGAAAACTTAACAGCAGAAATAAATTTCTTTAAAGAGGGGTATTTCAGAGTTATCAAGATTCCGGTTTTCCAGTTCAATTTCATAGGAAAAAGAAATCACCCAATCATAAATACAACTTAGTATTTTTCTGCAAACAAAAAAAAAATTCTTTTTTTCGATTTCACGCTCAGTTTGGAGAGTTAGAAACTCGCTAGTAATAAATCAAAAAGTCGCCCCTTTATCACGGAAACATCTCCGGATAAATATGGAAAGACGGGGAAAACGCATGGGCGAGAGGGTTGAAGTGGCCGGTGTATCGGACAAGTTATGAAAATGGAAACGCCCTAAACAAACTTGGAACATTAGCCGAAACGACGTTTTGAATAATGGGAATATGGGCTTCTGAAGATTGTTGACAACTTCCAGATATTATAAAGGTCTTAAAATAATTTTTTTTCATTTTCTAGCAAACAACTAAAGCCCAGATTGAAGAAAAATTGATATTTTTTTTGTTTCTGACAGAGGAAATAACGGGATAGGTTACTGTCACACAGAATGAGTGATGAGTTCCATAAAACAATATTATACAGACATCCGAGAAATAAAGCTTTTTTTTGTTGTGATCAGACATGAATATTTAAAAAAAAAAATTTCGCTTAATTTTCAACGTATCTGGTTCAATTTCTTATTTGTTTAGGAGTGTATTAAAAGATTTTTTTTCACTTTTGCGCATGCTCCAAGAGTTTAAAATCAGTTTCAAACTGCATTTGGAACAAAGCTATTATTTACACACGATAATCATAGTCTGGCTTATACAGATTGATTATATCCTTTGATCGAAAATTCTTTTAATTATCAAACTAACCAAACGAAAAACCATATACATACTCGTATATTATTTAGCAAAACCATATTCACTTATTTAAAAAAATGATATCGATTCTTTAAAAAAAATTGTGTCAATCTGCGTTTCTATTAATAGAAAAATCAATGAAATGCAGTTTGAGCAAGGAAAAAACCTTTTGCGAGCGTGTAGTGAGAAGTTTAATTACTATCCAGAGGCGAAAAACCGATGAACTTTCCGATATCAAACACCCGACTAATCGAGAGGAAAAAAAATTCAATAAGCACTTTTCTGTTTTTGAATAGACGATAAATTACGTTCTAGTGTCGCCCTAGACTTTTTTTCTGAAGAGGTAAATGACGGATTTGAAGAGGGCTTAAGAGTATTTTACTTCAAGCGCATTGCTTAACTCTTCCTTTTGTCAAATCCCAAAAACAAAGGACCATCTTCAGATACGGTAATCTTTAACTTTCAACGTATTTATTTTCGCTACAGAAACTCTCCCTCTGATGTACCACTCAAGTTTAATTAATACATTAAATCCTCCATTTCTAACTCCTCCTCTTTCTTAAAGTTTTATAAGATCTTAAGAAAGGCAACTTTCAGATAAAACAATTCATTGGAATTTCGCAAATTAATTAAGTTCGAATAAAAAATATTTAAAATTCTTGTACACATTTTTTTGCCTTCTGGACTTTTATCATGCCTCACTTGTAGAGCCGAAGTTCAACGCATGATTGGTGAATTTTAAATTTTCAAAAATCTTCTTTTAGCATGTAGCACATAGGGAAAGAACTAAAAGGGAAAGAAAATTTCATACTGGAAGGTGGCAAAAAAAAAAAAAAAAAAAAAAGAATGAGATAAAAGAGACTTTGAATAAAAATTGACAATATGATCCTTCGAAAAAAAAATCAAATTTGAAATTTAAGGCCGATGTTTGACGGTTTTTTTCCGACCTCGTTCACTATCTTTGAGGGAGTTTATTGTTATGCGGGGCTGGATGGTTGAAGGTCTGAAGCAAGAAGAATACTAATACTTCCTCCTTCACTTTTTCCCGGGGATCGAATGCTCAAGCACTTTTTGAATACCCTTTATTCCCCTCCCGGCTCTTTACCCGAAAACCACCCTGTGATTTTTATTCCATTCATATTCACCGTTTTTCTCCAAACGAATATAATCAGCGATGAAAAATTGGTCGACGCTTGTTCGAGATCAATAAAAGAGACAAAGGTTCTCGAATTAAATCGCCCCTTGTTGACGTAAATCAACGAACCTCCAAGCCGCTTTTCCCACTCGCGAAATCAATCAAACGAGCACAATATCGAGCATGTCTAGAATAGATATTGCCCGACCATAGAATCAACTTGACCGCAACCTCTATTATGTGGCTTGTATTGTTGGATACAACAATAATCTCGTTTTGTAAAAGATTTAAAAAGAGTAAATTAATCCAATTTTGACCCCAAAAAAAGATATTTTGTGTCAGCATAGAAACTTTTTGAATTGCCCTTTTTCGGAGCCTGGTAACTCCTAATCCGTACATCAGATCATCAGGGTAAGCATATCAATTTTACAGGAAATCTGACCAGCTTTCTCCATCGACTTTATTCAGCGCTTTGCAGCTCGGAAACGGCCGATCCTGCATTGAAGTTGATTTGGCCTAATTTGTAGGAAATTTAATCACCTTTCATTTTTGTATAATACATTTTTTAGCTAGGACGGACCGTTTTGAAGATAAAGGCGAAAAACCGGGAAAATCAGCGTCTAAGTATCCCCCTGGGAGTTTTTATGTGGGATGGTAAGGGATGATGACCTCTACCTCACTATTCACTAAATGACTTCCCAATTATACAGGTGAACAAATTTCATTTTAAGATATACTTACGTTGTGAGCTTGACCTTCTGATGATATTTTCAAGGAAGGTGTTCTGGGGAGCGACAAGACCCCTCCTTCCGCCTGGCATGACGGCTTGATGGTACTAGGGCTACAGGGGCGTCAAGCCGGCGGCTCCCCTCCCCCCACCACACCTCATCTGTAACAAAAAAATATCAATTCAATAAATCATACAATTTCCAGACATGCGAAATAACTAAATTAGTCTCAATAGAGATAATCTAGATATCAGAAACTCCGACCTAATTAAACCCTCCTCTATCAAAGTTCATATCCAAACTTAATACTCTGTATAGGACAAAATATTCATGTTTTCAGAGAGTTGTATAGGATGAATTTTTCCACATGGTTTATGGCCTTCTGGCTTTTTTTTATTTATGAAAGGGTTGATCAGGCCTTGAGTTCATTCTTCATCGAGGGGCGGCCGATAAATTTTACGTTTTTGGAAAGGTAGGGGATTCCTTTTATATCCCCAGGATTCGGGGAAATTCAACTACGTTATTCAAGGCTAAAGATTTTTTTTTACAGCAAAACTCGGTGACTTGAATACGTTTCTTCATTTTCTGATCACTTGTTTCTTAATTGACGACTTGGAAGAAATAATACTTTTAAAAAATGCAAATTATTTGAAAGAATTAGAATTTTGCTTCTATAAATCAATTTATACGACTGTCATTTTCCCAGCTAACGATGAATAAGAAGTCATTTGAATACAAAGATAATCAAATTAAAGAATTAAGGGCATGAGTGGACTTTTTGCTCTCATAACTCGGGATGTCGAATAAACAATTTGTATTATTATTGATTTTTCCCAACCCCATTAGTTTCCATTGTTAGGCCACGTGAAAGGACGCCATGGCATTATGTCGAAAGCCCCCGCCTGGGTTCTCCAAAAATTCGCTTAAAATATAAGGAGTATTTCGTCGCGTTAGTTCTAACACCGGCTATCTCAATTTTCCTAGGTTTTCAGGAGAGCCAAATACGGATTAATTTCTCATTGGAATCAATGCATCAATGGCTAAATCGTGAACTACGCGTTTTCTGTTGGTAATAGGGTTTAACTACCAACGGAATTCGATTCTCCACAAAAATTTACCATCAGAAACAACGTCAAACTCAAAATTGATAAAAAATGAGATAGCCGGTGTTAGATGTGAACTAACCCGACGATTTATTGAAAATTGAACCAACGTTTTACTTCCCCACGTTTATACTCCCCCCTTATACTTCCCCCTCCTTTTTTACTTCCCCCTCCGTTATACTTCCCCAACATTATACTTCCCGTCCTTTATACTTCCCCCTCCTATATTTTTACTTCTCTTTAAGGACGTTTTTGTTGGAAGCTCTTCGCCGTAGCGCAGTTTTTAAAATTTCAAACAGACATATCTCCGCCATTTTTTCGAAATTCAAAAACGCCTACGTTACTACACACGCAATAAAAATTAAAATGTAAATTAAATTTATTTATGACAAAAAATTAATTTACCGACAGATTGTCTCGAGTCCACTCAACAGAAGTTTTTGTCAGAACATGGAGGCCAAAAACACTAGAACCCTTGTAATCTAGGATTAACTGATAAAGCGATAAAGAGAATCCTGAGGGGAAGAAAAAAAGAGGTCAGTGGCACAATCAAAAAGAAAAGAAATCTTTCACAAATCTTAATGGAGAGGGAAAAAAATACCGAAAAGATATATTTAAATTTTTTATGCAGAAAAAAACAAAATTAGTTTTTTATCCTCATAACAACTCTTTAAATACTAAGTAAAAAGTTTACTTATTAGGACTCACGTGAGTCCTAATAGTCATGAGTTAAGTTTTATCCTCTATAAGTTTCTTAGGAAGGAAAAAGTTGACTTTTTTTTCCTCTAAAGAACGTGCCTTGTATTTAATATAATAAGGGGTAATAACAATAATAGAGCGGGCAATGTTTTGTGGCGTGCTTGGCACAGGTCGCTCTCGTGTCTTCAAACGAACACGGAAACGGCAAAAGTAACGTCTTGTCATTCTTTACCTTTATATTTTCCACCCCGAATTAGAGCTATGTATTCAACGCGTTTAAGTTGTTCTTACGATTTTTAAGTTCAATACGAAAATGTCGAAATTGAGAGAGTTAAAGTTTAAGGAAGGAAAAAGGGAATTTTTGAAACAGGATTTGTACCAAAACATTCTCTTTCCGTAGCTTTTTACTTTTTTTATACGGTATGACCTTTATCCAGTAAATGGGAAACCGGGAAGGGGGAAAAAAAAGGATGTTCAGAATGCAAATGAAAGAGTCCCTTTAATGTTTATCTTTTTCATTTTAAATAAACAAAATATTTTTATACAATTTCAACGCTTTAAAATTACAAAATACGGATCGGCGAAGCTAAAAACTTTTAACGACCCAGTTTTTCCTCGTCTGAAAGTGTATCTCCCCTACAGTGGAAGGGGGTGTTTACCAAAAAACACGCGCTGACGATTGTTTGTGGGAGTTTGCCATCGGGGATGATAAGAAAAAATGCTAACAAAAATCGCAGTACTCAATGGAATTAATGGTACATGTGAGTTACCATAACAACGCGCATGCGCAAGTATTCCTGTGTTTTTAGTTCCCGCGTAAAATTAATCTTTGAGATTTACCTACATTCAAACATGTGTGATAATACGAGGGGTTAATTTTTTTCCTCTCGAAAGAAAAGCTCCTTTGGAGAGAAAATCAAACGAGCTCTCCTTGCGAGAGGAAAAAAATTACCCCCTCGTAATCGGTCATTTTATAATTAATTTATATTAGAATTTTTTTTTCTTTTAAGATGTTAATTTATTTATTCGTCAGGGTTCACCAATGCTCACTTTTTTTTAATAGTGTCTATAAGCTTGATTCTTGTCAAGAGGTTGGCAGTACTGATTTCTCATGTGTAGTTCATATCGCTTTGATGTTTTTTTAATAATATTTTGAACAATTGATATCGCTTTCGATTTATATTTTCGCGAAACAAAAGGTTTTTGATCAGATAAAACAAGGGGGGAATGGAACGTAATGAAATGACGATTGCAGAAAAAAAAATACAGCGAGAAATGGTTCCGACTTTAAAATACTGTGATTGCCAGAGAAACGAACAAAACGAACATTTACGGAGGGAGATCCGAATAAAAATTGTTATTGCCTCCGGCTCCATTTTACATTTTTAATCCCTATTTTTCAACAATTGAGCTGGAATGGCAGAATACGAATTAAATGGTTTACAAGAAAAAAGAAAAAGAAAAAAAAATTTTTTTGCGTTTTAGTTAAAAACAAGGTTGAAAATCGGAACATGAAAATCATCGAGGACGTGTGAGATTTTCCGGATCTGGCGAAAGCCACGCGTAATATAAAAAAAAGTGTTGTCAAAATTGTAGGAATTTATCGCTCGTGAAATCTCAGAGTTTTGTGTCAGGATGGGGGAAAAAAAGAAAGAGAACGAGGAAAAAAAATCCTATTTATACCGAAGAATCTTTTGCCAACGCTCTCAGAAAAAGAAAAAGAATCCTTTTGTTGTCAAATTTTATGCACAGTCTGTTAACAGATTATCCTTCGCTGAAATGTCATGATATTTTTGTTTTCATAAACAGGTGACTTTTTAACTTCCCTATTCATTCAATTTTTCCCATCGCTAACAATTTCGTAAGCCGACATGAAAATTTTTTATAAACTTTCTCATAAATCGATAGCATTCGGACGTTCATCAATTTAAACGACATTCACGGTTGGATGAGCTAAATCATTGGATGTAGAGATAAAATGGGAAACCTGGATCTTCCTAAATCTCAATTGAAATGAAAGCTTGATCATTTATTTTTAAAGATGGAACAAAAGCATCTTTTTCAAAAATTTATCACATTTTTCAATAGTTTATAGTCCACGGTAATAAATCCATGTAAAAATAGTAAAAATATTATAAAAATTGGGGCGAATGGCGAAGAAAATTTTTTTCCAAAAAATGGTATTTTGGAAGCCTAAAATATGTTCGCTATTCACATCATGGTGTGGAAGAGTCTCTAATTTTCCCCCTTTTCTGACGCTTAGAAATAAAATAAGGATGTTTTAGGTTGTCGTGAAGGGTCGTTTTTATCTTTAAGAAATAAATTGTGCCCTTAAGACCCTGATATACGTGACCGCCGGAGTCCTACGTGTTCACAATTTTTGACAACCCGGAATATCTATAAAGAATCACCAACATATGAACTTTTGAATTTATACCCTATCAAGTTAATAGCTTTGTTCCAACCGCAGTTTGAAACTCCTGGAGCACGCGCAGATCCGTCAAATCTGAAGACATTGGACGTCAAAGTTGACGTCCTTCTGCGCATGCTCCAGGAGTTTGAAACTACGTTTGGAACAAAGCTACGCTATTGGGTATAATTTTTAAAACATCAACATTCATTTTACTGTTAATTATATAAACCTTGATATTCTAATTTCTCATTCCAAATAGATCGTTTAATTCTACAATCGATTTTTTTATTGATTTAAAATTAATGTACCTAGTTTTTTCCATATTTCTTCAACTTTTTGATTTGTTGAATGTTTTTTTAAGGAAAAAAGGTGAATCATAATTTATTGATGTTGAATTTTTAATCGAGAGGGAAGGGTAAAATAATCGAAGGCATCGATTGTTTTGAAATAAACGTCAGATGGGAATTCGGAAGTTGCTATTGGCTGGCTCCAGTATGAATCAGCACTTCAAAATTTATTGGACAGCTTGTCAATGATTTAAGAGTTCAATATTCATGCTCCGGGAGTCCCAAACTAATCTCGGCTTATAGAAATCTATTTCACTTTTTAAAGTTATCTTTCGATGGCCGTAGGTTCTCCCCAAAAATTTCAAAAATGGAAACTTCTGGGGCCTTAAAACTGAAGAACCTTGCGAATGCCAAAAATCTGCTGAAATTGGAATTTTCCAACGGAAAGAGGAAAAACTTCTTTTATGCCTGTGATAACAGGGTTTCGCAACGGATAGCGTCGTTCAAATCGTTTATCCCTCAAATCTGAAGTCATCTGACGTCAAATTTGACGTGCAGATCCTTCTGCGCAAGCTCCAGGAGTTTCAAACCAGTTTCAAACTGCGGTTGGAACAAAGCTATTTTTTAAAAAAATGGCTATATCGGGGCTTTCTGGGGTTTTTCCCGAAAAGGGCGTAAAAACCGGAAAACTCTTTTAAAAAAATTGTTTTGTAGGTTAGTGAGGCGGGATAAGGTGGAAGTTCCTTCGCTTAAATTAGGATAAGATTGATGGAAATTATGACCTTGAACTCATTGATGCAAAAGGCGATGATAAAAAGCGGTTATGAATAATTCACGAGATTATTTTTAAAAATGAAGATCTTACTCAAACGAAAAACCTCCCATCCAAAAGCCACAAAAGATTTAAGAATTAATTATTAATTAATTAATTGAAATGTATAGGGAAAGAACCCCTTAAAACCTGATTTCGAGAAAATGGTTTTCAATCAAATATTAATAACATTCAAAACAAACATAAAACGTAATTATGACATAAAATATAACTATTAATTATAATAAACAGGTTCGTCGATATAAATTAATTTTAAGCAAAGCGAATGATAAAGTAGACAAAATTAATAATTAAAATGAGAAACATCTCATTACTTTTGGGGATTAAAAATACTTAAAATACTGTCATAGATTTTAATTTGTAATTAACTCCATCTATTTTTTAAGTAAGGAAAAGCCCTTGAGAATTTCCCGAGTGGCAGACTGTAGATAAAAAAGAATCGTAGGGAAAAAGTGGAGAAACCTTGGGAAGATGGCTTTTTCTGAAATGGCGTTCTCCCATTTTACGACTTTCGACAAGGACCAAGCATTGATTTTCCAAACTCAAAAAAATTGTCATTGTAGGTGGAAATTAGATGTTCGAGTGGTTCTGTACGAAAAGAGGATTTTATCTCGAGATAATGTCTATAAAGCGTTATTGAAGGCTGACACGCAGTAGGGCGGTAATTCAGGTCAGAACGAGAGGTATGGCTATGACGTCAGAAAGACAAGTCATAATAGCTTTGTTCCAACCGCAGTTTGAAACTGGAGCATGCGCAGAAGGATTTAGACGTCAAAATTGACTCCATTCAAATCGTATTTCCGTCGAATCTGAAGTCCAAATCCTTCTGCGCACGCTCCAGGAGTTACAAACACGTTTCAATCTGCAGTTGGAACAAAGCTATTAACTCCAATATTTATGCCTTTTAGGTATTTTTTATAATAAGTAAGAACAAATTTTTACAGAGGGAAACATGAATTTGTCAACAAAGGAACGTCCTGGTTAACGAGACAATTCCCGAGGGGATCTACTATTTTTAAAATCAAAGGGGTCGTTTTGAAAAATAAAATGAGATCGTTTCCTTTGCCTCAGGGCAAAAAGATACGAATCTTTTCATTTCTACAGAATCTCATCTTAAATTCAATTGCATGGTTATATTCCTATTAAAAATTATTGATTTCCTACCAAGACAAAAGTTCTTTTGTTCTTTAACATCCCCAATTCTTTCGCTCTTCGCAGGGAATCCTCGAAAAAGAAAGCGAAATGCAGTGTGGGAATTGAACCCAAGACCTTTGTTCCACCGAGAGAATTTAGGAAGGAACCGCTTCCAAAACTCCCTTGGCAGCGATGGTTCTATATCTACACTGCTCAAATTAAAAGTGATCCTTTAATTTTGCTATCATCTTAAACTTTCCATCATTACTAGATCTAAATCTTACCTGCAATGGCAATATTTATTTATGCAAACCACTTATTCCTCTTACCTGAAACAAAAAAGAAATCAATAAGAAACGAATTTTGTCATGAAAGTTATATGAATGTTCATTATTAAAAAGAAGAAGAGAGAGTTTCGGGGAGTTTTAATGGTATGTTTACTTGGGCTGAAAAGGGAAGTATTGTTGATAGTAGAAAGAGGGTGGAGTGGCAACTCTGAGAGAAACAATACATAAACTAAAGAGGGTTGAATTAGCAGAGATGCTTGGGAGCCTCTTAATGCTGGTATAATCTAAAGGAGCCCTTCGCCCTTCCACTATCGGTAGCACGACCTACAGCCTCTCTTAGCACTTCCGAAACCATTGATATGCATTAGCGGTCTAAGGGTTTCCTTCATTCAATTATAGAAGGAAACATAGTTATTATAAAAATCAAGTTCGTTCTAAGACTCCATTACGGAGGTCTTTGTAAGATCTAAGCTCCGGGGTAATTTACTTAATTAGGCCCCTTTATATCGTCTAGCAATCTAAAAATCACATAAGCACGTCAAGAGTGAAAAAGACTATTTTGCATATTAACGTTAATTGCCGGCCTAATCGATTTTGGCTCTATTCCAAAATATAAAGAGCGCTATAACGTCTTTTATCCTTCTTACTTTTCATCCTGATTAATTTTTCTTTCTTTAAGGGCCATCATACTGGAACATTTTGTTTCAAAAATAAGAGACAGCAGCACTTTCGCCCCTAAAATCACTATCCTATATTTGAGCACGAAAAACCGTCGAAAATTTTTTTGTTCTCGTTATTTTGGGAATATCTAGGTGGTCTAGGGAGCAGTTTTGCTACTTTTGGAAAATGGAAAACTTATTTTTCGACTAAAACATTTTTTACAAATAACCGCTAGCCATTTTTTAGGTTTTGACAAGCTCTTTTATGCTCCAAATCTTTGTAAAAGGATTACGACGAAAATATTCGACGGATTTCCTTATATAATATGTTTTTGGAAAGAGCTCATCAAAACCTATAAAATGGCTAGCGGTTTTTTTGGAAAAAATGTTTTAGTCGAAATGTAAGTTTTCCATTTTCCAAAGGAAAACTTTTTCGGAAAAACAGCTCCCAAGGCCGCCTGGATATTCTCAAAATAACGAGAGCTAGCTTTTGTAAAAAAATTTCCGACGATTTTTAGTGCTCAAATATAGGAAAGTAATTATAGGCATCTTCTGTCACTTGGTTAAATTTTGATGTCAGATCCGCCTTAAAATATGGAGATTTTCAACATTCATTCATAATCCCCCAACATTGTGTATAAACTATTGAGGGGAGAAAATACCTACAGCTTTCTTGGCCTGCCAGGTCTGTGAATGAAGTAGCAATTAATTTTTCATAAGAGCCTCTTAAAACTTTTATACCTACATAATTGATCCACCAATTAGTAATAATCAGTGTTTTCGTAGAAAACTAAGTTAAGTCGATTATTTTTCCTTGCTTATGGCATGAATAAATAAATAAAATAGAGCAATTTAATATAAAAAAAATTTTAAACCATGTTTTTCCTCCCGTTAAACGCTCCCCAAGGGTCTTTTAGGTCGGTTCATGAATTTATGTATTACTCTGCAGAGCGGATCAAAACGGTTGGAAAAGTGCTACATTACTTACGCTAATATTAATTTTATTTTGTGTGACAGGCTGAGAGGATGGTGGAAAAAAGAGAACTCATCGTCTTTTTATAAAAGGGTTTAACTAAAGCGTTTTATTACTTTTTATCCCTTCTGAAAACGTTTTTGCTGTGAAAATAATTTTATTCATAAAATCTATTTTTATAAAATTGGTTAGCACGCTTTTTTTTATGAAAAATAAAGTATAATTTTTAAAAATCTGGTCGGTGTATGTATAATTTCCTGCTTACCAGTAACTAAAATTGAGAGTTTTAACATTTCCAAACATTTTTGTTGCAGAAATGAACTGTGAAGACAACGATGGCACTTTAATTTGTGAACTGTTCGAACTGTTCTAGACAAAAGATTGGCAAGAAACCCCACCTCCGGACACATACGTCTATTTATTTCCATCTACGTCCGAGCCAAATCTCAGTCATGCCAACCATTGTCAGGTCGTCTATTGTTTAAGTTTGCTGTTCCACTTAAAGTCCTTTCCGACATTTTATTTACTAACAAAAAAAATTTTTTTACAACAATAGAAGCTATAAATTACAAAGAATACCACACATGTTCCATTAGTAAGATGAAGCTCAATGAAACCCCTGTCGTAAATTTATCATAGAAACATTTTTCGATCGTTCCAATTATTTTGAGTATCACGCGATCCCTTTTCTTTTCAATTTTATTTCAAAAGGCGTTTTGTAATTTGAAATTTTCTTATAACTTTAAGTTAACAAGTTGGGCGTTATATTAGATCCCTTCACCGGTTCTTATAAGAAAATGTAAATTACTTTCGCTTGAAAGTCTTGTTTAAAAAGCCCTTATTTCTTAACTTGTATTCAGGTTAAGTGTTCTTTTCTTAAATGAATACGTTTTAGAAATTTCAATATTGATTTTATGACCTTTAGTGTGTAGTTTTTGGCAGATATAAAAAACTTCCCCTATGCCCAAATTTCATCCTTTTTCGGCCGTTTTGTAAATTTTAAAAGAAAAAAAAAAGCGATCAACACTTGTTGAGTAGAGGACGAGATGAATCTCTAGTGTCCGTGGTGAATTAGAGGAAGAGTTTTATCTCTCAAAAGCTTCCCTTCCGATATCGGTTGGATTGAGATTTGCTGAGGTAGGTGGACAAAGGCTTTGAGATGTCTTGCCAAGGAATTTAGTCATTAAAGAGAAAGGGGATGATCAATACAACACTAATGACGTCATTTTACACGTAACGATGAGAAGATGATTTATCTCGAGTTATAAAATCTTTCATTATAGATACATCATTTATAATTTTATTGATTTTTATGAAGATTTTCCCTGTTCAGACCCGGAAAAGTTGTGTTCCGGAAAAAATGCTACGGCCGGCCGGAACCATTGACAAAGTTGAGATCGGTATAGATCCATAATCGAACTGACCCTCCGGGGTCTGGAAGACCCTTCCCAAAAGCCCGACGAGGAGGGTAAAACGATAACTTCTTTAAAAAAGTTAAAAGTGGGAATAATATAAACAAAGTTTTTCTTAAAACTCATCGGAATATGGATTAAATTATTCACAGAAGAAAGAGGGTAGCTCAATCCATCAGAACTAATGAATCGCCACGCAACGCTCGAGGCTCGATTCTCATTCCGCAACCTCATACATCAAGGTCCGTGGGTTGAAATGGTGGCAGTGATGGGGTGAGGGCGAGGAGCGGTTTTGAGGGGAGGCAAGAAAACAATTCCCCGTTGGTAAAAGCGTTGTTATCTTGCCCAAGCTCGAATTAATAGCGCCCTATTACCAAATAGCAAGCCTGAGCCGTGGCGAGGGGAAAAAAACGAGGGAGGAAAAAAAAATTGCGTGCGCCTTATCGCCTCGGGCTGCCCCCGATTTGAATAAGAGCAATTTAAAGTTTACACATTTTTTTCAAAACCACCACTAAATACTACCTAAATCACAAAAGAAAAGGAAATCCTTGATTACACAGCGATCAACATATGAGTATAAGGTTCAACACAAAACTACCTAATTTCCCTTAAATTCGATGAATTTTCCTATACAAAAGATAAGTTGTTTTACCAGATTTACCTTCAAACCGGAAGCGAAAACCATTACGATTTTTAGTCAAAAAGAGTAGAACGAATGGTGTACATTTGAGTTAGGTTTTCATAATTTAACATCCATTCAGTGATACCAACCTAAAGTAGTGAACCCCTCCACCCTTATTTCTTACAGATTGTAAAGTGCCTGGTAAGCGTTAAAAGACATGTTTAGGCTGGGTGAAAAATAAAATCTTTAGGATAATCCGGAAGGATCCCTTTTTTCAACACAAACGTTGTGATATTTCTTTTGATTCGCTTCATCCGGTAGTCCCTATCAATAAATTAGTTTTCAGGTTGACAAGCTTTCAATAAATCAAACAAGTGGCCAAGACGTCGAGGCTTAAATTATTTTATATTTAGAAGGTGAGAGGGAGGTTTTTAAAACTTTCATAGATACAAATTACCATGATTAACGTCAATTTTTCGTTCAATTAATCCTATCATACTAACTATGCTTTCGTCGGATGGCTTTTTATTACGCATCCTGTTAATTCCCGTGTGAAAGTGAGTGCCTAATTATTGATTATGTTAACAATTTACTTTTTAGGCCATCAAGAGGAGCTTTGAAAACGGGGTAAATATAAAAAATGAAATCTATAAAAAATAAAATAAAATAAATAAAAAGAGCAAGCTCCATTTTTGCGATTAAATTGCACCATCTGTTTTAGATAGGTTTGTTTGTCTTTCGTTAATACGTACTTCTCATATTTTTCATTAAAATTTAAATTGTTAAAAATTAATTAAAAATGGGATTCGTTAGAACTAATGAGTTTCCTTTATCAGATTCAAAAGTGCGGTATCATATTACCCCTGATATGTAGGAGGGAAATATATACAATAGAGTTATAATCTGCTTAAAATTACCATAGTTGTATACCACATATAATTTTCCTTGATAAAATATTCAGTCCGGAAATGTCTGAATGGAAACTGAACCTTTTGATCAAAATTTCAATTTCCTGCTTTGTTGTTTTAAGTTTTATGTTTCCTCTTCTTGTAATAAGGGAGAGACGGACTCAATAAAAGCCTTTTCGGATGACAATGGAAACCGGTGGCTCTAATACACCTTGGAAAATCAGCAGACGTAAACTAATTTAGGCCTGGGGCGGACCTGAATGAATTTTCCCTTTGACCATTATGGGGTCTTAAGTATCTAACCAACTTTGGCTACTAGAGTATCGATTGATGAAACCCAACTGGGAATTTTTTTTCCGTTAAAAAAAGTGTTTAAAAAAATTACACCCATGGGATTTCCGAAAACACTTTTCTCGCCTACGATTTGTAACCTTTTAAGGTTTTTGCAAATTTATTTTTGAAAATAGCTTCAGAAATAGAAGAGCCGTCAACACTTCAGGCAATGAAACTTTTGGACCCTGTGATTTTTATTATAACTTTTTTTTTATAAATAAATCTATAATTCTGGATTTCTCAATATAAAAGCTTCCGTTCTCCTCGAGTTGATACTCGTATTTCCGCTGTATGAATATTATGAATTATGAGAAGAAAATTGTTTTTTCGTGTATTTCAGCTCTTCGGTTATACGTCATCATAATGCTAAAGATTGACGTTGGTTCTTATAAATAACTTCTTTTTTTCTGATGTCTGAAAAGAGGGTATTCACAAATCGAAATAACGTTTATGTCTTTCCGAAGAATAACGAGGACCGCTCTATATTCTATTGGCGCTCCTTAACATATTCCGTCCACACTCAATGTCTTTTATTACGTTTTTTTCTCGACCTTTCTTTTTATTCAAACGAACATGAATTTTTTCTCGCTTATCGAAAGTCTTAAGTTTTTCTCCCTAATTTAACTGATGAAAATAACAATTTGACTTTTTGTGGTTTTAAAAAATCGATTTATTTTAAGTGTTTTATTATCTGTTTAACCACTTGGGAGATAAATCGGGGGGAGCTTATGTAGAGAGCACTTAGCCTCGAGATCACCTCTCAAACGTTATGGGATTCCGGGCAACCGCTCATTACTTTCACCTCTCTCGGCCTTCCCTCTCAGAATTGCCTCTTCTCAAATTGGAAAACCCGCGGATTTGTTTTTTCCACGCCCTCTGTGAAACTTTTTAATCATGTATTAAAACGTTCCCTCTCTTTGATGAATACGCAGGAAATGCGCGAATGGCTTTTATCGAGTACTAAAACCTTTGAAAAACGCCATTAAACGAACGCATCAAACGAAGAAAAAGGAGCACTGAAGAGCAAAAGTGAGGAAATAAAAACCTAAAAGGCGTTTTCCACAAAAAGGTTTTCAAAAAATAAAACATTTAGTGCCCACTTTTAACCATGGCGCCTTCTTAACGCCAATCAAAGAAAGAAGAAAAAAAAAAAAAAACTTTTTGCTGCAATGTTTAAAAAAAAAGAGTGAAAAAGTTTTACTTTTGAACGATTAGGTTTATTTCGGTTACGTTTATTTTTATTACACAGTTTTTAAACATCGTCGCGTTAATTCTAACACCGGACAAGTCATTTTTTTGTCATTTTTGAGTTAGCCATTGTTTCTGATGGTAAATTTTGAGGTGGATCGAATTCCGTTGGCAGTTTAATCCTATAATCAACAGAAAACTCGTAGTTCACGATTTAGCCAGCAGGTAATGCATTGATTCAAATGAGAAATTAATCCAGATTTTGGCTCTCAATGAAAAAAATGACTTGTCCGGTGTTAGAATTAACGCGACGATATATACTATTAAGTTAGCATGAATGGAATTTAAAATTAACTTTTTTTTAATCTTTTAGACTTGTAACATTATACACTAATTGTTTGTTTGAAAACTTTCTCTAACCCATGGTCAAGGATGCTTACCTGCCCTTTTTTCGGCCTTCGTGCAGGAGGAAAGACGGACGTCCACGTTTTTTGGGAAAGAAAATCAAAGCTCGAAATAAACGAGGGACTCCCTCTCCATTTAAAAACCAAACTTCCCTCTAAAACCTATAGTTTGACTATTATTTTCTCCAGAGGACCAACTCCCTAGCTCGAAGTCCTTCCCCCGGCAAAAATCCCAAGCGGAAAATATAATTCTTACTTATATGCTTTTTAGCATCTTTTATAAAGCTTCATGTAAGGATCTCTAAAAAAAATATTTCCTTTATAAAACGTTCCATGATTGAAATATAAGAAAAGTTTTTATATCTGTAATAAATTATAGTAAAGTTGTACATAGTTATAACATTTCTGGAAGTTGAGACGAGAAAACTAGTTTGAACTAAATTCCATGTAAGTTCTCAAATTTCGCGTTAAAACGTTCAAGTTAAACGAGACTGAAAAGTTGCGCCTGATTTTCTCTCTCTCTCTCCCGGAGCCTGTGGGCTTTAAAGGTCTCCGGTATCCATGCATAATGCACTAGAGAAGTCGAATCAATACACTCTAGACTCCTACCCTTGGTTGTTTATTCTAATTAAACTAGATTTGTCCCGACCCCATTTTAAAAGGGGGATCTCATTTAAATACTTGGAAAAGGCTTAAAAGAGAAAGAAAAAATCACATCTCAGCCCAATTTTTTTGGATAAAAATTAAAAGCCGACCTCATAAGTTATGTTGGAACGTCAATTTTTCTTGCTTTGATTATTTAAAAAGCATTCTAGTTAGAAATGTGCGTGAGATATCAATTTTACAACTTAAAATTTCAGAAAAGTTGTCACGATCTTACAAATAAATAAAAAAAATCCGTGCTATATTTTTTCGTCATAGTTAATTCAAACCTCATAAAGCCCCAAATAACTTATGAATATTTAAATTTCGCTTGCTTGAGGTCAACGCAACAAGAGAAAGGAGTACATTTTTCACTAGAATATAAAGGTTTTTAACTTTCTTTATATCTAAAAAGTTATAAATTCTGAATACTTTCCCAATTTTAGGAAATTGAGGCTATGAATACCTGCCCTAAGGGTTTTCGAGGATTAGCCAGGCGTTAAATTGAAAGAAAATAAAGGATGAAATTAAAGTTTTTATAGTGAGATGATCCTACGTCCCTTTGTCGTTTTTAAACGTCAAATCATCCTGGATGACATTAGTTAAAAAGTCCTTTTTATTTCAAGCTCCCAACCTCGACTGCTCTTGTCAACCGTGAAGGTAATTGCGCCTGGCAATCAACCCTTCCCAGATAGAAAAAAAAAAAGCGGACGGTTTCACCGCTTTCAACACATTTTCAACAGTATGAACAATTTTTCGGTCGGAAAATGTTTTAGCTAAAGCTTTTGCCATGAAAAGTCTTTTTTACTCCGTCTTAAAGAAAAATCGCTGAGCGGATCCTCCGCCTTAAATCTGTCATTGACGAAAAAGGCGGAAATTCCTCTGACAAATAGATCCTTGGAAGCTATTATGTCTCCCATTAGGTATACAAATTGTGCTCACTCAGATCTCTTCACGAACATGAATCACTCACGTTTTCAATTGATGGAAAACGCCTTCTATACACTCTTTCTTTTTTCATAACGAAAAGGCCAACTTTTATTTTTAATATATAAAATAATTTATAGAATAAAAGTTGACTGATATTGATTTTAGCTCTGGAATAGCTCCGGGTTGCTTAAATTCTGAAGTTTACACCTATACATCAGTGTCAGAGAAGGCCATTAGCGGGTACGTGACCGTTGATTCTGTGTGAACGACCCTCGAGGTAATTTCCAAGAAACCTAAGGCACTTTCTTTTTACTATTGGGAAAACTCTAATTAATCTTCTCAAAAGAAATCCGTTAAAATAAAGGTTGATCATTCAGAAAAAGAAATGAAAAGTTTGAAGTAATAAAAATTTTCCGGTTTACCGATCCTTTGGAGTTTCCGGGAAAGGCGGATTAAATTAACTCGTGTAAACCTCTTTGTAGTACACCTCCGTGATCCCCGCTACCATGTATTCTCACCACGGAACTCTCCTTACATTAAATTATTACTAAATTCCAAGTACGTCATATTGCTTCAACCTCTTTCGCAAAGTTTTCAAAAATCATATTCTTAAAAAACTACCTCAACAGATCATTTTCCTTTTTTATATTTTTTTTAACTTACGAAGTTATTGTTTTACCCTTCATGTCAGATTTTGGAAAAGGGTCCTAAATAGAACAAGATTGCAACGAGAGCGATTTGTGAATTTCGAAAAAATGGCGGAAATATAACTGATTTAAAAATTTCCGTTTCAAAAATACTTATACAGTACTTCCCCAAATAAATTATACTTCCCCTCCGTTTTACTACGTTATACTCTCGTACTACTTTCCCTATAGAGGAAAAATTTTATAATTAAAAATACTTGCAATTATACATCTCCTGTTTTAAGCTTCCTCCTCCTTTGTACTTCCCCCCCTTAAACTTTCTCTCCGTTATGCTTCCCCTCCTTAATACTTAATACTTAATACTTCCCCCTCCAATGTTGTTTCTTCTCTTTAAGGAAGTTTTTTTTTGGAAGCTCTTCAAACTATGACTTTTATTATGGTGCATACTGTTTAATGAGGGAGGCAATAACTATTTGGTATAAAATAAGCTTGAAAAATAAATGAGAAGAGAAGTCTAAATGACCAAAAAAAGGAGAGAAAAAGAATAAGGGGGCCCCCAAAAATAAACGACCAATAGAAACAAATGTAAGGCAATCATGAGTCACGAATCACGGAAGGGACGTTAGGGGTTCTTTTGGGCGGCCAAACAATAGAAAACGACTACGGCGGGAATACCGAAGAAAACCTTGCCCCAGTTGCCGATTTGCGGGGGCCTGTTTACTCAAAGTCCTCCCACCATCGAATGATTATTCGTCCTTCTACTCCCTCCTGTCTCCTTTTCCCTCATTAACCCAATATTTACATCGCTGCTGTCTTCATGACGAAACTTTATAGCTTCCCATTAAACTTTTTATAGCCTCCGTCAAAATAGTTTAAAACGTCGCATGCGAAAATCAAATTTCCGAATCGTAAAATTTATAGTTACTCATTAAACATTTTGAATTTTTTTAATAATTAAAAAATATATTGAATTTTCAGACATTCTATACACCTAAAATTGGAAAATTTTCACGCATTTCACTTCTCAAAATAGACGTTTAATATTGAAATAGCAGATATATCGATTGCACGCCATAAGTCACTAACTGAATTCCTGGAAATCACGAAAGCAAGGATCAACAATTTCTCTGCGCGATTCTGTGGCTTTTAGTGGGAAAAAAGTGCTGTTTCACTTGCGTGTTATTTTTTTATGGATTAAACTTAGCGTAGGAAAAATTATTCTGATTCATGCTTGAGTAATATTGATTTTTCATAAAAGTTTATCATTTTGCAAAGAATAAAAGAGTTTTTTGCACACAAAAAATGTTACTTAAAATTACATTTTAATGTAAATTTCTGATGATGATAGCCGGTTGTAGGATATCCAAGTAGTGCATTTCTAAGGGCGCGGGGTCGTTCTATCTTCCCCTCCGTCTTCTCCCCTCGCCCACGAAATCCAATTAGGCAAAACAAGCTGAATGTTGAAAAATAGCCGTTGTTCTTACCCCGTTTGTGTAAATAAAAGGGCGAAAAGAACGTGGAAGATTTAATAGGGAGAACGACTAAAATGTAGAAGTTAATGAGAAGGTTCAAGTAAGCCCCGGGGCAAGACGCTAACAATCCGCCACCTCTCAGAAACGTCAAATATCCAGTAGCGTTTATCTTACACGACGTTCATTGTCTGAGATACCTCTTCTGTAATAATAACGTCTTTCAAAACAATGGGTGAATGACAAACCCTTCCGAACACTTTTTCATCCGTAAAAAATGAAAACTGCAGAAAATATCAAAAATCCCAAGTACTAGTCGGGAGCTGGCCCCGAAGAGAACTTCCTTAATGAGAAGGAACAATATAGGAGGGGGAAGTATAAAGGAGGGGAAAGTACGAATTGAGGGGAAGTATAAAAGAGGACTGTCTGGAAGACATCTAAAAACACGACGTGGAGGGTATCACAATAGCTTCCTTAAGGAAGTTACAAAAGAAGAGATGTTTCTTGTACAAAAGACCGTGAAAAAAGAGTATTTTTCAGTTGAAAGAACTTTCAAACTCTGTTGTGTTGATTGGATTTTAGTTTCAGAAAAATTCTGTTTTTTTGTTCCATTTGTGTGTGAAAAACATTTTCCCATGATTGAAAAGCAATGGGGCAGATGGCGCTGAAAAATCGTACATTTTAATAGGTTTTTACTGGTATTCGTATGAAATAGAAGTTCTCGACTTATCTAAACGTTCAATATTGAATTTCATAAACTCTTTTTTTAATTTCGCTTTTTAAATTGAAATAAATGAATACATCAAAGTGAAGGAAAAGGAGGAAAACTAAGAAAAGTATTTCTGTGATGAATAAGAAATTCTCTTATTGCATTTCAAGGGAGAGAATAAATAATTCAGCCGTAGACGCGGTGTCTACTCCCGTTTGGGTTCAGAATTACAGGTTGGGGGGCCCCTCCGAGAATTCCACCAAGTCAGAATTAGGCTACGCCCTCATTTCGCCTCAAAATCAAATATGCAAACGCCTGCCGATATTATGTTTTAATCCAAAACCTCACTTTAAACATTTTAATTCAATATTTAAAGAAGCTTACGACCTCTCTTCTTTTTTTAAACCGCATTTTTTTACCTTTTGCGGTATTTGGCCGGGAAAACTTCCGAAAAAGTTTTCTTCTTATCGAGTTTTATAAAAGTAGTAACTTTTCAAACAAGTTAGCTTAGTGGTCGGCCCTTTTAAATGTATAATAAGCACCCCTCTTCACTTCACTATCGAAAATTTGTCGAAAATTCCATGAGCTTTATGTTTCGGATGTATAAATTGGTTGAAGTAGCACTTGGGATAAAAGATTGCTTAGGGTGTTGTGACTAAAATCCTTTGGTGGGACACTGTAAAAGGTTCTGGACATCTTCCAACTTGGAACAAATAAAATCTTTAACAATTACCAATTTTTTTTGGCTCACAACTTTCTTTCTTACGTAACATATTGGCTTACTCGATTAAATCTTTACTACAGGATAATTAAAAGCTCTCCAGGAAACTTCTTACTTTTCTCCTTAACCTTCTGAACCCATTAAACCTTATAATTGTGTCATAAAAAATCGAGTGCCTACATCTCGTCCGAAAGTATTCTCATCCTAAAGTATTCTCGTCCTAAAAATAATAGAAAAAGAAAAATATAAACTGTATTCTCGTCCGAAAGTAATCTCGTCCTAACAGGCTACGCCCCTTTTTAGTCCTACTCTCTTCTCGTCCTAAAACTAACGTACAAAATTTGCTGCGTAGGAGAAATGCGGCAGCGTTCCACGCCAGCAAATTTTAAACTCCTTTTTGCGCCTACCGAGCTCATCATCCATCTCAGGGCCGCCTACAGGGTGAGCAAATCCTCGCGAGAGGAAAAAAATTAACCCCCTTTTGTCATAAAACGAGCTGATCCTCGCAAAATAAACAAACAACCGACCGTGACTTGCTGGGGTGGAACGCTGCCGCATTTCTCCGACGCAGCAATTTTTGTACGTTAGTTTTAGGACGAGAAGACAGTAGGACGAGAATACTTTCGGAAACATTTCATTTAATTTTAAGTAATATTTTATTTTACACATATTTTTAGGACGAGAAGACAGTAGGACGAGAATACTTTCGGACGAGATGATTTATATATTATTAAAGTATAATATTTAAACAATTGTATAAAAATTGAACTCCACTTGTCCGAATGTTTTCTCGTCCTACTGTCATCTCGTCCTAAGAAGGGGCGTAGCCTGTTAAGACGAGAATACTTTCGGATGAGAATACAGTTTATATTTTTTCTTTTTCTATTATTTTTAGGACGAGAAAACCGTAGGACGAGATTACTTTCGGATGAGGTGTGTGCCCCCAAAAAATCAAAATCAAGAAGTCTTATAGGTAGGTACCAAAAAATTCTTTTTAAATAAAAGCCAATCTACAAGAATGTGTGAAAGTTATGTACCCATGTTCTTAAAGTTATGTAGAATTTCGAAATAATTAAATATCAAACAAAAGTTATTTGTTAAATTGCAAGTTGAAAACGATTTAATTAATTTAACACAAGGTAAAGTTTCAAATTTTCTTGTTTGTGTATAAACCGGCACAGGGAACTTACACGATGTAAATATTGAAAATGACTAGAAAGATCTTACAATTTTTAAGTCTTTTTAAGAAGTGAAAATCAAAAAGAGAAATTTGTGATACTCTTAAAGGAAACAAGTATGGCCAAAATGGCCAGAGTAATTTATGGCCAGGACTTCCAGTTTTAATTTTAAAAGGTCAAAACCGCTTTGGTAACACATTTTTTGACATTAGTTGAGGCCCTTTGTTTCAACCGGGACGTATAAATTAAAATAAAATATTCAGAATGGACTTTTATATTTCGGGCTTTAAATATGGAAGAAAAGTTGAGAGGGGAAATAGAGTGTAATAAATATGTGGTCCGTCGTAAGCAGGCCGAGTGAATAAATTGCGGAGGGGGACCCGAAAAACCACTGGCCGCCCTAATTAAGAAAACAAAGAACAATCATCCTTTCCCTCTTCACCCCCGCTCACTAATTATCCCATATTACATCCCGCCTTTTCAGTCCAGATCTTTTTTCCCTCTCACACAATATACTCAGTTTATTGATTATAAAATTACTATTTTGCATGGTCTCCCACAATCATTCTTATCGTACAAAATTTGGAAAAAATTATAACCTTTCTAAATAGAAAAGAAAAAAATAGTAGTCAAACAAATTGCGGGTTGTCCTCCTTAAGGTTGATTAAATTACGAGCGTTTTACAAGGGGATATAAATTAAAACGAGTTTAACTGTCTCAGTGCTGCCACCAGTTAAACATTCTGAGTAAAGGGATCTCTGGAGCTTCCAGATAATCACACTAAGTTGACTTAATTCGCCCCCAATCCTTTCTCCGATATTATTTTCCCTTAATTACATTTTCAGCTACTCATTTTACAACGAATTATACGCTCGAATAGAATAATTAAAAAGTTTAAAAAAGATAATTGTTTATTCACTTTTTCGTAGGCTCTAATTTTATCTAAAAGAAAGTAATCCTTTGAGAGATGGTTTACCAAAATGGGTCTCCCACGTTGAACCTCCTAAAATCAAGCTAGGCCCTTGGGGAGTGACAAAAAAATCTAAAAACCCTCGTTTTAAACTGATTTTTTTTGGATTTCGAGGACTTTCAGCCGAGAAATCCCCCTTTTCAACAAATTTTGGCAACAAGAAGAGGAGAAAAAACACCCTTTTAAGCAAGTATCAGTCATTTTTTATTGACAAACTGAACAATCCTGGTTTTTAAGTTTTCGCACACATTTTTTAAATATATAAAGCGATCAATGGCTGGGTCACTATCCTCTTGGGAATCGTATTTTATCGGGATATTTGTCTCCTCACCCACAATCCTCTGGAACATTCCCAACCCACTTTCCCCACATTGTGTTTCTCGCTCCGCGGGAATGATAAGCTCAACGGTTCCCAACCGCCTTCGCCCTACAAAACCGTCGTTTTCAACTTTGGAAACAAAAAAAATAGGGGCGTAAAAATCGTTTTATTGGTGGCTTATAAACAATACTTTTACCGTTTATTATCAATTTTAAAATTGCATTCCGGAGGTAGTAGCAATAAAGGATGCCATTAAGGAAAGGCCCCTTTGAATAATAGAAATCCAACTCGTAAAAGGGCGCCGTTTCTTTCGTTTAAAATAGAGGTCGAAGCCTTAAAACAAATAGCGAGACTGAGACAAGGTAATTTCAAGAAGGTGCCAAATTCAATCGAAACTTTAAGGGTGAAACCAATTAATTGAAACTTGGGATTTGTATGTGTGGAGGGGGAATTCCACAAAATAAATTAATTTATTCAAGAGATAAAAGAGTTGAGAGACTTTGATAATTTAAATGTGACAACTCTAATGAATTAGTTTCAACTCAAAACGAGGAAATTCACCCTCTTTCGTAAGTACTGTTAATTAACTCTAATTAGACATCATTTCCACCTGTTGTACAACTTCCCTCAACAAAAATTTCCTTTTTTTAAATCGATTGACAACGTCAAAAATAATAGATGAGGGGATAAATTAGTGTTGCCTCGTTTTATTTCGATTTCGAGTTATCGTCTAATGAAAGTGCCAATTCCATTTTTACTTGGAGTGGGAAAATTGTTTTTCTCTTAATGTTTAGCTTGTCAGAACAAAATACCCTGGGGGAAATTGTGTAAAAGAAGAAATTCAAATACGAAACGTTCCTTCTAAAAGGCTTTAGTCATTTCATATTGAAACATTTTAAATTTTTTACTTTATGGGCCTATTAATGAAAAATCCAATTATTTACGGTTTCAAAAAAAAAAGTTAGTCATTGTCAAGCCCTTTTAGATAAAATTGGAAATTTTAGACGCTAAACCATCATCAAAGTTAGGTCGAGCGGGTTACAACCGAGAGAGGATTTCGGGGTATACTATACCATCAAAGAGGATCGGTTTTGCGGTACTAATCGAAGACAATTTACAACCCTCTATTTCATACAATTCTCATTAAACATCCGATTAATATAGCCCGAAAAATGATTGACGAAAAAAGGGAAGACTTAAGTTTTAAACGTATTAAAAATAGAAATTGATTGACTAGGACAAAGAAATGCCCGATGACCTCGTCGTTAAAACGAATTTACGGGGGTAAAACAAAAGGGCGCTCAATTTCTATTTTTACCCAATCAGAAAGCCTGGTTGTTATCAAAAATTGTTTTTTCTCTACCTTTAGAACTTCCATCGATTAACTCTAATGACTATAAAATACACATAAATCTTTAAAAAATATTTTTAAACAAAATCCTAAGTTTTTATTAACAAAACAAACTTAAAATATAAAAGAGTAATAATCGATGGAGGTTTAGTTTCATATTTTTTTATGCCGCGGACGCCAAATAATCTGAGTAGTACTAAAACCCAATTTTAACGGTTCCAACGTTGAGTGACTGAGTCAACATCGATACGAACTGTTATATTGATTCACTCAAACACCTGACTTTACCCGTACAAATATCTGTCGAACCACGAGGGGAAAAAAATATAAGTGGGAGAAAAAAAAATTGAAAGTTCTCAAATTATAACACATTTGTCATAAAATTTTGTTTTATTTTTGCTTATAGTATTTGGGGGGGAGTTTGAAATGGAAGTAGTGCTATGCTGAATATTTAGGAAAATATGTGTTGGAATGAATCCAATAATTTTTTGGTATGATAGAGAAGTTTAAAAAAATTTTCTTATTTGCAGTTTGAATTGAGAAGGTCCCTTACCAGATCTCATGGCCCATGTGAAGGCATGGTCGATCACTTGGCACTTGAGTGACACGCTCGAAGCACGCACAGAACACTCACTACTAAACGGGGGTTTGAACGGGGGCGAATGTTGCTCTCGGACGGGGGTAAGGTAAGGGTGGAAAGGGGGTTACGAGTTTCCGAGAGGGTCCGCGCAAGTCAAACACGATATCCTCCCTCTACCAAAGTTTTCACCCTACTCCTTCTCCAGAAAAGGAGTCACGGAACGCAATAAAAATCGACCCGGGCTCTAGTGAACGCCGAAAGATCTATTTAGATGGAGGATATTTCTTTATTTTATTTTTTTTCTGTCTAAATTTATCCTTACAAATAGATCCTAATGGAACTCATTGCCTGTTTAGTCTTATCGCTGCTTACAGGAGGAAAAAAAAAAAATTTAAAAACTTGCGATACAAATGGAAAAGTGCTAGTTTGAAGAGCTTCTAACTAAACTTCCTTAAAGAGAAGGAGCAATACAGGAGGGGGAAGTGTAACGGAGGGGGAGGTATAAAGGAGGAGAAGCGTAATGAAGGGGGAAGTATAAAGGAGGAGAAGTTTAAGGAAGGGTTTTTTTTTTTTTTTTTTCAAAAAATCGAGGTAGAAATAATGGCTTTTTGCCCGCGGGATGTCACTCTCGCAAGTGGTGGAAGTATCAAATTTCTCCCTACTAAAAAAATTTCTGTTTACACCAAAAATTCGTAAAAAATATAAGGGGTATTTGGTGAAAATCAGACCAACCGTTCGGCCGCAGCGCAGATTTTAAAATTTCAAACGTGCATATCGGTTTTTCGAGATTCAAAAATCGTCCTCAATTTCTTGTTTAACTATTCAGGAAGGTTAGGTTTTTCTTCCTACATGTCAATGTGAAAGCTTATTTTTGAAATTTATATTCCAATGTGTTTGAAAAATGTCAAAATTGCAAAATTAAAATCAAAACTATTTCATCCAGCTGATCCAAATCTACTATAAATCGAGAGCGTCGACTTTTTAGTTTTACCGTAACATCTCTAAGTACAAAGCCCTAAAAAACAAAAAAATGAATAAAACACGACAATTTTTTTCCCGTCGAGCTTTTATAAAACCTCTATTGTTGGAAATCTGAAGGGGAAAAACCGCTCGACCTTTTACGCTTTCCAGTCTAAACTCTTGAAAATCTCCTCTCAATCTTTAAGTCTTAAATGTAATCCTGGAAAATGGCCATTAAGTAGAAAAAAAACGGGTAGGTGGAGCTCTTGTGAGTAAAAGTTGGGTCGATTATGCTTGGCCGTTATAAAGCTGTTGATCGATGGGATATTTAAATGGAAAACCTCAACGGAACAAAGCTCACTTTGCTTTCACATTAAAAATAATTTTTTACCATTAACGTTTATCCCAAAGGAAAATTATAGCATTGATCCTTGTAATCTCGCTGTAATTACACGGCTATGTACTCAACGGGGTTAAGTTTGATCAGCTTTCCCCCCATGCTTGGAATATTCATTAGTTCCTCTTAACTAGCCCTGGTTTAACCTACGCACACAAACTAAATTTTTCAAATACTTTTTTTAATTGAAATATTTTTAAAAAACTTTTTTTCAGCTTTGAAGCAAACTTTGATTAATAATATTAAAGATATCGCAAAATAAAAACGAACCTCCATGGCTTTTTTGGAATTGAAGTTCCATGCAAAATTTCAAGTCGATTGGCGTATTTGCTGAGGCCTTTAGCAACTGAAAAAGAACAAGAACTGGGTTTTCAGAGTTGAATATTTGTGCTCCTTGTTCACCGGTCGACTTGAAATTTGCAGGGATTTTCAAGTCGATCGGTGAGCAAGGAGCCGAGATCTAGATACTGGAGAACACACTTTGGTTTGGGCTACTGCGTTCCTAGATACTCCTACGTATTTTTTATAGATTTTCTGCCATTAAACCTTAGATTATGCTGTTTGACGGTAGTTCAAAGCTGTATTCGGTCCATTTATATTCAATGATGAGGAAAGCCGGGGGTAGGAGGCGTTGAAGCCAATCCATTAGGCTTTCTCCTCCCAATCTTCCGACGGTTCTACGAAGATGAAGGCGAGAAGGGGTGGCCTTACTTTGTGCGTAAATAGGTGCATCAAAGTACCCCCGACGGAGTATGTTTAACTTAAAGTTTGGAAGGATATCCCTCGGAGCCGTCAAGTTATTCACTTTCGACTTGAGACTCCAGAGCATCCATTTTGCAAAGTCATCACTCCCTAAAGTTTAATAATAGTTTGTTTCTTTCAGATGAAAAAAGAAAAAGAAAAAACCCATATTTTGTTTACAAGCTATTCATCCCCTGAGTAAAAATAAAAATCTTCAACAAAAAAAATGGGGACGTTCATTTTTAAATTTTGTTTCCAAAATACTTCTGATTTTTATGGAGACGTGAAGGGGTTTTTAAACCCTTCGAGATTTACCGCAATATTTATACCGCTTTTACCTCCTCTTGGCTTGTCAGAGCTAAAATCCCGAAGTGGCCTTCAGCCTGATTAGTGCCACATTTCACCGGCTATCTACCGCAAATAAATCTATGGCAGGCTACCGCCCGGGCTATCTGTCTTATCGATTCCCTCCCTCCTACCGAACCTTTTCAACATTTTTTTTTCCGAACCTTCAAGGTTAATAGGGCCTTAAATATAACACGTCATGTGTCGGAAGGGATTTGAAGCCACCGGGTATCTATTAGCGGGGGTGTAAACATTTTGTCAACTGACAACGGTTCAATATCGGCTCGATTGTTGCTAAAAACAACCGATTTTGATAATATCAGTTGGTAAACCTCTTTAGACTGCTCTATTAATCTTATAAAGCATTTCGTCCCCAAACATAAGACCTTTTGACGTCCAAGACTACTCAACTTACCCTAGAAAAACCGTCCAACTTTTTTTTCCTTCATTTTTTAGAAACAAAAAAAATCTACACGTAATACTCATCGCCCTCGTATCATGTTTTGACGGATCTTAGACTAACGACATCGTTAAAGCAGTGTAGTCCATCAATCATAATGTTTGCAGTCTCATTCCTGGTCGGAAATTTAATACCCTCGTATCGTTCAGCAGATTTTCAAGGTTATATCTTTTTCTGATGTTCGAACTTCTTTTTCGCCATTATAAACGGCTTATTTTTTACAATTACTTTCACAATAAAAAAAGACGGTATGTTATCAAAATTTAGGGGGGAAAGAACGGGAGAGATAAAAATGGAAGAGTAAAAAAAGCGAGGGGTATGAAAAAGCGACTACAGTTTTTGTTGGCTCAAGGCTAAACTCGCTATTGACTTCAGGCTTATCCCCAATATTGCTCAAAAACGTGTGGCAAATTTTTATAAACTGAAATCAGATCAAATATTCACAATTTAAGACGAAAATCCTGTCGTTTTTTTGTTGGTTTTTGGTTCATTTTTTTTCCGGTGTATTACCACCTGAGCTCGGCTTGTGTCATGCAAAATTAACCTGAGGCGAGATTACTTCCAAGTCCTGGGGTTAAATAAAAGATTTTCTTCCTCATCCTCTTTTCTTCCTGCATTTCCTCCTTTGGAAGAACTGAGAATTAATTATTCCGCACACGAACGTCCCCATAGACAAACAAGTATGAGGAGAAAAGGCTTAACTCCGGTTTAATTAACTTAATTACTATACTATGAGAAAGGCTAAAAGCAGGCTATCATTAATACATATTATCATCCGAAAAAAATCGCGAAATTCCACAAGTTTTTCATCCTCACTGAATATTAAAAGCCGATCATTTCAGACCGGAAAAAAACAACCCAAGACAAATTACTCGTTTAATAAAATACAACCTTTTTTTCACTTATTCGTGACCTTAAACGAATATTTTTTTCGAAATTCTTTGAATCCTTGAACGTGTGGGGGGAAAAAAAGTGACAATGGGATTTACATAGATTTCATAGTTGGAAAAAAAATATTTTAGGTTGATTTCATACTAATGTTTTGAGAAATTCCCCGTTCGTTCAATACAACCCTCCAAGAGCTAAACATGGTCATTTGGGACAAATCCTTCGGAGCGCGCCAGTACCTACTTAAAGTACTAGTTTGAAGAGCTTCCAACGAAACTTCCTTAAAGAGAAGGAGCAATACAGAAGGGGAAGTATAACGGAGGAGAAGTTTAAGGAGGGGGAGGTATAAAGGAGGAGAAGCTTAATGAAGTGGGAAGTATAAAGGAGGGGAGGAAGTATAAGGAAAGGGTTTTTTTTTTTTCAAAAAATCGAGGTAGAAATATGGCTTTTTGCCCACGACGGGATGTCACTCTCGCAAGTGGTGGAAGTATCAAATTTCTCCCAACTCAATAAAAATTTTGCTTACACCAAAAATAGTAGGTACCTACTTAAAGTACTAGTTTGAACAGCTTCCAACGAAAACTTCCCTTAAGAGAAGGAACGATATAGGATGGGAAGTTTAGGAGGAGTAGTTGTATTGAATTAGCGCTGTAGACTGTTGCAAAAGAACTAATTTATTAAAATAACACGATATTAGGGATCGATTATTAGTCCATATATATAGCGCTAACCCAGGGACCGACGAGGAGAAAAAATCGAAAATCGACTTCAAAAACCTCCAGGCCGCGCTGTAATCGCTCTAAAAATACCGGACTTCTTTCGTTACCCGTCTTTTCGCTTGAATTTCACGGGAAAAATAAGGGCGTATTTTTAGAATTCTATTTTATAATTTTTTTCGCGAGTTTAACGCTAAAAAAGGCCTCTTTTTGACGTTTTTCCCGTTTTTTCGACTTTCCCATTTTCTTAAAATTCGGGAAAAAATCTAGATTTTTTGAAAAAAATACTCTTATGTTATTTTAAGTGTCCTGTTTAACCTAATTTTTGTCGCGTATTTTAAAAAATCCGGAAGTATTTTTTTTTTATTTTTGAAATTTTTTTTCGAAATGTACAGAAATGCTATAAAATCCACGGTTTTTAATTCGCCGAAAAAAAACTATAACAGATAGAGACACCGGACAAAAAAGGTTCGAAACTTTAGCCGAAAAGCCAGCTGGAGTGTTTCGGCGCAGCTCTGTAGCTTGATTAGGACCGGAGATATTTAATTCGAAAGTTGCCGAAAAAACGCCCTTTTTCACGTTTTCTTGAGTTTTTGCCATTTTAAAAATAGCAGATGATTTTATATTTCAAAACAGACTACACCACGTAAAAGTAGACAAAATTCCGCGTTTTTTGATATATAATTTATTGGGGTTCGGACGTCGCTAAGCATTTTTCCCGAATTTTTTGAAAATCCGTGTTAAAATCCGGTGCGGAACGCTGCCGCGCTCCCGGGATTCGATAAGGGTACCCCCTTTGTATTTTGGTAAAATTTTAGTTTTTATTTTATTACTCGAGAACGGGTGGACCGATTTTGATGAAACTTTTTTTGGGGGTGCAGGCTGTTGAAATGAACGCTAGAATAAATCGGTGGAGGTCTAAAAAAATTCCAAGTGGGTTTAAAAAATTGGAAAGTAGATGGAAAATTGTTTTTGTTTCAACGGGTTTTTAGGGTAGAAGGAATAGACTTAGAAGAACCGGACCAAGAAATAAAAAAAGAGGGGACTTTAAGCTTTCGAATAAGCTTAGGAGCGGCTCTGTGGCTTTAACCCAAGCTGAGATATGAATTTTTGAAGTTTGTAAGTCAAATTCCGACTCTCGATTTTCGCCATTTTGGCCCCGTCATTTAGGGCGGGGAAAAAATATTTTTTGATTTCGACGAAAACTTGGTCGCTAACGTTTTTTGGATCGAGGAACACGAAAATGACGTCGGTTTCTAGCTAAAAAAATCCTAATTCGAACTGGAATTGAAATAACTGGTTTTTTGGTATCCCCGCCATTAGATAAGGGTACCCCCTTAAGATTTCGTCAGTTTTTATGTTTTTATTTTATAACTCGAGGACGGGTGAACCGATTTTGATGAAAATTTATTTTGGTGTAGAGGCCAGCGGTATAAAGGCTAGGAAAAATCGGCGGCGGTTAAAAAAAATTCCAAGTAGGTTAAAATAATTCGAAAGTAAATTGAAAAAGTTTTTTGTTTCTACGTGGTTTTAGGGTAGAAGGAATAGATTTATAAGAACTGGACCAAAAAATATAAAAAGAAGGATCTTGAAGCTTTCAAATAAGACTGGAAGCGGCTCGCTGGGTTAAATACGAGCTGAGATATGAATTTTTTAAATTTGTATGCCAAATTTCCACTCTCGATTTTCGCCATTTTGGACCCGGTTATTAAAGGCGGAAAAATTTTTTTTTGATTGCGACCAAAACTTGGTATTTAACGTATTTTGGGACGAAGAACACGAATATGACGTCGGTTTTTGCCCCCCACAAAAAATCCGGTTTCCATGTGGATTTTTAACGGAAAAAGTGTGTTTTTCGGTCCCAAAATATTTTAAAAAAATATATGTATTTCCCTTTAGGAGCTGATACTACATGAAAGTAGGGAAACTGCGATTTTTCCTGTATTTTGCAGGAAGTCAAACATTTACTTTTTTAGAAAAAAAATTATTTGAATACTTTTTTTTATCAATTTGCATACGAAATCGGAAGTAAGGAATTCTTGACCGGCAATGGTTGGGGAGAGAGATTCTTAGAACGGCAGCTGCTCCACGTACCCGTCCTATAAAACGCGGGATTCGTTTTCGAAGGGGCACCCCTGATCCAGGTGTCCCCTCCTAAATTCCTACTTTCCTTCATCTTTTCACTTTAGGTAATTGACTACAATTTTTGTGATTTTATTCGAGAAAAATCATTTTCTAATATTATTTTTTTTGTGTTAAATTACAAGAAAAAAAAAGTTATATCGGCCATGTCAAGGTGGCCCCTCCGAAATTCCAACTTTCTTTCATCGTTTCACTATAGATAAGTAATAAAATATCTAACAATTAATTATTATTGGCATCATTTCTTTGAGAATAAAAATTACTCCCGATTTATAATTTAATTCATGAAGGAATACCGAAAAAGTAAGTGGTCACACTGCTCAACGGTTGTGATTTCTTGGAAGGCTTGAAAACGTTCAGTTTCTGACTTAAAAACGAAACGACGCTCACCGCTCATTTCGATTTTAAGATCTCCATTAAATATTTAATATACTTAATTTTAATTTTTAGGATATTTTTGTGGTTTTTGTTTTTGTTTTGGTAAGTGGTTTTACAGTTTCCATCAAAAGGTTTGACTGAAAATATCCGATCGCAGATTTCAGAGTTTTTCCAGAGTTGGATCTCGGAGAAGACTTTTTGAAGCGTCTCTCCCCTTAACTTCTAGATCTTCGCCAAGGGCTTTTATTTTTTTATTTTTTAGGTAAGTTAACTTTTTATTATATTAAAAGTGTTTGAAATTAATTTTGCGTTAAATTTGTCAACGTGCATTCTGACCGCTTTAGGTTAGCTTTATTCTCTTTGCTTTCTTTTATAGTATTATTCTCTATATTCTTTTATCTTTAATTATTGGACATTTTTGGGAAATTTTTTGTTTGATTGTTCATATTTTAGTCTTTTTAAACATCCGCAAGCCATTTATTTTAAGTATTATCATTAAAAATGAAGCCTTTGTTGCCTTTAATTTTACTTTTTCCATGAAATCTTTTCTATCAACTAAAATCTACATGTTTCTTTCAATTACTGTTTTTTATTGTATTTTATTTCTTGATTTTTATCATTTAACGCAAAATTGGTTTTCAAATTCTATTTTTATGTGGTACCTATGATGTTTATAGAAGAGAAATATTATTATGATCACCGCCATCATACTTTCAGAACTTTTTTTCCAATATTACTTGCCTATGAACATAAATTTTTGGCCTGACCTTTTAAATTCCCCCCCCCCCCCTCTTTTAACTACCTGAAATCTCAAACTAGATTAATAATTATTGGTATTATTTCTTTAAGAATAAAAATACTCCCGCATTTTAAATGAGTTCATGAAGGAAGACCGAAAATGTACGTTAGGTGGTAACACTGTCCTAACGGTTATGATTTCTCAGAAGGCATGAAAACGTTCAGTTTCTGATTCTGACTTGAAAACGAATACCGGATTTTATTTTTAAGCCTTTTTTATTTAAAAATAAAAAATAAAATAAATAAATGAAAATAATAATAATATCTCATTCTTTTAGCATATTTTTGAATTTTCAGTTGTTAACTTTTTGTTAAGTGGTGTTAAAGTTTCCATTAAAATTTTTGGCCGGAAATATCCGTTATACCATTACTTATTAGTAGAGCCCGGATTTTCGTGCAGAATAAATTTGAAAACGTGCAATAAAAACTTAAAAACGTGCAAAAACGTGCAGTAAAAAGTTAAAAACGTGCAAACCAAAAAATGCAGTTATGCATAATATGATGTTATACATTTAACAAACATGTCATCTTCTTCCTCCTTTTATAACATGTAAAAAATGCGGGGAAAAATCAAGATATTTAAAAGGAAAACCCGAAAAATTTTTCAAAAAAAAAAAAATTTTTTTCACAAAAAAACTTAGAAAATTTTCCGAACAAAAAAAACTAAGAAAATTTTTCGAAAAAAAAAAAGAAAAACCCGAAAAATTTTTCGAAAAAAAAATTAGAAAATTTTCGAAAAAAAGAACTTGGAAAATTCTCCTTAATACTTTCCCTCCCTTATACATCCCCTTCCGTTATACTTTCGTTCCCTTATACTTCCCCCTCCTTTATACTTCACCCTCTGTTATACTGCCCCTCACTTAAACTTCCCCCTCCCATATACTTCCCCTCACTTATACTTCCTCCTCCGTTATACTTCCCCTCCCATATACTTCCCACACCGTTATACTTCCCCTCCCATATACTTCCCCCTACGTTTTACGTCCCCTCCGTTATACTTCCACCTCCTAAATAGATACTTCTCTTTAAGGAAGTATTCGTTGGAAGCTCTTATAACCAGTACTTTTTAACTGTTTATCAATATTTTCAATAATTTCGATTTGAGTATTTAGTGAAAGATATCGTTCTTCAAGTTTTACAATTGATTTTGATAAAATTCACTAGAGGTCGTCTGACCATCGTTCATTTTTTTTAAATCGGATTTAGAAAAAAAAGGATTTTTTTAAATAAAAACGTCAATTCGTGCAATTTTGTGCATTTACCCTCAAAGCGTGCAATTTTGTGCAATAAACTCCAAAACGTGCAATTTCGTGCAACATAAAACTTTATCAAAATGCTCTATTTGTGTCAATTCGGATAAATAACTGGTCATTTTTAAGTTTAGAGTTGCCAAAAAAAAGATGCAATTGCACGGGAATCCGGGCTCTACTTATTAGTTATTACTGCTATTACTTAAAAAATGAAACCTTTGTTGCCTTTAATTTTACTTTTTTCTATCATATCCCCATTTTTATTGATAAAAAGCTTCATTTTTATAATGATCACCACCAACATACTTTTAGAACACTTTTCTTAATATTATTTGCCTATGAAAATAAATTTTAGGCCTGACCTTTACTCCCCCCCTTAAAACTTCAAACTTGATTGATAATAATCATCACTCTTATAATTATAAACTATTTAATCTACTTGCTCTCGATAAAAAATATTATTCTTTAATTACGGTGGCTTGAAATGCTAATTTATCAATCTATTTTTATTTTTTATAGGTACAGAGTGCAGGATGTTGATTACATGTATTGCAAGGGGATGCTTGAGCCAGGCCGACCAGTGTTTTAGGAACGAGAGAGGCTATAATCAGACGTGCCTTGCCAATTCAGTCGTCGCAGTCGCGTATTATTTGAAATTACCTAACTCGGCTCTCGATTCAAATAATATCGACAATATTTTGATTGCAGGTTCCAAATATTACAACTGCTGCCTTCCTGCAAACGTATGCGCACGATACCTCTCGACCGACGATTTGAACAGATCAGTAAAAATTCCTGGCGACCACACTGTTATGATCGTCGATGTACAAATGGTCGGTAATGAAGAAATGGGATACATGGTCTCCCAGGATTTCATCGGCGACAAAGATGAAAACGGAAAAGGCTCTACCCCCCAAGAGAGACTGAATGAATTGACGGCTAGAATCCGAGTCGGCCTTGAAAACTGCAGCTCGGATGAGGGGTTCGTATTTATTTACAATTCAAAAGCCGTATCTTTTTGGTGCCATGGCGATAAGTTTATTCTGTTCGATCCTCACAATGTCGATGAGAATCGGAAGTGGGATGAAACTTATGGCAAGGCACGTCTTTTTAAATGCCAAAGTGTCGCAGATTTAGCTAGATGTTTGCTTAACGATGAGCGTTACAACGTCTATGATCTGTCGAAAATTAAGTTTCGTCTCGACGCAATGGAGGATCTTGCTTCACGTTTATCGTCTATCCAAATGGATGTAGACGATTACGTGACCGACGTTGAATCGGTTACGTCGGAGTTGTCTAATGTCTCCATCGAACCGAAGTCTCCTTTCGTTTCACCTGCTATGAAGTTCCGAAAAACGAAAGTTGGAGATTTGTCGACACCGGAGCGAGTGAAGCTTTCTCCGTATTCTCAACTCAGTCGCCCGTCTTCGTCGGAAGGGGACATCCCAGAGGGAACAACGCCAGTAAAAAGAAGCCGAGGCAGACCCCGTAAGGTGAGTGAGATGCTTCCTGCTCCGCAGGTAACTGAGCTGCCCGCCGCTACTACACGTCGCCGTGGCAGACCATCTAAAAAATCTAGGTCACCTTCGGACGTTTTTCTCTCGAATCGACACCGATGAAACAAAGCCGAGGGAGACCATCTAAAAAAATAGCGCATGAGCCCCTTGAAGCTATTGATATAAAGACAGTTGAGCCTGAAAAAAAACGTAGAGGACGGCCCAAGAAATTAATTTCTGATTTGTTGGAGAATTCAAGTGCACCGCTCACGGATAAAACCGATGATGTGTTTCTGAAGCCAACAACGCTTCCACGTAGAACATCGCAAAGAAGGAACACCTCAAAATCATCCACCACTTCAAGTTCTACAAGCGAATCCGTGAGCACTTCTGGTACGAATGCAAGCACTGCATCTAAGAAGCGGAGAGGTCGTCCTCCAAAGAAACAACCTGCTTCCGATAGTAGCAAAGGAGGAAGGCCACGTAGAAACAGCAAATCGGCTACGTCCCATTCTGATGTTAGTGTTGAGCTTTCAACGTCTTTAGAATCAGACATTGATGATAGCAGCCAGCTATCTATGTGTTCTGAAAGCAGTACCTCTACAGATGCCTCATTTGATGCTACTTCAACAACAGAGTCATCAGTAAGTACTGATTCAAAAAGGAAAAGAGGCCGTCCACGTAAAGGTTCCTCTCTTGAAGAACAAAATAGGGCTGCACGGGACAAATATAGAAAAACTCATCCTGATCGAGTTGAAGACTCCTGGAAAGCCTATCCAGCTTTACATCCAGATAGGAGGAAGAAGTCTTGCGACACCTATGACGCTTCACATCCTGATGTCGTCAAAGGCAAAAAGAAAAGGTACGTGGAGTCGCATGCCGATCAAGTTAAAAATTACATGGACGATTATGACTTGACGGAACGTCCTTTCGTCGACTTACCTGCTGATCTGAGATCTCTGCCTTCGCTCGGTAATCTCAGGGGACCAGATTTGAATAAGGTTAAGTTGTTCACACTCAAAGAGCCGGTAAGTCTTATCGCTGAGGCAACACCTAGGTGTGCACACTGCAATGCACCGCGCTTTCATGAAGAGAGCCAATCTAGGTGTTGCCAAAAAGGTAAATTAAGAAGGGTAATTCCCAATCTCCCCGAAGCGAACCCATCGTTCTATTCAGATGAAAAATTCCTGAATCGCTCGAGGGCATATAATCACCTTTTTGCTTTTAGTGCTGTGAACCATCCTGCTGGCCAAGGGTACGCCCAACCAGGGAATCGAAGAGGATTGACCCGGTTGGAATTTCTCAAGCTGAACGGGCGGATTTATCACACCGTGTATTCGCTTGAGAACACCTCCACCAAAAACAGCTCTCGGTTCTACATCCATGACCCGAAAGAACGCCTCACGTGTGCGATGGAGCGAGAACTCGACCAGGACATCGTGAAGAGCATTGCTGACTACCTGGAGGGGACCAACCCCATTATTCGGGACTTGAGAACGCTAAGTTCGATCGAACGAGACGATGCATTTATGGTTTTCCGTAAAACATCCCGTCTCACCGATCCACCGAATTTCGATAATATTGCATTTGATGAAGTTGCAGGTTTGGTCAACCCCGGTGAGGAACCCAGGCAGGTCAAAATTTGGAAAAAAGGAGTCGATAAGTCGGAGTTCGTCAGCATTTTTCATGAGACGTACGAACCGTTTCAATATCCTTTGATTTTTCCTCACGGAACTTCCGGTTGGCACTTGAACATAATGCTGAGCGGCACAGAGAAATTAAGCCAGGTAAAATATTATCGTTTTCTGTTGCTTAGCGAACCTCGATTCACTCAACTTCGCCGGCTAGCCCAAGAGTATGTCATCGACATGTTCACTCGAGTAGAGGAAGAGAGGCTTCTTTTTATCCGACAGCATCAATCCGAATTGAGAATAGCTCAGAGAAACGAGCTCAACAGGGAATTTGATGAAACGATATCGGGCGAAGGTGGCGCCCAAGAAGGTCGAGTCTACCTTCCGAAATCGTTTACTCAGTCGGCCCGTTACTATCGGGTTAATTATTTCGATGCGATGGCAATCGTTATAAGAAGAGGTAAGCCCACTTATTTTATAACAGTCACATGCAACCCCCATTGGCCGGAGATCGACAACAGCCTATTACCAGGCCAAAAGGGAATGGACCGACCAGATTTGACTGTTAGGGTTTTTCATGAGATATTAAAACACCTTGAAAAATGCTTGAATTCAGGCAAAATTTTTGGGGAAGTTGAGTACTTTATCCGTGTTATAGAATTTCAAAAACGCGGACTCCCCCATGCCCATATAGTTATCAGGGTTAAAAATCCACCGACGAACAGTGTGGAAATCGACCAGGTCGTCCGTGCCACAATCCCTGACGGGACCGAGGCAGGCGGAAGGTTACGTGCTGCTGTTTTGAAGCACATGATCCATGGCCCGTGCGGAAATGAAAATCCCACTTCTCCTTGCATGGACAAAGATGGTAAAAAGTGTTTGAAACACTTTCCCAAAAAAGCTGTGCCTGTGACGCACACAGACACACTGGGTTTCGTTGTCTACAAAAGGGTATGTGAGGAAAAGGTTGAAGTACCTCTTAGGGGAATGCGTCATAAGACGCGAACTGTCGATGACAGCTGGGTCGTTCCGTATAATCCGACTCTTTTGCTCATGTTCGATTCCCACATTAATGTGGACATAGCCTCTGGCTCCAGAGTGATTAAGTATCTCTTGAAATATGTCCACAAAGGCCCCGATAGGAGTTCAGTAGCCATCGTTGAAGGCGAAACGCCTTCGGCAATCAATGAGGTCGATGACTATCTAAATATGCGATACCTGTCCGCTTCCGAAGCTTATTGGCGTATGTTCGAGTACAACATAATTAAACGTCAACCAACGGTCAAAGCGCTTCCTGTCCATTTACCGGGAAGAGAAGCTATCATTTACCGCCCAGGCAATGAACAGGAGGCCTTAGATAAAGTCCATTCGAAGTTGGTTCTGTATCTCGAAAGGCCTCAGCTTCCGGAAATGGAAAACTTGACTTACATCGCATTTTACGAAAATTACTTTGTAGAGTCATCGACATCCAAATCCATTCCTCGGAGTGTTACTCCAATCCCTCATCCAAGTGGGGCTCATGTCGTCTACAAACGACAAAGACGGGAATGCGTCTGCCGAATAAACTGGGTGTCCCCTACTCAAGGTGAGGTCTTTTACTTGAGACTTCTTCTCACCAACATTCCCTCTTATTCATTTGAGGGTTTAAGGACGGTCGACGGAACAGTGTACGAGACGTTCCAAGAGGCCGCTTCCCAACTCGGTTTGTTGCATGACAACAACGAATACGTCATTGCGATGACAGAGTCCGTAGAATCCTGTATGCCCCGACACCTGAGGCAGTTGTTTTTCACCATGATCCTTTTTGGAGCTCCGGCCAAACTTTTGTGGGAAAAATTTTGTGACAAATTAAGCGAAGATTTCCTTCGGGCAGATCCCGATAACAAGAGAGCCGCACACATCCGAGCTCTCTGCGATATCGGAGTTATGTTGAGACGTCATGGTAGGACTCTCTCCGAAATGGGTCTCGAAGAAGTTGTCGATACGCAGACTGAAGTCGGCCGTGAGCTGTTGACTTATAATATAGACGAGCTTTCAGATTTTGTTTCAGAATGGGAGAGCAAATTGAACACCGAGCAGAAGCAGTTTTATGAAAGTGTTCTGAAGTCGATTTTAGATCCTTCGACGGACGAGAGGAAATGCTTCTTTTTGGACGGACCCGCCGGGACCGGTAAAACTCTCCTCCTTAACACGCTCTGTTCGAAACTGAGGTCGATGGAGCGGATTGTTCTCGCCACCGCGACCACAGGGATCGCTGCTCTCAACTACCGCCGAGGTTCGACCGCTCACAGTATGTTTCGATACCCATTCGAAATAGATGCCGACTCGGTAAGTGGGATTTCGTTTAAATCTCAAAGAGCGGAACTTATCAGATCGTCGAGTTTGATAATTTACGACGAATGCTCTATGGCGTCTTATGAGGTTGTCAACGTCCTTGACAGGTTGCTAAAAGACTTGATGAAAACCACAACGCTTTTCGGTGGTAAAACAATAGTTTTTGCTGGTGATTTCCGCCAGATACCTCCCATTGTTAAGGACGGTGGCAACCAAGACAGCTACGAAGTTTGCCTTAAAAGGGCGAAATTTTGGCCTTCAGTACAAAGTCATAAACTAAACGCAATCGTTCGGTCAAAAGAGGACGAAAAATTGTCCCAATTTGTTCTCAAAATAGGGGAAGGGAAAGTCGCTACAATAGTGATCGAAAACGAACATGTTATTCCGCTTCATGGAATTCCCTGTGTCGATTCTTTAGACGACTTGATTAAATTTGTTTTCCCACCCGAAATTATTAACAAACCGGACGAATGCGTAAAAAGGGCCCTCCTCGCCCTGACCAATGACGAAATTGACAAAGTTAATAAAACGATTCTAGAATCTCTAGATGGGGAAGAAGTTTCTTTGTTCAGTGCTGATAAAGTCATCGGTGATGACGAAAACCAAAATTTAGAAAGTAGCGAAGTCACAGTCGACTTCCTTCACTTATGTCATGAACCCGGTGTCCCAGAACATGTTTTAAAACTCAAGAAAAATTGCGTGTGCATGATCATTAGGAATTTAAGCTTTGAAAATGGCTTAGTGAACGGAACCAAGGTTATTGTCGAAAAAATAACCCCGTACAGATTGCACACCCGTATCGCAAGCACTGGGGAAGTAGTATTGATTCCTCGCATTAAATTCCGATTCCCCATTGGTCGTTCTGGCATAGAAATGACACGGGTTCAATTTCCAATTAGACTTGCCTACGGCATGACCATAAACAAGAGCCAAGGTCAGACTCTCGACGTAGTCGGTCTAGACTTGAGAAGTGACTGCTTCTCTCATGGACAACTCTATGTTGCATTAGGAAGAGTCCGCTTAACCGAAAATATGGCCGTTTTGGTCACAGAGGCCCGTAAAATCAATGGGGTTGCTCATACTAAAAATTGTGTCTACCAACCATTTTTAAATTAAATGTGTTTCATAATTTTTTTCAGACGCTTCCCTATTTGGTTGAAGCGAGGTTGATGCCCGGTGTCCCTCACGGTTGATGCCCGGTGTCCCTCACGGTTGATGCCCGGTGTCCCTCACGGTTGATGCCCGGTGTCCCTCACGGTTGATGCCCGGTGTCCCTCACGGTTGATGCCCGGTGTCCCTCACGGTTGATGCCCGGTGTCCCTCACGGTTGATGCCCGGTGTCCCTCACGGTTGATGCCCGGTGTCCCTCACGGTTGATGCCCGGTGTCCCTCACGGTTGATGCCCGGTGTCCCTCACGGTTGATGCCCGGTGTCCCTCACGGTTGATGCCCGGTGTCCCTCACGGTTGATGCCCGGTGTCCCTCACGGTTGATGCCCGGTGTCCCTCACGGTTGATGCCCGGTGTCCCTCACGGTTGATGCCCGGTGTCCCTCACGGTTGATGCCCGGTGTCCCTCACGGTTGATGCCCGGTGTCCCTCACGGTTGATGCCCGGTGTCCCTCACGGTTGATGCCCGGTGTCCCTCACGGTTGATGCCCGGTGTCCCTCACGGTTGATGCCCGGTGTCCCTCACGGTTGATGCCCGGTGTCCCTCACGGTTGATGCCCGGTGTCCCTCACGGTTGATGCCCGGTGTCCCTCACGGTTGATGCCCGGTGTCCCTCACGGTTGATGCCCGGTGTCCCTCACGGTTGATGCCAGGTGTCCCCCACGGTTGATGCCCGGCATCCCTTAAGGTTGACACTATGCTTCCCTCTGTGGTTCGATGCTTTGCATTACAGTTAAGCAAAACATCCCTTTACGGTTGATGTGACACAAATATGCATATCCACAATAAAAAAAAAAGTATAGAGCATTTAAAATTCAAAACATGGGAAGTAAAAATTTTTAAACAAACCTATGCAAACATATTCTAAACTTAGTTTTGTAATTTTTAAGAAATTTCAGTTATAAATTTAAATTTTTTTATCTATGTTTATCACATTTAAAAGTTATTCAAAAAGAATATGTTTTCATAGCCCGTCCTAAGTCGGGTAAATTGTGAAGGAAAATTTTTAAACCCAGATTAATTCTTTATCTTATAATTTTTGATGTTTTATTTAAATGTGTTATAATGTCTAGAAATGTCTACTTTCTACCTTAGCGGCAATTATTCTTCTCGGCTACAAAAGAGTTTCTAACCATCCTAAGAAAGCCACACACAATCCAGTGTGACCAGGTAAATATCCAAACTTTTCTTGATTTCCTCATCACTGAAACTATCTATGTTTTAGGTGTTAAATATGCTGAAGACGCAATTCATGAGCAAATTTTCAACTGTAGGCAAAAAATGTCTAAAATGTTAACTGACTACGTTTCCCTGCACAACAGGAGGCGTTTACTACAATGGACCAAAATCCTGATGTAGGTGGACAACCACACTCGCGTACAGAAGAGCAAATTCTACAGGTATTTCCTCAGCTTTAAGCAAATTTTCTACTGCATGCAAAAAATATCCAACATGCTAACCGACTACGTTCCCCTGCGCAACAGAGCACGTATTAAATTGCAGACCAAAATCCAAATGTAGTCGCATAACTAGACCCGCGTACAAAAGAGCAAATTTATTGGGGACATCCTTAACTTTCAGTAAATTTTCTATTAGATGCCAAAAATATCAAACTTTCAAACTTATTGCGGTTTCCCTGCGCAACAGAGCACGTCTTCTATGCGGACCAAAATCCAAATGTAGTCGCACAACTACACCCGCGTACAAAAGAGCACATTCTATGGGGACTTCCTCCGCTTAGAGCAAACTTTCTATTGCTTTCAAAAAACATACGACTTTCAAACTTATTGCGGTTTCCCTGCGCAACAGAGCACGTCTTCTATGCGGACCAAAATCCAAATGTAGTCGCACAACTACACCCGCGTACAAAAGAGCACATTCTATGGGGACTTCCACACCTTAGAGCAAATTTTCTACTATTCGCAAAAAACATACGACTTTCAAACTTATTGCGGTTTCCCTGCGCAACAGAGCACGTCTTCTATGCGGACCAAAATCCAAATGTAGTCGCACAACTACACCCGCGTACAAAAGAGCACATTCTATGGGGACTTCCACACCTTAGAGCAAATTTTCTACTATTCGCAAAAAACATACGACTTTCAAACTTATTGCGGTTTCCCTGCGCAACAGAGCACGTCTTCTATGCGGACCAAAATCCAAATGTAGTCGCACAACTACCCCCGCGTACAGAAGAGCAAATTTATTGGGGACTTCCACAGCTTAGAGCAAATTCTCTACGATTTGCAAAAAATAAACGACTTTCGAACTTATTGCGGTTTCCCTGCGCAACAGAGCACGTCACAACTACGTTAAAAAATCCGGATGTAGCCGGAGGGGGGTTGGAGGCCGAAGGCCTCAGGGGGGCTTGCCCCCCTAGTTAGTTTATAAACTCACTTGTTGAAAGCGCTTTTGTTTTAATAATAAAAGTTGTTTTTTCCTTCTATATCGTTGTAGGCGCATTGAATTCAATATTGACCAGGGAGGAAAAACAAAGGGGTATTCCGGACAACACGAAATTGTTTATCAGAAGGTTGTTTGCTGTAGGGTCTGGATGCGTTCTCATTCATCTATCGTAATAAGTATCGACCTCCGATCAAATTGGGATAACGAAAGAGAGCGAGAGGGTCCCAGGGATTCATAAAACCTGTTTACATCCTTCTGTTTGTGTCTCCAGAGCAATACCCGAAATACCTTCATTTCGAATTCCCTAAGTTTGACCCCAAACATGTTTACGATAACATTTTTTTCTTAATCTTTTCAAGACCTTATTTCAAAAAACCGATAAATGTACATGTCAATTTTCTTATCCGTTTTTTTTTACTCCAAGTTGACCCGTCCTTCGTTCCTCCCCCTCTTGTTTCGTGCCGCACTAAAAATCCAGAAAATATTTTCGCAGTCCTTTTTTGGATAGTGAAGTAAAAAGTAAAACAGGAATTCTTTAACCCTTTGACATTTTTATTCAAACGTACATTCTTTAATTGATCAATATCAATCAATAGTTTGTTTCTTTTATTTTTAAATCAGCCATGAACAATTAATTTTTTTATAGATGCACAAAACTAGGACGCTTTTTAAAACTTTGGAAAAGCCATCATGCTTTCGATTTAATTTTTCTCATGTAGCCAAAAAAAATGTTATTTCTTCAAATCAAAATGACATCGATATTCCAAAAGTTACTATTCCAGAATATATTTTTGAAAACATTGATAAATGGTCGGACAAAATTGCCGTAGTAAGTAAACCCATTTTGATTCATAGTTTAATAAAATTTCGCACGGATTTCCCAAAGGGAAAAACAACTTTTTTTAAAATAAACTTTTCTTGCTGTGAAAATACCACATGCTCGTGCTAGAGCCTAAGCTTCATGATTAGCGTAATTAAAAATAAAGTTTTCCGAAAATAAAGTTGGCAACAACTTTTTTAATTTGATTAAATTTTTTTATTGATTACAGGAATGTGGTGTAACTGGTAAAAAATATACTTATGATGAACTGAGGATTAATTCCAAAAGACTGGCTTCAACGTTATTAAATTCTGGATTAAACGGAGGTGATATTGTAACCCTATTACTTCCCAATATGCCGGAATATATGGTGAGCTATTTTGGTGTGTTGGAAGCCGGCTTTACTCTTTCCGCCGTCAATCCCATTTATTCGCCTGGTAAAATTAAAAAATGGAACAAAACAGAAAGATATGATTTAATTTTAGACGAAATTGTTCATCAGATGAAAGATTCAGATTCGAGATATTTAATATGTCATTACGACACTCTAGAAACGGCGCTGAAAGTGAAAAATGTTCTGCACGATTTGCAGATAGTTTGCGTCAACGATTTCGATGGGAAGTCAAGAGATTTGCCGAGTGGAGTGAGACCTTTTAGCGATTTAATAAGCCCTCGGGACGTTTCTAGTTTGAGTAAGCTGTCCCATCCGGTCAAAGTCGATGAAACGACTGCTTTCCTACCTTATTCCAGCGGCACAACAGGCCTTCCAAAAGGAGTCTGTTTGACACACACAAATTTAGTGGCGAACGTCGCACAAAGCGTTCAAAAAGGGATCTCCATTAATGAACCGACCACAAGTAAAATTCTATGTTTATATTCGTCTTTTATATTTCAATTTGTAGAAGAGCATCAAGATACCGTCGTAGGTGTTATCCCGTTATTTCACATTTACGGAGCAACCGTCGTGATGTCTCGTTCGCTTCGAGAAGGCTGTAGGATCATTACCATGCCTAAGTTCGAACCATCCACTCTCGTAGAGAATATTGCAAAAAACAAAGTTGAATTTTCCGTTTAAGTTTCTTTTTAATAATTTTTTTACAGAACGTCGTTTTATATGCTGCTCCTCCCATAATAATATATCTAGGTTCCCACCCTTCAGTGACAGGGAAACATTTGGAGAACTTGAGAGTCACTATGACCGGTGGCGCACCTTGCTCAGATGCTGACCTTGATAAGCTTTTTGAAAAGAAAAAGCATGAGCTTGCACAGGGTGAGTAGAAAAGAAGAGAGAGTTTGTATTTACTTTTTTGCTTAGATTACGAAATATTGTGAACTATTTGAAACTTTTGGGGCATTCCTTATTAAACTTGTAGGGTACGGAATGACAGAGTCATCCCCGGTAGTAACTCATACCCTTCTGGGAAATAAGTACAGAGCATCGATAGGAACGCTGGTCGCAAATACTCAGTTGAAAGTGATCGATACACAAACATCTGTGGATCTTCCGATAGGAGAGACTGGAGAACTTTGCTTTAAAGGACCTCAAGTATTATTATTAAAAAATTGGATTACTTTTTAACTCAAAAAGAAAATTTAGATTATGAAATGTTATCACAAAAGGCCTGAGGCGACGGCGGAGACGATAGACGAAGACGGATGGTTGCACACTGGAGATATCGGGTACATAAATGAACAAAAAAATTGTTATATTGTCGATAGAAAAAAGGAGTTGATTAAAGTCAAAGGGTTCCAGGTAAAAAGGAACTTTTGTTTTATTCATAAACTAATAAATTACCCCAGGTACCGCCGGCGGAATTGGAAGGGATTTTAAGACAGCATCCGAAACTTTATGACGCCGGGGTCACTTCACGCCCTTGCCCTAAAAAAGGCGAAGTTCCGGTCGCTTTCGTCGTTCCGAAACCCGGAACCCGGAAACCCGAAGAGAAAGAAATTCGAGATTTTGTAGCGTCGAAAGTCGCACCCTATAAACAAATCTCCAACGTCGTTTTTATAGACGCCATACCCAAAAACGCATCAGGGAAAATTCTAAGGCGTGTTCTCAAAGAAATGATTCAACAGAACTAATTTAAACAAGATAAATTATTTATAATAAAACCATTCTAACCTACCTGCTAATCTCTCCATTTATGGAATTCATATTTAATTACTCAGAGCAAAAACTAGGTAATCGATTACTTTTCTAATCATGTAATCTCGCCAAATTGATACGTTACAACCTCAGCTGTTTAACATGTTGTATTTAGATCTAAGAAATTAAAAGGAGCCATCTACGAGCTAACTTTTTTTTCTCTCTCCTACTACGAAATTCTAAGAGATTTCATATAAATTTTATAGTTCCCCGCGTTTGATATAGAAGATTTTATTCATTATGTTGAGAATATTGACCAAAATAAACAGTAATTTCCTTCTATCTTGTTATCTTAGGATGTCATACATCGCTTTTACTGTATTTTCAGGGCCCTACCATATTTTATATGAAAATATACGAAAATTAAAAGTAATCGTCACAACTTTATGGAGAACTTTGATAAGCATCGTAGTTTTAAAATACTAAGTTCCGGAATGCTACGGCCGGACGGACGGAGGAACGGACGGCCGGCCGGAACCACAGACAAAGTTGAGATCGGTGTAGATCCATAATCGATTTGACCCCACTCCAGACTTTTCCCCAAAAACCCGACTTGGAGGGTAAAACAACAACTTTTTTACGATTTTAATGTTTATTACGTATGTATTCCGCAAGATACTGATTTTCCGATCAAATAATAAACCAATAATAGAGGAAGAAATGACTGTGATAACGGGTATCTCACGACGCGTTTCGGCTTAAAAAGCCTCGTCAGGTGAGCTATTCCCTATGTTTTCTCTGTGAACCTATCTCCGAGAGCTTTAGTGGATACAGCGGGAAGCTGGAAAGAAACCGTCTCCCTAAAGCTCACCGCCGCTACCGTTCTCCAAGAGATAGAGCCACTCACCACCACACTATTGGTTTTTAATTTTTATGACAGATATGCTGCCATGGCACTACTTTACTTTACATCCACTAAAGCTCTCGGAGATAGGTTCACAGAGAAAAGATAGAAATGATTGTGATAGAGGGAATAGCTCACCTGACGAGGCTTTTTAAGCCGAAACGCGTCGTGAGATACCCGTTATCACACTCATTTCTTCCTCTATTATTGGTTTATTAAATAACTTTTTTTAAGAATGTTTCAAAAACGTTCGGCTACCATAGAAAAAATTATCGGTCGTAAATAATTTATCTCACTAAAATGGGCTTTAAAAACGTCTCATTTTCCGTTTATTATAAAATATACAAAACGTAAACATCATGATAAAGAAAATCTTTTGTAAAGCTGTAAAAATAGTGATAAAAAATTTTTCATTTACATAAAATTTCTTTATATCTCATTTAATTCTTTTATGTTAATAAAAAGCCCTGTCAAATTTTTTGTTTCGTTTATACCTCCTGTTTGTGTTTAGTCATCTTCATTCTTTTATCACAAGTAGGGGGAAATGAAAGCCTGGACAGACCGAACCAATCGGTCAAACACCGGCAGTCGTTTACGTAACCCGTCCTTGGAGACCTTCCCCCTCCTTCAGGCTTTTAATTTAAATCGGAAGGGAAATAATTCAGAAACAGTCCGCCCTGTCTATCTATATTTCATATTTGTTGCTCAGTTTCGGCGCGCAAACAACATCTACCTGTTTTTGCCCACCCCTTATCATCCGCCTGGACAAAAACGATCAGACTTCACGGATTTCAACAATCAAGGTTTGGAGAAAAAAATATAGTTCTGAGAAATTGAAGCAATGTCTATCTACTCGGTTCAGAAGTAATGGATCACCCCTTTTTTTCCTATATTCATTAGTTTAAAAAATAAAAGGGGTGATCATTACTTCTGAACCACCATATGATTTTCTATTAACTTTATCAACGAAAAAATTTGTAAGCCGGTGGAAGGGTGGAGATGCGGAACTCTTTTTATATAAAAGCTTACTTTGTATTCTGAGCTACCTCAAAACGTATACGCCGCTACTTTACGGCCGTAACAAACTTTCCGAGGGACAAAAGGACTCGTATAACAATTCTACGCCTTCTCGACCTTATGATACTGTATAAAACGTAAGGGGGAGAAAAAGTAATTAGAAAATTTTGAGTAGTCACTCTTTGAAAGAATCCTTTGTTTAAATTTTTTTTTGTCATTACGTCCCAAAACGGGCACAAAGACGAAATTCAAATAAAAAGTTAAAGAATTCTTTTTCATCTTTTCAGGCTGTTGTGAATAAGTTGATTATTGATATCCGATATACGCATTCCGAATTATAATTGACATGGCAAATAGTATTTCGTTTGATTGCTAAGCAGTCAAGCAATACAAGGTCACATGAAACAAGATAACAAAGATTATTGAAATTCAATACAAATATGACAGATAATGATGGCTCCTTCTCAAAAGGAAGTCATTCTAATATTTAAATTACTTATCTCATTTTATCAAATTCATTGGCTACATCAAAAAAGTACGGGTGTCACCGTCCAGGTCAGGGTTGAACAGCCCAAAGTATAACTAAGTAGCCATTACATTTAAAAAAAGTAGTAATAATGAAGTATCATTTTTAGATGGTAAAATCAGTCAGATTATTGGCGACCATATTAAAAAGAGAAGCGCTGGTGATTGGCCGAATTTCAAATGTTCCCATCCGGAAGAGATCGACCTACGTGTCTTCTTCACCCTGGAACGTCGAAATCCCTCATTGTACGCTCCCAGAGCACGTTTGGGAAAACGTATCCAACTGGGGAGATAAAATAGCCATTGCAAGTAAAACAATCGGAGTTAAAAAATAAACGATTCATTGCCATTTTAGGAGTGTGGTATAACGGGTAAATCATATACGTACGATGAGATTCGACTTAACTGCAAACGTTTCGCATCTTCTTTGTTGAAAAGCGGCCTGAAAAGGGGAGAAATCGTGACGATTTTGCTCCCGAATATGCCCGAGTTTCCGATTTGTTTACTGGGGACGATGGAAGCAGGTTTGACAACTTCAGCGATCAATCCGATTTATTGTGCGGGTAAGTTTCGAGGTTAGAATGTGAAAATAAGATTAAAGCCCTTAATGTTTCGTGGCTCCATAAAAACAGCGTGGTTAATCCGGTCTTCGTCTGGAAACAAGATAGCGCTCAGACTTTTTATCGCACTTTTTCAGCCGTAGAGAAGAAAAAGTCTCTGTTTTTTCTTTGTAAAGTCAATGTCATCAATGGCTTTTGGTCGACTTAAAAACAAACTAAGAGCCATAAAACGTTTCGGCTTTTCTAGAATGGATTTAAATGACTTCTCTTGCTGAATAAAAACTTCTTTTTGCAGAAGAAATCATTAATCAAATGTCTGACTCAGGATCGAGATTTATCATCGTTCATTACAATGCTTTAAATATTGCTTTACAAGTCAAGAATCATTTCAAGGATTTGAATATCGTCTGTATAAACGATTCTGATGGAAGCACAAAAGAGCTTCCTGGAGGCGTGAGGCCTTTTAACGACTTGATTAAGGATCACGACATATCCGATTTAGAAAAGAAAAAGTACAAATTAAACATAGACGAAAGTATCGCTTTTCTGCCATATTCCAGCGGCACAACCGGCCTTCCAAAAGGAGTATGCCTTACGCATAAATCTTTAACAGCAAACATCGTACAACTCAATCATAAAGAAGTCAACCCTATTCAAGAAACGACAAGTATTTCCATTTAAAAATTCAATATTTTCAAATTTATTTTCATTTTAGAAAGTCACCAAGATACAGTAATGGGGATTTTGCCATTTTTTCATATTTATGGTACACAAGTGGTCATGACGAAATCATTAAGGATGGGTTCGAAACTGGTCACGCTTCCTAAATTCGAACCAAAAACTTTCTGAATGTTTTAAAAAATAACAAAGTAAATTTTTTTATTTATTTGATAAATTTAAAAAAAAAATTAGAATGTTGTCCTTTATTCGGCACCACCGACTGTATTTTTTATGGCTTCAAGTCCTCTCGTTACGGCGAAATCGTTGGAAAACTTGAAATTTACGGGGACCGGAGCTGCACCGTGTGGAAGCTCTGATATTGAGCGAGTGTTGGCTAAAAAGAAACATCCTATAGTTCAAGGTAAATAATTTAAGTTGGGTGATATTTTAATGAAATTCTTTTTAGCCTATGGATTAACGGAAGCATCCCCTGTGTTAACTCATTCTGTGCCGAATTCGTCAAATAAAGCATCTGTGGGTCCTTGTTTGCCTAACACTTCGGTCAAAACCATCGATCTCGCCACTCAGGAAGTTCTTCCAACTGGAAAGACAGGAGAGCTTTGCTTTACTGGCCCACAAGTAAAATATAGGCTAAAAACTGTTTTTATTTTATTGAAAATTAGATTATGAAGGGCTATCTAAATAAGCCGGAAGCCACGAGAGACACGATCGATCAAGAAGGATGGTTGCACACTGGTGATATCGGATATGTCGATAACGAAGGTGAAGTTTACATCGTCGACAGGAAAAAAGAACTCATTAAAGTCAAAGGATTTCAGGTAACTTAATTGGAAAAAAAAATATTTTCACTTTTTTCATGTTTTAGGTCCCACCCGCTGAGCTAGAGGCAGTATTAAGACAGCATCCCGCCATTGTCGATGCTGGTGTGACCGCACTTCCTTGCCCTAAATCGGGAGAGGTTCCGGTCGCGTTTGTCGTACCGAAAACTGGAGAAAATCCCAACACTGAAGAGATAAAAAACTTCGTCGCCAACAAAGTCGCCTCGTACAAAAAACTACAAAGCGTTGTCATTGTGGATGCGATACCCAAAACGGCTTCCGGTAAAATTTTAAGGAGGCAACTTCGAGATTTGGTCACTGCAGAATTAAAAAAAGACCTCAAATGAATCGTTTATACGGCCAATAATGTACCGAACACCCATCAAAATAAGGCTGTGCGAAAAAAGATGTGTATTTAAAACTAAGTAAACCCTAAAAATATATGTTACTACGTAAACAAATATATATTTTATATCAATGGATAATTTATATCAAAATTAATATGTCTGCTTATAATATAAAGTCAAACAGAAGACTTCTCAGCTTATGAATTATGAGAAAGAATAAACCAAACCGAAAAATGTTTCGGCTTTGAAATATTTTATAAACCGCCTTAAACTTCCCCTCCTTTATACTTCCCCCTCCTTAAACTCCCCCCTTTATAGTTCTCCCTATTTATACTTCCCCCTCCTATACTGATCCTTCTCTTTAAGGAAGTTTTCGTTGGAAGCTCTTCAAACTAGTACTTTTAGTAAGGCTGGCGACGTTGGGGTCTTGAGGCCCGGGCCTATCGATCTTTCCAGGCCCTCGTCCAACTTCCTTTTTGCTAAAATTATTTGAAAGATTGAATATTTAAAAATTCAATTGTTTACAAGTCAAGATGACATAAGGATAATTTTCTGTTTAAAATTTAAGAATTCAGAGCAAAAAGTCAACAAAATGTCGCCAGCGAAAGAGAAAAAATATTGGCACCCCGCACCACTGCTTTTCAACAACCACACATCTACCTTCCCATTTTTTATCTAAATTTTCGTAAACACATAAATTTTATTCTCTCAAAAGTATTATTTTAATCGTAATAATGGTTTTTTATACGCAAATAAGAAGAATTTCGACAACAGCGAAACTTCTAGGGAAGAGAAACTTTCGAAAATTTATTATTCCCAATCGTGGACATAATTTATTTAAAGAACAACAAAAAGCAAACATGTATCCCGATATTCCTAAATATAGTAAGTATATTTACTTAACTTTCGGACAGCCGGACAGAAATTAGCTAAGGTTGCTTTGATTCTGTCGCTTGAGAATTGTTATAATTCGACGAATTTCGTATTAAAAGTATGTATTTTGTAAAAATCTTTAGAGTTTCGCCCTCGAGAGACCGGGCGTGAATTCCACGGGAAATTCGTCGAAATTCCGGAAATGGTACCCGAGCTTGTCGTACCAGATTTGTCTGGATTCGAGGTGATTTGTTTAAAAAATCAGAAGTAATCATTTAACTTTTCTATTTTATTGTAGTTGAAACCATACGTTTCATACCGAGTCCCTGACATCGACCAATCTGAATTTACTGCTAAAGATCTTTTCGATGTCGTTTATGCGAAGAAAATCGCTGAAGACTTCAAAGCTGGAAAACTGAACGAGTCTGGACAGCCATTGGAGCCTTCGCCTGAAGAGAAGTTAACCGCTGACGAAGCTTGGATTAAAGCTAGACAAACTGGGTCCGATATATTCACACAAAGAAGCAAAAGGGAAGAAGAAGAGAAATATTTTGTTCAGCCCTCAATATAAGAGAAAAAAAATTTTGTTGTTTTGTCCTAGGAATAAATTTGTTTTGTTTTTTTATCTTCATTTCATTTAATCAATATTTCAGAAAAATGAATATTTTTGTCGATTTTCTATCAAAGTTAAGTATAATCCTGATTCGTCTTAGCAAAGCTAGAACTTTCAGATGTGGTATTCAAGAATTTGAGGAGATGCCTGGATTTATAAACATGCCTTGAAAATCTCCTTTTCTTAACAAAAAAGGATACCTTTAACATCCATTTTCTGCTCCTTAACTTAGACATTTTAAGTAAAATCAAGGTTATGTTGCCGTCAGCTCTCCCTTGCTTAAGCTCCTAGGAAGATTCCTTTAGCTTCCTTGAAAAGGAAGGGAGGTTCACAAACGAAGTAACGTCAAGGAAGGATTCTCAAGGAAACCTTGAGAAAAGGGCTCCTAAAGTTAATAGAGCATAGATTAGAATTCAAATCCTTAAACCTCAATAACCACCTTGAAAAAGGTAAATCAGGATTCCTTTTATCTGAAGGAACAGATCACTTCCAGGGAGATTCACAAAACCGAATTAAAGTCATGGTCAAGGAAACCTTGAGAAAAGGGATCCTAAAGGATGGTTTATAAGAACGTTAGCAGACCCTAGATTAGAATTCAAATCCTTAATAGCCACCTTGAAAAAGGGAAATCAGAATTCCTTTTATCTGAAGGAACAGATCACTTCCAGGGAGGTTCACAAAACCGAATTAAAGTCAAGGTCAAGGAAACCTTGAGAAAAGGGATGCGAAAGTAACATTTATAAGAACGTTAACAGACATAGATTATAATTACATAGTAGTTTTAGTAATAAAAGGCATAATTAAAATTTCACGTACCTTGTGTAAAATGAGAGAAGAAAAAGAAAAGCTTCCTGGACTTGTTTGTACATGTCTGAGAAGGAGAGTGGGGATGATACAGTATTCCCACCCTTCTTTCCTTTGAAGTCAAAAAATTTAGTGGAATGAATTAAAATTTTAAGAAATCGATATTTAGTTATAACTAATTTTTGATAATTTTAATTCCTGCAAGACCAATGATTTATTGGTAAATTATTACAACTAAATTTTTTGGCAGGCAATACTGCATTCATTCCCACCCTCCACCTCAGACATGTACAAACAAGTCCAGGAAGCTTTTCTTTTTCTTCTCTCATTTTACACAAGGTACGTGAAATTTTAATTATGCCTTTTATTAACTACAACCGTCTGATTCGAAATCTAATCTATGCTCCGTTAACGTTCTTATAAACGATCCTTAAGGATACCTTTTCTCAAGGTTTCCTTGATAATCCTTCCTTGACTTTATTTCGTTTTTGTGATCCTCCCTGGAAGTGGTCTGTTCCTACAACTAAAAGGAATCCTGATTTCCCTCTTTCAAGGTGGCTATTAAGGAAATCTCAAAGGGAGGGCTCTCCTTGGCTCATTGTGGAGGGGTCCCTTTTCTCAAGGCTTCCTTAATAATACTTCCTTGACGTTACTTCGTTTTTGTGAACCTCTATGCAAGTGATCTGTTCCTACAAGTAAAAGGAATCCTGATTTCCCTTTTTCAAGGTGGCTATCTAGGAAATATCAAAGGGAGGGCTCTCCTTGGCTCATTTTGGAGGGGTCCCTTTTCTCAAGGCTTCCTTGACGTTGCTTAGTTTTCGTGAACCTCCCTTGAAGTGATCTGTTCGTTCAAATAAAAGGAATCCTGATTTCCCTTTTTCAAGTTGGCTATCGAGGAACCTTATGGAATCCTCGAAGTTATGGCTAAAATCCTTGACTTTACTCAAAATGCCTAAGTAAAGGAACAGAAAATGGATTTTCAAAGAATCCTTTTGTTAAGGAAAGGAGAGTTACTTCCAAAGCAGCACGCTGTGGACAACGATTCAAAGCCTGGTTAAATCGATGTTAAAACGCCTGAACACCAACAAAAAAAAACTATGTTAATAGACCATAAAATAGAAGAAAAGACGTAGAGCCCTAAAAATAGCGTTAAACGCTCAAGCTATAGGTTAAATAGGGTGATTTAAGCTCAAAACCCCGAAGAAATTTGTGTTTCTACATCAAAAAATTGAGAACATCAACCCAACACGTAAACGCCCAAAAAAAAACTTTTTTTTTTTACCAGGAAATCAAAGAAAATGACCAAAAAAAACCCTAATTAAAGATGTTAAGCCCAACACCTGATAAAACGGGTGTTTCTAGATCAAAAATCAAGGAAAACTACATAAAAAAAGTAAAGTTAAAAAGATTGTGTGCTCGGATGTTTTTACAGCAAAAAAGGGCTCCTGCAATCCATTTCTAAAAATGCAGATTTTAGGGCGTTTCAAATAACATGATATAATCTATCGTTAAATTTTGAAGAGATGTACTTCTGTTGTTTGCCCTTATTGTCTTTAATAGATATCGGTGATATGATAATTTGCCATGATTGTTTCCTTTTTAATTTTATTTAGTGAGAAGGGTGCAAAGAAATTCAATAGATACAAATGGAAAAAAAAAAATTTATTCTGTACATTCTATTTTAACAGTCCTCGAAGCAGACAACAGCATGTTTAAAATTATAACATCATTAATTTACAGTCTTAATGTTCATTTCTTCTGTAACCGGACCTTTAATTAGGGAATCCAAATAAAATTTAGGAAATTTGTTTGTTTGATAATAAAGAAAGAAAAAGAGAGAGAAACAAACAAAAATAAATTTTTATTATCACTGCTTCTTGTCCTGGTTTTATCACCGTCATTTTTTTGTTGTTTATCGTCATTGTTCTTTTCACTAAGAGAGTTCTTGTCGTTTGGTAACGAAATTCCATTTGTGAGCGAAGGCCGAAGGTTTTTCTGAAGTACGTGAGCATCAGCGGGTTCAATCCGTTTGTAGTAGTTCTTTTTCGTCTCGTGGATTTCGAAGCCGAATTTTTTGTAGAAATCTATGGCGCCAGTGTTGTTGATTTGGACATGCCTGGACAGATAAAAAAAAATTAAATGATGATCAAGATGGCGAGGGAACTTCCTCAAAGTAGGATATTCTCGTCGCTAAGCGAAACTAGGGCTTCACTGATCAAAATATGCTTTTTTGAGATAGCCAAAAATTGCATACTTACAGATAGACATTATCGTAGTCCCCTCTGCTTTCGACATGATTGAGAACATGTTTGACCATCGTCGTACCAACTCCTAAGCGACGATACGGCGAAAGACATCCAAGCGTCATAATATAAAGCCTACGCGTATTATCCGACGTGTCGACACGACAGCAAACAGCACCGACGACAATATCGTTGTAATAAGCTAGTAAGTCAAATTAAACACTTTTCAAACGTAAAATAAGTAAACTATACCTAATTGTGCCAATTTTCCAACTCGTAAAACGTCCTTGTAGAATTTCTCGTTGTACGAGACAGGAAAGACGACCGTGTTGAGTTTCTTGAGTTGTTTTATGTTATGGGGAGTCACGTCGCCCAATTCTATCCGCGTCCTAAAGTCGTTTAAACTTAATTTCGTTTTAAATTATAAAAATGATAAGAAAACAAATATTAAATAAACAAACAAAAAATAATAAAAAAGACTTAATATTTACCTGGGCATTTTGTTTCTTTCAACGTTTATATTATCAAAGAGTGGGCGTTCTTATAAAGAAGCAGTCATAACAAAGATCGAGAATAAATAAAATAATAGTTTAGAAAAGAAATGGAGGGAAACAAGAAAATGTAAAATTAGAAAAGAAACGAATATAATGGGAACGGCGAGGTTGTAAAAATGAAGATCGCTCTGCACTATCTCGAGTTTCACGTGCTCTCTGACGGGAAAACGCCGACTAACGGCATTCCCCTTGAACTAAAAGATCAAAAAAATAAACAGAAAAAAAGATTGAAAGATAATTGTGCTCTAAATTTATTTCGAAATTTGAAGTCAAAATATACGTTTGTCGATAGAAATAAAATATAATAATTTTTATTCTGGAAAAAAACGTGTTTTGCGTTTTGTATTGTAGCGAATATTGCGACATTCAAATGAACTATCGGTCTATACACTGACAATAATTTTCTCCCTTATACTCCCCCCTTGAACTTCCCCTCCTCATATTTCTCCTCCTTTATACTTCCCCCTCCTCATATTTCTCCTCCTTTATACTTCCCCCTCCTCATATTTCTCCTCCTTTATACTTCCCCCTCCTCATATTTCTCCTCCTTATACTTCCCCCTCCTCATATTTCTCCTCCTTTATACTTCCCCCTCTCATATTCTCCTTCGTTATACTTCCCCCTCCAATATTGCTCTTTCTCTTTAAGAAAGTTTTCGTTGGAAGCTCTTCAAACTAATAATTTTTTTTGTCCTAGATTGTGTTTTGTCCTAGAAAAACTTAACAAATTTTGCGAACAAAAAAAAAGGAAAACCCGGAAAATTTTTTGACAAAAAAACATTTAAAATTTTTCGAAAAAATAAAAACTTCCCCCTTTCTTATTCTTCCCCTCCTTTATACTTTCCCTCCCTTTGTTATACTTTCGTTCCCTTATACTTCCCCCTCCGTTATATTCCCCTTCCATAAACTTCCCCCTCCGTCATACTTCCCCCTCCGTCATACTTCCCCCTCCTACATTGTTACTTCTCTTTAAGGAAGTTTTCGTTGGAAGCTCTTCAAACCAGTACTTTTTTCAAGATATTGTGAAAAATATTTCGATTTCCAAAAAAATTATCAAAAGCCGAAGACTAATATAATTGGCTAGTACTTGTATACGATTTACAAACAAAAAAATCATTGAAAAGGTACGGTTTTCTTCGTATAGAAAATAATATTACGATAGCTTTGTTCCAACCGCGATTTGAAACTCTTGGAGCATGCGCAGAAGGATTTGGACGTCAAATTTGACATGTTCCAGAGGTTTCAAACTGCGGTTGGAACAAAGCTAATATTATGTCTACTCTGGATGGAACTTAAAATGGAAAAGGAATTGAAATAAGGTTTTAATTAAAACAATACAGATTTTAATTCTAAAGTATTCTTTCTAACATTCAAATATATTTATAACATTTCCAATCCACAAAAAAAAAAAACTGATAAACTTTTTTCTCCTCAAATAGGCCTATTCTATTTAAAAACAAAAAAAACGCAATCAAGGAATGTAACAATGATATCTCGTATATCTTAATAAGTAAATTTTATTTAAAAATTAATATCTAGTCCTGACTACCGCAAAACTCGAGTTAAATGCAGGACGTTTTGCAACAATAAAATTCGGAAAGAAAAATAAGTACAAGTGATACGCCCGATAATAAAAACAATTTACAAAATAAACTTTTCAACAATAATATCAGCGATTTTATTTTTTGCATACAGTACATATTAATACATTATATATAAATGGAATGCAGTAATGTTTACTAAATGCTTTTTGCATAAAGTGAAGGAAAAGAAGCTTTTCTACTCTAGATACGGAAACTAGTTTTCAAATATCTAAAGCCCAAAAAATAAAACCCTTGATTTTTTTCTCATCTCTATAAATTTACATTTTTTTGTTTATATATACAACGAATACAAAGAGTTAAATTGTGATTAAATAAAAGAGAAAAACGGTGATAAAAGGAAAAACAAAAGAGATATCGCTTGTGTTACTATTGTCGACGGAGGATGAAGTTTGTACAAAAATTTATTAATCTTCGAGGTTTCTGAAAGCTTGCTGCATGTCTTCGTGGAGTTGGTCGAAGTCCGATCTGATCTTAGCTTCACCATCTTTTACCGGATCCTATAAAAATAAAATAAGAAAAGGAAGAAATGATGAAATGAGACAAACCTTGAATTTCATGGAAGACAGTTGATAAAGGATGTTGCCCATGCTTTCCTTAATGACCGACCACGTGATCTTATTCTCGCTTTGAGCCGTCGATTCGACCGAATGTCTTGCCATGTCGTAAAACGCGATCATATTCTTGAGCATTCCGACTGTCTTGTAAAACGGGCAAAATCTGTCATACGGCGAATAACTGAAAAGAAATACGTCAGAAAAAATTTAAAATTTTAAAATTGTGTACCTGTTTTGTTGTAAGAAATCGTCTTTAAGAAGTTTGGCGATTTCCAAAGTGATTTTGTCCGACTCGGCCAAAGAACCTTTTCCGACAAGCTGTACAATTTCAGAAAGATCTTCTTCTTCTTGTAGGATTTCTTTTACTTTTGTCCTCAAAGGCACGAATTCGGTAAAGTTTTTGTCATAAAAGTCGTCCAGGGCTCGCATGTACTTACTGAAATGAAAAGTTAGGAAAAAAGGTGTTTAAATAAGATGAACCTGTAAGAAATGAGCCAGTTGATGGATGGAAAGTGTTTTCTTTGTGCAAGCTTTTTGTCCAAACCCCAGAAGACTTGGACGATACTGAGTGTGGCAGATGTGACGGGGTCAGAGAAATCACCACCGGGCGGTGAAACGGCACCGACAATACTGACCGAACCTTCCCTCTCGGGATTTCCGAGGCATTTGACACGACCGCCCTTTCGTAGAAAGAAGCAAGACGAGCACCAAGATATGCGGGGTATCCACTGTCAGCAGGCATTTCAGCCAAACGACCTGAAATTTCTCTCAAAGCTTCCGCCCAACGGGAAGTCGAATCAGCCATCATGGACACGTTGTAACCCATGTCACGGAAATTCAGAAAGTGTGATCCCTGTATAGATAGAGGCTTCACGAGCGGCTACAGGCATGTTTGATGTATTCGCAACAACGCTGTTCTCTTCATAATGGATTCGGTGACTCCATCAAATTCAACCGTCAACTCCGGAAGTCTCTCAATACCTCAGACATCTCGTTACCTCTTTCTCCGCACCCAACGTAAATGATAACATCAGAGTTGGAATACTTAGAAAGCGCTTGGGAAATAACAGTTTTACCGAAAAGCACCAGGAATGGCAGTAGTTCCTCCTTGTACACAACTGAAAAAATTTCTGTCAGTGTTCAACAGATAAAAAAAAGTTCTTACGGGAAAGAGCGTCTAAGACACGTTGGCCAGTAAGAAGAGGGTAATTTGCAGGCAGTTTTTCGGTGACAGGACGCGGCTGTCGGACAGGCCAGACTTGCAACATGGTTATTTTTTTTTTCACCATCAAACTCAGTTTCCATCACAACATCCTGGGGAGAAAAAAATAAAATAATCCAAACACTCAAACAAAAAAAACTAACGTCAACAGTGTAAGATCCAGGGGGTGCGAGGTATGTAACAGTTCCTTTTGCTTTGCTGGGAACAAGCAATTTATGTTTGCAAAGAGTGTTTTCTTGGACAACACCATACAAATCACCTCCAGTAACGTGGCTACCAATCTAAAATAACATTATTTTTTTTTCTCTGTAAAATACGGTGACTACTTTAATGTTCAAAGGGTTGAAGTCCCATTTGACAGTTCTGGACAAAGCAGGAATGTTGACACCTTTTGGGATATAAATGCTACTGGAGATTTCATGAATGTCCTTGAGAGGTCTCTGAATACCATCGAAAATACTTCCTAAAATACCAGGGCCGAGTTCGACCCGAAAGAGCTTTCCAGTTCTTACAGGGTCGCCAACAGTGACACCTGAAGTCTCTCGTACACCTGGATCGAGCCATGTCTCCTTCAAGACGGATGATTTCTCCGACCAGCTCGAAATATCCGACCCTGACCAACTCGTACATAGCCGAACCGGACATTTTCTCCGCAGAGTAACGACTAAAATTAAAAAAATTATTTATAGGAAAACTCGAAAATTTTTCCTCATACCGGGACCAGAGACAGCGAAACGTAGCCAAACTGCGACTCTCGGTCTTCATCTTGTATTTTTGGCAGCGACATTTAAACGTCTAACTTTCAAACAAAACAGTATAATCAATCTAAAACAGAACATAAATAAGTTAAAATAAGTAAGGTAAAACATTTTTGGGAGGAACTCTCAGAAGGTCATCACAAAAATTAAAATTAACACATAAAAAAAACGAATTTGACCAAAAATATTTTTAAACCATAAATTAAATTAATGTCTAAACTCATTTAGGGAAAAAAGATTCCATAAATTGTTGAAAACTAAGTCCAACATCGGTGACATTCAAAAAGTGGGCGTTGCCCATCCATGTAACGTCCACGAAGTATGTCAGTAAAATTGTGGATTTATTACAATAATTTGGCAAAAATATAATTATTTATAATATTAATTACGTCTAAAAACAATTTGACGGCCTAATTATGATAGAAAAAAGGGAAAAATATAATGATGTAGAATTTTAACAAAATGTCGTATGGATGACGGCAAACTAAAAGATAATATCGATGCATGAATTATACCAAAAAAAAATTTTATTAATCGGAATTGAAGGATGAAAAATTTAACAATATACTTACGATTTAATTAAGGGAGTTTTGAAACTCGGAAGAAAAAAATAAAAAGAGGAAAACCGACTTCACCCACCTCAAGAAGAATCGAGAGGACAGCTGACAAGATCGAAGGCCTCAGCTGAAGAGTGGGGACGGGTAGTGAGAAACGGGTTCGCTCGATTTTTCCACGGTATCCCTTCTTCGATGACGTCAGTAGACTAAAGGCGCACTGAATGTCCACAAATTTAATTTCAACTTCCTAAAAGAAGTTATTGTTTTACCCTCCACGTCGGGTTTTTGGGGTCTTTCAGACCCGTAGGGTCAATTCGATTATGGATCTATACCGATCTCAACTTTGTCTGTGGTACCGGCCGGCCGTAGCATTTTTTCCGGACTTTACCATTTTCAACCGATTTTCACCAAATTTTCCTTAGTCGGTGAACAAGAAAATAAGATTTCGAAAAAATGGCTGAGATATGTCTGTTTGAAATTTTAAAAAATTTGCAGCAGCTAAACCATTGGTCTGATTTTCACCAAATACTCCATAATATACTTCAGTAAAAACATTTTTTCGGGAAAAGAGGAAAATTTTTCTAAATTCAAAAATACTTTAAATTAATACTTCCCCCTCCTTAAACTTCTCCTCTTTATACTTCCCCTCCTAATTGTTTCTCAATTGTTCTCTAAGGAAGTTTCATGGAAGCTCTTTAAACTTAGTACTTTTTCTTTATAATACTTTCATAAATTATTTCCTTTAGAAATTGAAAGTTTTTGTTTTTCGAAGTAAGCGAAAATGCAGTTTTTCTATCTGGAAAATATAAATACTGAAATGGGAATAAAAACGCCAATTTTTGTCTCAAAACTTAGAAGTAGTAGTTTTTTTTCTCGTAACTCCAAAATCCATGTTTCCCCAGCCCAAAAAATTAGAAAAAATAATGTTTGGTTTTCAATAAATCAGAAATTCTGTCCAAAATTGAACTAAAAACTCGTACTTTCTGTAAACTTAGCCAAAAGAAAGTTGGTGTTAGGGTTGTTGCGATACTTCCGATATATCGGTTCATCCGATATTTTCCTTCTGATATATATATCGGTTCATCCGATATTTTCCTTCCGATATATCGGTCCATCCGGTATTTTCCTTCCGATATATCGGTTCATCCGGTATTTTCCTTCCGATATATCGGTTCACCGATATTTCCTTCCGATATATCGGTTCATCCGATATTTTCCTTCAGATATATCGGTTCATCCGATATTTTCCTTCAGATATTTATCCGATATGATATTTTTCAAAAAGGATAAAATAATGTAAAATATCGGAAGAAAGGCCATATCGAACCAACCCGTTGGTGTGATACCATCGACAGACGGTATTAGAAAATGGGGTCTCCCAGCTGGTCATGAGAGATCAAGTTTTTGTGGCAACTAGCAATGTGCAGATTTGATTAGATAAAAATGATAAACAATTTTTTTTTCCATTTCTCTAGGTCACAGAAACTTTCTGTTCAATATTTGACTTGAAGGCTGTAGTTATTTAAAATAGGATAAATTTGTAGCATTTATTAAATAAGTTATTTTAAGTATACAAACAAAATAAATAATATTAAATTGTTAACTTTGATATAAATAAAGCGTTTGTCGATAGATTTGACCAATCAGGAACAGTTTTCAGGTCCTGATAATTGGCTTTAGTGAGTGCCCTTAATGAAATCATATCCGTCGCTCCAAAAAGGGAACCTAAAAAAAAAAATTTTAATTAAAAATTAAAAAAAGATAAAATTTACCTCCAAGCCAAGATGCATAGTTTTCTTTTCCTAGGCCCTTGTGTATTTTGAATTTTGTCAACGCTAGTCTTTTTTCATACAAAGGCGATTGAGAAGTTCTTTTAATTCGGTCATCAATCTTGATTTGAATCCAGGAGCCATAACGGTACCGCCAACTAATAATATTTTCAGCTAGCTGCTTTCGACAGTCTCTACTACACTAAAAGTTTAAAAATTTTTTTTTAAATTTTTCTATGAACAGAAGGCCAGAAAAATTTAGGAGCCTTTGGTAGGTTTAAAGAGAAGCCTACTAGTAAATCTTAAGGTCCTATGACGCCCTTACTGTCGGTGAGAGCGTTAAACGTAAAGCAAAACACACATTTCTTAACCAATCACATTTTAATTTTTCTGGAAGAGCGAAATCAAAAATTCGATAGTCACGCAACTTGAATACGTCATAAAACATGTTGGGAACAACTTCAATTTTTTGGGTAGCAAGCAAAAAGATACTAGTAGAGGCTCCTAAATTTTCAGGACCCTCGGGAGCCTTTGAGAATAATACCTTAAGAATAGATTCAAGAATGAGATTTGGAAGAGAAGATTGATCATTGTCTTTTTCAAAGATAACTTCAAAAGCAGATTCACGAACCCATCCAGGGATTTTAATAATGGTATCGCCTCCTAATCTATAGTCTAGAGTAGGCGGCTGGGTAGGTGTGATTCCATCACGAAACATTTCGCCTCTTTCAAAAGTCGTGACGAAACATGTTCGGACTACAAAAAAATCAAAAACAAACTTTTAGTTTTGTTTTACCTTTAAGGTCTTCGATCACATCTTCGGGTAAGTTTTCAACGACTTCAGTCCTTCCTGCATCTCCAGAGCTATTTTTGACTTCTTTATATGAGTTGTATAAATTTTCTTTCAATCGTCTAAAAACACAATAATTATGTAAATTTTTGTTTTTTTCTACATACTTCTCGACAGCTTGGGCCCCAAGAGGTTGGGCCTCCCACGCTGAAAGTACGAGGACGCCTTCATAAACGGGTATCACTTGAGCTTCATGATAACCGACATCCACGACAAGAGCTGTTCTAAGCCCTAATCCGCACAAAACGACCAAATGTGAAGGTACAAAAAGTAATGATGAGATCTAAAATTGATGTTAATAGCATTTATAATAGAATTAACAAACCTCATAATGAGAAAAAAGAACTTTGGCCAAAGTATCTCGGAATTTCGTCTGAGATAAAAGAGACTCGACTACTATCACATTCCTATCTTTTGGACTACCAAGTAGATGCCTGAAAAAAAAAAAGAAGGTAGAAAAAATTAACGTTTTTGCCCAGCCAGGCTACAAAGAATGGGAGTGAATAGCCCAAATTTCAAAAAAAGCTTTAACTACAAAAGTAATACATACAGAAAATTGGATGAAATTAACCCTTTTGAGACCGCAGGTAACTGTAGCGGCGCCAGCTTGAAGCCTCACTAAGATATTCAATACCTTCGCTTCCCGTGGTGCTTGAGACGTGCAAAAACTGGCCATCCAGTTCCTGGGGAAGAAATGAACTAAGTGATGATCGCATCACTCGTCGCTTTCTGTGCTTTGCTGGGCGCTGGGAGTGGTCGAGAGAAGTTAGGGAAAAGTACTGCGCCAGTAGCGCAGAGAATCCAGCGTCAGACGCGGTCTCGAAAGGGTTAACATAAAATTGGGGCTGAATGTGAGTAAAAAAAAAGAGAGAGAAAGAGTGCTCCCGTTTTCAAAGCTCCCCTTGGCGGTGGCATGAAATGCTTTTTATCAGGGATAACTACTGTTAACACAGTTCTTAGAAAATTAACAGAATACTGAAGGAGGATTTCAAGTCAATCGGTGCACTAGGAGAGGCTGTAGCCCTGTCTAGCTCATTATGAAGAACACGGTAACAGCAAAAAACGGGGTTTTTGAAGTACTGTATCTCGGCACCCTGTATACCAATCAACTTGAAATTTTCAGAATTTACTCTTATCGAATCAGAGAAAATTTGAAGCAGATCGGTATACAGGGTGCTGAAATCCAGATAGCTGAATGATGACGTCCAATAACTTAGTACCATATGTGCTTTGTGCGCTTTCGGTCGGGTTTTGCTTGGCGGGGGGAAACGCTGCCGCGTTCCTAGATAGTGAGGACAGACGGACGACCGGCCGGCACAAAACACAACCACAGGTTAAGATCACTAACCAATTTTCTTAAAGAGAAATGATTTATTACTCGAAGACAAGAGTCTTGCTATAGTATCTCCTTGAGGACGTTAAAAAAACCGTTTAAAATCAATTATCAAACAACAATAAATTATAAACCTGACAGCGAAGGTAAAGTATGGTTTTAACTCTTCAATTTTCAGGTATATTTGTTCAGTTGGCAAATTGAAGAGCAATTAGAATTGTAAATAGCTAATTTAAATGAAACGCCTCCACATTAAACATGAACTACTATAAGGTAAGTCCAATTTTACCTAAAATAAATTTTATGAAGAAAAGCGACGAGAAGGGCGTAAAGATCGTCCATATCTTTAAAGTCGTAAATCTTCCTTTCGAGGCCGCTTTTCGGGCACTTCACCACTGTCGGGATGATACCTCTCGGCGTACATTCTCCGATAAAACCGCATCTAATTTAAAATATATTTTTTATGTTTTAAATAAATATACTCACTTTGTATATCGAGCTCCGATATCTAAAACGACAGGTGGTTTATCCGAAAGACCTTCGAAATGTGCCATTAAAAACAGAGAAGGTTGCGTAGAGGAGACGTTTAAAATTAATTCATTTTTCGCTCTCTAAATTCTAAAAAGTTTGGGTTCGTTGATTAGACAGGGCGAATTACAAAGGGAAAATGCCGAAACTGGAAAGTGAAGACTGAAGAGAAATAATCCAAGAGGATAAGAAACCATGAAGAATCAATGACGTTTTACTACGTCAAATATGGTTCCATTATTAAATGAAACCGTTTAGCTAATAAAATAGTTTTTATTTTTGATCATTGGGCTTAATGAGCAAAATTTAATGTTTTTATGATCAAAAATATCTGAAATGCAGCTTAATTAAAAGATGTTACGTCACTATTGATGTTGAGGTTGTCAAGGCTCAAGCGCGAAATGTAAACAAAAGATATTGAACGCTAGTAAATGACCTCTGAATTCATCAATTTTACGCTGAAAAAACAGACGTAAAACTGAAGTTCACATTATTCAAAAAGCCCAAGCGGCTGTGCAAAATGACGACCGTTAGTCCTGTCAAAACGGATCCAAATCCAGCCTTCTCTGTGGTAAAATTTGACCTGATTTATCATTTAGCATTTGTAAATTTTTTTAGCCGTTGAGCGATACGTTGACGGGGAGAAAAGGTGAGTTTCCGGATGAAAAGAAGCGACCTAAAAGAATTCTTCATTTTTGCGATGGTACGCTCGAGGAGTACAGTTCCGATGAGGAAGGTGTCGAAACTTACGTCCATAAACAGACTGAAACTCAATTAACCGCTGTCAACCCTGTTAGTATTTTATTTACCAAATGTCTCTTCATCATATTTTTCAGGCTACGTTACCATGGATGCCTTGGTTCATGCATCAGACTATGTACGTTGGAGGGAAAGCGCTCGAAATGTGCGATTACCTCGGCGAATATTTGGCCGGCTTCTTCGGAATCATTTCGCCAAAGTATGAATACGAAATTGAACACTATAAACGAATGTTAGCCGAGGTGAGTTGTTCCATTTCCTTTTTTCCTTGCTTTAATTTATTGCCTTTTACTTCAGGAACAAGAAAAAAGGAAGATACTGAATTAGGAGGATGGTCGACCAAAAATAACGATATAGTCGCTTCTGAGCAATTCCGTACAGCAGAAAGGTATTGATTTTTTTTATTCTTCATTTCTTATTTTTTTTATTTTATTGATTTAACTTCGACCAAACATATTTTTTATTTTTTATTATTATTATTATTTTATTTTTTTATTATTATTAATTTTTTTTCTTTTCTTTATCCTACAAACTTTACCCCAGGACCAAATAACTATCGTTCATAACATTTGACTGCTCAAAAGCTTATTTATTTTATTTTTATTTAATTATTTATTTATTTATTTTTATTTTTTTTATTTAATTACCTAGATGCTAGTTGGAATTGGCTGTATGTTGTTTTGGCCGAGCATTCTGAAGGATATTCTTTTATTTAACAAATTTTCATAAGATTATTTATTTTGATGCTGTATTTTGCAATGTATTGAAAAGAATCTGATAAGTGCCTTTGATTTTTATAAATGGCTTCATATTTTCTATTGCTTTACTTTCTTAATAAATTAATCAAGACGTATTTTTCCCTTTCTTAGATTTCCTTTCATTTATCCTCTCCCTAGGTGGACTCATGATGTTAAGAAATCAATACAAGTTTAGCATTGAGCAAAATAGTTAACTGAAAGTAATTCTTAGTATTTAGAAAAATAAATTATGGACAAAATCGTGTTGTTTTTTTTGTATAAGTGCCCTTTAAAAAGTGTAAGGAGTACTTGGTGACAATCGGACTGGTTTGGCCGCAGCGCAGTTTTTAAAATTTCAAATGGACATATCTCCATGTTGCAGAACTGCGCAGAAAACTGCGCCCGTAGAGCCGTGGCAATGATCACTAACCAGCTTTCCTCTACGGGGTCTAGAAGAACCTTCTCCAAATACCATACTTCAGAGGGTATCACAATAACTTCTTCGAAGTACATAGTTAACTGTCTTCAATGGAAGCACCCAACTGTGCGGAATCATGTGTGAATGGGCCAATCGCTCAACTACCAAGGCCTCCAAACTACTTCAATAGCATGTAAAGAGTACTTGGTAAAGTACCAACCTTGTAAAGAGTACTTGTAAGGTCTCCAAACTACTTCAATAGCATGTAAAGAGTACTTGGTAAAGTACCAACCTTGTAAAGAGTACTTGTAATGTCTCCAAACTACTTCAATAGCATGTAAAGAGTACTTGGTAAAGTACCAACCTTGTAAAGAGTACTTGTAATGTCTCCAAACTACTTCAATAGCATGTAAATAGTACTTGGTAAAGTACCAACCTTGTAAAGAGTACTTGTAATGTCTCCAAACTACTTCAATAGCATGTAAAGAGTACTTGGTAAAGTACCAACCTTGTAAAGAGTACTTGTAATGTCTCCAAACTACTTCAATAGCATGTAAAGAGTACTTGGTAAAGTACCAACCTTGTAAAGAGTACTTAAAAATGTAAAGAGTACTTGGTGACAATCAGACAGACGGTTTGGCCGCAGCGAAGTTCCATCATTGTCCATCCGCCATTTTTGCCAATTTCTTTTTTGTTTAATTGTATTAAGCCAGGGCTTTTTACAAAGGGGGAGGGGATCAGACCCAGGCGGGGGCTTTCGCCATAATGCCATGGCGCCCTTTTGGGCCAACTACCAGAGTAGTGGCCTAACTAAATTATCCACAGATTTTGTAGAGGGATATTTTTAATTGGAATTTTACTTCCAACCAAAAATCCCTATACCCAACCTGGGATCGAACCCCGGTCTTCCGTGGTGAGAGTCAGAGACTGAACCCACCAGCCACGGAGCCGGTTTTTTGCCAATTTAAAAAAAAGCTCTCGTCACTTTTTTAGTTGCTACAAAAGGAAGATCGTGAAAACTGCGCCCGTAGAGCCGTGGCAAAGATCACTAACCAGCTTTCCTCTACGGGGGCTAGAAGACCCTTCTCCAAATACCATACTTCAGAGGGTATCACAATAACTTCTTCGAAGTAGTTAACTTGTGGAAGCACCCAACTGTGCGGAATCATGTGTGAATGGGCCAATCGCTCGACTATCAAGGTCTACTTCTACTTCAATTGCATAGCAAGGCCAATTTTAGCAGCAGGTTCTCTTGCTGCTGGTTGCCCAAGCTTGATATGATAATGATATGGAAGCATCAATCATGGGCAAATTAGATACAATTTGGGTCAATCGTCAGAACCTTTGGCCCAGTTAGCGGTGATGACGTGTTGATGGATAAAGAAAACTGAGAAAATTTAAAATAAGTTTATTCGATCTATACAATAAATGGGTAATAAAGAATGCCAGTTTTAAAAACGCAATTCAAAATTAAATACAAACAAAGTGAAATGAACACTTAAGCAAAATTTTGTGCACCGAAATCGCCTTCTTCAATCCCGAGCATTTCAAGTTCGGACATTTCACGAGGAATGAAAGGTTTTTTCTCAGGAGGGGAAGTCGGTTCCGGGTCAACGGCCATTTCTTGAATGTTTTCATTCGCGTTTTCTTCTTGATCGGCGTCGGTGCTTTTTTCTGGTGTACTTTCATTCTCTTCCTGAGTGCTCTGCTCAAGAAGAAGTTGAGCCTCATGCATTCTCGCAGCCTCTTCTTCTTGTTGCGCTTTCTTTAGTGCTAACTTCTTCAGGTGACGTCTCATGCGTTGGGAGGGAGGGTTTTTCTTCTTTTCTTCAGGTGGCTTGATGTCCAAAGGTTCATCCTGTTTTGACGGAGAAGGTATCCCTTCAAGATTCGGAATAGTGCCTACTTCAGGGCCTTGATAGTTCTTATTCGGAAACTTGGATCCAGTTTCATGCTTAGGAACAAACTTTGAAACTTGCTGCATATTATAGTAAGCCTGATATTGCTGTTGCTGACCTTGTTCTGTATACATTGATATATCATAACCCATTTTGGACGCCATGACAGCAATATCGTGAGTAACAGTTCCTGGTGGGGGTGAGGGAGGTTTGACTTCCACTTTTTGTGGCTTAATAACTGGCCTTGGTTTTCCATTTTCAGGAAATAACATGTCCAAAGCTTCTTTGAAGTCATCATGAAGGTCTTCTTAGATTTCGGAGTCGATACTGGAGGCGGTTGCTGTTCTTCAATTTCCATGTCCTGCTCAATGTTATCATCTTTGGGTTTGGTTGTCTCAATTTCAGGCAATGAAGTTGGAGGGACGACATCAGCTACATTAGCGACAACCTGCATAGGTATTATAGGGTGTGGGATGTCAAGAGGAGGAGGATCAAGCGGAGTAGGAATATCCAGTGGAGGTATTACAACAGGTTCGATCACTATCGGCGGTGGCAAAATTGGTCCGTACGTTTCCGGGACGACTTCTCTAACTTGAACCTTCGGAACTTCAAAATATTCAGGATCTAACGGAGGCAGCGGGAAAGGTGGCACTTGACCGGACAAGTGATATAATGTATGCAGTGCTCTTATCGCTTTTATCTGCTGTTCTCTATGCAATTTCGCGACTTCAGTCATAAAATGCTCTTGTGATTTTATTTTCTTTATCTCAGCCAAAGTGAGGACTCGATGTTCTTGACCTTCTTCCTGATTTCTTCTGGTTTCGGCTCTGCTTTTTCTTCATGACAGGCATCCGGCCTATGAATGGCAACTTGTTTTCGGAATTGTGAAAGATGTCTTTTTACTTCTTTTTTCTTTAACGCTTCAGAAGCCCTTTTTTCCCAAACTGTTTCCTCTTTTCTTCTTCAATGCCCTTTCTTTTTTCTTTCTGGAGTTTTCAGTTTGGGATGCCTCCTTGGTGGTGTCCGTCTCCGTCTTCTATCTCGAGAACGAGATCTGTCTCTATATCTTCCGTAGTCCCTGTCCCTATCTCGATCTCTTTTGTAGTCTCTGTCCCTGTCCCTATCCCTTCGCTTCTCATGGCGATCTTTTTTGAATCTTTCTTCTTGTCTTTTTTCACTTTAGTATTACTCTTTTCGATAGACTCTTCATCGGAAACCGGTAGAGGGTTGGATGGTTTTTCTGGTGCCTCTTCTGCAGGCTTGGCTACTTTATAAACATATGGACGATCGGCATTCAAAACAATTTTTGTCTCTTTAAAAGACTTTTTTATTTCATCAGGATCCAGTTTTTTAGGCTCAGCATCACTTTCCTCATCAGACGACTTTTGTCTTCATTTTTCGAGGAGCCATTAAATTCGTTTTGTAGTACGATTCAAAAGTGTTTTTCTCACTTTTGATTAGATCATCGTATAGAGAATTGAAGTCCTTTTTTGGCTCAGGAGATTGACTCTTCTTTTTGCTCGATTTCTTCTTTTGGACTTCTTTTTCTTTTCTTTCCTTTATGTTTGGATTCACGTTCAGATTCACTTGAAGAAGATGATTTGCTGTCATCGTCCTTCTGTTTCGAATTCTGAATCATAGCCAGCAGTTGATCGCCAAGCGAAGCCATTGTGCTCGACGGCTGCTCTTTTCCAGAATCTTCTTTGTCTTTCCTGGCCTCCGAAGAAGATCTTTCATACGACTTTGTCCTCTCGGTCAACCAATCAACCTCCCAATGCGGATTCTGAGAAGTGAATTCCTAAAAAATCAATTGTTATGTAATTTAAACACTTTGGTAAGACTCACCTTATATTTTTCGCATGAAGCCTCTTTTTAAATGCTTCGTAGCAAGAATGAGATCACCAAGCCATTCTTTGCATAAAGAACAGTACCAAGCGCTAGACGGCACCAAAAACTGAACACCTGCAAAAAACCACCAAAATTTTAAAATACGCCAAAAATCAATTTTAATTAATATTTACCAAACGTGAATTTATAAACAATAATTTTAGGTTGTAAAATAATAATAATAGACAGTAAAATTACTATGGATGTTTTTTACAAAAAATTTAAGTTTTAAAATACAATAGAATAAAACAATAAATAAGTTGGTTCTGGCTATTTTCGCTGCTTCTTTCACTCCTGAAAGCCATTATCCAAGCTAAAATTGTATGAAAAAATACGTTTTATAAAATATTTAAAAAATTAAATACAAACCTTAAGGACATTAAGGGCATTAATTTAAGGATATAAAAAAATTATTTTACCTCGAATGGGAACCCTTTTGTATGGGTTGTCTTTGACGAATGGCGGGGTGGACTCTTTCGGAAAATCGACATGCCATGGCATTTCGTCAAGCTTGAGTTTCTTCAGAAAACAACAACAAAATTAATAAAAAACTTTAAAATGTGGGTTTATACTTACACTTTTTGAAGCTTTGTGTTCATCGGAATGTAAATGGTTTAAATAGTCTACGATGGTCCTCGGAAAAACATTGCATTCAGAACACCAGTGAAGTTCAGGGTCGTAATGAACAAGATTATACTTCGCTTCACCTTGGTCGCTCAAAGAAGGCGATCTCGATCTCGATTTCATTTTCTCCTTATATTTAGGAGACTCATCATGCTTTTTCTAAATTAAAAAAAAAATAAAGATTTTAAAAGATTTATTCTTTTTACCTTTTCTGATTTTTTGTCTTTTTTTCTTATTTCTTCGATGACTTCATGTAAATTTTCTTTGTCACCAATAATATTCGATAGCATTTCAATCACCGAGTCCATCGATTTAAGCTTATTTGCAATTTCACTCTAAAAAATAATTAAAATTAGAATTAAAACGAAAGTTTGAAGAGCTTCCAACAAAAACTTCCATAAGAAGGAACAATATAGGAGGGGAAGTATAATGGGGGGGGGGGATATAAAGCAGGGTCCACACTGAGCGGGGCAGACGAATGAGGCAGCCGAGGCGAGGCAGAGCGGCCTCGACTTGCCTCGTGCAGGAAAATGCCCCGAGGCGGCGAGCTGAGTCAGCGATCCAGAAAATTGGGCAATTGTGCCCCGAGGCAGTTTCATTTCATATGTTGGACTCACCGGTGTCAGTGGTGAGTGCCGCATTTTTGCTGATGTCAAATTGATGGAAAAAGGAAGCAAAAGACAAAGTTGCAGCAAAGAAATCTTTATAGAAATAGAATAAAAACTCGTGGCGAGCTATTTCTTCCATGTTTGCGGAGTGAAGAAGAGAGCCACTTAAAAAATTTTACGAGAATGGTAATAAATCAAGTGATAAAAATAAAATGAAAAAGACTGCGGTGCGTGAGCCGAGGCAAGTAGGGTTGTTGCGATACTTCCGATATATCGGAATATCAATATTTTCCTTCGGTTCATCCGATATTTTCCTTCCGATATATCGGTTCATCCGATATTTTCCTTCCCATACATCGGTTCATCCAATATTTTCCTTCCGATTTATCGGTTCATCCGATATTTTCATTCTGATACGATATTTTACGATAATATCGTATCGGATAAAATATTGGAAGGAAGGCCATATCGAATCACCCTAAAGGCGAGGCATGCTCAAACCCCGTCCACATTGAAACGAACGAATTTTGTCCCGAGTGCCGAATTCCTTTGATGTACCGACTCCGATCGGCTCGGCTGCCGCACGCCTCGGAACACCTCGGACCTGGCTTCCTCGCCTTGGAAACACGTCCACTAAAGCGCATACCTTGCCTCGGATTGCCTCGTTCAGCTGCCTCGCTCAGTGTGGCTTAAGAGAGGGGACGATCCATAATCGACTTGACCCTACAGGTCTGGAAGACCCTTCCCCAAAAACCCAACATCACCATAACTTTTTTAAGTAAAAAACTAAAAAATGTTACCCTTAATTTTGAGTTTTCTCTCAAAATCCTTTCATTTTCTTTGTATCTTCAGCCATCAACTCCCTTTTTTGCTCCTTTAGTCTATTAAGTTCCCTGGTAAGCGACGATTTCTTTCTGATATATTCTTCTCTTTGTTTTGACAATGTAAGTTTTTGTTGAAGAAGTTCTTGTTCAACAGCTAAAAATAAAAATAAATAAAAAAATAGAATATTTAAAAATTAAAATACCTTCTTTTTTGGCTTCTTCAGTTTTACCACCGGTGACATCAGTACCTGGATAAAACAATAAAAAATTAATAAAAATTGAAAAAAATGAGGTATTTAAAAAACGGACATGTCTGATGGATTTTTTTTTACATCGCCCAATTTTGAAGACGAGGCTATGTTCTGTTCAATGTGGAGCAACCGTCCCTTTATTTATATTGTCCAAACATGAACTAAACATAGAATTTCTGTTAAAGATGTAATAAAGAAAAAAAGTGTGAAAAAGTGATGTTGAAGGATATAAAATAATTAAGTTTACGCACCGGCCATTTTGAAGGCCTCGTGACATCATAAACGTTATTATCCCATCCGGCTCCTTGCATCGCAGGTCCTCCCATCGAATACTCCTATTTAAATAACATAAGAAAATAGAATGCTTAAATATATTTCGATTAATTAAATCACCTCTATCTGGCAAGAGGAGAATAAATAAACTTACTGCATGATTTCAACAAAGATACCCCATAAGACTCCTGTTGACACTATGAGTAATACACACATGTGTAAACATTAGAAGGGTATTAATTTTCTTTTTCATACTTAACATTAATACCTACGCTTTCTCCAGTACTTAACACATAAATGCACTATTATAAATTGCATATACTTAAATTTTAAACATTTAAACAGATAGTGAAAAACACGTTGCTGAAATTCAAATTGTGAAAAAAAAATTTTTTCAATTAAACAATAATGTTTAATCAAAAAAGTCACAGTGCGGGAAGAAGCATATAATTTAAAAATTCGAGTTTTAAAATATATGCTTTTTGAAAAGATATAAAATAAAAATCTGTAAAGAGAAGCGACATTAATAATTTCGATGATTTTAGTCTTACATGGGTTACAGGCTGTTGGAAATTTTGTCCTTGGTAGTAGCCAGACTGATCGTACTCTGGATATGCAGTGTAGCCACCTCGGAAGTTTTGCATATTGTAATTCTGCGGATATGAACCCTAGAAAAGCATAATTGAATGAGAAAAAGTTAAATACGGAATGCTTACATCGGTATACTGGACATTCTGCTGATAGGCCATATTGGGTTGATCTTGAGGGAATCCTTGAGGAAACCAGTTTCCTTGGTTACCGTCGTTATAACTGGATTCGCGCTTTTCCTCGGCTGTAGTCTTTGGATTTGGAGCGACTTTTGGTTCTTCTGCGGTCGTCTTCGGAGGAGCTGGACGATGATGAGGAACTACGAGAGCTTGAAGAAGAGTTCGAAGAGGATCGACTACGACGTCTTTTCTTCTTACTCCTTCTATAATCACCATCGCGATGTTTCTCATTCCTTATATCTTCATCTCTTTACGACCAATCATCTATCTCTTTCTCAGCGTCAGAAGCAGAGCTATACTTATGTTTTCGATTTTCATTTTCCGAACGGACGGAACCCTCCAATTTCTCCGTTTCACTCATTTTTCACAAAATTCTCAATTGATAAACTTATTTTTTAAATAATTCTTCAATTTCATAGAATTCTCTCACATGATGTAACATTAATGGCGCCCATCATAAACGAAAACAAAACAAAAAATTAAGTAAAAATACTTAACGTTAGCAGTCCTTAATAACGCGGATAACAACGAAATACAGAAAAATTAATTTTTATGCTTTAAAGCTAATGGAAAAATAAAATATTGAAAAATATTCTTCTAAGCGAAGCCGTCGGAAGAATTTCTTAACCTTGAATGATGACAAAAAGAGCTTTTTCACATAACTAACAGTTTTGCCACTACAAACAGTGTTGCCATTGATAATTATCTTGTGTAAAAGTAGAATAATAATTGAAAACAAGCCGATTTTATTACTCATTAATATTTATTACTCTTAATTTATATAAAATTTAATTCTTAATTGATTTCCAATAAATTTTTAAAAAATTATAAACGGTTGCCCATCCGAAATTTTGTAAAATATACAATATGATCATCGATCAACAATAAATTATAATATATAGATATATTGCTAACCAAAGAATCTAAAAATTAAATAATTGCAATTTTTCAAACCATAATAGGCAAGTTTCCTGACTTCTAAAAGAAGGGGCTCAACCATGTGGCAAGGGCGCCCTTCCAAGATTTAAAAAGTATTAGGTACATACATATTTTTTATATAATTTATTTAAAATGTACAGAATTAAATTAATTTCGGATAATGGTGACTGTGCTTTGTGATCCAAACGTCATCTATGACCTCTTTAGATTTTTCCTAAAAGAAATAACACTTAAAATTAAAGTTACACAACTAAAATTACTTACAGAAACGACGGATATTTGCTGTAAATGCACATGCGAAGCGTTAAAAACTTCAAATATCGTATATCCATAGTCAGAACTTCTAAAAGCTGACCATTCAGGAGGATTAGCCGTAAAATTTACGGTCTTTTCTTGACACCCCTATTAGAAATCAGTTTTTATACTATTTCTAAAAATGCTGACTTACGGCAGATCCGGTGACAATATGTATAGGACCTTTTGGATTATAATAAGGCTTTTCTTTCGAACCTTTGCGTAGTTTATAATCATAAATTGGATATAATCTTTCATAAGAATGTTGGTGTCCCGGCAGATCCGGTGACAATATGTATAGGACCTTTGGATTATATATAAGGCTTTTCTTTCGAACCTTTGCGTAGTTTATAATCATAAATTGGATATAATCTTTCATAAGAATGTTGGTGTCCCCAAAATCCAATGTCAACTCCATTCTCGTAAAAGAGTCGTTCAAGGCCGAACCTAAATTGTTTTTCATTTTTGAATAATTTTTTTATTTATATTTACCATTGTGTGATAGGTAAGCCTGTCCTTAAGCGAGCAGTTTTTACTCTACAATCATCCACATCATCATTGGAACAATACATTGGCCTATGTCCATATACAATAATCCAAGGTCTCTTAGCTCTATTTTCTGGCAGATTTGCTTCCTGCAAATAAGAAGTGACCTTTTACATGAGGTAACGCACGGTTATCGGCATTACTGCCAACCGAACAAAAATTCCCCGTTACCTAGTTTGGTACAACCCTAAGTTTAAAAAAAATCTTATATTATATACCTTAAGATCATTTACAAGCCATATATTGATTAAGAATTAGCTGCATGCCGTACTCAATGTAGTAGTAAGCTTCAGTGTTTACTTATAAAATGAATCGGCCCTAAATTAAAACTATAAAAAACTTTCATGTGGACCTGGCATGGAGAATCGCTCTCTAAAGTGACTAAAGTTGCTAAAATCTAAATTAAGAATGGTTCAATTAAAATTATAAACGAACTATGCTTCTTCATGATTTCCTGGGCAGACCATGTATGGGACATAGGCTGCTATTTGTAACTGCCTCATAAATTGGTCGCCAACTCTTCCATTTTCCTTGAACAAAAATAACTTTTCGGTTGATTTTTCGGTATGCTTACATCTCTCATGTCGTAGCAAAGTCGCCAACATGTATAATGGCATCATACATGTTTCTTTGGGTTTCTTCCTGAAGGCGAGGAAGAGATCTGGCGTTGACATTTCCATGTCGCCATAAATTGCGAGTCTTGGATTCCAATTTTTTTCATCGCCGACAGTTTTAAACCAGAACTCTTCAGACCATCCGAGATCCTCCACAATGATAGACTGTTAAAAACAAATATTTTGAAAAAAAAATTCTTATTTTTGTTCGCTCTTAAGATAAAAGATCAACCACTCTTCATTCTTATATCTTAATATAAATAATTGCTCCCCTATCTCTCTAAACCAATATAGAGAAGGGAGCAGGTGGGGCTTTCGCCATATTGCGCTACAAAGGCCTAAGAAATTTTACTGGAAAATGGAAATTCTTCCTATTAAAAAATCCTTTTCAATCAAATACTTACTATATTTTGTTGATGGTTTCAAGTTTGATAATCGAACCCTGTGAATGTACTGAGTACTCCTTTCTATGCCATCGTCGACGAAAACTTTTGCCGATCCTTCCGATCTGAGCGAAAGCTCGTTTTCGCCATATTCAACGCTAGAATTTGGTGTCGCGGTAAATGTTGACCATGTCCACAATTTCCAAGGATTTTCTTGAAAGAAATTAAATTATTTAAATATTTAAAATAATTGTACCTCCTAATGCAATATGTATCTGCTCAGGTTGATAATCGTATGATCGGAACGCGGTGTTTTGTGTATGCAATTATAAAAAGGTTTAAAAATTGAAATAAGGAACCACTTCATTTTGGAGCAGTCTTAGAATAGCTAATAACAAACTGTTTCAAATCTCTCAAAATCTCAACATACACACTTTGATAAATTTTTATCTCCGATAATTATTTAAACAATAAACAAATTATATTGAAAATTAAAAATGACCTTTATTTTCTGACATCACTGATCTACTTTAAGTTTGATTTACTTATGTACTCTTCTTATTTTCAGGATAGAAAAGAAGAAAAAAAAAAAAAAATGTAGGATATTTTTGAATCTCCAATTTGAGGAAATGATAATTATTGCTATTTAAACCAGCCCTGGGGTATGGTAGCAAATGCCCCAACTAAGAGTTTCGATTGAGACCCTGTCTTAGCAAGTCAGCACAACAACGACAGAACTGACGAAGATTTAGTCGATTTTAACCTCAAAACTCTTGATTTTGATGACATTTTGCCAAAAAAGGGCGTTTTGATGTCAAAAAAGGGACCAATAGTAGACCTTTATTATGTACTAATGGGTGCGAAATCCGAACCAATGGTGATTTAGTCTATTTTAACCTCAAAACTCTCTTCATGAAATTCTTGTTAGAAAAGGACGCCAGATAAGACCATTATTTGTAATATTGGGCACAGAGTCCGAATAAAGTGTTAGTAAAGAGGATTTAGTCGATTTTAATCTCAAAACTCTCGATTTTGATGACATTGTGCCAAAAAAAGGGCGTTTTGATGTCAAAAAAGGGACCAATAGTAGACCTTTATTATGTACTAATGGGTGCAAAATCCGAACCAATGGTGATTTAGTCTATTTCAACCTCAAATCTCAAAATTCTTTTCATGAAATTTCTTGTTAGAAAATGGCGCCAGATTAGACCATTATTTGTAATATTGGGCAGAGTCCGAATAAAGTGTTAGTAACGAGGATTTAGTCGATTTTAATTTCAAAACTCTTGATTTGATGACATTTTGCCAAAAAAAAGGGCGTTTTGATGTTAAAAAAGGGACCAATAGTAGTCCTTTATTATGTACTAATGGGTACAAAATCCGAACCAATGGTGGTTTAGTCTATTTTAACCTCAAAACTCTTTTCATGAAATTTCTTGTTAGAAAAGGGCGCCAGATTGAACCATTATTTGTGCTTTGGGCACAGAGTCCGAATAAAGTGTTAAACTAACGAGGATTTTGTCGATTTTTTCCTCAAAACTCTTGATTTTGATGACATTTTGCCAAAAAAAAAAGGGCGTTTTGATGTCAAAAAAGGGACCAATAGTAGACCTTTATTATGAACTAATGGGTGCAAAATCCGAACCAATGGTGATTTAGTCTATTTTAACCTCAAAATTCTTTTCATGAAATTTCTTGTTAGAAAAGGGCGCCAGATTAGACCATTATTTGTGATATTGGGCACAGAGACCCAATAAAGTGTTAGTAAGGAGGATTTTGTCGATTTTTTAGCTCAAAACTCTTGATTTTGATGACATTTTGCCAAATAAAGAGTCACAGAGTCCAAATAAAGTGTTATTTTTACCTCAAAACTCTTGATTCCATGAAATTTTCCCCAAAAATGTCGTCTTTTTTAAAAATTGGGATGTTATTATCGTCTGCTTTTGTTTGTTAAATAAGGGCCTCAGAGTGGTCTACTCTTCGGACGTTGCAGCCAATAGAAGGATAGAATGGAAACCCATAGAATGTACTACTCTGGGGCCCTTTTCTATCAAAAAATACCGTTAAAAAAAGCCAAATTTTCAGGTAAATTTCATGAAAATCAAGAGTTTTGAGGTGAAAATCGACTAAATCTTCGTCAGTTTCACACTTGATTTTAACTCGGCACTCAAAATCACACAAAATGGTCTACTCTGGGTCCCTTTTTTGTCATCAAAATGCCCTTTTCTTGGCAAAATGTCATGAAAATCAAGAGTTTTGTGGTAAAAATATTAGTTTTTTTAAGAGTATTTTTTTTGTTCACTTGATAAAACTTGGCATTTTCTCTTTCATAGCAGCTGCTCAAAAAACTGCTCTGGTCAAAATCCAAGAAAATTTTAGACATTAAGTAACAGAATATTCATAGAAGTCTGGCATTATAAACTTTTTACTTGCAGTATTTATTACAAAACTTTTGTCTATATAAATTATCTTCAATTGGAACAAAAAAAGGAAGTTTAGAATATTACAATTTTCCAATTATCATTGCTTGAACAGTATCACCTTTACAGATCTTTCCTTCCGATCCTTCTTTAATGGAAGGTAAAATGAGAAGAGCGTTGGCATCACGGCAACTGGCCAATCGACTGCTCGCTTGCCCTCCTGAAATAAAATGCCCAAAAATGTCAATTACATGTTGACCTTAAAAAACAAATACCTGTAGACAACGCTCTAAACTTCCCATCATCAAAATTATATTCCAGTATAGCTCTGCGATATTCTGGCCTTCGTCTAACTTTACATCGAAATCAATCTGAAAAAAAAAAAAAAAAAAATTAGTGTGAAGGCTAAAATAAATTTAATTTTTACAATTGCATTTATGGTCGTCGGGAAGCAAACTTGTTGGCCAGACATAGCTTTAAGCACAGGAAGGACTAATAAATGGCTGGTGACTGTCGCTGAAACTGGATTTCCAGGAAGGCAAAAAAGAAACTTTTTATTCCCATCCATTCCAGTGCAGGTTGCAAAAGTTGTCGGTTTTCTACAACATCGAATAATGAAATATAAAACATAAAAAAATTAATACCCTGGCTTCATATTGATTCTTCCAAAGTGGACGGTTGCGCTTAAATCTTCTTGTAAAACTGATTTCAAATAATCTTTATCTCCCATAGACACACTGCCAGTCGTAATGACGACATCGCAATTAGACATACATTTTAACAATGCTGCCAATAAAATCGAAGGCCTAAAATAAAAAATAAATATTTTTATAAGTATGAAAATTTACTCGTCACGAGCGATCCCCATGTCGAACGCGACGAAACCGTTTTCTTTTAAAAGCGAAACCAAAGTCGTCATATTACTATCTCGTACGGCGCCGCCTCTCAATTCCTCTCCAGGTGCGACAAGCTCATTTCCTGTAGAAAGAACAGCCACTTTGGGCAACCTAACAAATAATTTGTATTCTAAATAAACAACTTACTCAAAAACAGGAACATGGGTGATACCAACGCTTGCCAATAAACCATGAACAGCGCTGCTGATGTAAGTATACTTTTTAACCACAAGTTCGCCTTCTTTTAAATCGCAACCGATTTCTCTAAAAAATATATGTTGAAAATTAATAAAAGATTTGAATACCTAATGTCTTGACCAAGTTTAGGAGCAATTAAGATTTCGATAAGCAACTCATTTCCAGTTCCATCATCTTTTAAAAGACGAGTATCTTCAACTTGAACAACAGCATCAGCACCATCGGGAACAGGAGAACCTGTGTTGACACGTATACAACATTTGGGTTGTACAGTCAATTCTTTAGGCTAAAAAGATCATTATGTTTTTTTAAAAATCATAAATAGAATACGTCAGATCCAGCGATGTAGCTGCCAATGACTTTTCTTTGTGAAGCACCATCAGATGTTATGACAGCATAACCATCTTTGACGGATGTTCTAAATGGAGGATGGGGTTCCTTCGATGTAATATCTTCAGCAACCGTCATTCCCAATGCTTCCCTTCAAAAAGATTAAACTTCAAAACTATTTAAAATGTTTTACTTTAAAGGAACAGTCGTTAACTTAGTAACTTTGGAATCAATAACGATTTTGGTTGCTTCTTCCATTGATATCATTGGCCAAGGAGACTCGACTTCTGTTAGCAACGTCATTTGTCTTCACCTAAAAGATTCAGTTTAAAAAAAAAGTAGATAAACTTTAACTTACTTTACTTATGACAGACTGTGCATGGGTTTGTTCAATTTTGTCTTTTCTGTCTCTTAAAAGATCTACAGCATGATGTAAACATGGTTTGATAACTTCATAACATTGTACAGCCCCTTTGACGCTTCCAGGTAGATTTATGATCATAGTATGGTTTTTAATACCAGCGACAGATCTAAAATGTGATTGGTTTTTTTGGTGATTATTTTTACTACCTAGAGAGCATTGCCATTTTGGTGATGTTGAGACTGGCGTTTGTGATGGCTGTAGTCATGCCTGGAGCTTGACGGTCGATTACTTTCAAGGTCGCTTCAGGAGTGACATCTCGGGGAGCAAATCCTGTACCGCCGGTTGTAAGTACTACGTCGATTTCGCTGTCGCTTTTACTCCAGTCCCTCAACCTTTCCTAACAAAAACTTATCATTTATTCTTCATGATGAATCAATTACCTCAATAATTTCGACATCATCAGGAACGATGGCCTCTCGACAGACAATTCCATCAACAGAACTTTTTAATGCAGGACCACTCAAATCTGCCTGCGTACCTTGAGAACACCTGTCACTCACTATAAAAAGATCGTTAATTCCAGATTTTAATTAGCCATTACCTGTTAAGATGGCAAAACGTATGGGAATCATAGTAGTTCTTCAGCAGCAAACTGTTCCGGATCACAGAAATAGACACAAAAGTCAAAACCCTTTCATTTCCCCCTGCATTACGTAATACTAACGACTATCATTATAACTCTCATCCCGGATGACAAACTCGCATTAAAAAAATAAATTAACTAAAAGGAGATATTATATTTACTATCTGATAAGACATGAGGAAAAACAATTTTAAAATCAACTGTTAAGGCGCTCAAAATTAAAATGAACCGCTAAATTACAAATATGTTATCTATAAAATAATTTTAAAAGCAACGGACAATAATGCAAAAAAGTCTTTATTTTGAATAAATATGGCACAAAATTAATTGCTATGATGAAAACTTTAAAGATTAAAGAGGAAAAAGAGAAATCATTCTGTTTTACAAAATGTTCTGATTTAGATAGTTTTTTGCCACCGTGAGGCTCGTGTGCCGTTGGTCGTACAAAAAATTTTATTGAACTAAATTTATAGGAAATTTAGTCAGCTTTCTTTTTAACTTATATATTTTTAGGCTAGGATGTACCGTTTTGAAGATACAGGCGAAAAACCGCGAAAAGTCACGCTCCATCGCCCCAAAATCAAAAATTTTTGCATCGTTTTTCGCCGCCGTGAAGGTCGGGTGCCGTTGGTCGTACATAAAATTTTATTGAACCAAATTTATAGGAAATTTAGTAAGCTTTCTTTTTAACTTATATATGTTTTGGCTGCGACGTACCGTTTTGAAGATACAGGCGAAAAACCGGGAAAAGTCAAGCTCCATCGCTTTAAGATCCAAAAAAAAAATTTCGATTTTTTGCATCGTTTTTCGCTGCAGTGTAGCTCGGGCGCCGTTGGTTTTACAAAAAACTTCTTGGAACCAAATGTGTAGGAAATTTAGTCAGCTTTCTTTTTAACTTACATTTTTTTGGCTGCGACGTACCGTTTTGAAGATACAGGCGAAAAACCGCGAAAAGTCACGCTCCATCGCCATAAGATCATAAACATTTTTTCGACTTTTTGCATCGTTTTTCGCCACTGTGTAGCTCGGGTGCCGTTGGTCGTACAAAAAACTTTATTGAACCAAATGTGTAGGAAATTTAGTCAGCTTTCTTTTTTACTTATATATTTTTTGGCTACGACGTACCGCTTAGGAGATACAGGCGAAAAAACCGCGAAAAGTCAAGCTCCATCGCCATAAGATCAAAAAAATGTTGCGGTTTTTTTTGCCACCGTGTAGCTCGGGCGCCGTTGGTCGTACAAAAAACTTTATTGAACCAAATGTGTAGGAAATTTAGTCGGCTTTCTTTTTTAACTTATATATTTTTTGGCTACGACGTACCGTTTTGGAGATACAAGCGAAAAACCATGAAATTCCGACTGGCCAACGGTGGGCATTGACTGTACAAAGGATGAAAATTCGTTTCAACAATAAAAGTCAATAGTTTGGTCACAATATTTTTTTTAAATATTACTTTATTTACATCATTAAGAAATCTCACAATCGTACAATTAAATGTTAAAAAATCTATACTTTTTAAACTGGACACATAGAACATCATAGTACGGTTCATTTAACGACTTTATAGAGGCAACTATTACGAAAAAATTGACATTCATTATTTCTGTGTGCACTGCAAAAATTGCAAAGTTTTAAAATTCACGAGAAAAGTCTAAATAGAATGAAAACAAATGTACTATATTGTATAGTATAAATATTTACAATTTCTTTTGAAAATAGGTTTTTTTTTTTTTCTTTTGAGCTTTTCAGCCAATCACCATAAAAATACGTTAAGATTAATAAAATTCATCACCATGAATAATTTATTAAATTTTAATAAAATGCAAAAAGAAAAATGGAAAATACAAGAAACAAAAGAAATATTTTTGCACAACAGCAAAAAGAGTGCAGCACAAGGAAAGAAAAAAAATGCATTTTTCTATTTTAATTTGAAGGACGGTTGAGGGCTGCACTCATAATTTACCACTTTTTTTTACATGAAATTGTGGGCGGACAAATATTAATTTTTTACTCCATGTTGATTAATCACAGTTTTAAAAACAAAAAAAAGAACAATACCCTTATGGTAAGATTTTTTCTTAAACAACAAATTAACAAAAGTTTTCTCTCTCTCTATAAATAATATTAATAATAAATTTAACTATTTTAAAGTTAAAATTACGATAAATTATTATAATACTTTCTTTGGGTAAAGTAGGATTGAAATTATTACCGTAAATTCGGAGGAGGGACTGACAAAATAAGGGGGAAATTATTAATACTTATAAAATAATTGAATACTTTATCTTTTTTATAAATTCAAGGGAATTTAAAAAAGAAAGTTATAAGGCCGCTTCACATGGTCCAACTATTGCACTTTAAGTGTTGAATATTTTTTAAAAAATGGTCACAATAAATGAAACCTTGTAAAGCCGCCAATAATAAAGCTTTTTTTTTATTTAAAGAAATATAATTTAGCAAAAACGAAAAATTTAGACGAAAAGCCGATGTATGAAGACCACGGCAAAATCGAGACGTTATGGATTTTCTGAATCGGTTTTAATCGGTTTGTAACGCTTCATCCCGCAGAATATGGCAATTCTTGACTGAAATTTAAAAAATTTTATTTGTAAAGAAAAGTAACAATATTGGAGGGGAAGTATATAAGGGGGAGTAGAACGGAGGGGGAAGTATAAGTATGTATAATAGAGGGGGAAGTATAACGGAGGGGAAGTATAAGGGAACAAATGTATAACTAAGGGGAGGTTTTTTTTCAAAAATTATCCGGGTTTTCTTTTTCAAATTTGCGCTTTTTTTCTGAAAAAGTTCTTTTTTTTTTTTTTAAATTTTGCTAAGTGTCAAGGTAGAAATAATGGGATCTTTGGCCTACGGATGAGCCTCTCGTAATGGGTAGAAGTATGAAATTTCTCCCTACAAAAAAAAAGTAATAACTAAAAGTACCAATTTTTTTACACCAAAAATTAGTCAAAAATATAAGGAGTAATTGGTGCAAATTTGGTGAAAATCGGACCAATGGTTCGGCCGCAGCGAATTTTTTGAAAATTTCACACAGACATATTTCCGCCATTTTTTCGAAATTCAAAAATCGCCCTCGTTACATTCTTCTTCACCGGCTAAAGAAATTTGTGTGAAAATTTGGTGAAAATCGGTTGAAAACTGTGGCCGTAAAATGTTCCGGAAAAAAATGCTACGGACGGCCAGCCGGCACTACAGACAAACTTGAGATCGGTAAAGATCAATATTCGATTTGACCCTCCGGGGTCTGGAAGACCCTTCCCCAAAAACCCGACGTGGTGGGTATCACAATAACTACTTTAAGGAAGTTAAAAAGTGAATTTTTATACCTTTCCCTATGTTTTCCGGGGAGGAGTGGATGGACGACCAGAGTTTAATCCTCCGTATTGATATTTTGTCTTTTTCTCAGACGGTTTCAAAATCTAAAATAAAATTTGGTATGCAATTTGATTTTTTTAAATTTAGTTTACCTGAAAAGAACACATCAAGGTATCATCGACGGACATCATCCCTCCAGCATTATCAAATTCACCGCAGTAATTCGGTGCAGAGAAAAGCGTAACGAGCTGCCTCTTGGCGAAAAATTCATAACCGTCTTCAACGACCTAAAATTAAATGTTAAAACAAAACAACCCAAAATACAAAAATCGTACTTGATGAGCTCTGCAGATAAGGTCAAGTTCATGTTTCGCAAGAAATTTTTGAACGATCGTAGCGCCGAACGTGAAGGAAACGCCGCGATCGTTTTCGCCCCATCCGTCGACTTCTTTGTCAGGATCGGACCACAAAAGGTCACAGAGAAGACCTAAAAAATTATTTTATTTGAATACCATTTCGGCATAAAATTACCAGTATCGGGGACATCGGTCGGCCGCATTATTCTGCTGATTTGTTCCATCGACTGTAAATCAGGGCTGAGTCCACCATGACAGCAAAAAATCTTCTCATCTATAATAGCAGCGATCGGAAGGCAGTTAAAGCAGTCGGTGAACGTCTTCCATAACTTAATATTATATCTCCTTTTACCTAAAATCCATTTTATAAATTTCGCAATCTTTAGTTTAAACTTACATTCGTCGTAAAATCCATAAATCCTATTTATCGATGCACATTCATGGTTTCCTCTTAAAAGGAAAAAGTTTTCTGGATACTTAATTTTGTATGCTAATAATAACAGATAGTTTCTAAGCTTTGCTTTCCTCTGTCTACGTAGTCTCCCAGAAAAAGGTAGTTCGCCTCTGGTGGAAAGCCGCCATATTCAAATAGCCGTAACAAATCTGTGTACTGGCCATGAATGTCGCCTGAAAAACATATAAATAATCAATGATTTTCAAATCTAAAAAGGGAGAATTTTAGTGTGAAAACTTAATTTTTCATAGTTTAAAGTTTGGGAAAAATTTCAAAAAATTCTCATAGATGCGTCTTTAGATGCTAAACAATATGCCAAAAAAATTAGCTCTGTGCGATCATTAGTTCTCAAGATATTGAGGTTTTCCTAAAAAAGAATAAACCCTTTTTTCTCGAAAACCGTTCAGTTTTTTGATCTGAAAATGCGAGTTTTTTTTTTAACTCTGAGAGACATCTTCTGGAATTTTTTCGCCCAAGGCCCAAGGGCGTCTACCACACATTTTGGCAGAAAATTTGTAAATCTAGTAGCTTTGATCCAACCACGGTTTGAAACTCCTGGAGCATGCCCAGAAGGATTCGGATGCCAAATTTGACATCGTTCAAATTGTTTGTCCGTCAAATCCTTCTGAGCATGCTCCAGGAATTTCAAACTCCGGTTGGAACAAAGCTATTGTATCGCAACAACTTAATCAAAAAATAAACATTTTAGGGTCCAAAATATTCAAAATTAAAAGAATTAACGGGTATTTTACCCTTCAGTTTCCCAAGGAAGCTCATAAATAAAAAGTTGTTTAAGTCTTTGATTCCTGTTATGGTTAAGGTCAAACAAGAAGCTCATTAACCTTCACCAAATTATTTATAGAAACCCCCCCCCCCCTCCCAATATAATACATAATAAAAACAATATTGTATATAATTTTATGTACCGCAAATTTTCAGAGGCGCTTCAAGTTCCAAAAGAATGGGCTGCTTAAGGAATATTTCCCTCGACTTCAAACAAAGACCTCGAACTTCCGATTCGGTCATTGTCACTATTTTTCCAGGGCGACATCCTCGAACTGAAAAAACAATCAAAAAGTTATTTTTAATTTCATTGAAAAAAAATTGATTCTAACCTAAATTATATATTTAAGACACCATTGTTTCACTATTAATAAAAACTAACTAAATAAATAAATAAAACAAAAATCCAATAAATTGATAAAAACTGAAAATTTGTTATTTGTTATAGATAGTGGGGTCACTTCAAGTGCTCGATAAGAGGGAAAGTTTTACGATTATTTTAAAACAAAAAAACATTTTACGATTTTATTCTTAAAATGTTAACATCGAAAATAAAGTAAGAAAATGATAAATACCTTCGAGAAGTTTGCTGATAAGTAAATCAACATTTAATTCTTGATCGCTCATTTTGTTATGGCTCACGAAGGAAAAGGGAGATCCGAACTTCTGTTGACTGACGTCAGGAAGCCATTGAAGGTCATTCGCGCTCAATGGTTCCCACAAATTCCAATAGAGTTCCTCACATGAAACCGTTAATTTATCTGATCCTTTTTGAAGAACTGTTCCTCAGTGATTAGTGTTAGAATGGCCTTTTTTGCCTCCCAAATGAAATCGAGCTAAAACTGTACAACCTGACGTTGCCACCAAGGGAGCATTGAAAACGGGGGTCGCATTTGTCTCCCAAATGAAATCGATCTAAAACCGTACAACCTGATGTTGCCACCAAGGGGAGCATTAAAAACGGGGGTCAACTTGGTCCTTTTGCCTCCCGAATGAAGTCGAGCTAAAACTGTACAACCTGATGTTGCCACCAAGGGGAGCATTAAAAACGGGGGTCAACTTGGTCCTTTTGCCTCCCGAATGAAATCGAGCTAAAACCGTACAACCTGATGTTGCCACCAAGGGGAGCATTAAAAACGGGGTCAGCTAGGTCCGTTCACCTCCCAAATGAAATTTAAACAAAAACTGTACAACAAGGACCATGTAATAACCTGTTATTACTTTTTTGCCTCCCAAATGAAATCGAGCTAAAACCGTACAACCTGACGTTGCCACCAAGGGGAGCATTGAAAACGGGGGTCGCATTTGTCTCCCAAATAAAATCGATCTAAAACCGTACAACCTGGTGTTGCCACCAAGGGGAGCATTAAAAAGAGAGTCGGCTAGGTCCATTTACCTCCGAAATGTAAGTCGAACTAGAACCTCACAATCTGACGTTGCCACCAAGGGGAGCATTGAAAACGGGGGTCAGAAGTGTCCATTTGTCTCCCAAATGAAATCGATCTAAAACTGTACAACCTGACGTTGCCACCAAGGGGAGCATTGAAAACGGGAGTCGGCTAGGTCCATTCCCCTTCCAAATCCTGACGTTGCCACCAAGGGGAGCATTAAAAACGGGGGTCAGCTAGGTCCATTTGCCTCCCGAATGAAATCGAGCTAAAACCGTACAACCTGATGTTGCCACCAAGGGAGCATTAAAAACGGGGGTCAGCTAGGTCCGTTCACCTCCCAAATGAAATTTAAACAAAAACTGTACAACAAGGACCATGTAATAACCTGTTATTACTTTTTTGCCTCCCAAATGAAATCGAGCTAAAACCGTACAACCTGACGTTGCCACCAAGGGGAGCATTGAAAACGGGGGTCGCATTTGTCTCCCAAATAAAATCGATCTAAAACCGTACAACCTGGTGTTGCCACCAAGGGGAGCATTAAAAAAGAGAGTCGGCTAGGTCCATTTACCTCCGAAATGTAAGTCGAACTAGAACCTCACAATCTGACGTTGCCACCAAGGGGAGCATTGAAAACGGGGGTCAGAAGTGTCCATTTGTCTCCCAAATGAAATCGATCTAAACTGTACAACCTGACGTTGCCACCAAGGGGAGCATTGAAAACGGGAGTCGGCTAGGTCCATTCCCCTTCCAAATCCTGACGTTGCCACCAAGGGGAGCATTAAAAACGGGGTCAGCTAGGTCCATTTGCCCCCCAAATGAAATCGAGCTTAAACCGTACAACCTGACGTTGCCACCAAGGGGAGCATTGAAAACGGGAGTCGGCTAGGTCCATTCCCCTTCCAAATCCTGACGTTGCCACCAAGGGGAGCATTGAAAACGGGAGTCGGCTAGGTCCATTCCCCTTCCAAATCCTGACATTGCCACCAAGGGGAGCTAAAAACAGGGATCATCTAGCTTCTTTTTTATATGACTAGTTACTTTTTTTTAGTACTTATATTGGTTGGTAAACCTAAAGAAAAGAAGGAATTTTTGGTTTAAAAAAAGCCCTTTATTTAGTTTAAAACCTGTCTATGCCGAAATGACGATGAAATTGCTTGAAAACTTGGTAAAATGTTGATGATTTCATTGTTCTCAAAAACCTGATCCGAAGAGCTGATCCTATCTTTTCCCAAACTTAACCTACTCGCCACAGAGGAACCAATACACAGAGTAACAACGGCCCGTAAAAATCCCGCAGACAAGTCGATGGGCGAGGTGGGGAAGGGACCTGGTACCATCTGAGTCCTAGAGAATGCGCCTCGGTGAAGAGTTTTAAGTTTTTCCTCCGTTTCGGATCATGACCCTTCCTCGATGTGTTCGAACTTCGAGGTCGTTCTCCCCTCCACCAACTTCGTGCACCGGGGAACCCCTTTATAAATTTATAAAACAAGGTGCCTACTGCCTACGGCTTCACACCGCGTACAAACCCTCGAATTAATTCGTTTTTTCTGTGGTCTTTTCAGTTGTCCGTAGTTTCAACTCTCAGAACAGCTTTAATTATATCACTTTTATTTATTAATTCTTTAAATATTTTATTAGGTACCTATATTGTTATTTTTTTAAACATAAGCAGAGGTGTAAATTTTCAATTAGGTATTATGTACTTACTTTAAATTATTACCAAAAAATAATTGATTAGAATGCAAGTAGTAATATACAGGGTGTCCGGAAACACATGGCAAGCGTCTGGGAGAGCGTTAAAAAGTGGTTTTACGAAAAAAGTTAAATGTAAACCCCCCTTAATTTAAATCAAAGAATTTGATGGTGTAGTTTAAAATCCGCCTGGATATACAGGGTGTCTCAGACACAACCTAACTTCGTTATTTCAAATGAGAACCCCTATTTTTTATTTCAGATTCGTAATCTACGCAAAATTTCAAGTAGATTTGAGTACTCATATGACAATTTTGGACAACTTTTAAAAAATGTCAAATTTTAGCGTTTTTTGCTCCAAAATCCGTTAAAATTGACCTAGGAGACTCGTTTTTTTTTTAATTCCACTTATTTTTTCCCGAAGAATCCAACTGTCTCAAATTTGAGCATCTTCGCATTCAGCATCACGAGATTTCGTCGCTAATGGCCTTTTTTCAAGTTTAACTCCAAATTCCATACTTCAAAAATGGAAATTAGCGATTTGTTGACGGAATTTTAATTTTTGATGCATAAACACAAAGACGCTGTAGCTCTTTCAAAATTTGTGGTCCGAAAGAAAAATTCCTTTCAACAAGTGCTAATTTTCATTTCTGAACTAAAAATTTGGGTTCTAACTTGAAAAAAGGCCATTAGCGACGAAATCTCGTGATGCTGAATGCGAAGATGCTCAAATTTGAGACAGTTGGATTCTTCGGGAAAAATAAGTGGAATTAAAAAAAAACGAGTCTCCTAGGTCAATTTTAACGGATTTTAGCGCAAAAAACGCTAAATTTTGACATTTTTTAAAAGTTGTCCAAAATCGTCATATGAGTACTCAAATCTACTTGAAATTTTGCGTAGATTACGAATCTGAAATAAAAAATAGGGGTTCTCATTTGAAATAACGAAGTTAGGTTGTGTCTGGGACACCCTGTATATCCAGGCGGATTTTAAACTACACCATCAAATTCTTTGATTTAAATTAAGGGGGTTTACATTTAACTTTTTTTCGTAAAACCACTTTTTAACGCTCTCCCAGACGCTTGCCATGTGTTTCCGGACACCCTGTATATATACAAGTAATAATATTTTTGTGACTGGCATACATAACATTAACTCTTAATGACTTGTACAATATCATTTTACCAAGGGATAAGGCGGAACGGAATAAAGGTCGGATTAAGCGGACATACATAAAGAACACGTGTTTTTTTTTTTTCTTTATTATCTACCTACCCAGTTAAAACTGTTAAAAGCAGGTATACATTTTATTACACATTACAGTTATACATTATTAGGTATATAATATGTAGGTAACTCTTGACAGGAAAATGAAAAATTTGATAAGGATGAAAGTTTTTCCTTGACTGACTCCTCGGGTTGGATAACCTGGAGAGTCGGTCTAGCGGAAGACGGATTACTGAGGTTCTACTGTACTAAAAATTTTCCTTCACAATTAATCCCGACTTAGGACGGGCTGCAAAGACATATTCTTCTTTCAATGCACATATCAATGTACATAGATTGAATAGAAAAATGTTTTCACAGGTTGTTTAAAAATTTTTGGTACTTTCATCATTAGCATACTAATTTATTAACTTTCAGGTAGATTTTTTTTTTTCAATTCAATTCCATCAATATAAGTAGTTCATTATTCACAGGTTCAGTTTATTGAATTTTCGAAATCGTTACTGTGAAGGAAATTTTTAAAAGAATACATAAATCATGACAACAATGTTTTTTAAATAAAGATTTCGAACATTCTTCATGCAATGACGGCAGTAATAAAACCTCCACTGGAATTACTCATTAGTTCAAAATACCTTCGGTTTAAGCTCACTGAAGACACCAAGATAAACTTCAACTAATCATTTTATACATAACCGTGAATTAATTTATCAAATTGTTTTTTAAACGGAAGGTTTTAAGTACTATAAGTGATAATTTGGCAAAATGTAATTCAACTAAAAACACTATAAATTATTACGTTTATATATTTTCAGGTACCTATACACTTTTTTGTTTTCGTCCATCCGAATGAAATTTAACCCAATTTGATTGGAACCACTTTGAACGTATAATTTAATGACGTGGTGTATTGCGTTATTACATTTTGCCTTCTCATTTGTAATTAAACTGCTTTTTCTCGTCAACTGAACCTTATAAGAATATATTTTTTTTATTTGTTATTATTATAATTTTTTTTTTTTTTTTTTTTTTTTTTTTTTTAAGTGGAGGAATATAGCGTTGCAATCCATTTTATAGTTTTGCATTAATTTTGAGTTGGTGCGAAATAATGTTTGTTGCTTCTGGGAACAAAGCATTAGTTGTGCATTTGGCAAAAGAGTATGAATTTTCATGGAAGCTATTCAAATAAAATATTATATTTGGTTGAAGTTAAATTGTAGCTAGCTTTTACTGCATACCAAAAACCTGCTTTATTTTTGCACCAATAATATTACTGGCAGTGGCCAACAGTATATAAATTTTTTTATTTTATTTTATTTATAATTTTTATTTGGCAACAAAACTTGTAAATTGATTATTGTCTTTTCGTTCAAACATTTTTGAATTTGTCAATTTTTGCATTCCCACTCTTCGTGACTTTTCTATTTTTGAGGAACATTCTACATTCTTTGTAAACTTTAACTTTAATCATGAATTTTTATATATTTCAAGTGGTCTTGACATGAATAATTTTTGGACCACTCTACACAATCTAAAACTGGAATTAATTTCATTAAAAATTATTTCTGCCACCCCCTTTTTATGAAATACACTGCTAAAGATAGATGTAAAACATCTTAAACTGAGTTCTATGATGTGTACCAAATCTTTAGAGGGATGTTCAAGTAGCTTATTTCTTTTGATTGTGAATAGTCTCTATTCAATATCAACAAATGGTTTTTATCATTTAAGAATTCAGCAGTGGTCAACATATTTTCACAATGATCGCAATGAACACCTCACTGACTTTGTTAGCGAGATAGCCACTAAAGTAAGTTATTGAGCAACGTTCCAAAGTGTGTTTCACACTTACATCGAGTTCATCATGCTCAAGAGGAATGTCTGCAATGGGGCCATCTGTATAAAACCAA